>CM031596.1:99416218-99437942 GCA_018398815.1 Conus ventricosus
TGTGTGTGTGTGTGTTTTGTACAGTCGGATATTTTTTTGTGTGAGTTTTAGTGGGGGGGAGGAAAAAGGACGGCTTTCACGGGATGGGAAAGGGGTTTGGGGGTTTAAAAAGCGTGGCCCCTATGAAAAGTCAAACGTGTTGTGAGCGCTTGACCAAATCTTTTCCCCTCTGTTGGGGCTGTGTTTTTGTGGCCTATTTTCCCCTTTTTGCCTTAAACTTTCATGCACACACATACGCAAAGCCCAAACACAAAACTCACAAAACACACACACACTACACAACACCACGCACGCACGCACCGCACGCACGCACGCACGCACCCCACACGCCGCACAACCCCACACACACCACACACCCACACACACACACACACACACACACACACACCACCTACGGCCCGGGGGCACATAAACCCGCCCGCACGCGACGCGAACACCGCCCCCAAACCAACCCCTTTGAAAAAAACCTTTGGGGGGATTTCTGCGATTTGGTATTGCAAAAACCGCCCCTTGGGTTGGAGTTATGGGGGCCCGCATTTGATTTCATCATGGAGAAAAAAATAACTTTAACCCAGCTCGTTATTTACAGTAGGCAGAAGGCCCTTTATACCAAGATTTCCTCCCAAAACGGGGGGGGGGGTTTTTTTTTTTAATAAAAAACAGAACAGGTTGGGGTTTTAAAAGAAAGTAGGGTGGGGAGGGGGTTTTTAAGGGGGAAAGGGGGATGGGGAGAGGGTTTTAAGGGGGAAAGGGGGAAGGGGAAAAAGAGTTTTTAAAAAGAAGTAGGGTGGGGAGAAGAGTTTTTAAAAAGAAGGAGGATGGGGGGGAGGGGTTTAAGGAGAAGGGGGATGGGGGGAGGAGTTTAAAAGGGAAGGAGGATGGGGAGAGGAGTTTAAAGGGGAAGGAGGATGGGAGAGGGTTTAAGGGGAAGGAGGATGGGGAGAGGAGTGTAAGGGGGAGGAGATGGGAGAGGATTTAAGAGAGAAGGAGGATGGGGAGAAGAGTTTAAGGGGAAGTAGGATGGGGAGAGGAGTTTAAGGGGAAGTAGGATGGAGAGGAGTTTAAGGGGAAGTAGGATGGGGAGAGGAGTTTAAGAGAGAAGGAGGATGGGGAGAAGAGTTTATGGGGGAAGTAGGATGGGGAGGGAGTTTAAGGGAAGTAGGATGGGGGAGGAGTTTAAGGGGAAGTAGGATGGGGAGAGGAGTTTAAGGGGAAGTAGATGGGGAGAGGAGTTTAAGAGAGAAGTAGGATGGGAGAGGAGTTTAAGAGAGAAGGAGGATGGGGAGAAGAGTTTAAGAGAGAAGGAGGATGGAGAGAGGAGTTTAAGAGAGAAGTAGGATGGGGAGAGGAGTTTAAGAGAGAATAGGATGGGGAGAGGAGTTTAAGGGAAGGGGGTAGGGAGAGAGTGTAAGGAGAAAGGGTAGGGAGAGGAGTGTAAGGAGAAAGGGTAGGGAGAGTGTAAGGGAGAAAGGGTAGGGAGAGGAGTGAAGGAGAAAGGGTAGGAGAGGAGTGTAAGGGAGAAAGGGATGGGACAGATGAAGTTTAAGTGAGAAGGACATTGGAGATAAGAAGATTCAAGAGAGAAGTAGGATGGGGAGGAGCAAGAAAAACCAAACTACACAAGCTTTTTGTAAGAAAAAAACAACAACGTCTGTTGGACCAACGTGACTGTTCTTTTTAGCCGACTGAACTCCGTCTTTTGATCACTTACCTCGGTTGTAACGAACGCCGGTTATAGTGAACTAATTTCAGCATTCGCATTCAACGTCTTCTCAGTTTACGGTGGTTGCATGTATGCATTTTATTTTATTAATTTCCAGTGGCCAGTCGTCGGTCAACCAAAGGATACTACATCAAGATGATGAAAGCAGGCACGGAAGTCAGGAGTGCAGGCTGTTTGATCTACTGAACTATAATTTGACAAATTCGGTGAGTCCTGGGAACACAGAGTGCAAAAACTTAATGATGTTACCAGTGGTAAAAATAGCGACAGTTATCACAATGAGATAATGATAATGATGATAATAATGGTATGATCATAATAATAATGATGATAATTATAATGATGATAATAATGATAATGATAATAATAATACTGATGATAATAATATGATAATAATTAAAAAAAATAATAATAATGACGATGAAAATAATAGTCATAACAATAAACCAGAAGAAGAGGGAGAAGAAAGAGAAGAATGAGTTAAAGTGTCCATGAAATATTCTGCATAAGTGACTCGATGCGCTGGTCACTGAGCATTCGCTGACGTCAACAAACTCCCCCCCCCCCCCCCCCCCACTCCCAAACCGCTGTCCCTATTCCCCTAACCTACCCCCGCCCTTCGACTCTATATCTCTTAGAGTACCATCTCTTCCCAACCACCCATCTCCCACCCAGCACACAGAGTGTACAACATATTCTAAAGGGGATGCTAATTTGCATCAAATAGGCATGTTTTTAAGACTACTCCCCAACTCAGTAGCGAAGGCTGGATGGAAGAGAGTTCCAGACATACGGCACAGAGACACTAAAGCTCTGTCCACTTGACTTCGTGCTTGGAAATCTCGAGAGCTTTTTATGGGAAGAACGAAAAAAACCGGGACAAATGATATCCTATTAGCCAGACAGACAAATTACACAGATTTTTAAAATTTTATTTTTGGTAATGAAAATGGTACTTCATTTCATATTTCTTTTAATCACTAGATCGTGGTAGAAATTGCAGGTTTCTTTCTATTTTTTTTTTTTTTTGCTGATGAAGATTATTTCTATTTTTTAACATTTTGTTCTGTAGCGTTGGAATATACTATGGAACAGTGGGGTGGGGGTGGGGGAGTTGTTTGTGGGTGTCTTTTGAGAAAAAAAATGGAAAGGAACACTTTAGCCAAGGATCACGTTTGTTAGTCTTCACCTGAACTCGTTTGATGACATGGAACAGAAACACGATCACCTACCACCAGTCCTTGGATGCTGGGAATCATTCACAAACAGCGACCTGTAGAGTGGAAGGGAAACGGGGATTCTTTTGGAGAGATCGAACAAGAACTGTGTCAGGCACAGCTTTTCTCCAGCACTGTTCTTCAGTATTGTTCGGTGTCAGGTGACTGAGAGATCGCGCAAGAAACGTTTCGAGAATCGCTCTTTTTGTCCTTCTCAGTATTTCTTCTTCAGTATCGTTGACAAAATCCATATATAGCACCCTGTTCGCTTTCAACTCCCGAGGTAAGCTTTTTGTTCGGTTTGTTCTGTTGTTGTTTTTAAATTCTCGATCCTGCCGTCTTGAAAAAAGTAATAATTTTTTTGAGCCTTTAACGTGGGAGTTTTGACATTTTGACCTAGTTGATATTAGGAGCCATCGGTACCGGAGTTTTCACCTTTGCACTCGTCGACATTTGGAGGAATTAACCTGGGAGATTTCACATTTTGTCCAGTGACATTTGTAGCCAAAATGTTAGATATTTCGCATGTGATTCATTAACATTTTGAGCCATTAAACTGGGAAATTTTATGTCTGACCCATCGACATTTAGAGAGCCATTAACCTTGGAGATTTTTGGATTGAGGCCTCAATGGAGGAGTTTTCATATTGACCTCACCACAAGTCCTTGACCTTGGAGCTTTCATATTTGACCCATCGACATTTGGAGCCGTTATATAATCTGCTCAATCAATTTTTAGAGCCGTTAGTGTTGGTTCTGGGAACTATTTATCCATATATCAATCAATGCTAGACCTTTAAGCTATTGATTTTTGGCGTGTTAGTACATCAGATTTAACAACTCATGAATCTACCAGCCTTGAGATTTATCAATTGGTGAATTCGTCAAATCTTGAATAGTTCACATCTTTGGTATTGTCAATAGTTGGATGTATTGGCTTTTGGTTGTAGTGCCATTGAATGCGTCGGGTATTGATCTGAGAGTGAGCTATGCGCCAGGAAACTTAAAACTGCCAGCGAAACGTGTTTATGAATATTACTGTGGTTTGTTCTCTTGCAGAATTATATAACGCTCAGGCTGCTTTTCATGAGTTAGCATCTGTGGCCATATAGTTGCGCGTAAATGCACATTCCGCGTGCGAGCGCGCGCACGTGTGTGTGTGTGTGTGTGTGTGTGTGTGTGTGTGTGTGTGTGTGTGTGTGTGTGTGTGTGTGTAACAGAGAGAGAGAGAGAGACAGACAGACAGACAGACAGTCAGATAGACAGACAGACAAACAGAGAGAGAGAGAGAGAGAGAGAGAGAGCGAGAGAGAGACAGAGAGAGATAGAGAGAGTGACTTTTACGAAGTAGCTGTTTAGTTCAGTGACCTGGTTTTCCAACTGTTCCAGAAATCTGTGCACTGGATGTATGTAATTTAACACTCGGTCCATGCTCAGAGTCTGCTGTGCGTTCAACAGAACCTTCGTTTCTCCTACGAATTCTTCCCATTCAACAACACGGCGTTAGAACTCTACCTGGTCCGCCTCTACAGTCTGCCACTTCCTGGTAGCTACTATGACAACGACACGTTGTATGCACAGGTGTCCGTCAATGTTCCAGAGCGCACGGGTACGATGTGAATCCGCGGGTGGCATGATGTCACTCATTTTCTTTTCTTTCTTTTTTTTTTTGTCTGCTTTTCCCCCCTGGCTTTCTTTTCAGATCGTTTTTGTTTTTGTTGTTTAGTTCTATTTTTTCTCTCCCCCATTCGTTCGTTCATTTTGTTTCTCTCTCCTTTTTGATTTTTTTTTGTTTTGTTTTTTTTCTTGCTTTCTTCTTTCGAGTCATCGCCATCTTTGTTGTTACCCCTTGTCGTTTTCCTCTTCGTTCGTGTACACCATCTTTAACATTCTCTTGTTTTATTATTTGTTCTATCGTTTTGGCACTGCTTTTGTGTGTGTGTGAAGGCAGCAAGATATTGTGATTTGTCCATTTACGATTAGTATTTTTCATTATCATCATCATCATCATCATCATCATCAATGATCATCATGTCCATCATCATCATCATCATCGTCATCGTTATTATTGTTGTCTCATTATCATCATCATCATCATCATCATCGTTATAATTATTCTTATCATCATGATCATGATCATGATCATGATCATCATCATCATCATTCTCATGATGTTTGTGTAGTGGTGGTGTTAGAGATTCTCTTGTGTTACTTGGAGCGTTCAGACATTATTTCCAGGTCTTGGTGCATGCATGTGCAATTGACACTTTGGCAAAGAAAAGACCCTTTCAAGTAATCCTATCCTCAAAGACACAATACAATCTCTTGGTTACACTTTGCACGGTTTATGTGCCCCCGTACAGATCTCCGACCAAACACAGCCGCGGAGCCAGGGGATTGGACCACATGGGTACGGGTGAAGAAGTATCCTGCGCAGGGTATTGTGCAGGTGGACTTTGGTCTGCCAGTAGAGGGGTCCATGGCCAGCTTCTCCTCCTTTAACCTGAAAATAGTGCACAAACAGCCCAGAGACGTTCTGTACCACTCCGTTTACAACGTGGTTGTAAGTAGCCCGACTCTCCCTCGTTGGTCTCTGCCCGCCAGTCGTGTGTGTGTGTGTGTGTGTGTGTGGTGTGTGTGTGTGTGCGTGCGTGTGTGCGCACGCGCGCGTGTGTGTGTTAGTGTGTGTGTGTGTGTGTGTGTGTTTAGTGTGTGTGTGTGTGTGTGTGTGTGTGTGTGTGTGTGTGTGTGTGTGTGTGTGTGAATGTGTATGTGTGCGCGCGTGTTTGTGAGTGAGTGTTTTGTTTTCTGTTTGCTGGTTTGTTTGTGCTTTAATACATTCATAAAACCACCAGTGTTGATTGCCCTGGATTCAGTGCTCATAGCGTTTAGTGATGACAGTGTGCTTGTTCTCCATTCAGGTCAGTGAATGAAGCAAAGTCTGGCACTTCAGAGTGTCTTGAAAACAAGTTCTTGCTGACTGGCAGCAGATGAAGGAAAGACACCAGGGCGCTCAGTTAGTGGGCTAGGTAGCGCTATGTTCATGACACCAGGGCGCTCAGTTAGTGGGCTAGGTAGCGCTATGTTCCATGACACCAGGGCGCTCAGTTAGTGGCTAGGTAGCGCTATGTTCCATGACACCAGGGCGCTCAGTTAGTGGGCTAGGTAGCGCTATGTTCCATGACACCAGGCGCTCAGTTAGTGGCTAGTAGCGCTATGTTCCATGACACCAGGCGCTCAGTTAGTGGGCTAGGTAGCGCTATGTTCCATGACACCAGGCGCTCAGTTAGTGGGCTAGGTAGCGCTATGTTCCATGACACCAGGCGCTCAGTTAGTGGGCTAGGTAGCGCTATGTTCCATGACACCAGGGCGCTCAGTTAGTGGGCTAGGTAGCGCTATGTTCCATGACACCAGGGCGCTCAGTCAGTGGGCTAGGTAGCGCTATGTTCCATGACACCAGGGCGCTCAGTCAGTGGGCTAGGTAGCGCTATGTTCCATGACACCAGGGCGCTCAGTTAGTGGGCTAGGTAGCGCTATGTTCCATGACACCAGGGCGCTCAGTTAGTGGGCTAGGTAGCGCTATGTTCCATGACACCAGGGCGCTCAGTTAGTGGGCTAGGTAGCGCTATGTTCCATGACACCAGGGCGCTCAGTTAGTGGGCTAGGTAGCGCTATGTTCCATGACACCAGGCGCTCAGTCAGTGGGCTAGGTAGCGCTATGTTCCATGACACCAGGCGCTCAGTTAGTGGGTCTAGGTAGCGCTATGTTCCATGACACCAGGGCGCTCAGTTAGTGGGCTAGGTAGCGCTATGTTCCATGACACCAGGGCGCTCAGTTAGTGGGCTAGGTAGCGCTATGTTCCATGACACCAGGGCGCTCAGTTAGTGGGCTAGGTAGCGCTATGTTCCATGACACCAGGGCGCTCAGTTAGTGGGCTAGGTAGCGCTATGTTCCATGACACCAGGGCGCTCAGTCAGTGGGCTAGGTAGCGCTATGTTCCATGACACCAGGGCGCTCAGTTAGTGGGCTAGGTAGCGCTATGTTCCATGACACCAGGGCGCTCAGTTAGTGGGCTAGGTAGCGCTATGTTCCATGACACCAGGCGCTCAGTCAGTGGGCTAGGTAGCGCTATGTTCCATGACACCAGGGCGCTCAGTCAGTGGGCTAGGTAGCGCTATGTTCCATGACACCAGGGCGCTCAGTCAGTGGGCTAGGTAGCGCTATGTTCCATGACACCAGGGCGCTCAGTCAGTGGGCTAGGTAGCGCTATGTTCCATGACACAGGGCGCTCAGTTAGTGGGCTAGGTAGCGCTGTGTTCCATGACACCAGGGCGCTCAGTTAGTGGGCTAGGTAGCGCTATGTTCCATGACACCAGGCGCTCAGTCAGTGGGCTAGGTAGCGCTATGTTCCATGACACCAGGGCGCTCAGTCAGTGGGCTAGGTAGCGCTATGTTCCATGACACCAGGGCGCTCAGTCAGTGGGCTAGGTAGCGCTATGTTCCATGACACCAGGCGCTCAGTTAGTGGGCTAGGTAGCGCTATGTTCCATGACACCAGGGCGCTCAGTTAGTGGGCTAGGTAGCGCTGTGTTCCATGACACCAGGGCGCTCAGTTAGTGGGCTAGGTAGCGCTATGTTCCATGACACCAGGGCGCTCAGTTAGTGGGCTAGGTAGCGCTATGTTCCATGACACCAGGGCGCTCAGTTAGTGGGCTAGGTAGCGCTATGTTCCATGACACCAGGGCGTTCAGTTAGTGGGCTAGGTAGCGCTATGTTCCATGACACCAGGGCGCTCAGTTAGTGGGCTAGGTAGCGCTATGTTCCATGACACCAGGCGCTCAGTTAGTGGGCTAGGTAGTGCTATGTTCCATGACACCAGGGCGCTCAGTTAGTGGGCTAGGTAGCGCTATGTTCCATGACACCAGGGCGCTCAGTTAGTGGGCTAGGTAGCGCTATGTTCCATGACACCAGGGCGCTCAGTTAGTGGCTAGGTAGCGCTATGTTCCATGACACCAGGGCGCTCAGTTAGTGGGCTAGGTAGCGCTATGTTCCATGACACCAGGGCGCTCAGTTAGTGGGCTAGGTAGCGCTATGTTCCATGACACCAGGGCGCTCAGTTAGTGGGCTAGGTAGCGCTATGTTCCATGACACCAGGGCGCTCAGTTAGTGGGCTAGGTAGCGCTATGTTCCATGACACCAGGGCGCTCAGTTAGTGGGCTAGGTAGCGCTGTGTTCCATGACACCAGGGCGCTCAGTTAGTGGGCTAGGTAGCGCTATGTTCCATGACACCAGGGCGCTCAGTTAGTGGGCTAGGTAGCGCTATGTTCCATGACACCAGGGCGCTCAGTTAGTGGGCTAGGTAGCGCTATGTTCCATGACACCAGGGCGCTCAGTTAGTGGGCTAGGTAGCGCTGTGTTCCATGACACCAGGGCGCTCAGTTAGTGGCTAGGTAGCGCTATGTTCCATGACACCAGGGCGCTCAGTTAGTGGGCTAGGTAGCGCTGTGTTCCATGACACCAGGGCGCTCAGTTAGTGGGCTAGGTAGCGCTGTGTTCCATGACACCAGGGCGCTCAGTTAGTGGGCTAGGTAGCGCTATGTTCCATGACACCAGGGCGCTCAGTTAGTGGGCTAGGTAGCGCTATGTTCCATGACACCAGGGCGCTCAGTTAGTGGGCTAGGTAGCGCTATGTTCCATGACACCAGGGCGCTCAGTTAGTGGGCTAGGTAGCGCTGTGTTCCATGACACCAGGGCGCTCAGTTAGTGGGCTAGGTAGCGCTGTGTTCCATGACACCAGGGCGCTCAGTTAGTGGGCTAGGTAGCGCTGTGTTCCATGACACCAGGGCGCTCAGTTAGTGGGCTAGGTAGCGCTATGTTCCATGACACCAGGGCGCTCAGTTAGTGGGCTAGGTAGCGCTATGTTCCATATACCCTTCATCCATGCTATTTCATTGCTGGTGTGCTCTCGTCTTCCACGCCCTGACAATGGTATTGCTCTTACGCAGCTCATTTTTGCGCGCGCGCACACACACACACACACACACACACGCACGCACGCACGCACGCACGCACGCACCCACCCACCCACCCACCCACCCACCCACACACACACACACACACGCACTCGCATGCACACCCACACACACACACACACACACACACACACACACACACACACACACACACACACACACACACAGAGGTTAAAACCAGGCTCTGTGTCACCAGTCTTCCCGAGAGTCTATAGCACAGCTCTGGCTTGCAAGCCGGCCGGTGCCGAAAAATCGTTCAAAAGAATGTCTCAGTTGGGATTTGACCCAACGACCTCCCAACCTGCAGCCTGCGACTCTAGCTTTTGCTCCAAAGCGGCGGATGTGTCAGGTAACTTTCACTGTGTGCCGAAAACCCGCATCATCTACAAGCACGCAGACATCAGACGGAAGCACGTGAAGAGTTATCTCTCTTGGCTACTTTCGGTAGACAGTAACACCGCTCTACTTCTCTCAGCCATCGAAAGCTCGTCAAAGGAAACAGTGTAACCATTTATCCTCTTCAGACTAGTCTTCTCATGGCTGGATATCAGCACTCGACAAAGGAAAAAAGATGACATCATCATTGTCACAGAATGAAGGTGGAAAGGTATTTATTTTGGAGAAAAAATGTAATGTTGTTTTTCTGTAATCTGTGAAGAAATACGAACTTGCAGATTGTAAAGTTTTAGTTCGTTTTATACAAATTAGTTCTGAATTGACATGCACTGTGTACGTTTCCACAGTACGTCTTTTGAATTAAAGATTAGCGTCGGCAGAAACTGCAAATTAATTGTCAAAGTGTATTGACATCAAGCTTCAAGGTACAGGAAGAAAAGGGAAAATATTTCAATATACACAGTTATTTCTGGCACCTCACACACTACATCCACAACCTCTCCATTCCACAGACTCGGTCGTAGACTATGAATTTTATTCTGTTTTATTTATTTCATTAATATTATAATTTTTTTTTTTGGGGGGGGGGGGGGGGGGGGGGGGGGGGGGGGGGGGGGGGGGGGGTAGGGGGGGGATTTGGACATCAATTGTTAAAGGAAAGTGTTTGCATGTTTCTCCTGTTCTGATCAACTCTTTCAGTTGATTAAAGTCATCACTGAAATAAAGTGAAACTAGTAATAATTGGTATAGGCCATGACTTGAATCTCTGACTTTACACGCGTGTGTTTGTGTGTGTGTGTGGTTGTGTGTGCGTGTGTGGTGTGTGTGTGTGTGTGTGTGTGTGTTGTGTGTGTGTGTGTGTGTTGTGTGTAGGGTTCAGAGACAACGGGAAGCTACAACTTCTCCAGTGTCCCGTCTGGAACTTACCAAATTGTCGTAAGTATTGGTATGTAAGCCAGCACATGTTTGTAACCGTGTTACACTGTTGGGAGTTTTGAGTTCTCAGCGTTTGACTTATACAGTATTTACGAGTGGTCACTTCGTTCATGTTTGCTTGCGCGCGCATATATATATATATATATATATATATATATATATATATATATATATATATATATATATGTTAAAATAGGGTTTTTAAAACAGAATCTAGAATTTGTAGATTCTGTTTTAAACCCCCCCCCCCCCTTTTCACTCTCTCTTTCTCTCTCTTTCTCTCTCTCTCTCTCTCTCTCTCTTGTCTCTGTCTCTCTCTGTCCCTCTCTCTCTCCTCCCTCTCTCTCTCTCTCTCTCTCTCTCTCTCTTTTCTCTCTCTCTCTCTCTCCCCTTCTCTCTCTCAGGTTTTCATTTTGTTAGTTGTACCAGAGGGAACAACTGAGTCACTATCAAATGCAAGGGAACTCGGTGCGTGTCACTAATAGCTAGTCATGTGTGTTCAGGCCTTGTGGGTGCTTTGTTTGTAGTTTACGAATCCAGAATTTTTCCCCGAGGTCTCTATGAATGTCACTGTCTATGTACTGTTTTTCAATTGGCATACAACGCATGTCTTGAAGTGAGTGGTTGTACATGTTGAATGATGTGTGACGTGGTGCCTGTATTGTTCTGGATGTGTGACCTATGCAAGTAAAAGCGTTGTTTGAGCGAGTTTTCATATATATATATATATATATTATATATATATATATATATATATATATATATATATATATATATCACACACACACACACACACACACACCACAGACACACACACACTCAGAACAACCATAGTTAAATGAAATTCTCCAAAACTAACAATGGGATAATAGACAGGAGGGTAACGCAGTGAAGTAACTCCCGTGTTTCAGGTCTATCCTCAAGATCTGGGCTGTCAGTGCTGGACAAGTCACCCCCTCATCGGCAAGGACTGTAGGAAAAACTGCGAATGGTCATTCTCTGAATACTTTAACTTTACAAGTAAGTTCCGTTTGTTTTGCTTCTTTTTTTTCTAGCTTCATGTCCTCATGAGTAGTGCCGTGTTTTTTCGATTAGTGGCATCAGTTCAATCCCGAGCTCTCCCCTTCCAAAGGCCTCGTTTTCATTCAACAACACCCAGTTTGTGCCGGGTATGAGACAACACCCAGTTTGTGCCGGGTATGAGACAACACCCAGTTTGTGCCGGGTATGAGACAACACCCAGTTTGTGCCGGGTATGAGACAACACCCAGTTTGTGCCGGATATGAAAAAGGAAAGTGATTATTCGTTGTTCGTTTTCATTTGTCCTGAATGTTGTTTGTTTGACCTGAAGAAGACAAAGAGGTCGTAATGCATCGTTTTTTTTTTTTTTTTTTTTTTTTTGTCCTGTAATCTGTTTGTCCGGATTGTATTGCGGACCGGATTGTCTTGCGAAACCAATGACATAATATACACTACAGATATTATCTTATTAAAACTTTGCTTCAGTTTATGCTTTCAGTCATCTCGCTTTGAAACTGTCGGTTTAATCACTCGTTTGTACGAATATAAAATACAAATGGAAGCACGCTGGTTTCATTCCGATTATCCGACAGTTCTGGTGATGCTACCTCCGTGTGTTCGCTCCGCTCACTCGCTTCCCTGTCAAACGAAGGAAAAATAACTCTCTCTTTCATGCGTTCTATTAGAAAAAAAAAAGATACACCCGAAGGTGCGGGTAGGACCGTGGCCCCCGAAAAAGATTTTTTGGGGGCCATGGTAGGACCCAGAGAAGTGCTGTCGTCCTCAACTGCCGAACAACCAAACCGGCTGGGAGCAGTTCTGCACCGCCCTTGGAAGCCAGCGCTGTGTTCACATAGGGTGCAGACACAGGGCATTCCGTTAATAAGACAATCAAGGGACATAACTGCCCCGTGGCAGATGCTCTTGTGTAATGGCCACTGGATGTGACACGACAGAACCTCCACGGGAGCGTTCCCGTGGGTGTACCAGCGCATGACTACAGAGCCCACCGGCAAAAAAAACAAAAACGCTTCCATCAAGCAACTGCCGTGTGCATCCCGCGGCCTCATACGTTGCTGTTCCGCCGAAGTGTGAAGATACCGTACTGGCTACCTGCATGTGTGAATCGTCAGTCCGTGCAGATTGTCTTGTAATCCGTGTTCTTTGCGGACGCAAGGTCCTTTCTTTTACGGCATAACAGTATTGGCGAATTCAGTTTGCTTCTCCTGTTGGCTTCGTCCATCTGCTACCGTCTCTGTTTTTCTGTTCCTTACACACAGTCGGCCACGTGCCAGGTGTGTACGTAGTGTGTGTGTGTGAGTGTGTGTGTGTGTGTGTGTGTGTGTGTGTGTGTATGTGTGTGTGTGTGTGTGTGTGTGTGTGTGTGTGTGTGTGTGTGCGTGTGTGTGTGTAGTGTGTGTGCATGCGTGCCTTTGTGTTTGTATGTGCGTGTGCGTGCGTGCGTGTGTGCGTGCCTGTGTGTGTGTGTGGGGTGTGTGTGTGTGTGTGTGTGTGTGTGTGTGTGTGTGCGTGGTTTGTATATGCATGCGTGCGTGCGTGCATGCGTGTGTGTGTGTGCGTGCGTGTGTGTGTGCGCGCGCGCGTGCGTTTTGTGTGTATGCTTTTGGATAGTGTAGAGAGGGACGGACGGGAGGTGGGTGCACATCTTAGTTTATTCTGTTGCTGCTTTCACAATTACTTTATCTTCGTTGCTAAGAAGCTGAGTCTGTTATCTTGTTGCTTTTTCATATACTTTTTCTTCTCCATCGTCGTCGTTGTTGTTATCGTCGTCGTCCTCTTCGTTCGTGTGCACCATCTCCAGCATTCACTTGTGTCTGCTGCTTTACTGCTGTTTTTGGTGTTCAGAACGTTGAGCTGTTGTTTGTTCGTTGTTTATCATTATCATCGTATTCGCCATCATCATCATCATCATCATCATCATCATCATCGTCATCATCGTCATCATCATTATCATCATCACCATCATCACCATCATCATCATCATCGTCATCATCATCGTCATCATCATCATCATCACCATCATCACCATCATCACCATCATCATCATCCTCCTCATCATCATCATCATCATCTTTATTGTTTGCTATTATCATATTTTGGGAGATGAGACTGGTAGTGGTTCTGTTCAATGCATCGAAACACATTTCCAAATGCTGGGTGCATGCATGTGCATCTGATAAGTCATTATGCACCATAAAATAAGGAAAAGAAGGCAGGAATTAAAAGATGCAAAGAAGGAAGTAAAGAAGAAAAGAAGGGGAAAAGGAGGGACGGAAGGGAGGAAGGAAGGAGGAGGGGAAGGCAGGAAGGGAGGAACAGAGTTAAGAAGAAGAAAAACACGAAGGAAGGAAGGAAGAAATGCAAGAAGGAAATCATGAAGCCGGGCAGGCAGGGATGGAGGAGGGAGATAGGTAGGAACAGAGAGAATGAGACAGAGAGAGAGAGAGAGGAGAGAGAGAGAGAGAGAGAGAGAGAGAGAGAGAGAGAGAAAAGAAAAGGAAGGAATGGAAATCAAACAAAACAAAAGAAATAACCTTTGAATAATGCCACCCGAAAAAGCAATACGGGTTATTTTGTGAACGATTTGCCGGTTTGTCTTCCCCCAAGCAGGTTTCAAAGCAACCACAGCTGTGGAACCAAGGTGGACCACCAATGTACGCGTGAGGAAGTATCCTGCGCAGGGTATAGTGCAGGTGGACTTTGATTTACCTGTGGAGGGGTCCCTGGCAAACTTCTCCTCATTCGACGTGAAGATCCTGCACAAACAGTCCAGACAAACTCTAAATAGCTCCGTTTACATCGTGGTAGTAAGTAACAAAGGTCTTCCTCTCTTTCTGTTTTTGTACATGTCCTTCCCGCTGCGCGCGCGCGCGTACGTGTGTGTGTGTGTGTGTGTGTGTGTGTGTGTGTGTGCGTGTGCGCGCGCGTGCGAGCGTGTGCGTGCGCGCGCGCGCGCGTGTGTGTGTAACAAAGCTCTCCCTCTGTTTCTGTTTTTGTACCTGTCCGTCCTTCGTGTGCGTGTGAGCCTCTGTGTGTGTGTGTGTGTGTATGGTGTGGTGTGTGTGTGTGTGTGTGTGTGTGTGTTTTACTCTCTCTCTCTCTCTCCGTCCTCTTGTTTGGTATATTCAGCTTGTGCGTAGCTGAGTTCCATGAAGTTACCGAAGTCTTACTGTGTTCTGGAAAGTTCTTGCTGACTTGTAATAGAAAAAAAAAAGGACACCAGAACACACAGCTAGTGTCTATTAGAAAAAATTACATTTTTTTCAAATATATTTATCTATGTTATTTCACGTTAACTGTTCTCTCATCTTTCTTCTCCCCCCCCCCCCCCCCTCCCATTCCCCACACTGATATTGCTCCCAGGCCTCTCATTCTGCGTCCCCCCTCCACCCCCCCCCCCCCCTTTCCATTCACCCCTGTCGCCCTTCCCCGACATAGCCACACTCACTTCAGGTCCGTCCCGTCACAGCCACAGAATCAGCGAGCCAGAAGGAGCAATCAGCATCAGATTATCCTGACCTACTTCAGACACTGCGTTGCTGAGCAGTCAGTTCGGTTAGGTAGAGGTTGTGGCTTTTGTGCTGGTCCAGAATATGCAGGAAGCTTTCTACGAATTTCCTGCTTTACCGACCCCCCCCCCCCCCCCCACGCGCTCACGCCCTCCCCCTCCATCCTTCCTTCCTCCCCCCCCCCCCCCCCCCCCCCCCCGCTGTTCCTCGCGCCTACTGGTCACATGCCGCGATAAGGGTTTTAGCACTAAAACACTATATAATCCATGTCAGCGTTTTGAGGCCTACCATAAATTTGAGCCAGCGTTTCATGTGAAACTGATATTTGATCAGAAGAACAACTCCCCGCCATTTCTTTTCCTTGTTTTTTGGGGGGGATCTTCACCGATGAAGTCACATACAGTCTTCAAATATATGACCTTCCCCTTCGTTGACACACATTTCAGGCCTTCGCACTCACCCGTGACCCTGTCTTGGCGCCAGCTTCAGGAGCACAAAATAATCCCATTCCTTTGATTTTAAATCTGTGTGCTTGGATCCATCTGGCTTGTACACTGATGGCATTATGAAAGAAATGGAGGAAAATCAACTTTCAGACACGATAGAAATTCTGAAAACAATGCAGTTTGCGCCAGTCTATAAATACTCGACTCCTTAAAGCAAGGCCTAGGCGCATTCATTTTTGGTGTGCAGCCACTAACTGATACGAGTAATTGCTTGTTAATTACACACACACACACACACACACACACATGCACATGCACGCACGCACGCACGAACGCATATGACATCGCACATACATATGACACACACGCATATACATGAGCGCGTGCACGCACGCACAGACGCATATCACACACACACACACACACACACACACACACACACACACACACACACACACACATATATATACACACACACACACACACACACACACACACAGATATATGTATATAATATATAGCTTCCGGAGGGCTTCACGTTCGTCCAACGACTATGGTAGCATTTTCAGCATCAAAAAGCAATATTAGCTGTTGTCCTCAGCAAAACACCTATGATCTTCGAGAAAACAAAACATTCACTATCCTGATGCGTACAAGTGTTTTCCAAGGGATCACAGGTGTTTTTTTCCCTGTTTTCCTGATGATGATAACGCCTGTCACCATAAGGGTGAACAGGATAAACAGTTATTGTCTGTCTATACTGTTTCCCCTTAGAGTGACAAGTTTTTTTTTCCTCCCATATTTCCTTGTGGAAAAATATCTGTTATCCTTGTTTCTTCGAGAAAAACAGGTATGTATATATATTGCAAGGAAAACGTCGTCAACATGGAAAATAGATATGATCGCTGTTTACACATGTCAAACGCAACGCACTGGTAGCATAGGTATATAGCGAAAAGTTGGAAAACAGTTATTATCCTGAGGGGATCACGAGTATTTTGCTGAGAATGACAACTGTTTTCCTATTTTTTTAATGTTTAAATCAAGCATGATTTTTTTTGTAGATAAAGTTGTGAAAACTGCCGTGAACCTTACGAATAACATGGATAATCATTGTTTTTCTTGGAAAAGTGGGGAAAGCACATCTGATCCACAAGAAAAAAACAACAGCTATTAGAGATGCAGCCATCGAGTGGATGAAACCTCGACTGTGTGAACCCAGTCTTCCCATTTGAACCCAAAGCACAAGCACCTCAGGCCGGAAAATCGTTTAAATAAATGTCTGTTAGCTGGGAGTTGAAGCCGCGACCCATTGACCCACTGACCCCAACGCCAATACTTGTACCAGCGTTCAACGTGTGCCGCAGTGAAACGCACAAAAACGTTCATATCTTACACTCCAACGACTGAATTGTTGGCCAGTTGCAATCCTCTATACACGAGGAGAGTTATCTTTCCTTGCTGCTGACGTTTCTGTAACTGGAAGGTAACGAGGCAATGCCCCTCTGCCACCGCGTTATTTTTTCAAGGGAAACAACTCAGCTGTTCACCTTTTCAAACGAGCTTTTTCTGTCAAACCTGTAAAATACGGACTGGGCTTTGGGGCCAGGCAATGAAATGAAGGTGGTATCAGAGGTATACTTAATCTCTGGTGGTATGATTATGGTCACAAAAAAACGAAGATGGTATGATGTTTGTTGTGAAGAAATGTTCTGACTTTGTTTTTGTTTTTATTCCTGTAGGGACTTTCATTAGATGTGTGAACATGTAAATTGCAGTTTAGCATTGTTTTTCTTGTGTGTGTGTGTGTGTGTGTGTGTGTGTGTGTGTTTAACATGAATTAGCTCTGAGTTATGTCTAGTCTAGTTTTCCACGCCTTCTCCTTATGAGATTTTTTTTTTTTTTTGCGGTGAGGACTGCAAACATAATGACAGATTGTATAAGAACCACGTTGCCATTAAAAAAAAAAAGAGTCGAATACTGGAATATATACTGATTGGTCCTTCGACCTGACACAATTCAACCACCTCCACCCTTCTCAAAACTCAGAGAAAGCACTGGGTATAACTTTGGCCCCAGACGCGTCAACTTAGATACCGAAAGGGCGTGTTTACATGCTTTCTACTTATTCAGGTCAAATGTATTTTCAAATTCATAATGATCATTTGTAAAATTGTAAATAATGGTTATATATCATGATTTATATTGTCATTATTACAGACGTGTGTGTGTGTGTGTGTGTGTGTGTAGGGTTCAGAGACTGTTGGAAGTTACAACTTCTCCAATGTCCCAAACGGAACTTACCAAGCAGCTGTAAGTATTTATTTGTCAGCCAACAAATGTTTGTGACGGTGCTGTGCTGTGTTTGGCTTTGGAGAATAATCTCTAGAAATAAAGCTATGAATAGATATACGAGTAATTTCATGTGTGATTACACACACGTACGTTTTTACATAGAAGCGGGCGCGCGCGCACACACACACACACACACACACCACACACATACACACACACACACACACACACACACACACACACACACACACACACACACATGCGCGCGTGCACAGACGTGTGCACGCGCATGCACACATCTATCTATGTATCTATCTGTCTATCTATCTATTTGTCTGTCTATGTACCTATCTATCTATCTATCTATCTATCTATCTATCTATCTATCTATCTATCTATATGTCTATCTATCTATCTATCTATCTGTCTGTCTGTCTGTCTGTCTATCTGTCTATCTGTTTGTCTACCTGTGTGTGTGTGTGTGTGTGAGTGTGTGTGTGTGTGTGTGTGTGTGTGTGTGTGTGTGTTCGTTCCTGCAAAACGTCTCCAGCTTGCCATACGAAAACAGCAATTGTTGATCCGAAGAATCAGTGAAGTTAATGTTCACTTTCCTTTTAGTGTTTTATTCATTCATTCATTCATTCATTCATTCATTCATTCATTTATTTACTTATTTAATATCTGGAGCCTCCTCAATACCCTTGCTTCCACGTCGTTGATCCCGGTCACGTTTTGCACTGCCACACACTAGGTTCATATACATCACACACTCAGCCGCATAAGTCCATAGGGAGTGATCACCATCAGGTTGTCGTCAGGAAACCCGCCGGGGGAGACTGTGCACTGCTGCTGTGTCACTTTGGTGCATGGTGTGTATTGCTGTTTTGTGTCCAGTTTACATAGGACACCTCATGCCAAGCTTCCTAGCGCTTAGTGACCGAACCAGCGGGAGTGTATAGCCCCCGGCTTAGGTGACTTCTTCAAGAGGATATATTTTTTAATGGGGAGGTAGGACAGGGAATGTTGCGTGGCTCAGCTGCCTGAGCAGAAACGCCAACTTCATGACAGGGAATGGAGGGACACAGTCCTTTTGGGTCTAAATTAATTGTCTGCGATATTCTGCACGCGCTGATTTTTGTGGGACGTACTGACGCCTGCAACAAGACACGCTCGCCATTATTTGTTAACAGGAAGAAGATGACCTCTCCTAGGTGCCGGACCACGAACTATTGACACTGATATTTTCCCCACAGTACTCACAGTCCTGGTCACAGCTGAGAAATATGGTGATAGAAAAATGGTTAAAATGCAACGGAAGAAGTCCTCATTCTTGAGAAATCCAGACAAATGTGAGATCAATTGAAATTTTTCAACATCTTAGACCTGATGCTCGGTTGCTTGCAATCGCCATGCGCAACGAAGGACAGCAGATAGAGTTGCACCCCCCCCCCCCCCCCCCCCCCTCGCCTCCCCGTATATGCAAACACTTCACACACACATACACGCGCACGCACGCACGCACGCACGCACGCACGCACGCACGCACGCACGCACACACACACACACACACACACACACACACACACACACACACACACACACACACTCACACATGGCCGGGAAAATTCTCAAAGCGACATAGAAGAAATACTCCCCATGACACCCATCTCGTCGCAGTTCTAACTGCCCCTGTCATAACTACGAATAAAACGACGAGAGAGAGAGAGAGGTGGGTGCACAAAAGGTGAGAAAGCCACATGATAATGATAAAAATAATAATAAAAGTAGTAGTAGTGGTGGTAATAACAGTAATAATAATAATAATAATAATAATAATAATAATAATAATGATGATAATGATAACACATGGATAGATAGAAAGATAATGCAAAAACAAAATCGATCTACTTCGAAACCATGGTTGTAGGCTATATAGTTGAGGCTGTAGGAATGCTATGCAGTGGTTAGACTCCATTGTTTCAGGTTTGTTGTTTGTGTTGTGTTGTTGTTGTTGTTGTTGTCGTCGTACCCTGGCTAAAAGACTCCAGGGATCATCCAAACAGCCGAAGTACTTGAACACTATGGTACAAATGCATCAGCTGGGGATGAGAACATTACGTGTGTGACCGTTTTTGATGACGTCGCCACATGGGCAGCCACTCTCCGACTTCGGGGGATTTGGGAGACTGATAATTTTTAGCGGGAGCTCGTCAAAACTGAAAAGAATCCCCGCGTAACTATGCAACATAACAACATTTTGATGTCCCCTTGGTGTTCTAGCCAAAATGTCGCCCGGCCCTACCAGCCTTAACCCAAAGGGGGGTTTTCGGGTTTTCCCCACCCCGGACCGGGGCTTCAGTGCTGGTCAACTCACCCGGCTGGGGCCGCAAGGACTGTCGGGGGCCGTGCCAATGGCCAACTCCACTTTTTTGCTTTCACGTAAATTTTTTCTTTCTTCTAATTTTTGTAAAAAAAGATTGCTTTTCCCGGGCATTCCTGTATCTAATCTCAGTTTTTTTATCCCTTGCTCATGCTCAATAGAAACGCTACACTTGTTTTAAAACATTAACCCACTATTTAAAGGGTTACCCCCCCCCCCCCCCCCCCCCCCTTTCCCCCGGGGGCTTTCTGTTGAACAAAGAAATTTTTCGAAATTTTTCCCCTTCTATGTTTTTATTTAACTAATGGGCCTTTTTCACCCTGATCCTCGCTGTTACATGGGGTTTTTCCCGACTCTCGCATTTTCTGGGGTCTTTTGTTTTTCTTTCCAGGGAAAAAATAATTGAAATAAGCCATGTCCCACAAATCATTGTCGTCTGTAAAGCGTAGCAACACACCGTTAACTATTTCCAGTTCATTCAATGTATTTATTACTGAAGAGAGAGAAGAGAGAGAGAGAGAGAGAAGAGAGAGAGAAGAGTGTGTTTTTCTGGACCACACAATTACCTTTTTTCAGTTCATTGAATTTATCTGTGACTTTGTGGTGTGTGTGTGTGTGTGTGTGTGTGTGTGTGTGTGTGTGTGTGTGATATCAACTTTCATTATACATATCGTTATCCGTATATATATTGCCGTCACGAAGCATCTCTGTTCGTCTGTTTGTCTGTCTGTCTGTCTGTCTGTCTATTCTCTCTCTCTCGTCTCTCTCTCTCTCTCCCTCTTCCTACTCTCTCCCTCCCTCTCCTCTCTCTCTCTCTCTCTGTGATAGTGGGTAGTGGGGTAGACACGATACTGCATGCACTGCGCATCTCTTCCCCTCCCTGGTTGTCCAACTGTAGCTCCTGGTATTTAAACAACAGGAAGGATGCGTCGCTCCACTGACGACCTACCTGTTGAACATTCTCACAGTGAGCAGTGTTCTATGCTAAAATGCACGTGCAGTCCGCCGGTTTCCAACAGCAAGTGAACATGACCATGGCTCGACAACGGTGACAGGGGCACTCTCAGAACTCGCCAAAGTTGAAAGGAACTTGGATCTGCCCTTTGTATAGGATCTGGATAACGGATCCGCACCAGACTATTGTGGCTGTGTCCCTGAAACCCCATACGAGCTCTCCAGTAAGTTTTCATCAAAATCGCCTCTGTAGGATTTGTGGAATCCTGGCTTACGGATCCTGTCGTTCTGTCCAGATCAGCAGCCGAATCGACAGCATTCGTTCATGGCGATGTTATGTTCTCTCCTTGTGTTAAGTTTTCATTACCAAAATAAAATCGTTTCATAGTTTGTGTGCTGTCTTGGAGACGGACCTAAATCTGCTCTTTGGTTCGGATCCGAACTAACTTTTGATAATGGCTTCAGAGTGGGGTGACACGGATATTGAATGGCTTCAGAGTGGGGTGACACGGATATTGAATGGCTTCAGAGTGGGGTGACACGGATATTGAATGGCTTCAGAGTGGGGTGACACGGATATTGAATGGCTTCAGAGTGGGGTGACACGGATATTAAATCAAGAGCAAAGACAAGAGAACCACTTCGCTAAGCGAAACAGTCAACAAATTACAAAAGAAACACAACGTGTTTCGACCTGTTTCATCTTCTTCAGGCAAGACAGCGTTCCAGTTGCAAGAGATAAATGACAGTCTGTACGTTCTTCGTTTTCATTATCTTGAATGTTATTTGTCTT
>CM031596.1:99438042-99440542 GCA_018398815.1 Conus ventricosus
GCCTGTAGAAGACCACGTCGGTCGAAAAGAGTTGCGTTTGTTTTGTGATTTGTTTACTCTTTAGTCTGGAGGCGCGGTACGTCTGTCTTTGCGTTTGATTCAGTTTCCCCCTGCATCCCACTTTGAGACCTAATCTTTGATGAGTTTGTTCTTAGACCACGATTCCATCATCCCTACAAGTTTCGTAATGATCGGTTCAGTAGTCTTGTGAAATCTTGCAGCTAGACAGACAAGAAGAACAAAATCCTTGGCGTGTGATAGCGTTATCGGCGGTTTTGTATGTAGTACACGATTGTGCCACCGTGAAATACATACCGGTACAAAGAATGATTTTTTTTCCCCATACAGTGTCATTGTTCAAGAGAGCGTTCAAGGGGTTATAGTTTGCCCCAAATCATAAAAAAAAAATGAAAACCGGCATTGTATAGTCTGTTAGAGACTGGTCATTGATTTTTTGTTTGACTTGGGGCATTTTTCATAATTCTCTTGGGTGGAAGAAAACATTTCAAAACGTTTAGTTCTTTGGAGTATTCAGAGATTCAGTCCTGGCAGTTGCACTGTATTTAAATGCATCTGGTTGTTAATAAACTCTGGGTTCACATCGGTCTTTCAGTTTCGAAACTTAACTTGGTTTTGACGTGCAATCTTGGACTTTTAATGTGAACATAGGCTCGTTTGTAACACGTGCTTATTGCTCGGTTTGGATATGCAGCCTTGATCTTTCAGCGTGTACAAAGGTCTTATTGTATCGTGCGTATTACTTTTATGTGACCTTCGAGGTCGGCGTGGCTCTAAACAACATGACTTGACTCGGCTAGAAGAAGCTGGACCTCGGCATGTGTGGTGTTCCGTAAAGAGAGATCTACCACCTACAAAGAAGGCAAGATCATCCCTAAGACCATGCAACGCTTTAAGATGGCAGCAGCAGCAGCAGCAGCAGCAGCAGCATCCAGGTAATTACAACCAGAACGACCCGTACCACATGCTGACAAGGTCCGAGCAGATGGCAGTCTTCAGACTGTTGGCAGACCATAATCATCTCAGCCACCTTGTTTAATACAACCCAGCATACCGGCCCGTCAGACCAGTGCCATTTGTTGGTCTGGCAGCGTGACAAAACATCTGCTGCAGACGCGTCCTTCACAACAGAAGCTCAGGAGTCGGAACTGGGCAGTGGAGATACCGATGATGGTGAAGAAGCTCTTCGACAGCCTGGTGAACTCAGGGCACATTGCAACCTATGTGCAAAAGACTGGCTAGTCCAATGGACAAAAAGAAGTAAAGAGATGTTGATGCTTATTCGTCTTTAAATGACACCCTCTGTCCATCCCATCCGTCCCACATTCTCCCCCAACCCATCTCCTTCCCCTTGCATAATGTGTCGTGTAGACCGTGTTCTCTTGGAAACAACACTGTCTTGTTTCAGGGAGTGCAGTCGGCAGAGGAGAAGAGGGTGAGAGCTCAACCAGACCAGGATCAACAAAGGGCCCTTCTGAATCTCGTCAAGGTTCGCGATTCAATGCAAGAAGAACGATTACCTGCCCGATATTATCATTTCAGTGTCTGTGGGGAACTGATACCACTCTCACGCCCCAGTCATTGTGAAAACTCTCTCTCTCTCTCGTCTGTCTGTCTGTCTGTCTGTCTGTCTCTCTCTCTCTCTCTCTCTCTCTCTCTCTCTCTCTCTCTCTCTCTCTCTCTGTGTCTTTCTGTCTCTTCTTTCTCTCTCTGTCTCACAGTTTCTATCTTTCTCTGTCTGTCTCGCGCTTCTTGTGTTCACACACACACACGCACACACACACACACACACACACACACACAACACACGCGCACATAAATAAACAAAGAAATCGATATTCACAGGAGAACTAACTGCAATACTCATGGCTTTAGATAATCTAATGACTTTTTTATGTTGACTCTAAATAAGTTCTTCAGGCATTAAGAGCATTCCAGCTACATACAAGACCTGAAATGATCATTGAAATCAGTTGTTTAATACACATGCTAGCTTCAAGAGGTGCTCAATTTTTTTTGTTGGATTCCCTCTCATTGTTCCTTTTATTACAACGAAAAAGTGGATAGGGCAGCTAAATATGGAGCTAAACTTGGTTCTACTTGTGAACACCTTGATCTCCCCCTATCTTTACAGGAGCAGTACAACTTTGTCAAAACGCAGATTTTAAACAATACCCAAAATTGCATAAAACGTGGAGATATTTTTTGATATTAAAAATGTTAAACATAATTTTAGAGTAAACAGAACGTTATTGTCATTAATGTACAGACGGAAATTAGATGCTTTTAAAACAAAATATGTCAAAAGTATATTTTGCTTATGTGGAAACGAAATAACCACCTGTCATATTGTTTCATGTAATGACATGAAGAAATTTATTCCTGTTCTGCTGCAAAATAACATAAATAGTATTTTTACTTCCCCTGCCCTAACCTATGACCTTTTTTGTTTGCTTAGAACACAGTCCGGTTGGTAAATATT
>CM031596.1:99445542-99475542 GCA_018398815.1 Conus ventricosus
TCATTTTGGAAGGAATATTGCTCATGCAGTGTTACAGGGATGTGTTTGATTCAGTAAAAAAAAATGATTTAAGATCTTTCTGTTCATTTATAGATTCAGTTGGGTTTGTTTTTTTTTTTTTTAGAGAATCTCTCTTCTTGCTCCCTTGTATGAAAAATCGGTAGAGTTGAAAGTAGAAAACTGTCTGAGTGGTTAAATGACGCGGGAAACGACTGAATGTAGCGCCAGCAGGCGGCTCTTCAGTCGGCTCTACCCTGGTAGGCAGCCTGTTGTGTGAGTGGATGGATTGTAAAGCGCATAAAGGCTGGTCTCTAGCCGAGGATAGGCGCTATAAAAATAACGATAATGATACTGATGATGATGATGTGATGATGATAATCATCATCATCATCATCATACTGATAAATATATAATAATGACAATAAAAATGATAATAATGACGATGATGATGGTGATAATGACGACTACAATGACGACGACGACGACGCTGCTGCTGCTGCTGCTACCGGTATCCCAATATTGTAAACACAACCAGATGATGACACACATGACTTCCACTCTTTGACCGTTCTTTCTCCAGGCGGCTTCCCACCTGTACTCGGCCTTCCAGGCGGGGAAGAGCTACAAGGAGGCCCACCTGGGTCCTGAAGGGGACCTCTTCACCCGGGCCTGCAGCACATCTGCGGCAAGATCGCCTGCAACGAGAGCGTGGCCAACGTCCTGATGGTGCATTTCGACCACACGGCGCCCAGCCTCCATCTTCCCATCGCCCCTCTGCGCTCACGCCTGTACCACCTGCCCCCTCACCTCACCTCCTTCCTGCTGCACATTCATGGCTTGGATGGCAGAACCATGGACCTTTCTCAAGTAAGGCCTTTGGAGGAGTTGGTGTGTGTGTGTGTGTGTGTGTGTGTGGGGGGGGGGGGGGGTATTTTTAGTTCTTCATCTTGAAAGTAGAGTACCGATGATTGCACTTGCAATGCGGCCTCTCTGTCAACGAAATAATGTCGACTTAAGACGCATTTTTAAACATAATAGATATTTTATCATGCCAGTCCCAACTTGGCATTCAGAAAAAAAGGGCTTCAAGATCTTTAAGAATGTGTATGTGGTCTGATTTTCATCTACAGAGATAAAGCCGGATGCAGAGTTGTTGACAAAGTCTTTTCATAAATATGAATGTGACGAGATGTGAATGAGGTATGTGTGTAGGTGGGTCCTCTAGGGGAGGGACTACAGATAATTTCTCAATGGGAATTATCTTAACACTTCACCTACACCCTCTCTCTTACTAGTGGTGGAAGAGCAACTTTCCGGTACTAGTCATCGAAGAAATTTTTATTTAATTCCGGGACTGGGTAAAATACTAAATAGTGGCTCCAGATAATTTCCTTCGGCCTGTACTCATAGAAGTACTTGTAGCTCGGAGAGACAGAATGGAAAGAGAGAAGTTCAAACATCAACATTTGATTGAACACAGAGAACTGACACAAGTTACGTGCACTTTCACACATCAACTTTTATTGCTTACACATTGGTAAGTATTGGCATGTCAACTCTGAATAGGCTAGGGTTTAACTTTTCATGGGACTACCACAATGAGGGGCCCTCCCTCACTCCTACTTTACTCGCTTACACTCAGTGTACAGCAAGTTTTAAGTTGGCATACAGGGTCTGTCTAAGTTACACTGGATGTAACCAAAGAGATACTCATAGACAGAGTCTCCCCCGTCTCATCATAAAGTGAGGGCAAGGGTCTGATCGTTTGAGTCCAGGTGGTAAGCTAACTTAGCTTGTTTCGGAGAGAGTAGTTGATCTCTCCTGTGGTTGGTGACTGCCCCACTGGTGTAGCTCCTGTTGTTGTCTGGTGTCTCCCTGGTGTTGGGCGAAGTCCCAGCTTCTGGTACAGCTGCAATGTTAGCGTGCCCAGGATAAGGGACCAGGTTGGTCTGGCTAGGATATGGTGACCTGATAAGGTGACCAGGATCCCAGTTCTGCGATAAAGAGAACTTGGTCTGTAGGTGAGAATCTGATGGCTGTTTGACGAGTGCTCACATTTACCCTGGTTTTCTTTCAGCACAGGTGTGAGACTCAGCCAGCAAAGTATTCTCTATGGTAGAGTGTCTGCTATAACTATTAATCTCCCCTTTTGTTTAAAGACTAAGTTAAGCGTACAAAAGGGTAGGAGACAGTAATACAATGTTACATAGTTTTAGTCAAACAACTCTTCCCCGTTTCTTATGAATTAAATCACACTGACTTGGGCTACACTGAGTCCAAGTACACATGTGGGGTAGACTTAAAGTCATACACTACAAATTATTCCAACAATCACCATATATTATAAATCAGGGTAGCAGTTCTTAACCTAGCACAGGCATACTGTTTTCCTGACCAACATTCATTTAATTATTATCTTAACAGATAGAATTGCCTACTGGCAAAGTCAGGGTAAACACAAAGAACAATGGTCAGACAGTTAACACAGATGGCCAGCAAACTACTACACAGAATAATCATTTAGGTTGATAACATGTTGCCAAGCATTTGTAAAAAATTTACAATGTTAACGCACACAGCACACATAAAATCAATACATAGATCCGAAAAAGTAAAACAGAGTTCCAACTCACTTTTCCTGGGAATGAACAGTGAATGACTGGAGATCAACGAGGATACCAGGATTGTCCCCCGACTTCTCTAGTTGTCTCTTTTGTCTTCTACTGGTCCGGTCTACAGCAGCTTTGAGGGTCAGTGAAGTTATCCCCTGTGTGTCTGGTATATATGGAGTCTTAACTGCGGAATTCGAGTTTGACAACCTGTCACTCATACCTCAGGGGTGAGAAGGGGGGGAGGGTCTAGCCTTAACGCTAGTGGCCTCGGGAACCGTTTGAAACTAATCAGATATTCCACGGCCAGTGTAATGTATGGTCGACTCGACACCTAGTCTTGGTAGCGAGTCCGGTGACTTAACACGAGTTAGCCAGTGCACGGACTGTAGATATGGAGGGGGGGGGGGGGGGGGGGGGGGGGGGGGGGGGGGGGGGGATTGGCGATTGCCTCGGTGTCACTGGGTAGAGACACTGACACTGACAACAATTTTATTGCCATTAGCGAAAGGCCTGTTGGCAAGGGGGTATCATGTCCGATCTAGCCACAGCCACAAAAAGGGAAACAAATGCAAGACTTCCCTCATGATGTTACAAACTTTCCATACATATAACTTACAAAAAAGGATCAATAAAACAAGCACCCATCCATCCATAGGACTTCCCCCCTCCCTGCACACACACACACACACACACACACACACATACGCGCGCGTGCGCGCACGTGCACGTGCATGCACGCACACACAGTATACCATTCACATAGACTATCAGGACACATTAAGTGATTACTACTGAGCCAAGGCAACATTAGGCAAGCGGTTATCTTTCTCATTCGTTAGTTTCTTTTTACGAAAAGTGCTAGCTTCAGCGACATACTTCGCAAATTCTATCATAATGTCTTCGTTTCCACTTGATAAAATCGCTACTAAATCTCTTCTTTGAGCAACTGATTCATTGAAAATTTTACAACCACTGCGGATATTGGCATATGCGGGACAATCAAACACAAAATGCACTTCGTTCTCAACACTGCCTCTTTGTCTACACATTGGCAAGATTTATTATTCGATTTCTCGAACCATGTTTGGTTTGCACTAAGACCAGCGTTCTGGTTCGAAATTTTGCTAAGCTATATTTATGCCATTTATGCGTTACAATTGTAAGATACTTCTCTGCTTCGAGATTACTTTTAAATGAGAGAAACCAGTCGTATTTTATCATTTCCATCCATGCCAGCATGCCAGTTTGTTTATTCGTACAAATTAAGCGGTCCCTGAATTCAGAAATAAATTTTTGCTTCGTTACCGACTCCTTGTGACAACCAAACTATGCCAAAACCATTCTCTGTCAATATTTTCTTAACACAGGAGGCCCAGTTAAATTTTCCATGTTCATGTTGCAGCATGAGCATTCCATACGCCTGAGCACAGAGTCTGGTTATTGGTAGGTTTACTAATTTCAGCCAATATTAAACACATCTAACCACTGGGTAGAGAGAGAGAGAGAGAGGGGCGGGGGGGGGGGGGGGAGGGCACGGCAATGGAAGTCGCGCTTTTGTTTCACGGGATAGAAGGGGAAGGGAGGGGGTGATGGAGACGGGTCGTTCCACAAATGTAAATGAACTTTTCCCGTGTCGGAGAAACTCCCCGTGTGGGGGGAAGGAGGGTTGAGAGGGGAGGGGGAGGTAGGCCGGCGAGAACGAAAGGCGTCACGCGTTTACCGTGACGTAAAATATTCCTTCGTCAGAGCCTCGTGTCAATCGTGCGATACGCGCCGTCCCACTGAGAGAAAGGGGGGGGGGGGGGGGGGGGGGGGGGTTTGGAGAGGGGAGTGGGCATAGATTGAAATCTATTTTTTTGTTTTGGGGTTTTAGTGGGACCAATCGGATGGGTTGTCAAGCGTTTCGTCACATAGAATCTGATGCGGGATTCATCCATATTTGATACAGTGGATGTCCTGTGAACTAGTTGAAAGGGTGCACCCCGATAGATCCCGCACCGATAGATCCCTAACCCGAACCCTAACCCTACCCCTTTGCGGGGATCTACCGATGCGGGGATCATCGGTGCGGGATCTATCGGTTCGGTGCGGGATCTATCGGTGCGGGGATCATCGGATGACCCGTTGAAATAAGGGTTCCATGTGTCATTCCGTGTACTGACTATTCACAGACTTAAATTTGCTCTGTTAAAATGGGTGGTCTCTTCTTTTCTTTTCTTCTATTTCATCTGTTTTTTTCTCAAAACTCTGTGACCGTTGTATTCATTGTTTTGACGTTTGAAAGGATTTTTTCCATATTTGAAAATTAAAATACCCGCAGACTTATTTGGATATATCAGTATATTCACTGCTGAAAAGAAAAAAAGAGAGAGCAGAAGAGAAATTCGGCTGCGCGAACGAACGGAACTAACAAGTCACAGAATAGACACAACGCGTTTCAACCATTGGTCTTCTTCAGGCCGGACAAATAATATTCATGCGGTAGAAAACAAAGGATACGCCCACTGTTTGTTCGTCCTTTGTTTTCAAGGCGTGAATGTTATTTGTCCTGCCTGAAGAAGACCGACAGGTGGAAACGCGTTACGTCTGTTTAAAATCTCCTTGTTCCGTTCGTTTGGCGGTCTAGTCATTCGACTTTGCTGTAGTGTTTCAATTTCCACCTGCAGTCACTCCACTTAGAAACCTGCCGCTTGGAATGTTTAAGAGGTGTGAAGCACCTGCAGTCACTCCACTTAGAAACCTGCCGCTTGGAATGTTTACGAGGTGTGAAGCACCTGCAGTCACTCCACTTAGAAACCTGCCGCTTGGAATGTTACGAGGTTGTGAAGCTGCGCTTAGGATTATCGAAAAGCTTATTAAAACTCATATGGCATGTGACATTTTTTCTTCCTATATCAAAATGCTAGATGTTTAAGGCGGGATGGCTTTGGAAATATGTCAAAATCAGACTAAAATATCGGCATACCATGATGATGCACCCCTTACTCGAGCTTTACCAAACGACATCGACTCATTTTTGGTTCACTGTTATCAACTGATCAGGAAGACACCACAACGTGTTGACTGGCCCATATGCGCTGCACCACACGGCTAAGCCATCAGACAGAGATTGCAGCTTAAGGCGAATAAGGAAATGAATTAATATAACAGGAAGATTGCGAAAAAATCACTCAAGGACTAGATTTAGCTTTATTGCCTGACCTAAACATCAACTCAGTGCGTTGGCAGACCTTGAAAACCTGGATAACCTAAAATTGGAGCACCCGTAGACTTATTGGTTATGTCATTCAATTCGACTGCTGCTAGAAAAAACTAGAGCACATTTTGGAACTACTGGGCCGACTGTTCTACACTCAGACTAGAGTGTTGGGCACCACACTTCAGTGTAAACCAATTAACAAGCTGAACTGATCCAAGATGTACGTGAATCGGTTTCAGGAGGGTGAGGGTATTTTCATTAGCGTGCCACAGAGTAAACAGCTTGCTCTGAATCTGATAGGGCTGAAGACTTCGTGGCTGAAATCTTTGGGTGGAACAGCAGCAATTCTCATTGCACAAAATTAACCTAAGCAGTCATGTTCGCCCATTGTTTTCAATGACGCGGGAAACGACTGAATGAAGCGCCGGCAGGCAGCTCTTCAGTGGGCTCTACCCAGTAGGCAGCCCGTTGTGTGGCCAAACGAGAGTGTGGATGGTAGAGCGCTGAGGGCTTAGTCTCTACCCGAGGACAGGCGCTGTATAGTAGTAGAAGTAGTAGTGTAGTATGTATAGTAGTAGTGTGTAGTAGTAGTAGTACTACCACAACTACTACTACTACTACTACTACTATTACTACTACTACTTCTATAGAAATGATAATGATGTTCATGATGATGATGATAATAATAATATGCTACTAATGATAAAACAATAATAATAATAGTAATAACAACAACCAACAACAAACCAAATAATTGTAATAACAACAACAACAATAATGATAGTAATAATAATAATAATAATAATAATAATAATAATAAAATGATGATAATAATAATAATAATAATAATAATAATAATAATAATGATAATAATTAAATAATAATGATGTGAGATAAGACGGAACTTCTTTACTAACAACGCATATCACTTTCGTGATTTCCAATATAAGAGAACCAGTAGTTCTAACTTGCTGGTTTGTTTGTTTTTCGTTTGTTTTTTTCATTGTAGGTGCCCTTACCTTTGATTGTAGGTGCCCTTACCTTTGATTGTAGGTGCCCTTACCTTTGATTGTAGGTGCCCTTACCTTTGAAAGGCAACGTGGATGTTTTTTTGATTGTAGGTGCCCTTACCTTTGAAAGGCAACGTGGAAGCCCTAGCTCTAGGCCAGGAATGGCTGACAGCTGTGGGGGACGCCTGCACCTTCGAACGCCTTCACCCAGACTGGTTTGAACGCAAGTTCGGCACACCGGTAGAGGCGCTGGCACCCCTTCCAAACAAGCTCCTCAGCTTCAAGAAGGACTCGAGAGATTCCGGCATCGGGGAACTGAAGAACAAGGCAGCCTGCAACGCCGCTCTTCCTCTGTGTCCACTCGCGCTTGGCCGTCTGGGGAAAGCCCTAGCCGCGACCAGACCAAGGAAAACCGAGATCATAGAGACTTCATTGCCCCGTCTGTGTTTCTGTCGGATGGAGAGAGCGCCGTCACTGCTCATTTCTCGGATTACATGACGACGGAGAGACCCCCAGAAATCGACGGGGGTTTTCCACTTACACGGAACAGTTCCGCAGACTGAACGAGCGGTATGAGCAGGAGCTGCAGAGACAGGAAGACAGGATTCCAGAGGGGGGTTCGTCTGCGGGACAGAGGAGAAACGTGTTGAGGAAATGTATGTGTTTCCACAGAGTTTCCAGGAAGACCTGCGTGTCGGTGTGGACTCTGACTGTTCGAGTCTGACTTCTGCACAGAGTGTGTAGCCGGACCATGGGCGATTTCTCTCCACCCGCCTGCTGTCGCAGTGCCATGCATCACGTTTCACCCAGTCCTGTTTATCCTATGACGTTTCACGCAGTGACGTTTTTGCGTGTATCAGGTTTCAGCCACGGTGTCTTTATTCCCCCCCACATACATCACGTTTCGGACCAATGAGTATAATGAAGGTGTAAAAAATTTATTGCTTATAACACATACACACGCGCCCCGCGCGCGCGCACTCATTCTCAAAAACGCGTGCACGACGCACACACACACACACACACACACACACACACACACACACACACACAACACACACACACACACACACAACACACGCACTCACTCTTGCACACATTCACACACAAGCATACACGCGCGCGCGCACACATATACACACACGCGCGTGCGCGCGCCTGCGCGCTCTCAGACACACACACACACACGCACTCTCTCGCTCTCTCTTTCTCTCTCTCTCTCTCTCTCTCTCTCTCTCTCTTCTCTCTCTCTCTCTTTCTCTCTCAGTCACTCGCGCCTCAAACCGGAGCAATAAATCAAAACACATGGAGACCTGCAATCCCGCTGACAAGACATATTCATTTGTTAGTATCAATCGCGAGAAGGTGCGCAATCTGTGGCAAATCGCGTAACTCGGCATCAGTAGATGTAAACAAAAGAGATAGACAGACGGACGAAATGCAAAGAGACACAATACATTAAACAACCCAGTCTTTGGTGTAGGTTCTTTCCGTTTCAAGTCCTCCCGGCCTGCCATGACGTACATACTTACTCAGGCCCACAGCTAAAGGGGTGAGCATAGGCCATCGACACACTCCGCCATCGCACTCGGTTCTGGGCTGCTCGCTGAATGCCTGTCCAGTTGGTCCCCTGCCTCTTTCATCTCTACCTCAGTGTCTCGCCTCCAGCTGCTGCCAGGTCGGCCTCTCTTCCTTTTCCCCTGTGGGTTCCATGTCAGGGCTGTGCGTGTGGTGCTGGATGCTGGCTTCCTGCGAGTTTTGTCCAATTCAGCCCCTACTTCCTCCGCAGAATCTGCTTGGCCACGGGTTCCTGTCCTGCTTGCTTCCTTAGATCTTCATTGTTGATCTTCTCTGGCTTTCTGATTTTAGAGATGCGCCTCAGACAGGTGTTGATGAAGGTCTGAATTTTTTGTTGTATTGCCTTGGTCATTCTCCAAGTCTCGCAGCCGAAGAGCAGAACCGACTCCACGTTTGAATTGAAATACTCCCAACCTGCCATTAAAAACAGAAATGTGGTTCAGGATCAGAAAGCAAAGCTGTTGGTAATCATGTACCGCCACGTTTTGTTTCCTTGCACCACATCTAATGGGGTTTCTTCTCATCACTGCTACACAAGTACCGTTTTGGTCACATTTTTAAACGGGTGTTTGGGTGAGACGTTTACTCGTAAGTACCGCTACATTTTGTTTCTTCGCACCCAGATTATTAGCGTCTGCTCCTCTGCGCTCCACAAATACTGTTTTGGTGAACAGTGGGTATTTGGGGTGGAACATCACACTTTAACAATAGTCTGGAGAAGGGGTGGAACATCACACTTTAACAATAGTCTGGAGAAGGGTGGAACATCACACTTTAACAATAGTCTGGAGAAGGGTGGAACATCACACTTTAACAATAGTCTGGAGAAGGGGTGGAACATCACAGTCTGGAGAAGGGGTGGAACATCACAGTCTGGAGAAGGGGTGGAACATCACAGTCTGGAGAAGGGGTGAACATCACAGTCTGGAGAAGGGGTGGAACATCACAGTCTGGAGAAGGGGTGGAACATCACAGTCTGGAGAAAGGGTGGAACATCACAGTCTGGGGAAGGGGTGGAACATCACAGTCTGGAGAAGGGTGGAACATCACAGTCTGGAGAAGGGGTGGAACATCACAGTCTGGAGAAGGGGTGGAACATCACAGTCTGGAGAAGGGGTGGAACATCACAGTCAGGAGAAGGGGTGGAACATCACAGTCAGGAGAAGGGGTGGAACATCACAGTCAGGAGAAGGGGTGGAACATCACAGTCAGGAGAAGGGGTGGAACATCACAGTCAGGAGAAGGGGGATAACATCACAGACAGAGAAGGGGTGGAACATCACAGTCTGGAGAAGGGTGGAACATCGCAGTCTGGAGAAGGGGTGGAACATCGCAGTCTGGAGAAGGGGGGGAAATCGCAGTCTGGAGAAGGGGGGGAACATCGCAGTCTGGAGAAGGGTGGAACATCGCAGTCTGGAGAAGGGTGGAACATCACAGTCTGGAGAAGGGGTGGAACATCACAGTCTGGAGAAGGGTGGAACATCACAGTCTGGAGAAGGGTGGAACATCACAGTCCCGGAGAAGGGGTGGAACATCACAGTCTGGAGAAGGGGTGGAACATCACAGTCTGGAGAAGGGGTGGAACATCACAGTCAGGAGAAGGGGTGGAACATCACAGTCTGGAGAAGGGGTGGAACTCACAGTCTGGAGAAGGGGTGGAACATCACAGTCTGGAGAAGGGGTGGAACATCACAGTCTGGAGAAGGGGTGGAACATCACAGTCTGGAGAAGGGTGGAACATCACAGTCTGGAGAAGGGGTGGAACATCACAGTCTGGAGAAGGGGTGGAACATCACAGTCTGGAGAAGGGGTGGAACATCACAGTCTGGAGAAGGGTGGAAACATCACAGTCTGGAGAAGGGTGGAACATCACAGTCTGGAGAAGGGGGGGAACATCACAGTCTGGGGAAGGGGTGGAACATCACAGTCTGGAGAAGGGGTGGAACATCACAGTCTGGAGAAGGGGTGGAACATCACAGTCTGGAGAAGGGTGGAACATCACAGTCTGGAGAAGGGGTGGAACATCACAGTCTGGAGAAGGGGTGGGAAAATCACAGTCTGGAGAAGGTGGAACATCACAGTCTGGAGAAGGGTGGAACATCACAGTCTGGAGAAGGAACCCTCGTGTTTAAGTTTCAAAGTGAGGTGACTGCATGCGGGAATTGAAAAAACAAACAAACAACAACAACAACAACAACAACAACAACACCTTTAAAGAACAGTTACAATGCCGCCGAAGGAAAGAAACGGAACAAATGACAGAAAAAAAAAAAAAAAAAAGATCAAAAAAGAAACGACGCGTTTGGACCTCTTTGGGCTTCTTCAGGGAGACAAACCACATTCAGGACAGTGGGAAACGAAGAACGAACAATCACTTCTCACAAAATGGATAGTGGTGACTGAGCGTGAGGGAAAAAAAAAAAAAAAAAAAAAAAAAGATTGGGTGAAACCATGTTGCATCCCAACAGTAGGATGACCTGCAGGGATTTGCGTCAAAGGAACTCAAACTCACTCCCCCCCCCCCCCCCCACTCCCATACTGGACAGTGATGCATTATGGAAGTCGATGGTGATTGTGAGCGCTTCGAATTTTACCGCTATGCACTGTGTTCGTTCGTTCGTTCTTGTTTTTACGTCTTTTCACCATAAGTGATATTAGACCAAGGTGTGCGTGAGTGAGTGCATTCTGTCTGTGAGTGTGTGAGAGTGTAAATGTGTGAGGTAATGAAAACTGTGAACACTGCATCAACAGTAAAGAGGAAATGTTAAAGATACATATAACAAACAAATGCAAAATACAGAAACGTGGGTGGGTGGATGTGTCCCTCACCACTAATTTACATTGGAAGAAGAAAGAAAAATCTACAGGAATGACCTGATGGGGGTGTGAATTAGGGATTCAGCAATTTGTAGTAAAACCTTTGTGTCATGTAATAAATCTTCTATGTTTTCTTCCGAAACACTCTTTGCTGAGACTGAATCAGGTAGAAAACATCGGGGACTTTTACAATGAAATAAAATGTGATTAACTGTGATTTGTGCACCACACAGGCAATATACATTTTTGGATAATTTTGTTTTTAAAGCGTTAATTTTTAGGCGGAAAAAAAGGGAAGTGACAAGTCTAGAATAATATAACGGTGCAATTTTAAAAACTTCCTTGATACAATTCCAGCGGAACTGCAGCTGTATTTTGTGTTAGAGTCTTTTTATCATAACGTCTGCTAAATCTTTTCCATGCTGTTGTTTCTAGCAGCCTGTAATTTTCATGTAGTTTCATGTAGTGTGTGTGTGTGTGTGTGTGTGTGTGTGTGCGTGTGTGTGTGTGTGTGTGTGTGTGTGTGTGTGTGTGTGTGTGTGTGTGTTTTGCCTTTTAAGATTTGATGTGGCGAACAGAAGATGTCAATTTGAGACGTTTTTCAGAAATCAAGGCATTGTAATAGAATCATTCTTTCGTAAGTGTATTTCTTAATTTACTTGTATACACAAATAAAGAGATTGCGAAATATTTGTGGAAATCATTTAAACGTCTTTTATACACGGGCTGTATACGTGCTATACATTTTAAATTTCATATCACTTACGATTGATAGCAAAAGAATATGCTCCAACTATTGGCAGACTTTCATGTTTTGAGCATATTATTTCTATTATAATCATTATTATTATTGGGGATGCCAGTCATTCATTCAACTATACATATTTTATCGAATTTTAAATCTATCATTTACATTGAGAGTTTTTAAGACTCTTAGACATCTTTCCGCACACCATTGCTGTCAGAACTACCAACTGAATATCAAACTGCTGCAGCATACCTACAAATATGAAGAGGGGGAAGTTGCAACATTATCAAAAGCATTATGTATCGTTACAGAAGCTTCCAGTAGGTCTCACATAAACGATCTTCCAGATGAGTGTAATCTAAGAGGAATCGCACACAAACACACATCACCACACACACACACCACACACACACACACACACACACACACACACACACACACGCACGCACCGCACGCACGCACGCACGCACGCCACACACACACAAGTGCGCGCGTACCCCACACACACACACACACACACACACACACACACCACACACACACACACACACACACACACACACACACGTATAAGTCAAAAACGTATTATAGGTATTTTCTCTCTCTCTCTCTCTCTCTCTCTCCTCTCTCTCTCTCTCTCTCTCTCTCTCTCTCTTACTTGGAGATACGGAGGTCTCAGTACAGATAGTCTTCCTTCCCCTTTTCCCCCACCCCCACCCCCATCCCCGTTTTTGAATATTCTGTGATGATCATGTTGCTGTTTCATTTCACTCTCTTTGACTTTGCCAATTGTTTTGGATTTTTTTGTTTTGTTTTTTGTGTGTGTATCTTTTATTATCTCCTAAGCCTGTTGTCCTGCCTACCTTTGTGGCCCAATCTTCTGTCTCTATCCTTTCTGTTAATCGCCTTGTCTCCGGTCACAATTTATGTATGTCATGCCAGCTTTGTGTTGTAATGTAGTCGTTAGGGCAGAAGACTGTTCGTATTCGCCAGAGTGGACAGTGGCCATGACGTACGCAGGGTCTGTATGTAGGCATGGGCTTTGTTCCTTCGTTTGGTTGCTTGGTTGGTTTTCAGATGTTTTTTTTCCCCGCCGTTACATATTGACACCCTTGAGCAGGCTCCGTGTGACTGACTGGGCTATAATAATAATAATAATAATAATAAAATAATAATAATAATAATAATAATAACATTCTGACTGTCTGTATAGTCTGTCTGCTGGTCTGCGATCTGTCTCTGTCTGTCTGTCTGTTTCTCTCTCTCTCTCACTCTCTCTCTCTCTCTCTCTCTCTCTCTCTCTCTCTCTCTCTCTCTACCTCCCTCCATCCACCCCTCATTCCCCCCTCCCTTCTGCCCCCCCCCCCCCTTCTCTCTCTCTCTCTCTCTGTAAGCCTTGTTGTGAACTGAATGCCACATTGTTTATTCATCATATCATTACTTTTATGCTTTCACACACACACACACACACACACACAACACACACACACACACACACACACACACACGCCACGCACGCACGCACGCACGCACGCACGCAAGCACACACGCACACACATACATACAGTCAGACCTGCTAAAGTCCTACGATTCGTCCGTAATTGCTACGATTTTAGACCACCAATTACGCACTACGGCGAGTTGAAAAACAAACAAACGATTTACCGTCCACGATTCCTTTCGCGTTGCTGCCCGGTTCGTCTGAGCTCTATCAAATCGTGCGGGACACACTACACCGCTAGTAATCTGTCCGCCAAAATGGCGTCAAGTTCGAAGCGGTTGCATGAGACAGATGATGAAGAATCCGATTGTGAAGAAGTTATAGATTGGAGAGACAAGAACAAAGCGAAGACAAGGCAAGTAATTGCTCATCAACAATATCGGCAAAAATATACGGAAAAAGTTCCTGACTAAAGGCCAGTGCAAAGGGGAAAGGGTTTTTTTTTTTTGCTAGACTTGCTGGTTGACATTTCGATTGAACATGGGGGATTTAACGACTGTAAGCGCCATGTCAAGACTCTAGAAACACCAGGCAAACTTGGATACGAAAAACGTAAATCCACAGATCACGTCTGTCTTTCAAAGAAAGTTGAATCCTGGACCCAGTGGCCCTTCAAAGATGAGACTCGGGCAGAGGCTATTATGGTTGGCTTGGTGGCGGTGCTCAATTGGCAGTTGGAAAAATGTTTCCGAACTCAAGAGATTGCAGTCATTTGCTTGCTCCCGAGGCCAAAGCTACGTCCTTTGTTATTCAAAGATTTTCAAAGTCTGCTTATTGTCATCGCTGATCAGGTGAGCGTAGTATTTTTCTGAACACCACTCTTTATTCTTTGTGTCATTCTTTTTTTAATGTAGTTTATAACAAAATATTGTTATTAGCAATTTAAATTTTGATTGTAGGTGCCCTTACCTTTGATTGTAGGTGCCCTTACCTTGAAGGCAACGGATGTTTTTTTGATTGTAGTGCCCTACCTTTGAAGCAACGTGGAAGCCCTAGCTCTAGGCCAGAATGGCTGACAGTGTGAGGACGCCTGCACCTCGAACGCCTTCACCCAGATGGTTTGAACGCAAGTTCGGCACACCGTAGAGGCGCTGGCACCCCTCCAAACAAGCTCCTCAGCTTCAAGAAGGACTCGAGAGATTCCGCATCGGGAACTGAAGAACAAGGCAGCCTGCAACGCCGCTCTTCCTCTGTGTCCACTCGCGCTTGGCCGTCTGGAAAGCCTAGCCGCGACAACCAAGAAACCGAGATCATAGAGACTTCATTGCCCGTCTGTGTTTCTGTCGGATGGAGAGAGCGCCGTCACTGCTCATTTCTCGATTACATGACGACGGAGAGACCCTAGAAATCGACGAGGTTCCACTTACACGGAACAGTTCGCAGACTGAACGAGCGGTATGAGCAGGAGCTGCAGAGACAGGAAGACAGGATTCCAGAGGGGGTTCGTCTGCTGACAGAGGAGAAACGTGTTGAGGAAATGTATGTGTTTCCACAGAGTTTCCAGGAAGACCTGCGTGTCGGTGTGGACTCTGACTGTTCGAGTCTGACTTCTGCACAGAGTGTGTAGCCGGACCATGGGCGATTTCTCTCCACCCGCCTGCTGTCGCAGTGCCATGCATCACGTTTCACCCAGTCCTGTTTATCCTATGACGTTTCACGCAGTGACGTTTTTGCGTGTATCAGGTTTCAGCCACGGTGTCTTTATTCCCCCCCACATACATCACGTTTCGGACCAATGAGTATAATGAAGGTGTATAAAATTATTGCTTATAACACATACACACGCGCGCGCGCGCGCGCGCACTCATTCTCAAAAACGCGTGCACGCACGCACACACACACACACACACACACACACACACACACACACACACCACACACACACACACACACACACATACACACGCACTCACTCTTGCACACATTCACACACACGCATACACGCGCGCGCGCACACATATACACACACGCGCGTGCGCGCGCCTGCGCGCTCTCAGACACACACACACACACGCACTCTCTCGCTCTCTCTTTCTCTCTCTCTCTCTCTCTCTCTCTCTCTCTCTCTTCTCTCTCTCCTCTCTTTCTCTCTCAGTCACTCGCGCCTCAAACCGGAGCAATAAATCAAAACACATGGAGACCTGCAATCCCGCTGACAAGACATATTCATTTGTTTAGTATCAATCGCGAGAAGGTGCGCAATCTGTGCAAATCGCGTAACTCGGCATCAGTAGATGTAAACAAAAGAGATTAGACAGACGGACGAAATGCAAAGAGACACAATACATAAACAACCCAGTCTTTGGTGTAGGTTCTTTCCGTTTCAAGTCCTCCCGGCCTGCCATGACGTACATACTTACTCAGGCCCACAGCTCAAGGTGAGCATAGGCCATCGACACACTCCGCCATCGCACTCGGTTCTGGGTCTGCTCGCTGAATGCCTGTCCAGTTGGTCCCCTGCCTCTTTCATCTCTACCTCAGTGTCTCGCCTCCAGCTGCTGCCAGGTCGGCCTCTCTTCCTTTTCCCCTGTGGGTTCCATGTCAGGGCTGCGTGTGGTGCTGGATGCTGGCTTCCTGCGAGTGTTGTCCAATTCAGCCCCTACTTCCTCCGCAGAATCTGCTTGGCCACGGGTTCCTGTCCTGCTTGCTTCCATAGATCTTCATTGTTGATCTTCTCTGGCTTTCTGATTTTAGAGATGCGCCTCAGGACAGGTGTTGATGAAGGTCTGAATTTTTTGTTGTATTGCCTTGGTCATTCTCCAAGTCTCGCAGCCGAAGAGCAGAACCGACTCCACGTTTGAATTGAAAATACCCCCAAACCTGCCATTAAAAACAGAAATGTGGTTCAGGATCAGAAAGCAAAGCTGTTGGTAATCATGTACCGCCACGTTTTGTTTCCTTGCACCACATCTAATGAGGTTCTTCTCATCACTGCTACACAAGTACCGTTTTGGTCACATGTTTAACGGGTGTTTGGGTGAGACGTTTACTCGTAAGTACCGCTACATTTTGTTTCTTCGCACCCAGATATATTAGCGTCTGCTCCTCTGCGCTCCACAAATACTGTTTTGGTGAACAGTGGGTATTTGGGTGGTAACATCACACTTTAACAATAGTCTGGAGAAGGGGTGGAACATCACACTTTAACAATAGTCTGGAGAAGGGGTGGAACATCACACTTTAACAATAGTCTGGAGAAGGGTGGAACATCACACTTTAACAATAGTCTGGAGAAGGGGTGGAACATCACAGTCTGGAGAAGGGGTGGAACATCACAGTCTGAGAAGGGGTGGAACATCACAGTCTGGAGAAGGGGTGAACATCACAGTCTGGAGAAGGGTGGAACATCACAGTCTGGAGAAGGGGTGGAACATCACAGTCTGGAGAAAGGGTGGAACATCACAGTCTGAGAAGGGGTGGAACATCACAGTCTGGAGAAGGGTGGAACATCACAGTCTGGAGAAGGGGTGGAACATCACAGTCTGGAGAAGGGGTGGAACATCACAGTCTGGAGAAGGGGTGAACATCACAGTCAGGAGAAGGGGTGGAACATCACAGTCAGGAGAAGGGTGGAACATCACAGTCAGGAGAAGGGGTGGAACATCACAGTCAGGAGAAGGGGTGGAACATCACAGTCAGGAGAAGGGTATAACATCACAGACAGAGAAGGGGTGGAACATCACAGTCTGGAGAAGGGGTGGAACATCGCAGTCTGGAGAAGGGGTGGAACATCGCAGTCTGGAGAAGGGTGGAACATCGCAGTCTGGAGAAGGGTGGAACATCGCAGTCTGGAGAAGGGTGGAACATCGCAGTCTGGAGAAGGTGGTAACATCACAGTCTGGAGAAGGGGTGGAACATCACAGTCTGGAGAAGGGTGGAACATCACAGTCTGGAGAAGGTGGAACATCACAGTCCTGGAGAAGGGGTGGAACATCACAGTCGGAGAAGGGGTGGAACATCACAGTCTGGAGAAGGGGTGGAACATCACAGTCAGGAGAAGGGGTGGAACATCACAGTCTGGAGAAGGGGTGGAACTCACAGTCTGGAGAAGGGGTGGAACATCACAGTCTGGAGAAGGGGTGGAACATCACAGTCTGGAGAAGGGGTGGAACATCACAGTCTGGAGAAGGGTGGAACATCACAGTCTGGAGAAGGGGTGGAACATCACAGTCTGGAGAAGGGGTGGAACATCACAGTCTGGAGAAGGGGTGGAACATCACAGTCTGGAGAAGGGGAACATCACAGTCTGGAGAAGGGTGGAACATCACAGTCTGGAGAAGGGTGGAACATCACAGTCTGAGAAGGGGTGGAACATCACAGTCTGGAGAAGGGTGGAACATCACAGTCTGGAGAAGGGGTGGAACATCACAGTCTGGAGAAGGGTGAACATCACAGTCTGGAGAAGGGGTGGAACATCACAGTCTGGAGAAGGGGTGGAACATCACAGTCTGGAGAAGGTGGAACATCACAGTCTGGAGAAGGGTGGAACATCACAGTCTGGAGAAGGAACCCTCGTGTTTAAGTTTCAAAGTGAGGTGACTGCATGCGGGAATTGAAAAAACAAACAAACAAACAACAACAACAACAACAACAACAACACTGAAAGAACAGTTTACAATGCCGCCGAAGAAAGAAACGGAACAAATGACAGAAAAAAAAAAAAAAAAAAGACAAAAAAGAAACGACGCGTTTGGACCTCTTGACTTCTTCAGGGAGACAAACCACATTCAGGACAGTGAAACGAAGAACGAACAATCACTTCTCACAAAATGGATAGTGGTGACTGAGCGTGAGGGAAAAAAAAAAAAAAAAAAAAAAAAAGATTGGGTGAAACCATGTTGCATCCCAACAGTAGGATGACCTGCAGGGATTTGCGTCAAAGGAACTCAAACTCACTCCCCCCCCCCCCCCCCCCACTCCCATACTGGACAGTGATGCATTATGGAAGTCGATGGTGATTTGTGAGCGCTTCGAATTTTACCGCTATGCACTGTGTTTCGTTCGTTCGTTCATTGTTTTTACGTCTTTTCACACATAAGTGATATTAGACCAAGGTGTGCGTGAGTGAGTGCATTCTGTCTGTGAGTGTGTGAGAGTGTAAATGTGTGAGGTAATGAAAACTGTGAACACTGCATCAACAGTAAAGAGGAAATGTTAAAGATACATATAACAAACAAAATGCAAAATACAGAAACGTGGGTGGGTGGATGTGTCCCTCACCACTAATTTACATTGGAAGAGAAAGAAAAAATCTACAGGAATGACCTGATGGGGGTGTGAATTAGGGATTCAGCAATTTGTAGTAAAACCTTTGTGTCATGTAATAAATCTTCTATGTTTTCTTCCGAAACACTCTTTGCTGAGACTGAATCAGGTAGAAAACATCGGAGACTTTTACAATGAAATAAAATGTGATTAACTGTGATTTGTGCACCACACAGGCAATATACATTTTGGATAATTTTGTTTTTAAAGCGTTAATTTTTAGGCGGAAAAAAAGGGAAGTGACAAGTCTAGAATAATATAACGGTGCATATTAATAACTTCCTTGATACAATTTCCAGCGGAACTGCAGCTGTATTTTGTGTTAGAGTCTTTTTATCATAACGTCTGCTAAATCTTTTCCATGCTGTTGTTTCTAGCAGCCTGTAATTTTCATGTAGTTTCATGTAGTGTGTGTGTGTGTGTGTGTGTGTGTGTGTGCGTGTGTGTGTGTGTGTGTGTGTGGTGTGTGTGTGTTGTGTGTGTGTGTGTGTGTGCCTTTTAAGATTTGATGTGGCGAACAGAAGATGTCAATTTGAGACGTTTTTTCAGAAATCAAGGCATGTAATAGAATCATTCTTTCGTAAGTGTATTTCTTAATTTACTTGTATACACAAATAAAGAGATTTGCGAAATATTTGTGGAAATCATTTAAACGTCTTTTATACACGGGCTGTATACGTGCTATACATTTTAAATTTCATATCCACTTTACGATTGATAGCAAAAGAATATGCTCCAACCTATTGGCAGACTTTCATGTTTTGAGCATATTATTACTATTATAATCATTATTATTATTGGGGATGCCAGTCATTCATTCAACTATACATATTTTATCGAATTTTAAATCTATCATTTACATTGAGAGTTTTTAAGACTCTTAGACATCTTTCCGCACACCATTGCTGTCAGAACTACCAACTGAATATCAAACTGCTGCAGCATACCTACAAATATGAAGAGGGCAAGTTGCAACATTATCAAAAGCATTATGTATCGTTACAGAAGCTTCCAGTAGGTCTCACATAAACGATCTTCCAGATGAGTGTAATCTAAGAGGAATCGCACACAAACACACATCACACACACACACACCACACACACACACACACACACACACACACACACACACACGCACGCACGCACGCACGCACGCACGCACGCCACACACACACAAGTGCGCGCGTACACACACACACACACACACACACACACACACACACACCACACACACACACACACACACACACACACACACGTATAAGTCAAAAACGTATTATAGGTAGTTTCTCTCTCTCTCTCTCTCTCCTCTCTCTCTTCTCTCTCTCTCCCTCTCTCTCTCCTCTCTTACTTGGAGATACGGAGGTCTCAGTACAGATAGTCTTCCTTCCCTTTGCCCCCCACCCCCACCCCCATCCCCCGTTTTTGAATATTCTGTGATGATCATGTTGCTGTTTCATTTCACTCTCTTTGACTTTGCCAATTGTTTTGGATTTTTTTGTTTTGTTTTTTGTGTGTGTATCTTTTATTATCTCCTAAGCCTGTTGTCCTGCCTACCTTTGTGGCCCAATCTTCTGTCTCTATCCTTTCTAGTTAATCGGCCTTGTCTCCGGTCACAATTTATGTATGTGTCATGCCAGCTTTGTGTTGTAATGTAGTCGTTAGTCAGAAGACTGTTCGTATTCGCCAGAGTGGACAGTGGCCATGACGTACGCAGGGTCTGTATGTAGGCATGGGCTTTGTTCCTTCGTTTGGTTGCTTGGTTGGTTTTCAGATGTTTTTTTTTCCCCCCGTTACATATTGACACCCTTGAGCAGGCTCCGTGTGACTGACTGGGCTATAATATATAATAATAATAATAATAATAATAATTATAATAATAATAATAATAACATTCTGACTGTCTGTATAGTCTGTCTGCTGGTCTGCGATCTGTCTCTGTCTGTCTGTCTGTTCTCTCTCTCTCTCTCACTCTCTCTCTCTCTCTCTCTCTCTCTCTCTCTCTCTCTCTCTCTCTACTCCCTCCATCCACCCCTCATTCCCTCCCTCCCTCTGCCCCCCCCCCCCTTCTCTCTCTCTCTCTCTCTGTAAGCCTTGTTGTGAACTGAATGCCACATTGTTTATTCATCATATCATTACTTTTATGCTTTCACACACACACACACACACACACACACACACACACACACACACACACACACACACACGCACGCACGCACGCACGCACGCACGCACGCAAGCACACACGCACACACATACATACAGTCAGACCTGCTAAAGTCCTACGATTCGTCCGTAATTGCTACGATTTTTAGACCACCAATTACGGCACTACGGCGAGTTGAAAAACAAACAAACGATTTTACCGTCCACGATTCCTTTCGCGTTGCTGCCCGGTTCGTCTGAGCTCTATCAAATCGTGCGGGACACACTACACCGCTAGTAATCTGTCCGCCAAAATGGCGTCAAGTTCGAAGCGGTTGCATGAGACAGATGATGAAGAATCCGATTGTGAAGAAGTTATAGATTGGAGAGACAAGAACAAAGCGAAGACAAGGCAAGTAATTGCTCATCAACAATATCGGCAAAAATATACGGAAAAAGTTCCTGACCTAAAGGCCAGTGCAAAGGGGAAAGGGTTTTTTTTTTTTTGCTAGACTTGCTGGGTTGACATTTCGATTGAACATGGTGGATTTAACGACTGTAAGCGCCATGTCAAGACTCAGAAACACCAGGCAAACTTGGATACGAAAAACGTAACTCCACAGATCACGTCTGTCTTTCAAAGAAAGTTGAATCCTGGACCCAGTGGCCCTTCAAAAGATGAGACTCGGGCAGAGGCTATTATGGTTGGCTTGGTGGCGGTGCTCAATTGGCAGTTGGAAAAATGTTTCCGAACTCAAGAGATTGCAGTCATTTGCTTGCTCCCGAGGCAAAGCTACGTCCTTTGTTATTCAAAGATTTCAAAGTCTGCTTATTGTCATCGCTGATCAGGTGAGCGTAGTATTTTTCTGAACTACCCACTCTTTCATTCCTTTGTGTCATTCTTTTTTTTTAAATGTAGTTTATAACAAAATATTGTTATTTGCAGCATATTTTAATTTCATGTGAAAATGACAAAGTCCTTTAAATGGCAAGAGTTCATTAACTAAAACGCCGCGACGTTTTACTACTGACAACACCTGTGAAACTGCTGAAAACTGGGGTCCCACTACTGAGAGGTCTTAGGGGCCAAGGCAGGTCTGCATACACACACACGCACGCGCGCGCACACGCACACACACACACACACACACACACACACATACATACACACACATACATACACACGCGCGCGCGCACACACACGCACACACACACGCGCACACACACACACACAGACACACGCACACACACACACACACACACACACACCACACACACACCCTCACACACACACACACCACACACCACACAGGTATGTCCCTAGCGCAGGCTGACGAAGACTGTGTGATGCATGGAAATTGGCCCTGTTGTTTCCTGATTAGATAATATAAAGTATATCTGAAAAGTACGGTTGTTTGAGAACAAGATATGTGTGTGTGTGTGTGTGTGTGTGTGTGTGTGTGTGCGCGCGTGCGACGCGTGCGTGCGTGCGTGGTGTGTGTGTGTGTGTTGGGTCTTCGTATTTATATTTGCAAAATGTTTATCTTTTTTATGTTCTGTCGCTTTTTTTTGCAATAGACTTGCTGTCTCTTTTGTGTATCTTGATTCCGAATACGTTCATTAAATACGCCATTATCAACTTGCGGCTCGCCACCTTGGTTTTGACCATATCCTGTTACTCATGTACCGTCACATACAAATAGTTATTGACTTTCGGTTCATCGACCAGAGCGTTGGGGATCCTGATTCTGACTTCGATCAGGATCCACCCGCAGATCTGAATAAAAATTAGTTATTTCATTACAAGTATTATTGCGTCATCGTCGTCGTCGTCGTCGTTCGTCGTCATCCCACCACACCATCGCCATCGCCACCACCATCACCATCACTCACCACTTGTCACGAGTTTGTCCCGAGGGCCTACGCTCGTTTGACCCAACTGGGGTGGGGAAATTATTCATTGTTTATTGTTCGTCGTTGTTGGTCGTATTCTGTCCCAATAATGTGGTTGGGTGTGGTTGCACCTTTGGTGTGGTTTTTAGTTCAGGTTAGGTTTATTTCTCCTCTCTCTCTCTCTAATTACTGCCCGTGCTTCATCCGAAGTTCACGGGTGAGGGGTATCTTTTCTTGTACTGGCTGTCTATCGGCTTCGCCTGTCTTTTTACTGTCGCACGTGCTTCATTTCTTTTAGTTTGAAGTATGCTCCTTCTGTGGACGTAGGCGTGGCATGTTGGCCGCCATCGCTGAGGGATGGTTGTTCTTCACTCGCGCGGTAGAGATGGTCATTTGGAGCGCCTGCTCCGGTCTGGTTCTTCACCGTATCGTCGAAGGTACAGTCGGTATCCTTCAATTCATACAGCGGCCTGTAGGAGAAGGACATCATTCTTCTTTTTCCGACCTGTGCATCTGTCCTCTCGACTGGACAGAGGGCAGAGAGAGTCGTTTGACCCGCCTCTTCGGGTCACCCCCGAGGTAGTGGTAAGCATCAGTTTCGTGGTTTGTTTGTTTTGGTTTGGTTGTTGTGTTAGCGGCTTATTCTCTCTTTGCGCAATTTTTCTCTTTGTTTGCCAAAATTGTAAAAGAAATATTTGTTTGAGACTTTTCTCTGGTTAATTCTTCTGTAAACTGGCATTTCTAATTATATCCATAATTCTTTTCCTGTTTATGCTTTGGTGATGCGGTAGTCGGTGGGGATGGTGAGAACGAGCTACTGGTGTGATTCTGGTTGGTATTGCTCGGTCTCGGCTCGTCCCGCCCCCCCCGCCCCTGTCACATTCACCGGACTCTTATCTTCGGCCCACGTCTGTTTGTGTGTGCAAGGAGAACGAGTTGTATGTTGCGTGCGTGCCTCAAGCATGATTTGTCTTTCGGATGCGTGGTTGCAGATTTGTGGATATTTTGAAATGTGGCTATAAAATTGTGCAATTATGCCATTGAATAGTATTTGCAAATGTGGTGGCAGTTATTAAAGCGATGGTCGCTGTGTTGGTTTATTTCCTAAGAAAGGAAATTGTTTTTAACGCTGAGTGAGTGAAGGGTAGGAGAAGGGTGAAGATATATTTTGTTTTATAGCCTGTTGATTTTAATGCAGTCCTTTTACATGCTTCGTGTGAGAAGACTTTAATGAACTTCCTGATTTGGTTGGTGTGCTGTGTTATGCTCAGGTCTGTGTTGAGCTGGTGTTAGTGTATTTAGTAGACCTCCCCTCGCCCATCATGCGAGTGGCTGTTAGGATTTAACAGCATGGGTCAGATTGTACTGACGGCGGGGTTCCAGTGCCCTTCCTTCTTCCTTCCCTCCCTTTCTTCTCTCCTCCCAGCTACGTTTTCCCCCCTCCCGGGGGCTTCACCCGGAGCCTGGACTGGTTGGTGCCACGCCTGGTTGGGGCCACGCTCTGGTTGGGACACGCTCTGGTTGGGACTGCGGACCTGGTTGGTGCCACGTGCTGGTTGAGGCCACGCTCTGGTTGGGACCGGGACTGGTTGGTGCCACGCGCTGGTTGAGGCCACGCTCTGGTCGGGACCGCGGACTGGTAGAAAAGCCCGCCGGCTTGACTGGCCGGCCCTGATCCCCGTCCAGGACCTCCAGTAACAACGCCACGTTTCCCCCCCCCCCCCCCCCCGGACGCGCTCTTCACTGTCTGCTTGTGCGTGTCGAGGGTGTCGGCCTTGAACGACTCTTTTCAAGAACCGACCCGGTTTGGAGCACCTAGTGCGACAGGGTGCTCCCAGTAGACTTGGAGAGGCAGGGTGTGGAGGCACTCCATGGTGTGGGAAGGGATGGATGCGGGGAAATGTTTATTTATAATTGTGTATATGTCATATGTGTTGAAATGCTGTGATTGTGATTGTGTACGTCGTATGGTGAAATGTTTATTTATAATTGTGCATGTTGTGTGTGTTGGAATGCTTGATTGTGATTGTGCATGTTGTGTGTGTTGGAATGCTTATTTATGACTGTATGTTGGTGTGAATAAATGGGGTGTTGTATCGTAATCTTTATTGTGTGGTCTCTTGCGGGCGTGTGAGGTCAGTCACTCCCTTCACTCCCACTAGACCGATCCTGTCAGGGCAGACCTCCAGGGGTCGGTCGTGACAATTGTGGGGCTCGTCCGGGATCTGAAGGGCTCTGGCTGTCTCTCTCGTTTCGCAGAGTACCTGTTTAGTTTTGTCTGTTTTGTATATGTTTAGTCAGTTTGTCGTGTTTGTTCGTGGGTGGTTGCTGGGTGACTCTAGCGTGAAGGGAGTCTTTTTGTGGCCTGAAGGAACATCTGGCGTGACTGGGGATCGAGGTGAGTCTAGGCGAATCGACCGCGTCCAGACCTCCTTCCGCCGGGTGCCTCACGCAGGTACGGCCGTAAGTCTTGCCTTTCTGTTGCCGCTCAGTCTGCCATTCCTGTTTTGTAGTTAGCCAGTTTTTTTTTGTTTTTTTTTACCGGGTTATTGAGTACAGGGGTTGTATCGGACGTTAGTGTTTTTTTTTTTTTTTCTCTCTCCGGATTCCGTCTGCCAGTTTGTTTTGTTTTTTTTTCGGCCAGCCCCACCGCACTGTTGCTCGTGCTGTGGAGCGCGGTGTTGCCAGAGTGGGGGCAGCCGGACATAGTTTTTTTTTTTTTTTTTTTTCGGTGAGCCCCACCGCACTGTTGCTTGTGCTGTGGAGCGCGGTGTTGCCAAGTGGGAGCAGCCGAACTTGTCCGCACACACGCACACACACACATACACACATATACACACATCCCTAAAATATTTGTTTTTCAATTGGAATCGTCTTTCCCCTGTATTTGAGAACCGTAGGATATTGTTGTCATGGCAACGTCCGGTGCTGGTGGTATGGCGACGCGTGCGTCGAAGAAGAAGGTATTCAAATGTAGTCCCTACTATTAGTACCAGTACTTCGACTACAGTAACTTCTACTTATTCCAGTGCTGTAGCAGATAGTCCAGTGAGTACTTTTACTACTTCTTCGCTAAGGGATCTTCCTGTTGAGACCCCGACTGGCACTTCCGCTCGGAAGCGTCAGAGTATAGTGAAGCAACTATGGGCTTCTGTTGAGTCGCAGAGACCAAAGCCCTCTCTTCTCCATGCTTTCCCTCGTAAGGAGATGCCCCGAGGGACTTTCCTCATGGAAAGTCGAGGCCCAAGGGACGGGCCGAACGGGTCATCCTCCCGTGTCGGGAGTGGTGAATCCTGCTCAGGATATCACCTCTGTCCTTATGTTTCTGGAGCGGCAGCGTAGTGAAGAGGCTGCTAGGCAGGAAGCCCTGCGTACGGAAGAGCGCAGAGAGGAGGTTGTCAGGCAGGAAGCCCTACGTAGTGAAGAGCTGCTAGGCAGGAAGCTCTGCATAGGGAAGAGGCAAGGGTCCGTAGGAAGAGCTAGATAGGATGGAGGCTCTGCGCAGAGAGGAGACTGACCGACAGGAGATTATGCATAGGGAGAGGCTATTCTGCGTCAGGAGGAGGAACTCGCTAGACCAGGAAGATCTGCGCGAGAGAGGGTCTAGGTAGGAAAGCTGCCCGCGTAGGAAGGGTCAGCAGGAGCCCTCCGTAGGGAAGAACTAGACAGGATGGAGGCTCTGCGTAGGGAGATGGAACAACTTCTTTGCGTCGCATCTGTAAATCAGGGGGTTAATCACCAGGCAGGTGATAGAGTTAGAGGCCCAAATAAAGCTTCCAGAGTTCAGACCTAGTGAGGGCATTGATATGTTCTTAGAGCATTTTGACAAAGTTGTAGTTCATACCAATTGTCTGAGGAACAAAAGGCTATGCACCTGTTTTCTGGATTGTCTGGTACTGCAAGGGAGTGTGTGCTCACTCTAAATGAAGGCGCGTCTTATGCAGACATGCAGTTGGCTCTGGTAAGCGTTTCCCACCTTACCCCAGAGACGTACAGGAGGAAGTTCAGGTCCATGAAGAAGAATAACGACGAGACCTTCGTGCAGTTTGGTGATAGGCTGCGCAAAACGCTAGGGTACTGGCGTCAGTTGGCTAAGTTGGAGCTGGAGGATCTGATCCTCATTGAACAGCTCACCAACACTGTGTCCCCAGAGTTGAGGATCCGGATAGGCGAGACAGCACCTCAGGATTTCGCGGCTGCGATTCATACCGCTGAGGTGTTTGCTGAAGCTCGCAGGGCTTATGGGCATCGCCCAGATACGGAGAGGAAGCCCTCCACAGGATTTAGTGGCAACAAGGCGCCGACGACTGCTAGCGGTCGAACAAGGCAGACAGTTCATCGGGGACCTCAGCACCCCGGTTTTGTTTCTTTGTGGTCGCCCCGGCCACATCAGGAAAGATTGCCCTAAAGCCGCCGGTAGTCCATATGGGCTTAAGTCCTTTCCCAGCATCCTCTGCTCCTCGGCTAACGTGGGGTCCATCCAAGCTTTCTAGTGTACAGAGTCCCAGTTTCCTTCTGATAGTTGTTCATATCTTGGTCGACCAACCATCAGGATTCGGGAGCATCAACACTCTTTTTGGATACGATGAGTTTCCCCTATAGGCCCTCGGGGACGCCAGTTACGATAGTGCGGGTTGGAGCTGGTTTACCTCCACCCGTCCCTTCAGTACTCGTTACCTATCTCCACCCCCTACTTCTGTGGCGAAGTATGGCCATCGCGGTGGGAGTCGACCTCTGTATTTCCCTTATCATAAGGAATACTATCTCACCTGCGCAGACGGAACCAGTCATCCGAGTTCTACGGATCTGCCCGTACAGGCGTGTGTGGGATACCACAACGGCCAGAGCTAAGAAGCAGGAACAGGAATGCGTCCGTTGGCCGTTCTTCAGCCGATCACTGACGAGGTTCTTGCAAAGGCCGACCCTGCTTCCATCCACCGTCTCAGGCCAGGTACTGGATGCCAAACGCCACGAACAACTGGTATATCGTCCCACTCAGTCTGCCCGACACGCCAAGGTGGCCTTCAAGGCTTCAAAGGGGATCCTCTTTAGGTTTCACTCGGGCAGATCGTGTGCCATGCAGCTAGTCGTCCCCCAAAGCTGTGATGGAATCTGTCTCCCACCGCAGCCCATGAATTCACTATGGCAGTCCAATGGCTCAACAGCGGCACTCTCGAGCGAGTAAAGACAGGACTCTTCTGCCAGGGATGAACCACATTAGGCAGTACGCCGCAGTTGCGATGTCTGCAACGGACAACGCCTAAGGTCGCTTGAAACGTGTTCCCCTATGGGTCAGTGCCACGGGTTGGGACGCATTCAGCAAGTTTGGGGTCGACCTGGTTGGGACCCTTAATCCACCATCCCATCGCGGTCACCGCTACAGTTCGTCGGTAGACTATGCGACTCGAACATGCCCAGAGGCTGCCCCCTTAGGACTATATCGATACCCCTACTATTGCTGAAGCGCTCCGCAGATTTGACGCGCACTGGCTTGCCCCAGAAGAAGCACAGCCGAAGTTTGTACTGGAGAGCGAACATACATCCTCTCCAGTGCCTTGACCAGATCCGGCCATCATTCTCACCTCTTGGGTTAGGCATGGAACTGCGAGTCCCCTGCCGTTCACCTTTCCGTCATATCAAGGGTTCCTGTAATACGGATGCTGACTAGTCCTTAGCCCGAGCTCCGTAGTCAGCACATGTGGAAAATCAGTCAGGGACACTTCCCCTCAACCAGGGTTATATTCTCCTTTTTGGTCTTTGTATCAGTTTGTGAAAGTTTTCACTTCAGTGGATTGTTAACGGCAGTTGAATCACCAAAGTGTCGATTGTTACTATACATTCATGGTTTGAAGGTCCTTAGTTGAGATTGATAAATGAGTATATGTATTTCCCTGGGGTGATTCCTATCGTGGAAATTTTTTGGGTTTTGGATTTATCGTACGCGTCGATCACAGAGATTGGTTCGGTCCATTGTTGTTAATTTGGCACAAGCTTCAAGGTTCAAAGGAGCATCTGTTTCCGAGAAACAGAGATGCTTTTTAAAGGGGGTTTGTCACGAGTTTGTCACGAGCCTACGACTTTACTCACCGGGTGGCGGAATAGTCATTTGGTTGTAATTAATTGTTTTGTCATCGTATATCCGTCCCTTAATGTGCTTGTGGGTGGGTTCACCTTTGGCGTGGTTTAGCTCAGGTTAGTTACTTTTCGCTCTCTCTCTCCTAATTCCACTCCCGTGTCATTCATCCTGCAGGTCCGGGGGTGGTGGTATTTTTTCTTGTACTGGCCGCCTATCGGCCTCTCGCCTGTCTTTTTAATTTGTTTATTATAATCTAAAAACCTGCCACGTGCTTCATGTCGTTAGTTTGAAGTAATGCTCACACTGTGACGTGCGTGGCATGTTGGGCCACCATCGCTGAGGGAGGTTAGCTCGTCACTCGCGAGCGGTAAGCTGGCTCTGGAGCGCCTGCACCGGTCTGGTCTCACGCCATCGTCCGAAGGTACAGTCGTATCTTCTTTCCTACTGTCGGCCTGTAGGAGAGGGACATCACGTTCTTCTTTTTCCGCACCTGGCCCTGTCCTCTCGACTGGACAAGGCAGTAGAGATCGGTTGACCCCTTCTTCGGGTCACCCACGGGTAGCTGTAAGCATCAGTTTCGGTTGTTTGTTGTGAGTTTGTTGTTGTTAGCCGCTTATATCTCTCTTTTGCGCAATTTTCTTTTGTTTTGCAAAATGTAAAAGAAATATTGTTGAGACCTTTTCTCTGGTTAATTCAAGCTTTAACCTACCTGGCCATTCTAATTATATCCAAATTCGTTCTCCCGTTTAATGCATCTGGTGGATGCGTAGTCGGTGGGATGGGAGAGAACCTGGTGATTCAGGTTACTTGCTTGGTCTCGCTCAGTCCGCCCCTGTCACATTCACCGGACTCTTAACCTTCGGCCACCGTCTGTTTGTGTGGGCAAGGAGAACGAGTTTTATGTTGCGAGCGTGCGTACGCATGATTTGTCGTTCGGATGCGTGGTTAGAGATTTGTGAAATGTGGCTATAAAATGTGACAATTATGCCATTGAATTATTATTTGCAAATGTGGTGGCAGTTATAAAGCGATGGTCGCTGTGTTTGGTTTATTTCCTAAGAAGGAAATTGTTAAATGTGAGTGAGAAGAGTGAAGATAATTCATATTGGTTTTATAGCCTGTTGATTTATTGCAGTCTTTTACCTGCTTCGTGTGA
>CM031596.1:99478042-99480542 GCA_018398815.1 Conus ventricosus
ACTTTAACAAAATCACATCAGTCTGCCCAACTCTGACTGGGCAAGAACGTGTGCGATGTCGTAATACACGTGTCACATAAGATATGGTCAATGGTTTCAGCATATGCCGTATTTATACCTTTTGATTTGTATGGCCCTGTTAACATTGGGCAGTCTAGTAGTATGTGATGGACAGAAGCCTCGGTACGCTATGCATGTGCTATGCTGTGATTAGCTATCCCACACTATTTCACGCTATCGTTATTTAAAACGGACCTTTTTCCTTCCCACAGGAAAAGCACAACTAGCGCCACGATGAACGTGACCCCGAGCTACAGAAACCTTGACCTTGGGACTGACCTCGTCCTGAACTGCCTCACCCGTTCCCTCTCTCTGCAGTTCCACGTCCGATCGGGAGCCATCCACCTCAACGACACCCCCACACCACGGTACAAAGGCCAATGCCGGGTCCGTCTGCTAGCGCCTCCATCCAGCGTCCTGCGGTTTGACCTTCCTCCCACGTACAACGTTGGGTACCCATATGTCAGGATTGATGAAGTGAGGCCATCACGGCCTGTGGAGGCGAATCCACATGAGATCTCGATGTTTAAGGCACAAAATCCTCCGCATGCATTCAGCATGACTAACGATGTGACCGTGACGATCTTTAAATATAAATGGGCCACGTTCCTTACTCTTGTGAACATCACCTTTGTGTCATTGTCACAGCAGCCTCAGCTGGACGTTCGTCGTCAGTCAAATCATTCAGGTGAGTTTTTTGTTTGTGTGCTTGTGTTGTGGGGGGAAGGGAAAGGGGCTGGTGGATGGGCGGAAGGGCGAGGGGTAGGGGGATAGGGAGGTGAAGGGGGGTGGAGAGAGAAGAAGGGAAGAGAGATGGCTGATGGGGGTGGTAGATCAGGGTTCTCAACACTTCTGCGTTTGACTTTTTTTCTTTTTCTTTTTTTTCTTTTTTCTTTTTTTGGGTGGGGGGGAGTGGGGGGGGGGGGGGGGGGTGTTGCGTCCGATCTTCAATCCTGTCTCCACGATGAAACCTACAGTCTTCTCGAGGTCTTGACGGGTGTCCCAAAGCTGCATCTGCAGTTCTGCACCCTCTGGCCAGGTTTGACGTTGTAGAACATGATGGGATGGACACTGCACACTGGCTTTCAACACAACGTGCGACGCAGACCCCTGTGCCACGCCCAGTGGCCATGGTCCCCTTTCCCGACTCGATTCAGTTCAGTTAATGCTGTTTATAGCTCAGCTGACCGCAAGCACCACATCAGCGTTGTCACCCCGTAGGAGTCCACTATCAGCATAGGTTCAAACGCACACACAGATGATCAGTACAGATTGAATTCTCAAGAAAGGTTAGAAAAATATACACACATCTCATTAAAAGTGATTGAAATCTAATCTTTCACCAATCACTTGTCACCTATCACTTGTCGCCTATCACTTGTCACCTATCACCTATCGCTTGTCACCTGTCATTTCTCACCTATCACTTGTCACCTATCACTTGTCACCTATCACCTATCATTTGTCACCTATCACCTATCACTTGTCACCTATCACTTGTCACCTGTCACCTGTCACTTGTCACCTATCCCTTGTCATCTATCACTTGTCACCTATCACCTATCACTTGTCACCTATCACCTATCACTTGTCAACTATCACGTGTCACCTATCACCTATCACTCGTCACATATCACGTGTCACCCATCACCTATCGTTTGTCACCTATCACTTCTCACTTATGACTTGTCACCCATCACCTATCACTCGTCACCTATCACCTATCACTTGTCACCTATCACTTGTCACCTATCACTTGTCTCCCATCACCATCACTTGTCACCTATCACTTGTCACCTATCACCTATCACCTATTGCTTGACACCTATCACTTGTCACCTATCACTTGTCACCTATCACTTGTCACCTATCACTTGTCACCCATCACCTATCACTTGTCAACTATCATTTGTCACCTATCACTTGTCACCTTGTCACCTATCACTTGTCACCCATTGTCACGACCGACCCCTGGAGGTCTGCCCTGACAGGATCGGTCTAGATGGGAGTGAAGGGAGTGACTGACCTCACACGCCCCGCAAGAGACCACACAAGAAAGATTACAATACAACACCCCATTTATTCACACCAACACACACTTAGTCACAAATAAGCATTCCAACACACACAACATGCACAATCACAATCCAGCATTTCAACGCACACGACATACACGCAATCAAGCATTTCAACACACACGACATACCCATAGTCACAAACAAGCATTTCAACGCACACAATATAACCATAATCATAAATAAGCATTTTCAGCCCACATTCCCTTCCATGCTTCGTGTGGTTCCCCCACACCCCTGCCTCTCCAAAGTCCACTGTGAGCACCGAGTCGCATCAAGTGCCCCAAACCGGGTCGGTTCTTGAACGAAGTGTCTTTCAATGCCGACACCATTGACACACACACACCCGAACTGCACGACACAGA
>CM031596.1:99490542-99510361 GCA_018398815.1 Conus ventricosus
AAAACCACGCAGACCAGCACAGCACACACTACCAGGGAACTAATCACTGCTCCGACAAAGCAGAGCAATAGATGACAACACTAATTCCGCCACACACCACACACTCAAGTCACTTTTAAGTTCTTACTCAAGCCATCCTCAAGTTCTTACTCAAATCACTTCAAAGTTCTTACTCAAGTCATCCTTAAGTTCTTACTCAAGTCATTTCTAAGTTCTTACTCAAGTCATCCTCAAGTCACCCCAAGTCACATCTAAGTTCTTACTCAAGTTGTCCTCAAGTCATCCTCAAGTTCTTACTCAAGTCACCTCAAGATTGTAACTAATCATCCTCTAAGTACAACCAAGTTCTTATTCAAGTTATCTTATAATTATAAAAAAACAATACAATCTATGTTTTTGTCTTAAATAGTAGATGCCTAATATAGTACACACACGCCTCAAAAAACGCGTCATCGTCGAGGATGTCTTGCTCAGCATCCTTGGCGCGAGATCGGTCAGCATAGATCTTAATGAAGTTCTTACATTGTAAGCAACCGCATCGATTATAATTCTGGTCTATGGAAATGTCTTTTATAGACTCCATGTCTTTATTTATTGACTCCATCATTTTAAACAAATAATAATCCGACATGATCTATTTTTATCAAAGAAACAAATTTATTTATAATAAATCAAAACCAATCTAGTATGTTAGGATTGCAGTATTGATATTTATTAAGGTCTTGAAATATTAATGCATCACAAATGATCAAAATGAACTTTTGTTTTTGGCGGTTTTGGCATACTTTTGTGTTCAGCTTCTGTATTTAGTGGCGGAGATTTTTTGACTGCTTTGGTTTTTTGGTGTCTTTGTTTATATATTTTATAACCGTAATAACCACCCCCAGCAACAATGCCGCCAAAAATGACACTTTAAGAAAAGTCCATGAAGACTTTGGCGGTGTTGGCAACCCTGTTGTAGGGCTTGAATCAACTTGTTCAGGTGTTTTTATAGCTGGCATTGAAACAACTGGCTGCGGCTCTAGCACTTTTTCATTAGGAATTATATTAGGTGCTTGTAATTTAAAGTTTTTTTGTTTGTTCCACTCTGCTAATTTTTTTCCTGCTGCAACACGTCCAGGATGAGGAGCTTTTTACTGTTGCTTTCTCCACCGTTTTCAGTTTTTCTGATTCATGTTTTTCTGATTCAATGTTTCCTGATTCTGCTGTTTTTCGGCCGGTCATTTTAAAGGGGGAAATAAAATCATATGAAAAAAGTTTTTAATCCCAGATTACGTGACAGTAATGTTCCAAATCGTAATATAATCCACTTAGAGCTCAATGACTTTGTTAAAACTGGATCCTGCTTTAAATCATACAAAAGTCTTGTTCAGAATCAGGGGACAATCTACTGCAAGTTTAGTGTATAAACTAAGAACCTTGCCCGACCTTTCACCATTCTTACCTAGTTGCGTTTCATACCTGAAAGATACTTTAAAAGTCTTGGGCGAAATCTTTTTGAATTTTTCTATCGAATTCATTCCGGGGAATGTTTTGTTTTTCCACCGCCGCCAAAAAATACATCTCTCCTTTTTTGGGCATAATAGCTTGGTCAAAACTTCTTCATTTTGTAACCCAAAGAGGGGTTTTAGGCTGCTCTGTACTCAGTAATCACGGTGTTCTTTTTTTTTTTTATTAATTAAAATTATTTTTTTTTTTAAAAATACACCGAAAAAACTGTTCCCAAACCCTTTGGTACCATTCTTTTGTTATTGGAGGCCTAAGGAGGATACACAATGCTGGAAAAAGCCTTTTAAAAAAATTAAACCAGCAGATCTTGCAAGCAGATTTTGAGGATTCGGCAAAGCTGTTTGCTGTTATTACAGTTTCGTTCCACGAAAGATTTTTCTATTAAAGCAAGGAATATTCCAGACAGTTAAATATGAAAAAAATTTAAAAAATACATTTAAAAAAATGGCTTCACCGAATGATGATAGCGGCAGAGGAATGCCTTGCTTTTAGCAAAGAATTACCATTTAAAACTGCAGGATGAGGGGAAGAAAAAGCAAACAAAGCTATGGACAACAGCAGCTGCAAAAGACGCCTATAAAAGCAAAAATTTGAGCAGTTAATTTTTTACGACACACGAAAAAACAGGCCGCAGCTACACTTTAAAAGTTAAACAAGCAAAAAAGAATAAATCTTGTAACAGGCAAGCCAAATCGAACTTTGCCCCCACCAAAATCAGCTTTTTTTATCTCCATCAAAAAACAAAAGATCAAAAATCGCTTTTATTGCTTTGAGACCGTTGTGAATTTTTTTGCGCATAATAGGCTAAATAAAAAATGAACAAATCTTTTATTCACCAAAAGGATATTGGAGGGAAATAACAGAAATCAAAAAGCAAGCAAGCACCCGGGATCAGGAACAAACACAAAGGAATGGTTATCTAAAAAGCGATTTGGAAAAATTTATTACCTGCACCAGACGAATACGAGACCACACTTTTGTGAATACAATCCAAACGACACCCATAAAATTTGACCTTCTATATTTACCCCAGATACATTAGACAAAAAATTTAAGCGCACCACATCATTGACAAGCTTCAGATACAAAGAGCGGAACCATAAACCAAAAGTGCTTCTGCGTTGCTTTGCTAAAACACCTAATATATCAACAGGCCTTTAACTTATCCTCGCATATTCAATCGTGATGGAAAAGTTTTAAAAGGCAAGTGAATCAAAAAAGTTAAAAAACATAATTTTACCATTAAAAGAGGCATTCCAGGTTCACAGATCACGGGCTTTAGTTAAAATTTTTAACAAACATTACCGAAAGACTTTTTTCCCCCACCATATCACAGAGAGCTTATTGCAATTCCGCAACACAGAAGGGGTTAAAGACTCCCCATTTTCGCGCAATGAATAATGAAAAATTAAAATTAAAGGGGGCAAAAACCAGTACAAGCAAAAAAAACAAACAATAAAGTCTAAAGACCCAGTACAACACAAACTTTTACCGTTTTGGTTTTAAAAAGAAAGGGTACCTTTTTTACCGGGGAAGAAAAAGGGACACTCGCACGGGGAAAACGACCTTTTGGGGAGTGTTGATCCATATAAATAAAAGAATTTAAAAATGATCCCCCCGGGTTTTTATTTACGAGAAACTGACACAACAAAACAACCGGCCGTAAAAGATCTTTTGTGAAGGAAAACTGCAGATAATCCCACCAGACACAGTTCCGTTTAATTAATTTACGTAAATATATTAGTAAAAAATGGAAGCCAAAGGAAGCGCGGGATGAACAAGAATGATAAATGAAAGCCCTTTAAAATTGATGCGGGAATCAATAATATGAATTTTGCTATTAAGCAAGGGTTGCAGGTTCATGGGCAAGGGAAATCATCCAGATCACCTACAACCCAAAACCCCAAATTTTGTTTTCAGGATAAAGAAATTTTTAAATAAAAAAAATAAAGCACACAACAAACAGGGGAAAAAATTTTGGATAATTGGATATGTCCCTTTGAGCTTCTAATAAAGTTGAGGAAAACTAGAATGATTGGGGAAAAAATATGAAGAAGATATAAAATTTATGCGTTTCTCCAATGTCCAATTGCAAGAAAACTCTGGATTAACAAATCTCTTTTGTGTTTGTTCATCTAAGACTTTTTTTTACAACCGTTTTTTGACCAGTAGATTTGATCGCATTTTTACGTTTTCATAGAAAATATGTTTATTGAACAAGCTTCTTTTTATTTTCAGCAATTTGACTGCACAACACTGCAGATATTCCCTTGCTTTTTGATAGTTTTTTTCCGGGTCAAAAAACTGTATTTTTTACCTTAAACCCCAAAAAACTCCTTGACACCTTTTTAGATAATTCATCCTTTATCTTTCCTAAAACCTTTTTGTTAGTAATTGAATGTAAAGGCAAAACTTAGGGGAATCAGTTGTCAAACCCTCCCGCATGCCCTTTAGCTACTTCTACCATGTTTATAGATGTCCCTTCAGTAGGGGTATCTATAACAAAACGCTGTATCGTGTAAAAATACTTTGGACTCTGGAAACAAGGGTTAAAGTATCATAAAGAAAAAAAAAAAAACACAAAAGCTTTGATAATTCTAAAACATAAACCCAAAAAAACGGGTTGTCCCAATTGACTTTCTTTTTTTTTCATCATTAGCCAAAAAGCTGATCATGAAATCTTTTGAATCCGATAAAGGTTTTTTTAAGTCAACTTAATTGCTTTGTTTCTCTCTGGTGACCAATCTGACGTCTTTTCGCTTTTCGGATTCTCCAATCTTTCCAAAACAGCTGTTGTTTATCACTTGAAAATCTTTTTTTGAAGCACTGTGGGTTTAGTTTAGATCATTTTCTTATGATGTATGGTTTTATGAACGTTTTTGATCAAAAGCAATTTACATGAACACGTCAATTCAAACCATTCTTAAATAAAATTGTAAAGTCGTAATGACAGACATTTTTTTTTTGCCCCGAAGTTAGGCACAAGTTTTAGGGGCCGTTTTCGACATCTTTTGGGTTTCCCGCGCTAAAGGGTAGTCATTATCAGTCATGGGGTTCATGAGGGAAATTTTAAGTCAACTTCAAATGAAACCAGCTTTGGTCTGGCGTTAAACACCCAACCCTTTAATACCCCCTTGAATATTTTTTTAGATCTCGTATTTTTTATTTTAAAGTTACGTAAAGGGAAACGATTGGCCATTGCCCACCCTACAGATTTTTTGCATCTAAATACATAGATATTAGACCTTTTACTGGGGTCAAATCACTTTTTTGTTGTTTCTTTACATAATGATCGACCCATACAATTCCTCCCCGCAAACCGTTTTTTAAACATCTGAAACATTTGGGAGGTTTAAAAATAATAATTGTACTCCAGTAAATTTTAAGAAACTCCCCAAATCACCCGGGCCGAAATATAAATGCGCGGGATCCAGGGTATAATGTTTCATGCAGGTCTTTTTTATAATTTTTAAAGACCCGCCAACAAACAAACCCCCATCAAGTATAATCATGATAGTCTCCCACGTTTTACACCTAAATTCTCCACCATTTACATTTGGAATCGGGGTCGCGATTTCCTTTTCCCTAAGGGTAAAAAGAACGGCCTTTAGGGGGAAGGTTCTTCATCAAACCTTGCCAAATTTTTATGTACTCATAAGGGTAAACGCCCCTTTTTAACAAAGTTTGGTCAAAATATTCTCTTTATTGGGGAGGACTTTAAAACATAGCCCACTCAATGAACCCATCATGTGCGCATAGATCATAAAAAGACTGTTTATTATAGGGGAAAAACCTGACTTTTCTGATACTTGCAATGCTGTTACCTTGAAAGCAATGTTTTAATGCTTGCACATAAGGTGAGAGTCTAACCTCGCAATTAGAAAGAATACGGACTTCCATGTCCTGGTCAACCTTTATTTTAAATTTCAGTTGTTGGCCTCTCCTCTGAACTTTCCCTAAATGATCAGGGCTTTTACTTTCGAATTCGCGGTCTAAACCCGGGGGCAACAAAGCCCCCCACAATCCAACGTGATGCTGAGAAAAACTGTTTTTTTTGGGCTTCGGGTGTCTTATATTTTAGATAAATTTTAAATTTTTAGAACAGTCCCCCTACCACTTTCGCATGCTTTTAAGAATATTTGCAGCATCAGGCCCTCATATAATTTTGGGGTTAAAAGCCCACCGACCAACAATGATAAGCAAATGAACAAATCGATGATTTCTCACTAAGGCGTTTTTTTGGGAATTTCTGTGGGTTGGCCCTTCATAAGGGAAAAAAAAACTCGAAGTCTGCGTAAACTCGTATGGACTTGTTTCAGTCTTTTCCCTTCCCCAAAACAACTTTGATCCAGGGGGGGGGCGTAATTATTCTGTCTTTCAGTCTCCGGGGGATACAAGTTTCTTTTGTTCCTCGCGCTTGAACAATGAATTCTTATTTAAAAATTTTCTACAGAATTTCTTTTTGCCATAATTTTTTATAGCCCAATAATCTACTCATTGTTCGTATCAAAGTGTAATGCGGTAGCCCCCGGCGAAAAACATCAGCAGTAAGTCAACATGGGTTTTGTCTGGCTCGCAATCGTTGGACTGTTCTTGGACACTCTGATGGGCTGTAGATTTGTTTCCTCATCCCATGTGTAGATATTAACAGTTTATTGGTTTTTTTGTTCTTCAAACTGATCAATTTTGTCCACGCTAACAGAAAGGATATTCCTCTAAAGTTAAGATCATTGATGTAATCCCAATAGTTAGACACTCTCTCTGCGTTTTTGCGGACGTAATGCAGCCTTGCGAGAACCACCCACATAAAGCATTTGTCGTCTGTATTCTTTATGTTTAGAACTGCTTTTTTCGCTACCAATGCTGGAGGTAGTGGAATGTAAGCCTTGCCAACAATCGGCGCATACTTAGCCTGTTTTAATCTGATCTCTAAGACTTCGCCCTCTGACCAACCAAGCCTCTCATTTTAGCTTCCTCAGCGGCCACATCAAAACTGTGTAAGCAGTTCGTCTGCCCAACCAGGTGTTAAGTCATTATGAGAAAGAATAGTCTGTTGTTTAGTTGAGACCCAGACTTCTAAATTTTCTGCATTTATTGTTACATAGTCGATTAAAACAGCTAGCATTACTTTAACTGGCGGTCTATTGTTAGTTTAACCTGGAACTTGAGAAATAGCATGACCAACACTTGCCCGTACGCTTGCTGAATCAATGACATCTAGACTGATATCATTTAAAGCTTTTGATAAATATTCTTCCTTACGCATTGCTTCAAACAATTCGTCTGGTCCTTCATAATATCTTATCCATGCTGAGTTTCTTTTCTAACTCAAAATATTTATTTAAATTAAAAAAAAAATACTTAATCAGAATCAATATCAACGTCTTTGTGTGCTTGGACTCATAAACTAAAGTATAAACACCCTTTGGCGTTGTTAATGTGAGCTGTTTAGAACAGAGTTTTAATGTTTCGTTTACTTTTTTAAACATTCTTTTTTATCTGCTCAATGTCTGGCTGTTGAGAAAAACTTGTCCTTGCCTTTCTTTGAAGATCAAACTTTTGTCTTTTATAGTCATCAAAATCAGCCTGTAAACGGCTAAATTCTTCATCCGTGATGTTTGAGTCAGCTAGCGCTTTATTTATTGTTAGCTTGAAGGAACTAAGTTTAGCTGTTATTAGTTGAACCATAGCTGTGTGCTTTTGGAGTTTAGTTTTTAATTTTTTGCTAGCAGCACCTACAGCTAATGAGCACAGGCCAAGAGTTAAAGAACAAACCACCTAGAGGTAAAGCTGCGGGCGCACCAACGCCTGTTGCTAAGAGGCCTACACTCGTTCCTGCTGATAGAGCGCTTATAGTCGATGCCCCAGTATTAACATATGTAACAGCATTAAAGGCAGCAGAATACCTTCGTTTGGTTTTGCTGTATTTTGAAAGGTCTTGCTCTAGTACTTGCTGCATTTGCGTAATGTTTGTTAATCTAAAGGTTTTTATGTCGGGGGTTTCTACTACCCCTTCTTTTGGCGGCTCCGGTGCTGTAGGCACATTTGGATAAACCTGAACAGACATGCTTTTTAAAAATAAAAAAATAATTTAGTATACTATATCTTTTAATCTGTTATCTTGAATATTCAGCTGCACATCATATATAAAAACAAATACACGTTAAGTGGTTATTCGGCCTCTTTTTCTTTATCAATTTGAATGTTTATTATGTCTCTAACAGCTCTCCCGCTTCCATATAACTGATTATCCTCCGTTGACCTTAGGTCAATCCATAAGCCGTATTTTGTTGTTAAATAATGATCAAGTCTAACGCTGTGAAGATGTAGATCTTTAGACACAAGGTCAACTGTCGGGTTTCTACCCCTCCCGCCCCCAAACAGTTTTCTTATTTCATCAAAATGCTGATAAGGTCTAAGCCCGCCAGCGTAGATTTGGTTAGGACTGCCCTCAATTGTACATTGCACTTTTGTTATTTTTGGATTAACAAAATTTTCAGTTTGTCTTTTGAATGCTTCTTCATCTTCGCACAGCAATAAATACCTAATAAGTGAATGTGCTGTGGCGCTAAAACTAAAATTCCATATAGTGTCTGCCCTGCTTTTAGGATATTTAGAATGATGAATCACTCTTTCGTAATATATTGCTAATTTTGACTGATATTGTTGCTCAATCAGCCATGCTAAATGAGGGTTGCTAACAACGTCAAACTCTAACGAGATGTCAGAAATGCTGTACTTTGCTTCGGTGTCTTCAGATATAATAACATATTTGTAGTCATTAAAAGTTAGTTCATATGACAATCTGTCTTTTAAACGCTCCTTGAAAGTATGGGGCATGCGCTTTTAACAACTCAAAATCTAAGGGTATGGAAAAGTGATTACCATACGCATAACTTACAGCTACATACCTTTTGCCGTCTTTAGCATCTTCAGCGCCTATTCCATGTTTTAGTGCATCTTCATTTCGATTCCTTGAAACGCAAGATCAGCCCTTTCGTTCCCGGTTAGCCATAGATCAAAATAGGTTAAAAATATGTCTGCATTGTGTAAAGAAAATATTTCTTGCCCCTCAAGTTTTATAGAAATTTTCTTAACGATTGCCCGTCCCAGATTCTGGACAACTGTCCTGTTTGGGTCTGTTGTTGATTCGAGTTCTATTTTGAAAGTAAGACACGCAGAGCCTGGCACAATCACTTCGCCCGCTCCTAGGTCTGGAAATCTGACAGTAAGAATTTGATCTGCATCAATAGTAGATGGATTATTTGGAACAGTAATATTCCGTTTATTTCCCTTCACGCCAAAGGGCTCTTTCAGTCTTCTATGCGGGTCAAGAATTGAGCCATATACTTGTGACATTTTTTTATAAACAAAATAAAAAGTTAATTATTTAAAACATGGCAGGAATTGAAGATGAAGAAGATTATGATGTTTTTGATCCTGGAGACGACATGAGTGAAATGACTCCTTTGACACAGCATCGCTCGGCGCTCTCATTGCAGGATGAATTAGTAGAAGGGCAGCAAAGGCGTGAATTAACAGAAAGTAAGGTCAGATCGTTATACCAAAGTTTAGGACTAGAACCTCCCGAAACTATATACCCTGATGATTTTGAACTAAAATATAAACATTTGTATGTAAAAACCGACAAAGGAGAACGTGTTCCGCTTACAACTAAGCGAGACCCATCAAAGTTTGTAGGCATGAATACAATTAGACAAAGGCTCAGTGTGAGCGAACGGAATCGCCTTGGCATTGTTAAACCAAAATTAGATAGGGAGGCAGTTGCTAAACTTCAAAACACACTACAAGAACTCCCAACAGATAACCAAATACAAAACATGGAACTTCAAGATTTAAGTCAAACACAGTCAAAGTAATAAATACAGTAGAAGCAGAACTCACTGAAGAAAAGAAACAGCATTAAAAACTATAAATGATCCGCCGCTGCCCAAGCAAAATATAGAGGGGCCTATAAGAGAATTAAAAGCCCTTGATCGCACTTTAAGAACCTTCCGAGGGGAATTAATAAAACAATTTAGCAAAACTGACTGAACTAAATGAGCATATAGAAAGAGAAGAAAAAAAAACTCGCTGAGGCTAACGAGGCCAACTTAGGACTTGATATTAAAGAAAGAATAATCCAAAAAATAAAAGAGCGTAAAGAAGTAAGATCAGCAAGAGTAGAAGCCTTGTCTACTAACCGAGAAGAATTACGAACTCAAGTGAGCAATAAGAGAAACTATCCAAAGAATTTGATATGAAGACACGACGCTAGCAGAACGAATAAGAACCCTGTTTAGAGAGCAGGTGTCACATTAGCAAGCGTTATAACAGCCTTAGGGTTTGCAATAAGTACACTGGTGATGGCTATTACAGGTGGCGCGGTCAAAGCCTAGTGCCTCCATCGCCATCGCCCCCATCACCGCCTGATAAATCATGGTAAAAAAAACAGCTTGATCATCTTGCGAGTTTATTAAAAAAATTAGCCGGTAAAGCTATAGACTCTTTACCTGGTATATTAGGGGGTATCGTTAGCTGGCTTTTGTCTACTGCAAGCAAAGTAGTTGGCTTTATGGCTGAGCACTTATGGGCATTAGTTCTCTTAATAGTCGGGTTAATTTTTAGTAAGATAAAGACCGAGTAATCCTAGGCCAGTTAATCCAAAAACAAGTGCTGTCTTTTCATATTCATGGTCATTATTTTTTTTGACTTCTTCAACGTTTTTGGGCTTTGGACCTCGGGGATTGGATGACTTAATCTTGGGGGGTCATCTTGTTTTTTTTTTATTGTTTGTAATATTACTGGCTCAGAATTTATGTCGTTTTTTCCGACCTTCTGTTCATTGCCTGCCACAAGGATTTCATTATTGTAGTTTATTATTGTACCTATCTGGAGTCTGAGGTCAGAAGGCAGCATGTATAAACCAGTGCCAACAGCAAAGTCTACTTTTGATCTTGCGTATTGTAAAACATTTTGGTACCTTTTAATACTTGAAGGCAAATCAACTGTAGAATTAATGGCGTCCTCTAAATTTGCTAAGTTTTGTTTTTGTGCATCAAAACCAGTAGAAGGATCAGTTATGCTCGATCTCGTTTGTGCTTGCGAACCTAGCAAACACCAAACGTAAGTACGAACAGAGTCGTTTATTCGTTCTACTCCCGCTCTAGTTAGGCCCTTAGAAGTGTCTAAGATAAATGTTGTCCATGCTGTTTTATGCTCTTGCTCTATGGCCCCGAGGTGAACAGCTGTGCCTGAAGAGAAAGATGTGTAAGGAGGATTCCAGTCATAGTTATACTTTCTGTGCACGCCCCCAAAATAAGGGGTGCCTAGACCATGATTAAGATCCGACTTTTGTCTAAAGTCTGTCTTAGCCTTAATATTGAATTCGTTACAGATCCTTTCAAAAGCCTTCATGTCTATTCGGTTGCCTGAATGGATTAAACGGTTTGTCATTTGTAATGGCGCTTGCAGTTCAGTCAAAATACGTCTGAAGTGTAATAAAAATGAAATCTATACACTGACCTCACCAAAGGATCAGGGTGATTTAAATGATCAGCATACGACACCCCACACCCAGTTGTTGCACAAAACACAGCAAAGTTTAACTGGTTCTGATAAAACTGCATCGGATGACTGAACCACACTTTTGCGATGTAGTCTTTTTTAATAGGAGGGTTAAGATAGCTGTTTAATGGAGTACTCACCTTTACTTGAAAGGTGTCAGCCTGGGCCACAGAAATGTCGAGGTGTCGGTTGTTATATTTTTAAGATTGTAGTGCGGCCCAACAGAATATTTTGCACCAGTATATTTGAATGCACTCATTTTTATTTCGTTTAAAAAATGTTTGTAACAATAACAACCCAAGACTGTCCTTCGTTTTTAGAACATGCGTTAAGAACGATTGCGGAACCAAAATGGTCGCACTCCACGACATTTTTTTACAAAGTTGTTATGGTTTAATATAGCTGAATCCCTGAATAATAATAAGATTCTAAAAGTTAACAAATCAGGGGCCAAAATTAGCCAGTTAACAATACCTGATGGTTATTACGGGTTTTGCTCACTAAAAGAAGCAATGAGTAACTTAACATTACTCTCAAACTTAACAATGCAAATCTAAAAACAATGTTAACATTCAAGCCTGAAGAAGTAGCTTACTATTTTGATAGAGAGCTAGCTAAAATGTTAGGCTTTACAACTACCGATCTACCCACTCATAGTTTTAGTGTTGCGCCAGATGAAACTACGTTTGAGGGAGAAAGACCGCTCGATCTTGCATTACATTCATTACTCTATGTTCATTTGGATGAGCTGAGCACTGATGAAAACTTATATGATGGAAGGCCCTCAACTGTTTTAAGAGCTCTTCCGTCAGGGAAAGCTGCATATTGCGATTATGAAATTATACAATTCCCTAATTTACAGTTTAAAATTAGCTTGTGGGAGGGTCAGATCATTTAATATAAAGATCAGAGACAAAACGGGGAAAGTCGTAAAATGTGATAACCTACACATTGTTTGGAAATAAAATAATAAACTGTACTAAAAAAAAAAATGTCGCGTGGGCCAGAAGAATCGGGAGTTACATTAGCGCCTGTGAGGTGTATAACTTTAGAATTAAAAGACCTTGCAGACGTTGCGGACTTTGAACAGAATGGTGAGATAGGCGCTTTGTATGGTTTTGAGTACACTAAAGATGGTGATTATAAACGCAAAGAGGTTGGCGACAACAAAAAGTTGCCTAAACTAGAGCAACTGCGCAATGTAGAAGCAAATAATGCTGGCCAGTATGAATATAAAATAGTTCGAAAACCTGACAGCAAATGGCACTTAGAACCATATTTAGAATGGGACATAAAATTTGAATTCATAAGCCCATTTACATTTTTTAGCCGTCAAAAAAGTTTCAGAAAGCATTCAACTCTGGCCCTTTACATGTAAATCTTATGCCAGAAGACAATAGTCGGAAAGAGATTGAAATAAAGCCGTATGGGAATAAACAGTACATCCTCCACAGAAGAGAATCAGTTTTGAAAGATGCTTCTACAAAATTACAGTTCATTCCGCAAATGAAATTAGGAGATGCGTTCGCAATGATATTTGAAATTTCTGTCTTAAAAGATGTAAAGAGGGATGGGGTTGTGGGGGTTAGTGACGTCCTTCTAAAAGGAATTCTAATTAGCTGGCAAAACTTAGACGTTGAAAAACTTAAAGTTACTGTCGTCGTTCTTCACAATGGCGAGGATATTAAGGTCATAACAACAAGCAACAAAATCAATATTAATCTAAATAGAAACAATCTTACAGAACTAAATTGGATTAATCTTACACATTAGATCTTATAGGATTTTATTATACTGAACAAGTTTTGACAGAGAGTATGATAAAAAACAATAACTGGATTAAATTAAATCCTGTTATAAAACTATGGAGCAGTTAAACTTTATGACAAAAACTCCTCATTGTTCATTGATTTGTGGGCAGACTGGTTTGGAAAAACAATATTTGTCCTCGACCTATTACAAACAGTTTATCGCTATAATTTTGATTATATTGTGATTTTCTGTCCAACACTTAAATGGAACAAAGCATATCATGATAGAAGGTTTTATATGGACAGATGATGAAATATATTTAGTTGATCCTAGCAATAAACTGAGTGAGTGTTTAGAACACTTTTATAAACTGTTTGAAGGAACGCAGACACTATTTATTATAGATGACTGTTCGGCAGAAAGAGACATAGTTAAAAAGAGAAACACTTTGTCAAAACTGGCTTTCAGTGGAAGACATGCTGGGATAAGTGTGTGGATTTTATGTCAGAAATATAACTCGGTTTTAAAAGACTTTAGAGAACAGTTAAAGACTGTAGTGTTATTTCACATGAAAGATAGAGACGCATTTGATGAATGTATGCGTGAAAATGATGTTATTGAAATGATCAGGAAAAACGCAGGATTAAGCAAAACTGAAATCTGAAAAGTTTAGTAAATTAGTATTGAAAACGGATAACCCTACACAGTATGTTTGTTTGTAGATAATCGTTATTTTTTTGGTTATTGAAAGAGAATGTGTGATGGATTATCAGAGAAACAGTAAAATGTGTGTTCTGGGCTCAACCGCTCGAACTGGTTGAGAGCGGTTGAGCCAGAACACACATTTTACTGTTCTCTAGACGTCTATATAACAGAGTATTTACAATTTTAGACTATTATCATAAAAGATGAGAAGGACGATGTGGTTACATAGAACAAAAATAAATGATAGATGAATTATAGGACAGTAACTATGAAAAATTAGAGAAAAATAACTAAAGTAATCTAACTTACGATTATGATTATAAAATGTTCCTTAATGGACTTTCCCAAAAGGTTACTCGTTAATTTAATAAGAGAAACAACTGCAACGAATCAAAAAAGTCAAACACATTAACATGCCCAGTGTCACTACTTGGTATAACACCATTCAAAAAGGGTTTCGTTAGTTCACATCAAAAATCACATTGTTGAACTAAAAGATCCCACCGACATACACACTTAACAGTCTGGCAATACTTGGTTCGTAGGGAATTACATAAAAGTCTAAAAGTCAGGCTTGAAACCGGTCGGCTAATCGACACAAAGTTTGACAGATTACATAAAGTCTAAAAGTCAGGCTTGAAACCGGTCGGCTAATCGACACAAAGTTTGACAGAGTTTTGCTTCTTCAGAGAAGGCCTTCTTCCTTGCGCTGAACCCTAAGCGATCTAAGCGATCAAAGCTAAGTGAATTTTCTTTTGTTTTATCGCAGTTAAAGGCTTACGGCAGTGATTAATCAATGTGAATATTCCAGTTGGAATGTGCCGTTCCAAATGGTCGCCGGTTCAGTAGCCAAAACTGCCATCAACACTGCACGACTCAAAAAGGTAGACTGGACGCACCATTCCAACTGTGATCACACCACAAACCAAGTTATTGCAGATCACCAAAACACTCGGGAGAATACATTCATATTTTAAACGCCGAATAAAAATCTTACGACCTGGTAAAACTTAATAAATGGTAGAGCTGTTAGATCCTGCTGCTTTAGTAATCCAGGGGCAGGCCACTCTCCGTGTGAGTGTGTGTGCGTGTCTGTGAGTGTGTGTGTGTGTGTGTGTGTGTGTGTGTGTGTTGTGTGTGGTGTGTGTGTGTGTGTGTGTGTGGTGTGTTGTGTGTGTGTGTGTGTGTGTGTGAGAGAGAGAGAGAGACTTGACACTTTGATATTTTATTGTCATACCCCAAAAAAGGTCTTTTGACAAGGGGGGTAACAGGACAATAACCTTTTCCTCCTTCTTTCATCACGAGCATATTACAGATAAATCCAGTGTAAATCAACACAAAAGCTTACAAAACATAAAAGACGATCCGTTCCTGGATATCATGGTGCATACTAGTACCGTAATAATATTAGAAGCAAACAATCAAACAAACAATCAAAATTGTAAGATTGTGGACTAACTCGACCATCCACTCAAACACAAGAAAATAATGTTACTCTTCTTTTTTCCCTTTTCATGTGATGAACGGAATTGTTCATTCATATTTCTTTTAAAACACATTATTACGATTGTGACTGTCCTTCGTCGGTCTAATTTTCTGTGCTTCTGCAATAAATTTTGTAACTGATTTAATTTTAAGTTCGTCTTCAGATGATAACACAAAACTAACATCTTGTCTTTTGGCTACGTCTGGCTGGAAAAACGAGCAGTTTGCCCGCACTTCGTTGTACACAGTACAGTGAAATAAAAAGTGTTCTTCATCTTCAGTTATATATCCACATGCAGGACAGGGCATTTCTGTAGATGCTCCACATTGAAACCACTTTTTGTTTGCATTGAACCCTAACGTTCTCAACCTGAATCTTGCATAATTTATTCTGTGCCATTTATCTGTTATGACATTAAGAAACTCTTCTGAATGAAACACGTTTTTAAATAAGAAGAAACTTTTCTTTACATTCCATATCTGAATGCCAGTTCTGTTTAAAAGAACACATAAGTCTATCTTTGAATTCTGCAATAAACTGTTGCTCATTTCCTACTCCCTGGTCATCCATACGATTCCAAAACCCTGCTCTGAAAGAAGTTTCTTTACTTTATAAGCCCAGCTTTCCTTACCTCTCTCCATTTGTAAAAGCACCATATCATTGGTCTGTCTGCTCAAACGTGACTGTGGTAGTTTCAACATTTTTAACCAGCACTTTATACATTTTAAAAATGTTGTTATATACAAAGGGTGTCTGTCCATTCTCCATATAAAACAGGAAACGTTTCATAGCATACGTATGCATTTTTTCCACTTGTAGAATCTCACGTAAGCCCCAAATTGCAGCTGCATAGGTAAGTAGAGTTTTTATCTGTGCTCAAACATTTTCCGAATATATCACAGTCAATACAATTCAGCTTTCTCAAAGATTTCAGAATTTCAATGACACCTTTTTTAACCTTTTCTAGAAGATTCTTCCCATACATACTGAAAAGTTAATTTTGTTGAAAATAGCATTCCCAAATATTTATATGAATTGACTACTTGAACATTTGTATTTCCATAAAACCATTTTTCGTGCATTGATAAATGATACCCATTCTGAAGACCACGATCTTTGTCTTATCCAAGTTAACTGTTAAAACATAGGCGATCTGCTTCTTCTTTCAAAACATTTAACTGATTTTGCAAACCTACGACTGTTCCAGACAAAAGAATAACATCGTCAGCAAACAGTAATGAAAAGTATCTCAACTGCTCTCAGATATCATCTGTATACCGTGTTTTCCTTTACAAGACAGTTCCATAGCCAAGTCGTTTATAAACAAAGAAAACAACTGTGGACTCAACAGGCATCCTTGTTTGACTCCATTTGGACAACTGAAATAATCTGAGTACTCACTCTTCACACGCACACTGCAAGCACCGAGTTGTAAACACCTCTAATGGCCATGTACAATTTCCAGTTGACACCACTTTTACGAAGTACATCCACAGAGCAATGCGATTTACAAAATCAAAAGCCTTCTTAAAATCTACAAATACAACATAGAGTTTTGCATTACAGAGAAGACAGTTATGTACCAGTGAATATAGCGGAAATATATGATCTATGGTGCTGTAATAGGCTCTAAAACCTAGTATGTATGTAATATGACTTTACTTAAAATGCCGGTGAGTGCTATTCCACGATAGTTGTCGGGATTGTTCACATCTCCTTTTTTTATAAATAGGTATAATAATAGACTTTGCCCATTATAATGGAAAGGTGCCATTTAAAAAAAAAATTGTCGAAATCAATGACAAGGTAAACGATTACAGTTGATCTAGTTGCAAAGCGAGACGACTGCAGGCGGAAATCTAAACAAATCTTAAATAAATGTTAGCGAACCGCCCAGAGAACGTAGACAAACGACTCACAAGACAAAACACAACTCGTTTCAACCTCTTAGGTCTTCGTCAGGTGAGACATGAACGAATTAAACAACGAAAATTCACTTAGCTTTGATCGCTTCAGATCACTTCACAGGGTTCAGCGCAAGGAAGAAGGCGTTGAATGAGAACCATACAAGCTGCAGCTCCACACAAAGTACTGACAAATTCATCCAGACTCTCATTCAATTAATATGCAGTAATTGGCTGGCTTTCTGTATGCTGTCATCACATTCCAGTTCATATTAAACATACTAGCATATTCTCTGACCATACAATTTTTTCCTTCATCTTGCTGTTGTGAATGCCTCTTCCCTAAATTACAACTATTTCTCCAAAATTATTGTCTCAACTGGTAAATGCCATGAATAAATACAATCACCAACATGTAAATTCCAAGTTTGACCACAAATCACTGTGAACCAGGACATAATCGATGACACTGCTTCCGTTTGGAGAAACAAAAGTAAACTCACCCTCACGATCACCATTACAAGAACCATTAACATACTCAAATCAAACATAAAACAAAAATCCAATAACGTTTTGCCAAAGTTATTGATAGTTAAATCTTTAGAGCCACGTGTAATATTATCGTCATTCGCATCAGCATTCTCCACACAGTTCACATAGTTGGTCATTATTTCATTTTCAACTTGTTTGTTACCTGTTCTAGCATTTAAATCTTCCGTCACAATGAAATAAAGTGAATCGATTTCTCTTTCAAAACATTGCAATAAGGCTTCTTCCATTATCAGGACACCATCTTTAATCAATTTGTCGTTGTATGTAGGGCCTCCTTCTGGGACAACACAGCAAGCAACCAAAATAACATGTTTGTCAACGCTAAAAACATTATTATCTATTTTTACAGCTATAACATTGTCACACTTTAACTTTATTTCTTTGAGATTTTTATGTAAACTTTTTCTTATCACCAGCAACACACCTCCAGAATTCCTTCCATGAACTGAAAATTTTTGGCTGGTGCAAAAAATTCAAATAATCAGTGAAAATATTCTCAAAATCAAATGATAAATCAAGGAAACGCTTCAGTAAGGGAAATGAAATCAAATTTATTTACGTAGTTTATGGAAGAAACATCCTGCAGTTTACTGTAAAGTTTTCAACACTGTAGTTGAGAAATGTCCATTGAGTTGGATGGTCGGGCCTGTCCTATTTTCTCGTGGCGCTAGAATGCAGGTTCCTGGCGTTGGCACCACCGCCTTTCCCCTTGCCTCGGTCGGACCTGTAAACCCACTCGGCTGGTTACCCACGTAGGTTTTGAATGCCCGCCTGCCTGCTTGGCGTGTTCTCTGCGTGGTGCACGTGCGTCACTGTCACGACGATCACAGTGGCAGAACACGGGAATCCCCGCATGTAGCTGTTGACCCGTGTCACTCTCTCCCGCTGTGAGGGGCGGGTCGTCCACCGCCGCTGTCCCCGTCACGCTGCCGCTGATCCTGGCTGGACCGGTTACCACAGAGTGAGGAGGGGGAAGGACACCCACTCACACCACCCTGCTCATTGTGGGTCGATGTCTCTTTACGACGGGACTCGAGCTGTTGGTTGCTTGGAGCAGACACACACCTGCTGATTAAGACATGTGGTGTTCTGACAAGTGTCATGTCACGTTGTGGACTTGTGGCAGCACAGCTTTCATCGCCACTTCTCACCACCTCAGCATATGTCCGGGGGTCTGGGAGGTGGGGGCCAATGACCATTTGACCTTTTCTAAAGTAAGCTCTCTTTCCCTCACTTCTGGCTTTTGACACGATCTGGGCCTGCGCTCTTGTCAGGTCATTTGCCATTCTAATTCCCCATCGAAAAGCCGTTGTCGAGTGTCTCTGTCATGATTAAAGACATTTTATCTCTCCACCTTCTAAACTTGACGATCATCGGTCTAGTTTGACCTTCGCGTGCATAGCCTGTCCGGTGCGCTCGCTCAGTGTCCTCTTTAGTCCAGCATCTGTGCTGATCTACACTATTCAGAGCATCGACAACTGCCTTGGCACAGTATCGAATGTTTCGTGGGGTTGTTTTCGGGGAATGCCCGAAAAAGCGCAGATTGTCTCGGCGAGAGAAATTCTCTAGTTTGTCAGGTCTATTTTTAGTTTCTTAACTTCTTTCATTTCCTTTATCGTTTCAGTCAGTTTATGTGTCTCTTCTTTTCTGTCCTCTGACGCTTCAAACAGGTGTTGAATATCTGTGGTCATGGTCAGTCACTGTCTCCGCCAGCTGTCTCTGTTCAGTTTCCAGTCTGTCACATCGTCTGTTTACTCCTCACACTGATGCTTTACTTGGCTTAATTCGTCTTTAATTTCGCCAAGATCATTTCTGATGAGTGATGTCTGTAGACTGAATTGATGCTGTATGGCGTGCATAAGCCTGTTAAACATGTCTTCCTGACCTATCGGCATGTCAGTCGCCACTGTCATTTCCTGGTTTTCTTGTCCGTCGGGGTTGGGGCCAGGGTTGGTTTCAATATCCCCGCTCAGAAGAAGCCCGCGGAGCGAGAACACGACGTTCAATGGCACAAAAAGCGAGAACGAGTATTTGCACGTGCGTGTCGGCCTGACACACACAGGTGTAGCTACACATCTGAATTTGTGTGCATGACCCAGTTCCTCTCATGTTTATATTTTCCTCTGAAAAGAAGGTATTCCCTGATATCACTCACCGACCACATTTCTGTAGAAAACTACTAATCAAACCTATGATAACCCAGCACACTGCAAATATGACGAGAACATCAGCCGACGTTACCTCTGTGTTCGTGTCAGAGCTGACCTCTTTAAAAACATCAACCTTTCTTTGTGTGCCCTTTGACCTGACTTTCAGCCTAACCACCAACATTGTCGATAGCAGC
>CM031596.1:99510461-99515461 GCA_018398815.1 Conus ventricosus
AGGAGTAGTTTTGATAGGCCTACTAACGAACACAAAGATTATCTGATATAATCAAATATATATATATATATATATATATATATATATATATATATATATATATATATATATATATTGACTGAGTACTCCTGTTTGTTTTCTAGGAATATCATAAACGCAGAGAATCTAATCGATTTTCCAGTTTCCTTTTCTTTCTTTTTTTGCTTATATGGAAATGGTTCTCATTCAGAAGGTTGTCGTGATCCGCTAGCGAGCCTGAGCAGTTCTTCACACAGCGAAACAGCTGTTGTTTCCTTGTTGGTCCAGCTGACTTCTCCTTTGGATGAACACACACCCACGCTCCCTTTAAATACAAGTTTGTGTTTTAAAGTTACGCGTTTTAAACTGGACGGATTCCGACGTTTAATTCATTCCATATCTGAAAATGAAAGGCATCTAGGCCCAGGTTTCACTGTTCTACCCTTCCATGGCTGCTTTGGGTTGCTATTGGATTTTTTTTTTTTTTTTTTTTTTTTTTTTTGGGGGGGGGGAGCTCTTGGTGGTGAGAACACCACGGAATTATGGACTGTGGTGTGTTTCCATTTGATCCCAAGGGAGCACAGATACAATCAGGCGTGTCTCAGTGATGAGTCCGTTCAAGCGGACGAAAGGCCTAGGAACATGCGATATGAATAGACCTGTCTTCAAGAGGGACTACCATGATTCCCACACGCTGCTTGTGAAGGGTTTAACATTTATAATACTTTTTCCTAATTTCACGTTCTCATTTTATTCCTCTCATTTGATGCCAAGGGAGCACAAATGCAGTCAGGCGTATCTCCGTCCTCTCTCTCCCTTCCTCAAACTTATAGTCTCCAAGTGGGAGACAAGTTCCAAAGAGGAGGAAGCTGACTAATATATCATAACTCCTGGTTAGATACCGGTAATTCGAAACCTAATGGTTTCTCCTCAATTATCTCGGAAAGTCCTAACTTAACTCCTGTGCTTTTTAGGTTTAAGCAGAATGCTATCCCAGAAAAAGGCTGGTGTGCAATACCATAGTATGCTTGTTGAATTAAAAAAAAAAAAAAAGAAAACCTCAAAGGTCCCACCTAAGAAGCAAAAGACAATTATGAAACAACAAAATAAGCTACATTTTCTTGTGACAAGTAAGCTACATTTTCTTGTGACAAGTAGAAAATATAAAAAGATACCATCTTAAGGCACAAGTGCTGAGGGCCAGCTCTTGGAGTGAATCTTGGAGTATATATATATATATATAGTAGAGAGAGAGAGAGAAAGAGAGAGAGAGATCTACATCTTTATATATACATATACCTATCTGTCTATTTACCTATCTCTCTGTCTATCTCTATCTATCTATTATACCATCTGTATCTATGTATCCATCTATCTGCCTGTCAATCAATTTACCTTTCTGTCTATCTATCTATCTATCTATCTACCTATCTGTCTGTCTGTCAGTATATCTATCAATTTCTCTGTCTGTCTAAACAAACCACCTCGTGAAGGTTCCCAAGACTACCGCAATCTTGGTGGCTAATGTGAGTAGCAGAGAGGTATGCTCTTAATGCGCCTAACCTCAACTCTGGCGGGAGCAAAACAAACTGACAGTCTGAGCCTAAAGTGGAAATTCCATCATTATACAAACGAAACCTACAACCGCCGGCAGGGGGGCGTGGGCGTGGGGGTGGGGGGTCGAGTGGGGAATAGGAGGGGGTTTCGGAGGCGGAGCGGGGGCGGGGGGGGGGGGGGGGGGAGGGGTTGGCTTTCCGAATACGACAACTCCTTTCTTGTAAAGGAGTAGGGAGAGGAGGAGGAGAACTGTACAGCGTTGCGATACATAACTTCGTTATATTTGTTATTTGTTTGCTGGTTTATTTGTATACTTCTTTGTTTGGTTTTTGTATTCAGCTGCTTATATATTGCCCCCCCCACTCCCCACCCCCACCCCACCCCACACTCCGGGAGGAGAATGAGGTTTTCTTTAGATTATAAATCTGTTTGTAATTCGTAATCTATTATTCGCTGGTAGAAACAGGAAGGGGGGAGTTTGCTTGTACGAGCGAATAACACGCTCCGTTTCTACTCACAGAATGATCATCTAAGCAAAGCCCCATTCCTGCTTATACCAGCGAATAATAGATTCCCAATTACAAACAGATATTTATGTATACACAAATACCTCCCGTCCATCTCTCTAAACAAAAACAAACAAACAAACAAAAAAAACCATGATCAGCTTACTATTGCTTATCAGAACATAACAGACAACCAACCAGCGTTACTGTACGCAATAGCTCGCGTACCCGCTCCCTCTTCAAAAAAAAAAATATATATTTTAAAAAAACATGATCAGCTTACTATTGCTTATCAAACATAACAGACACCAACCAGCGTTACTGTACGCAATAGCTGCGTACCCGCTCCTCTTCAAAAATTAAAAAATTATTTAAAGAACAATCAGTTACTAATGCTAATCAGAACATAACAGACAACAAACCCACCAACGCTACTAATGAGCGTCTCAGCATCAAAACTACTACTACCACCGTCGAACGTGAAAAGCGACGGGGGGGGGGGGGGGGGGGGGGGGGGGGGGGGGTAAAGAAGAGGGCTGGTGACGGGGTGGGGAAGGGAAGGGGAGGGAGGGGGTAGTTAACGAGGACTAGGTGCCGGAAAGCTGTCTTTTGAATTCTCAGGAGCTGGGAGGTTCGTTAGCTAACGAAGGCACCGCTCTGGTCCACGCAGAGCTGATTGGCAGCCGGCACGAAGTGACAGGGCTGTTTGCCTCCTTCGGCTGGAACCGCAGCTCTTCGCCTTCTCCCCATCCCTCCCTTCCTCTATCCTACTCATCAAACTCATCACACAAGGCAGGGAGAGAGTCGGGCAGTGGTCAGACTGCTGATGACAACGGCCAATTTGGAGGACGTGTGGGCAGTGCTCTTTAGTCGCCGTCATGCCCCAAATGGCGCTGACAACCGCCATCAACCACTGAGGAAGGAAGGCTGCCACGGAGTTAATGGGTTTGCCGCACGCCACCTGCCAGAGACACTGGTTCCAGAAAAAAAAAATATTGCATCGCAACTATTTTATGTGACATTGTTTCATTTTATTTCATTTTGTTTGATCTTATTTCTTTTTGCTTTTCATTTCGGTTGGTTTTATACCTCGCGTATGAATCTTAAAGAACAGAGAGAGAAAAAAACAGCTGAAAATGTAGAATGCAAGGCAATAATAATAATGTTTTTAAAAGACAAGAGAAAGACCAAAATGTTTATTCGTAAAGGCCTTGGCCCCTTAGAAGGGGGATACACGTAAAATAACGTTGCATAATCCATTACCAAAAATAGCCTCGCATAAATCCATTACCAATCGAGAAGGTTACGGAATTTTCTTCTTTTAAATCCTCTGTACAAATACGCAGCCAGTTGTTTCACTGATTTGTCATATTTTGTCGACGTCATTAACAAAATCAATTTGAAGAATGAAGGATGTCCAAAGTATTTAGCTGTTCTTGTTGTGTTTCTCACCTCAAAGACTATCTCTCAGAAAACAAACAAACAGTGAAGCACTTGCGGACAGTAGAAGGTGAGGCTGGAGGTGGGAGTAAGCGGTTAGGAGGACACGATTCAGCGTGAGACTCCGATGACGGGTCAAAAAATTCTGTTGCTTCCATCCAAGGTTGACACATTACAGGCAAAGCCAACCTTCTGCTCTTTTACCAAGGTCGCCATCAAGGCCAACGCTCTGCTATTTTACCAAGGTCACTATCAAGGCCAACCCTCTGCTATTTTATCAAGGTCACCATCAAGGTCATCCCTCTCCTATGTTACCGAGGTCACCATCTGGCCAACCCTCTGCTATTTTACCAAGGTCACCATTCAAGGTCAACCTCTACTATTTTGCCAAGGTCACCATCAAGGTCAACCCTCTCCTATTTTACCAAGGTCAAAACCAAGACCAACTTTTTTTCTGCTATTTTACCAAGGTCACCATCAAGGCCAACCCTCTGCTATTTAACCAAGGTCACCTTCAAGGCCACCATCAAGGCCAACCTCTGTATTTTACCAAGGTCACCATCAAGGCCAACTTCTGTCATTTTATCAACATTCCACCATCAAGGCCAACCTTCTGCTATTTTACCAAGGTCACCATCAAGGCCAACCTTCTGCTATTTTACCAAGGTCACTATCAAGGCCAACCTTCTGCTATTTTACCAAGGTCACTATCAAGGCTAACGCTTGCTATTTTACCAAGTTCACCACGAAGGCCAACCCTCTGCTATTTTACCAAGGTCACCATCAAGGTAATCCCTCTCTATGTTACCAAGGTCACCATCAAGGCCAATCTTTGGCTATTTTACCAAGTCACAATCAAGGCCAACGTTTTGCTATTTACCAAGGCCATCATCAATACCAACCCTTTCCTATTTCACCAAGATCACCATCAAGGCCAACCTTCTATTTACCACGTCACCATCAAGGCAACCCTCTGCTATTTTACCAACGTCACTATCAAGGCCAACCTTCTGCTGTTTTACCAAGGTCACCATCAAGGCCAACCTTCTGCTATTTTACCAAGGTCACCATCATGTCCAACCTTCTGCTATTTTACCAAGGTCACTATCAAGGCCAACCTTCTGCTATTTTACCAACGTCGCTATCAAGGCTAACGTTCTGCTATTTACCAAGGTCATCATCAAGGACAACATTCTACTATTTAACAAGGTCACCATCAAGACCAACCTTCTGCTATTTCACCAAGGTCACCATCAAGGCCAACCTTCTGCTATTTCACCAAGGTCACCATAAGGCCAACTTCAGCTATTTCACCAAGGTCACCATCAAGGCCAACTTCTGCTATTTCACCAAGGTCACCATCAAGGCCAACTTCTGCTATTTCACCAAACTCCCATCAAGATAAACCCTCTGCTATTTCACCAAGGTCACCATCAAGGTCACCTTCTGCTATTTCACCAAGGTCATCATCAAGGCCAA
>CM031596.1:99535461-99545461 GCA_018398815.1 Conus ventricosus
TCAAGAAGGAGAAATCGGCGGTTTGATAAACGTTCACAACGTTCACAACAAAGCAGACACGCCTATTTGACTTCCGGGTGTCAGTTTGTTTTGCCGTGCGTCAAGTAATTGGGTTCAAACTCGTGTCGTGTATGACGACATGCAAGAATAGACAAGTCAACCAGGTCAGGTCCAGGCATGGTGAACTGTGAAACTATGACACCCGTGCAAACCTCGGGTTTGTTTTGATTTGTTGTGTTGCTAACTGACATGGAGGACAATTCCGCAGGAGAGGAAAAATAAATTACAACCCACGTTGGATATTAATACAGAAAACTTTTACATGTTCCGTCCAAGAATGTGTGCATGGCGAAATTGTCTACTTTTTCGGTATTCGGCTCTATTTCCAGAATGACTCCATATTCGCGATGAATTGAATGACTTTGATACCAACAAACTGCCCTTTTTCCTTCCCCGTCTGGATCAAGTGGGGTCACCGCCTCACACATGACCCAAGACAGTAAGCGTGTGTTTCGCGGCCAGTTAAACGAATAACGCTGACGTTTATTACACCACTAGGCAAGGCACAGGGTATTCCTGTGTCAGGGAAGCCGACTGCACAAAGTGGGATGAAGAGGAGTGTGGAGTTTGCTGAAAGACATTAGTTTGTAAAACTCAGTGTGAGGATGGAGATGTACACACGCTTCAAATAGGAATGCAATCGGTACCCCGGACCTTCCTTGCGGAGAGATAATCAAGATAATTAAAAATGTTTTCCCTCAAAAGGACAAAAAACACAGACGAAGAAAATCCATCTTCCTATTCCCATTTCCCCCAACCACCTTGATTCATCAGAATGATGTAACATTGTGTTGTGTCTGTGCTAGCAAGCAGTCTCAGTAACCTGTCGATGGTTTCCACTGTGTCAGACTGTGCTTGAAGGTGCCTGCTGCCCTGTCTCTTTTGTAGAGGTTGAGGAAGATACAGAAGAGCATGTGACTCAACCACTCCCACGTTATCTCTAACAATTACACGACCGACGCCAAAAATCTACAGGATAACAAAACCTAGAAATTTCGTATTGGCGTAACATATATGCCCATCTACTACATTCGAAAAAAAGCACTTATTACAAATTGATCAACATTGAGACTGTCTTGATATCATCTTGACCAGGATTCAAAAGTTGTCTCCAAGTTAGAGGCATTTAAGGTGGCTAATCAAGAACGACTTAAAACAGCATTTCGCTGATCATAAGATTGATCACAATTCATGCTTCTATTGACAATGTAAAGGCTATGATGACTAAACGGGTCTTACTGTATGTAATCTGCTTAAAGGAAAAACCTTTCTCTCAAAACGATTAGGCACAATTCTTATGATCCTAAAACAGTTTAAAAAGCAGCTTCTTTTGTGCCAGTCGTCTCAGACACAATGTGCTATCCAATGTATGCGATAACTCATGCACGTGTGATTTGTCGTTAGCCATGAAGATGTTCAAACTGTTGTACACTTTACAATTGATCTCCCCACGGGCATGAGAACAAAAAGATGGGAGATAATGCCTCGCCAACTGTGTCCACTTCTCAGGTAAATCTTCTCTCCCTCTACTTCAGCTGTCGACCTCACTTTCGGCTCTGGTCTTTCTGATTCTCTAGCTCACTGCCCGGGAGAATAGGGATGTTGTGGCTGAAAACACTGCTCTGTGCCCCATCACTAAAGGGAAGTAACTTCCGTACAGCACCATCTGTGCCCCTTCATAATCGTTATGACGTACTCTCCCGCATTGATCAGGAACAAAATGTCCGTGAAGGGGAAAAACTGAATCCAACAGCGTGTAAACGCAAACACTATTCATGTTGATGAGGGTTCATATCGTAATTCCAAAATTTCACTCTGATAGTGGAAATCATAGCGGTACGCCACAACTGTTTTTGGTGACTTACGCCATTCCCAGAGAAACTGCATCAGTCATTGTAGGAGATTCTTACATTAGGTATATAACTCCAAAGAGATTAGGGTCCACAGACAGATCCCTTGTTCAAAATTATGTGCCACAGGACTTTCTGTGCAGATGCCATCCATTGGTGTTAAAACATTTAGAACTCAGTCACACGTGAAAGATTGTATTGTTAATGTCGGAGTCCAGTTCAATGACATGTCCAGCAGGACCATCATCTCACAAACATGGTAAGACCTCACACAATGTGTAACATAAGGATTTCCCTCCGCTTACGTAGCTATAAGCTTCCATTGTGCGGCATTTGGGACGTCATCAGCTGAATATTCAATAGCCCTTCGAACGATACTTATACGATGCTGTCACCACCTTACAAGTGGATATGGAGATCACTTTATCATTCTTTCGTTTCCCCAAAAGGGTTCCCACTAGCACTGTTCAAAGATGCTTTTCACCCTCCTAGCGCGAGGGGAACGCTCTTGTCGTGCATGAAATTCAAAGATAGTGCTTCCTCAGACCCTCCCACCAGGAAGAAGACAAGAAGATAAAGTAGAACCGACCATGCAAGACATAATCTATTCATTGCCTAACTTAATCTATTATTACAGAATGCTTAAAAACTCATGGATGCACAGAGTGATTTCAACTTTCTAGGTAGAACTCCAGTATGCGTAAGAGTATTGGTCTGATGAATCTGTAAGCCATTACCCCGTTTATTGTCCACAGCAGATTTTCCCCCACTTATTTTACAGATGCCAGTCAGCTGGATGGTTTCAGCATCGGGTATCACGAGGAGGGTTGTCTCTGGCTGTTAGGCAACCTTATGCTTTAAACAACCACCAGGGGGTTGTGACACAGCCTCACATATTATGGTAGCCACAGGCTGGTGATAATGCATGCCCTCCCATTACTTCTATCCCTAAATATCCTTTGTACCCAGTTCATTCCTTATCCAATGGCCACTTATACACAAATCCTACCCTGAGCCAAAACCCTTGCACCTACCCCCCTCATGTTGCCCCAACCAGGTGGGAGACACTGCTCAGAGACACAGGTCGTTTCCTCTTGGGTCGGTTCCCGGCTCTTAATTCTCTTGCACAGGGCCAAAAACCCAATTTCTCGTAGCTGGCCACTAAACTGCCTCAGCAGGGGGAGTGTGTCAGCAACTTATGTCCCTGGCGGACACAGTGGATGTCACAGCAAAATCGCGGGTGACAGAGGCCTAATGGTAACTGGTAATGTGGGTTGTCAATTTCTGATTTGATTTGGTTCATGCTATTTTATATGCAGTTCAATTTATGTGAGAAGAAGTGCCTTTGTGGTGTGTATGACTTCACATCTTAGCATTGAATACCAGGGAAAATCTTCTATTATTGCATGCGAATTATTTATCATCATTATCTATTATTCAGTGGTGCTGTGTTGGTGTGTGTGGTGTGTGTGTGTGTGTGTGTGTTGTGTTGTGTGTGTGTGTATGTGTGTGTGTATGTGTGTGTGTGTGTGTGTGTGTGTGTTGTTGTGTGTGTGTGTGTGTGTGGTGTCGTGGTGTGTGGCCATGTCATCCCCATGAACTTACATGAAACTATTTCTGTTCCCATAAGAATATGTTTTTCATGTTCCTTTCCGTTGGCCGTATTATGCGTGTACTTTGGACCTGGGATACTTGGAAATTTGCAATTGCTTTGGCTCGTGGTTTTGCTTAAGCTTCCCGACTCTTCTTACGTTGTTTCTGTCGTGTATGTTAGCTTTTTATTTTGCGGGCTGATGTGCCTAGTACTTGACATCGTTTTGAATTTTTTGGACTTTACGGAGTTTGAGTGACAACCGTTTTGGTATTATTAATCATTGTTGTGTTGCTGTTGTCTTAAAATTTAAACTATACTTTTTCGCTTTAGAGAAATATTTCTGTTTGGCTGTCATTCTTCAATCATCATGTCGCAGAAGAAGCCAACAGACCTTAAGTGGTTAACAAAAAAAAGGCTTTCTTTAAAGTGGATATTAAATGCTTGCCATCTTTTTAACAAGATATCTGATGTTCCTTCTATTTTGTCGAATTCTGAACGATTGTTTCCATGTTTTTGGTTTTTCTGAAACTAGGTTTACTGATATTGTTTTCGACATTTAGTCACTATTCCAGGTTATAATCTTATACGTAAAGATTTTTTTTGGCATCACCGTTCAAATAAACTAGTAACGGGCTTGGTGGCGTAATCCATATATTCAGTGAAGTATAAGCAACTTAATGTCTTTGATAAACCACTCTGTGGAATGTATATGGATTGAAGTGTGCTAAGGGAAATAGACCCAATGTTAATAGTAGTTGTATATAAACCCTGATGAACGTGCTGATTGCGTTCGACGTTTTGAGTAAATGGGATAGAAGAAGGATTAGACATTCCAGTGAAATAATACTACTCGGTGATATCCAAATTAACCATCGACTTACTAAAACCACTACAAATACAGACATGGAAAATGATTATGATACATACAACTTAACCCCACTAATAAATTTCCCCTTACGCGCAACACATTGAAAAACAGAAACATTGTGATTGACCATGTTCTTTATGGGTACAAAATTCTTCTAATTATTGTAGAAACATCTGTACCTATTTTTGGGATTTTGAGTCGATCACTTTCCTGTTTGTCTGACCTGGTGTAAGAAAGGCGTGTATATTCCCTAGATTCCCTACCATTAATTATATAATTTACAGTTAGTTACAAAAATTCAATCCAGATCCTTTTTGTTCGATCTAATTAACAACAACTTTTCAGAGGGTTATCAGCATAGGGGACCCTGACGGAGCTCTGAATACATGTTTGATGCGTTTTCTAGCAGTATTCAATATATGCATGCTCCATGCAAAAAGAATAGAGTCAAACTCACAGGTCAACCTCAATGGTTAAATGAAGGAACTTTAGCAGCTAGAAATATCCGTGAATATTTACGTCAGAGCAAACAGGAAATGATGAAAAACTCAAGAAACAGCGGATTTTAAAGTAAATTTCGATGATATAAGAGCTGCTGAAATGAAATTCTTTAGCGAATTAATCGCTCTCTAAATCTAACACTAAATCTTTATGGAAAGCAGTAAAACCAACTTTCAGGTAAAAATCAAAAGCATCTTTCTAACACTCCATCTACAATCCTATCAAACGACGAATTGAACAAATCTCTTCCTACGTCAGTTTTGATTCGATTGTCCCAAGGCAAGACTACTACTCATAGAATGACTTGCTGTTACTTTAAAGATTGGGTGCGTTGATTATATGTAAAATCTGTTCTTAAGTTTTAATTTGCATTAGGGTTCACTGTAGTAATACATGATTTATGGTTCCTTAATGTCATTCTAATCTTCGTGGATTGGATGATTTGGACAATCGATTGACTTATAATCGGTCCAGCTCCATTCATTGCGGAAACATTTAAACTATATTTATAATTGTGTATTGATTTAATGTCATTGTCTCAAGCTTTTACGGATGCCAAGTTAATTCCTCTCTTTAAATCTGGTGACCCAAAATGATGCTTATACTCACAGGCATTCAATTTTTTTCTGTTCTGTCAATAAACCGTTTAGAAAAGCATTTAAAGAAAATGATTACTGTCCCATTTTGATGAATTTAATTTGTTTTTCATCCAAACCTAAGTGGTTTTCAGATAAATATCATTCTTGTAACACTGACACTCTCAGACCCAAATGAACAATGGCACATAAATATTAATAACGACCTTGTCACTGGGGCAGTTTTGTTGACTTTGTAAGGATTTGATACCATTGACCACAATCTGTCTTATAAATAACTGGAATTATATTGTTTCCACAAGATGCATATCAATCTGATTTAATCACTTTCTAACCAACAGACTACAATTAGTTTTTCTGGATTGTTAAAAAATCATCTTTTCAACCAGTAAACTATGGTGTTCCCCAAGGATCAGTCCTCGGGACCATGTTTTATTTCTCTGTCTATATAACGGATCTTCCGTTTTAATCGTCTCATCTGACTGTGAACTATTTGCCAGTTGATAGTAGTACAATGCATAATCATAAAAAAACAAAAACAAAAAACACAGATTCGGTGCTTGCAGATATACAAAAACGACCTTCCTAAAAACTGGAAAACATGGAGTGTGGTAACTAAATCATTTATGGCTCTACATCTAAAGAAATCTAAGTTAATGTTAATTACCACTAGACAAAAACGCCAAAACTTCAATACTGTCTTAAGCAAAATAAAAATAAACGACGTGTTATAGAAGAGGTACCTGTCACAAACTGCTTTGGTCTATCACATGACAACAATCTTTTCCTGGTCAGTTACTACATTTCTGCACTCAGCGTTAACTTTCTAAGTATATTTTTTCATGTTTAACAGGAATAAAACACTTTCTCGATCAGACACACTAGAAATTTATTTGTCCATGCATATTTCACAACCAGATTTCGACTATGCATTACAATATGGGATATGGCTAGTTAAAACTGTCTTAAACCTAAGAAAGCATTTACAGGCGTTCTTTCAAACTTATATTTAAATCCTCTTCCCTACTAATTCATGACTACAAATCATTACATTTCTTCGTTTCAATTGAGATGTTCAATTCAATAAAGCAGTTTTTTTCTACAAAATAGTTAATGGGACTTGCTCTATTCATTTCTCTTTCAATAATCACAAAAGTACTAACAACGATGGGACAAAGAGAGAATTACAACTTCCCCGTCCTAGAACTGATCTGTATATGTCTTCTCTTTTATTTACTCAGGCGGTAACAATGGAATCGAAATTCCTGATGGCATAAAACAAGGGAATTCCTTGGCTTCATTCAAAAGCTGCTAACATGATTACTTATTTTAAGCTATTATAAATTATTTCCATTTGCTTCTGTTTCTTGTAATGGTAGTTTATCTGCATTTTTTCAGTTACCTGATGAGACCAGCTCTCTCTCATCTTTCTTCTATTTCTCTCTCTCTCTCACTCTCTTCTCTCTCTCGTCTCTCTTGTCTGTCTGTCTGTCTGTTGTTGTTGTCTTTCTCTCTCTCTCTCTGTTCTCTCTGGTCTCTCTCTCTCTCTATCCTCTCTCTCTCTACTCTCTCTCTCTCATGTCAGTTGTACTTTATGTACAAGTAGGTAAGTGTACATGTATATGTTTGTGTATATATATAATGTATGTGTGTGTTATGTGTATGTTGTGTGTATATATATATATTTATATATTATATATATATATGTTTAGATTTATATGTATATATATATCTATATGTATATATATTATATATATATGTGGTGTGTATGTAGACGTATGGCTATATTATATATGTATGGTGTATATGTTTTTATGATTTGTATATATGTGTAATTTATATACGATTTATGGTCTTGATTATATAATGTACTCTGCCCCCCTTGGTTTTTATTTTGTTGAATGATCCCGATCCTTTTTTATTAATATTATTTATTGTTTGTCATAGTTGATTTTTTTGTTAACATATCTCTTACTGCTCTTTCTTGGCCTTTGTTTAATTTGTGATTGTGGTTTGCCTTTGTTTTTGAGGACTGATGAAAAAAAAGTATGAAATGCTTATTCAGTTTTCCTCATTTTAAAGATTCTCAGATTTTTCAGATTTAGATTTCAGATTCTCTCTCTCTCTCTCTCTCAATCCTCCCCTTCTCGCCCAGACTGTATCAATAGTTGTTATTGTTTGTACTTCTTCTTAAAAACCCATCATGATAAACCACTCAGGAAATCTCTCTCTCTCTCTCTGTCTTGTCTCTGTCTCTCTCTTCTCTCTCTCTCTCTCTCTCTCTCTCTCTCTCTCTCTCTCTCTGTGCGTGCCTGTGCGTGCGTGTGTGCTCTTGCTCACGTGTTCGAGTATGTTGTGTGTGCGTGCGTACGTGCGTGCGTGCGTTTGTCTGCGTGTAGTGCGTGTGTGCGTGTGTGTGTGTGTGTGTGTGTGTGTGTGTGTGTGTGGGTGTGTGTGAGCATGGGAGCTTTTTCGCGTGCGCCTGAGTGAGTGACGTGGTGTGTGTTGTTGTTATTCTGTTTTAACGTCTGTTCACTAAAAAGTGATATGAGACGATGGGGAAAGGATGGGGGAAAAGGGAAGGCGGTGGGAAGAGTGGGAAGAATGTTGGATGCATGTTTAGGTTTGATATGAACGTTGCGTGTGTATGCCAGTACTGGCATGGTGTGCACAAGGCTTAAGATGTAATTATTGTATTAAGAAAATGTGGTCAAAATGTTTACTTAATTACCAATCATATGAGATCAAGCTATGGAACATATAACAATCAGTGAGGATATACCAAATATGCACAAAAAAAAAAACAATAAAAAAAAGAGGAGACAATAATTGCATTAATCCTTCAACATGGGAATTAGCATATAACACACAAACGAAAGCAACAGCAAACACATGCATTTGCATGTCATAAAAAAAAAAAAAAAAATATATATATATTTCATATATCTATATTTACATATATGGAATATATTGTGCGTGTGTGTGTGTGTGTGTGTGTGTGTGTTGTGTACGCCGCGCGCGTGCGCGCTTGTTGAGTGCGTGCATGCACGGGCATTGCATGCTGTGTGTGGGCGTGCGTTCTTGAATCGTATTTATGTACGGCGTGTTATGTGTATAAGTGTGTGTATGTGAGAGAAGAGGGAGAGAGAGATAGATACGTGCGTGTGTGTGCATGGGTGTGTTTGGTGTGTGATTGTGTGTGTGTGTGTGTGTGTTAGAAGCGGGACATTACTATCACAAAATTGGGGGTTTGGGATGTGAAAACTGGAGTTCAATCACAGGATAATATACCAATAGGACAGTTAATCAAACACTCTGAAAAAACTTGGAGAAAGTGAATAACTGTCAAAACATTTTCAAGATGAATGGACATGACTCGTTAATAACCTGTCGTCCCACTTCAGAGATACTTGCTTCTTTGGACTCTGGAGCAATGAACAAGTAAAATGACGGATCGTTATTTCTCTTCCGCACATGCACTGGACATTTTTGCTGTATTTTGTACGGAGTGCATTTAAACGGGGAAAACTATTACATCAGGCTGGAAAACGACTCGAATAAGTTCCGGACAAGTCACTCAAAGTGGTTTATAATATTTCCCTCGTTCTTGACATTTATGCAGTGCTGACTGTAGTGACACTTTTTGATTTTTATGTTTCTCGTCCAAACATTTTGTATGACGCATTAACTAAAACATGTGAGCTTCTTGTAACTCTAACCGCATCTTAACTGGAAACTGAACCCCATGGATTGTTGCTCCTTTTATTTGCAGGCATCGATCAGCCCAGTCATTTTGAAAACGATTCCACAGTGGGAAGGGCACCCAACAGAATGTGACCGCTGGTTCCATAAATGATAATGATGTCAGTTGTGTATAATTTCAATTATCAACTCCGATCGCCTTTTTCTGGTTTAAAGATTTAAGTGCCGGAAGACCGATTTTTAGAATCAACACAAATTAAAATCTGAATTGGTTTTTCGGGGATAGAAAATCAGATATGTAATTCAGGGCCTTCAATATTGCAATTTATTTTCCCGCAGTAAATATAGAATCATTTTCACTTTTGTGATAACCGTTTCTCTAGTTATTGAGCTGGTTATAACGAGGCAGTCCTACTTTTCGGTTCCAAGTACAGACATCTGTATAAATCTTAAAATGTTCAGGAATACTTGTTTCAATATGGGAGCTGACGGAGCTTTTCTGAGATCATTAGGTGAATCTTTTTTGGATAATAAAGTTTGTGTGATCTTTGTCAAGCTCCAGGTTGTTCATCTCCATTGTAGTATAGAGTGAGTTAGAAAGTTTTTTGTGATATGTCCTTTCTGTTTAATTTTGATTTTTTTAAGAGATCTGAAGAGAATGTGTTTATGGATTTTAAGGATTGGATGGATTTAGCCCTTTTTTGGCCGCAAAATGAAGATCGGACCTCATGCAAACTTCGGCCTCTGAGAAATTTTCGAACGGGAGCTTCGTTTAAAAACATATTTGGCAGCAGAAAGACTTCTTAGATCATCAAGAGGTAAACACCTG
>CM031596.1:99550461-99562961 GCA_018398815.1 Conus ventricosus
CAGGCACGTGCTGCCCGGACGCTGGAGACGCTACACGGCCTGATCCTATTCTACCTGGGGTGACAGCCTGGGCTCAAGACTCACGCCTTAGACGGAATCATCGTGACCAGTGCCTTACCAGTGACATGAAAGATGTCAGAACTGTGTTTGAAAAAAAGGACAAGTTTGTCATGGTTTCCATGTCAGACGAACATGTACCGCGTTTATTTCTAGCATGGTGGATCAAATCGAATTGCTAAGGAAGCTGTACTGCTTTAAAGCAATAAATCATTTCGTTCGTTCGTTCGTTCGTTCGTTCCTCTCTCTCTCTCTCTCTCTCTCCTCTCTTCTCCTCTCTCTCTCTCTCTCTCTCTCTCTCTCTTCGCCATTGTCTCTTCCGTCTACATTACCTACTTAGCGTGAGTCAAAGAATCCATGGCAACGAAGTAATCGTCTGACCGGCAAATCGCTTTGCTAGCAAACAAAAGCAACATTGAGAGAACAGGGAGGAATACGAAAACACCATGTGGGTGGTACCATGGTATTGCAAAGGTCGCTCTTTGGGCAGAGAATCCGAATTTGACATAAACAAAGCTATAGTCAGGATGAAGATATACAACAGAATGTAAAACAGCACAACACAGAACATCCCCATTCTTCATAGTGCTTTGTTTGGGCTCTGGTTGAAACTCGCCGGCACCGGATGCATTAGTTAACTCATGGAATCCAACGAGGTCCATGGCTTTAATGTTCCTGCGGCCCCAAGGCATCGAGACTTGCCCTTGCATATAGCAATTTAGATTCCATAACAACATTGGCACCAAGTGTTACAGTAATTAGACTGTTTTTGCCTATGGGATCTTTAATTCCACAACGGATTCAGCATTAAGTTATAAATCTCCATCTTCCCCTACCCTCGGAATTTTGATCCCACAATAAAATTGGCATGAGGGCTTAGGATTTTAGTGATTACTATAAATTTGCTCTTACCTATGCAAATTTTGATTCTGCAACGCAGTCTGTAATATAATACATGCGCACACGAACTTGGGGCGGAAGAGACGGAAGGACAAGAGAGAGAGAGAGAGAGAGAGAGAGAGAGAGAGAGAGAGAGAGGAGAGAGAGAGAGAGAGAGAGGAGAGAGAAAAGAGAGAGAGAAGAGAAGAGAGAGAGAGAGAGAGAGAAAGACAGACAGAGAGACAGAGACAGAGAGGGGATGTGCGTTTTATAACACGTGTTTCTTTTTTAACAGAAATAGGAAATTAACTAGTCACTACCATTTTGTTGTCGATTATTACGGGTTTATGTTGAATATGTGGGAACTGTCTCGTGTAATAGCAGTGATCATGATTTAGCTAAAGATATCATTGTTTCTACTGAGTGTGGTTTAACAGTTTTCAACAAATCTGTATTCACTTGAAATTGTGCGCCCGCTCGCGTTTGTGTTGTGTTGTGGTGTGTGTGTGTGTGTGTGTGTGTGTGTGTGTGTGTGTGTGTGTGTGTGTGTGTGTGTGTGTGTGTGTGTTTGTGCGCGCGCGCGCGCCTCCATGTGCGTGTGAACTTGTGAGTGGACGTGAGAATGGGTGAATGAGGAGGTGAAGTATAAAAAACGAACTTTGTTTTAGATACTGAGGTCATATTGCTATGATATAATTGAAAGAAGACTCCGGGATGGAAAACGTTTTGTGCCTCGGTCAGATCTGATCACCTTGATCCCCATTAGTTTAAAAAAAACAAAACAAAACCAAAAAAAGATGATTTATTAATAGCTTGCGTCCGATATCTGTTTTTCTTGATGCATATGATTAGCTTTTTCTTGCATCTCAAACAAAATTGGTGATATTCTACCGAAACTAATACGCAAAGATCAATCAGTTTCATGAATACCTGATGCATTGGAGACAATTTAACAGATGATTTGATTTACTACCCAAATGTTTTAAAAGAGAATATGCCGAGTCTATTACTTTTTCATTGATTCCCAAAAAGCTTTTGATTCCCAAAGCTGGACATTTACGCTCACAGTTTTAAAATAATATAGGTATCGCAACAAGGTTTGTTATTGGAATATGCATATTCTGTACGAAAATATGACATTAACATACTTGAGTACCGGCACCACAGGATGACTCAGGATAGGCAGAGGATGCAGGCAAGGACACCTTATTTCACCTAAGTTATTTAATCTCTGAGTTGAAATTTGGCTATGAATATGAAGAAAGATTAAAGAAATGGCATTATTTCTATTAGTGGGTTGGAAGAGAGAGAGAGAGAGAGAGAGAGAGAGAGAGAGAGAGAGAGAGAGAGAGGTGTGTGTGTGTGTGTGTGTGTGTGTGTGTGTGTGTGTGTGTGTGTGTGTGTGTGTGTGTGTGTGCACGCGCGCGTGTGTGCGCGCGCGCGGACACAAATACATGAAAGTTTGCCTATTAACGACCATAACATTAGTTATAAAATGATAAATCAATTACAACAAATGAATAATAACAGAACTCGATATAGCCTTTGCTATATCAATCATTTTGGGGCTGTAAAGTATTTCATGTAAAGCCCCTAAGGAATCAATGTCTATATTTAGAATATGATATAGAGATGTTAGAACTGGACATTCAAAAAGAATATGTTGAATAGATGTTCTACTGCTCCGTGACTTACTTATTCTCTCTCTCTCTCTCTCCTCTCTCTCTCTCTCTCTCTCTCTCTCTCCTCTCTCTCTCTCTCTCTCTCACACACACACACACACACACACACACACACACAACACACACACAAACACACGGGCGCGCGCACGCCTGCATGCATGCAAGCACGCACACGTACACACGCACTCACACACACACTCAAATATATATAATTATAGATATATAGATATATAGATATATAGTCTAATATCACCATCGTTGTGAACAGACTCTAAATTAAATCAATCAAATCAAATCAATGGGTTGGAAAACAAAACAGTTCATCAATAGATAAAAAGAGAATACAAAAATAACTTGAAGGGCCATTAAACATAGATAACAATCTTTGCATATTCAAGAGATCTTTATGAACAATAATAAAGTGAAAGTTACATGTTTAGGGAGTTCTCACGCAGCATATTTTCCTGACCTAAACAATATATGGTGTCCTTCTCAATTAAAAAAAAAGTGGGAGTCTGGTTTACTCAAATGGATACATACAAAATTACTAATTATAAAGATAAATATTTAGGAATCAAAACATTGAATGAAATATAGTCCCTAGGGATCGTTGCACCAAATGATAGAGTAAAATGTCTTGAATGCCCTCGTTCTTATTAAAAGAAAAAGGGAAAAAGGACAGAAAAAGCAACAACAAAAATTCGATAACTTTGGATTTTGCTAACAGACTGTCCAATCATGTTATACACAATCTTCAAGTGTGTTCTTATTGTGGAATGGAAGCGAGACAACTTAAAAAAGAAAGTCTCTGATAACATCATAAAACAAGCTGGATTAAACTTTTCCTATATACAAAAATACCTGTTTGTTCACAAACTCTCATGGGTCAGAAAATTTGAAACTACAAACAACGGATGTATCTATATCGCCATATCAACATAACAGTGAAACAGCTGGACAGGACGAATGTAAAATTCAAGATGTTAAGTGCAGTTAGTGACGACTACAACTTACTCACAGAATCATCACAACGAACATTGTTGAAACTTGATGGTGCAAGTGATACAACAGAATAGGTTTTCGCAAGAAAGCTCTGGATTCGGTCGAACATTTTTGCGATGTTGTTTACAAATAAAAAGTTTGGGTCCTCCTTAGAAAATCAAAACTAGTAGTAGAATTTCATGCAGTGTAGGACAGGTGTGGATGAATAATGAAACAGGTAACATAGTATGCAGCATGTCATTTATCTACGGATGTTAGATAGAACTGTGCCAGCCTAATGATGTGCTTTTCAAAGCAATTCTGTTTGATATTCAAGATCGAGTTGCAGAAAGTGATAATGAGCTACATTGTATCTACATTCAATATTGATAGGAATCTTTCTTGCCAATGCAGCACAGAAGAATAGTACTTGCCAATGCAGCACAGAAGAATAGTGTAACAAGATTTCTAAATGACTTACATATGTTCTTTTAAATGGTGCTGTTCTACTGCTCCATGACTTACTTATTTCCCTCCACTTGTCTAGAGCCATGATTCGGAAACCACAGCGATCGCCGACGCGATTTGCAACACAATTCAGCTTACTTTTGTGTAATACAATGTTCTTGAATGTTTTGTACTATAGTGTGAATTGAATTTGAAATGGAAAAGGAAGTGTATACATCTTTCTTTTGGGAGTCATGGAAATGCTTGGATGTTTTCACTGTGTTTGTTTGTGGGTTGTTGTTGTTGTTATTGTTGTGTCTGCTGTTGTCTCTCCTGTGTGTATTTGCACACAAGCGTGTTGCAGGTTGTGTCTTTGTAACAGACCATTGATGGACGGCTGTTGTCATCACTGCTACACGTGATGAGACTCGCCGGGAATCGAAATTCAATCAAGATTGACAGCACAATTAATGGATAATCCCCACAAAGGACGAATCGATTTCTCCGAATAATTTCCTTGTGTTCTGAATGATGAATGACAGTTACTGTGTAGGTTATCACCATCCTCCATCCCTCTAATATTGTCTCCTCATTATACCCCCTCTCTCTCTCTCTCCTCTCTCTCCTCTCTCCTCTCTCTCTCTCCTCTCTCTCTCTCTCCCAACTCACCCCCTTCTCTTCTTAACTCTACTCATCCTCAGTTCATTAAATACTGTTTTTAAGACAACTTTCTTTCGTTGTTTACTCAAGGGATTCCTTATTTCTTGTTACTTTCCTCTTTTGTTCCGTTACACACGAATCTCTCTCTCTCTCTCTCTCCTCTCTCTCTCTCTCTCTCTCTCTCTCTCTCTCTCTCTCTCTCTCTCTCTCTCTCTCTCCCCCTCTCTCCCCCCCCCCTCTCTCTCTCTGTGTATGCGTGTGTGTGTGTGTATGTATGTGTGTGTGTGTGTGTGTGTGTGTGTGTGTGTGTGTGTGTGTGTGTGTGTGTGTGTGTGTGTTTAAGAACATAGTTTCACTGTCGCAAAACGTCGAGATTTTGCAAACTGCATGATATGTAACGAAGAAGTAGGGTACCTCTTCCTCACATGATGAGATACTTACACGGCCGCAACTTATGGGCGTGTACTTATCTCATTATAATAGCAATAATTACCCTTCTTAGTAGTTACTTGCTGATTACTGTTCCTTGTCTCAAAGATGGTTCCCTTTCATGCATAAGATTTCACTAATTGAGCTCATTTACACCAATTAAATATGGAAAGAAGGAGAAAGGGAAAAATCTACACCCACACAGAGTATCAATTACCTTCACGACAGTTTTGTTCTTCAGGAGTAAACCATGTCTGGTGAGAGCAGAAACATCCCATTCAAAATCGGCGTAAATACGGTTCTTAAGCGTCACCAGCCTTCTGTTCACAATCGGAACGAATACACCTTCTGTTCACAATCGGAACGAATACAGCTGTTTCAAATCACCAAACTTCTTCATGTAAACAGCACAAACACGTCTACTTTGAGTCCTTTATCAGAACCAGCACAAACACAGCTGTTCACGTCCCCAGCTTTCCGTTCATATTTGCCACCAGCTTTCAACACTAATGAACAGATCTGTGTTGAGGTTGAGTCCCATACCTTCTGATGACAATCGATACTGATGAACAGGTCTGTTCTGAGGCCCCAACCTTCTGTCTACAATCACCACAGACAAACGGGTTTGTTTTGAGTCTGAGTCGGCAACCTTTTGTGTACAATCGCCATTGACAAACAGATTTGTTTTGAGTCTCTTACCTTCTGTTTACAATCACCACTGATGGTCAGGTCTGTTTTGAGTCCACTACCTTCTGTTTACACTCACCATTAATGAAAAGAACTGTTCTGAGTCTCTGACCTTCTGTTTACACTGACCATTAATGAAAAGAACTGTTCTGAGTCTCTGACCTTCTGTTTACACTCACATTAATGAAAAGAACTGTTCTGAGTCTCTGACCTTCTGTTTACACTGACCACTGATGATCAGGTCTGTTTTGAGTCTCCAACCTTCTGCTTACAATCATCATTGACACACAGGTCTGTTTTGAGTCTCCAACCTTCTGCTTACAATCATCATTGACACACAGGTCTGTTTTGAGTCTCCAACCTTCTGCTTACAATCATCATTGACACACAGGTCTGTTTTGAGTCTCCAACCTTCTGCTTACAATCATCATTGACACACAGGTCTGTTTTGAGTCTCCAACCTTCTGCTTACAATCATCATTGACACACAGGTCTGTTTTGAGTCTCCAACCTTCTGCTTACAATCATCATTGACACACAGGTCTGTTTTGAGTCTCCAACCTTCTGCTTACAATCATCATTGACACACAGGTCTGTTTTGAGTCTCCAACCTTCTGCTTACAATCATCATTGACACACAGGTCTGTTTTTGAGTCTCCAACCTTCTGCTTACAATCATCATTGACACACAGGTCTGTTTTGAGTCTCCAACCTTCTGCTTACAATCATCATTGACAAACAGGTCTGTTTTGAGTCTCCAACCTTCTGCTTACAATCATCATTGACACACAGGTCTGTTTTGAGTCTCCAACCTTCTGCTTACAATCATCATTGACACACAGGTCTGTTTTGAGTCTCCAACCTTCTGCTTACAATCATCATTGACACACAGGTCTGTTTTGAGTCTCCAACCTTCTGCTTACAATCATCATTGACACACAGGTCTGTTTTGAGTCTCCAACCTTCTGCTTACAATCATCATTGACAAACAGTCTGTTTTGAGACCTTACCTTCGGTTTACAATCCCCAGCAATGAACATATCTGTTTTGAGTCTCCGACCTTCTGCTTACAATCATCATTGACAAACAGGTCTGATTTGAGTCTCCAACCTTCTGCTTACAATCATCATTGACAAACAGGTCTGTTTTGAGACCTTACCTTCGGTTTACAATCCCCAGCAATGAACATATCTGTTTTGAGTCTCCGACCTTCTGCTTACAATCGCCACAAGTGAACATATCTGTTTTTTGTGTCTCTTACCTTCTGTTTACCATTGCCACTGACGAACATGTCTGTATACTGAGTCCCCAACATCTGTTTACAAAGACCACTGACAGACAGGTCTGTTTTGAGTCAACAAGCTTCTGTGTGAAATTACCACCGACCCAAAGGTCTGTTCTAAGTTAACCTTCAGTATATAATTACAACCGACAAATAGGTCTGTTCTTAGTCCCTAACTTCCTGTTTACAATCATAACTGATGTAAACCCTTTTTTGTCACCAACCCTCTATGCACTGTCATCACAGACAAACAGATCTGTTCTAGGTCCTCAACCTTCTTTGTACAATCACCATTGACAAACACGTCTGTTTTGAGTCACTATCCTTCTTCTTACAACCAACAACTGATACACAGGTTTACTCTGAGTCTCCCAACCTTGTATTTACAATCATCACTGACGAACGGGTCTGTTCTGAGTCGTCCAACCATGTATTTGCAATTATCACATGTATCACTGACAAACAGATCTGTTCTAAGTCACCAAGGTTCGGTTTACAATCACCAAACAGTTCTGTTCCGACTCACCAACTTTCCGCTCAAAATCAGGGCAATGTTTTGAATCGCCAACCTTCAGAAGCAACACAAACAACACTTTTGAAACCGGTTTACATTTTTTTTTCTGTCAGGTTTTTTTTTTCCTAACTTTCTGAATTTCGCTCGACTTCCAGTCAACAAAAAAAAGAAAATCAAAGCACACTTCTAACTCAAGTTATAAAAAAAAAAAATAAAGGAAAGAAAAAAAATGTCTTTCAATATGCGCCACAATTCACACAGAGGGCGCAACGCCTCCCAACTGCCAAGATTACCCTGGAGAAGTGGGGAGGTACGCGCATAGGTCGTTCTTTATGTTTGACACGCACGCGTGAAGTGGTACTTAAAGATGTACACGAGCACGTGCAACATGAAGACAGCAATGAAGCGCGCGCGATGTCTGCCGTCCTCTCAGCATCAAGAGTCCAGCGCGGCGTTCTTTGGTCACTATCTGCACGTTGTTGGCAGTTGTGATCTGACGGATCAATACCTACTTCTGTTCCCTCCTCCCCCGACACTTTCTGAGGGAAGAGGAAAGAGTATGGGCTGTGTGTGTGTGTGTGTGTGTGTGTGTGTCCTAATTTAAAACGCTTCAGAAAATATCAGTCTCTGAAACAGGAATCGTGGTGGATAAACAGAGACCTAAACTAAAAAGTTCAAATAAAATTAATAACAACAATGAATCAAATCTACATTATAATAAATGCACATCACCTACCTACCTACCCCTTATCCACCCACCTCACTCCCCTTTCTTTCCCCTTCATCCTCTTTTTGTTTCCAGCAATTTACACGTCTGTAACTGAAATGTCTTGGAATAATTTTCAGTTAAGCAAAGGAGCAACACATCGGAGGAGTCATTTTAAAAGATAAAGACGAGAGTACCCTTGGGAAATATCGGTCTTAACAGGCTTGGTCTTGTGAAATAGATAAGGACATGCGTAATGGCCTTTAATCACAGGATGTTTAACTCGCAACAAAGTGATTATGTTCAAAATCTTGGAACTCTCAACAAATATAAAGTAATTCAGAACTGCAAATCATTATCTGACGTGGGACACGCCAGTGATTTTATCAACGATCTAAGCCTTGAAGAACGAACGGGAAAATTGATGGCAGGGTACCAGCAAGCACTCTGACTTTTTACAGCGACCTAATGACTCGATCCAGATCGATAACCGTCGACAACTGGAGTTGACAGTTTGACAATTCTTCCCTATCCAACGGTGATGAAAGGGCAAACGGTCTAGGGACTGCGAGAAAGAACTGCCAATGACTCTTTTATCGCTTGGCGAATATGCGCCTGCACGTTCAGTTTTGGTGTTTGCAGCTACGTTTACTGATACGCAAACTTCTGTGTTTTTGAATGTTGCGACATGAAAATGGTTTGTACCACATTGCTAAAGGTCAGAGGCTTAAAACATGAACTTACACGGTTGTTAGTATTTGGTACTTGAAGAGGCGTTAAGTTTGACATGTCATGTTCACAGAAGGCTCGCAATACTAGTCTTGATTTCACGGTATGGGAAAAACCAATGGAGAGGGACTATTTTTCGCAGTGCTTACCAATGACCTCCACATGATTTCAGATCAGTATCAATGTAAATTTAAAGTTTAAAAACTCAATGACATGATTAACGCCCTTGAATCGACGTTATTGTGAGTCTGTCCGCAGAAAAGCAATTCACCTGTAATAGAGCTACTGTATTTACCGCTCTTCGGACTTAATTATTGCCTGGTCTCATAATCAACATAAAATAAGAGTGTTCTCCGTGAGCGCTCCACAGTGTCCAGTTCAGACCACAAGGCTGCCATTACAGAGCTGACCCAAACTCCCATTCAGTTTGCCATCCGGGCTGCTGACGTATAATAACTGAGTCTTGGAATACAGATTGTTTACAAAAGTGAATCTGCTTCAAGACGACCAGTCAAATGGGAAAAAAGGGGGGGAAAAATCCTAGTCTAAAGTAATATAAATATTGGAAAGCACACCTACTTCTGCAGTGATTATGGACAAGCTTTAGGATAATAGTGATAATAATGATAATACTAATAATAAATAATAAGTATGATAATGATAATACTACAGGTAATAACGATAATAATAACAATGACAAGAACAATAATAATAATAATAATGATAGTAATAATAGCAACAATAATAGTACCGATGATGACGACGACGATCACGATGATGATGATGAATCAACGATAAAAATAAGGATGAGGAGAAGGAGGATATGACAACTGTTTAGTGCTTTCCGAAATTTGAAAACACTTTGCAATAGGAAGAAGCATACATGTATTCAAGAATCTCTTTTCACGCACACAACCACACACAAAGATCAAAGTGCACGCGCGCGCACAATATCTCTCAACCTTTCCTACCTAGGCACACTCATGCAAATTGCAAAGTCACCTCCCCCCCCCCCCCCCCCCCCCCCGCTTCCCTGAACACACACACACCACACACACACACACACACACACACACACACACACACACACTCACCTCACCACACCACACCCACACCATTTCCACAAACATACACGTGGAGGAGGCACGGGAAAATACTGCTCGAAAAAAAAAAGTTTTTAGATTAGTTTTGGTGTGTGTGTGGGTGTGTGTGTGTGTGTGTGTGTGTGTGTGTGTGTGTGTGATAGAACTATGAGTAGTTACAATAAGAAACAGTCCTCAACATCAGAATGGAAGCTTCTTGCAAGGTGGATAGACAACAGCTGACGTCTGGGATACTGTAATCATAAGGGCAAATGGTCTTGTGTACACCAAAATCTACGCAGACCCCTAGGATGAGCGGTCGTATATTGACCGTGGGTTGTGTGCCACCCGAAGCAACACGTTTTGCTTGCGTTCTTACCGCATCTGCCGTTCTGCTGAGCTTTGTGTGTATTCCATCTGATTCGTCACACTCCTTGCTCACCATGTAGGTTGGGTGTAACATTTAATCCTACAGTCCACCCCGTGTGTTAAACACGGTTCTCATTCTTTCATGTTTCTCACTGCATTTGTCTCGCAGTGTTTCGTTTTATGGCGTAGCCTGGTTTGAAAGTGTAATGATTATGATCAGGGGCTTATACACACATTTAGTCTGATGTATTCGAAAACTAAATTAATGGATGGATACTTGGAACTGTTGTGTAACAAACCTTAGCCAAGGAATGTGTATCCTTTACAGTCAGGAAGTAAAATCATGCACTACGCACAACGACCTGGAACAGTTACGACATGAAATGGCAATTGTATGCAGTAAAGACAGGTGCTCAACATTCCGGTTATCCGGTTTGGACCAAAATATTGGCCGGTGAATTATGCTTATACTTTTATCATCATTGTCATTATCATTATATTATTATGTTATATCATCATAATATAACTAGATTACTTAACCGTCCTCTAACCCCTCTCCTTGCTCTTTTGTCAGTATCGTTACTATATTACTACATTCACTACTATCATCTTTGCCAGTATTATTATTATATGATTATACTACCACCATTATTAATCATAGTAGTAACAGTAGTAATCTATGTATCATTATCACGATGATGATGATGATGATGATGATGAGATGATGATGATGATGACTGTTGTTGTTTCAAGGCGATTGTCTCCCCTCCAGGTAGCCTCGCTCCCATTCCACATCCATGTTGCGTCCACTTTGAGGAGATAACTGGACTGTCCGCTCGTCCTTCGTTTCAGTTGTCTCGAATGTTATTTATCCTGCCTGAGGAAGACCAACGAGGTCGAAACACGTAGTGTTTGTTTTGTGGTTTGTTCATTCCTTCGTTTGGCGGCACAGTAAATCTAGTTGCAAAGTGAAGCGACTGCAGGCTGAGGAAATGATAAAAAAATTGAAAAAAATCATTGATAAAGTTCCGCCAAAATACAAACACATCACAAGACAAAACACGACGCGTTTCGACCTCTTAGGTCTTCTTCAGGCAAGATACACAACACTCAGGACAACGAAAATGAACGAGCAATCACTATTCAACGCCCATCTTACTTAAATACCAATTTTACTTAAGAGGTCGAAACCGTCGTGTTTTGTTTTAAGATTCGTTTGGCAACGCTTTTGTTGAGCGGAGCTTATATGGATATTTTTCAATTTTGCACAGTAAATATTTTCTTTTAGCTAAGTTATACAGCCATACATAGCTTTGGGTGATGTTTGGCCCGTCAGCTCCAATATTGTGGAGTGTGCGATGAACCCTCGGGGGAAGACTGGGACCTGACGGTTAAGAGGTTAGAATGACCGAAGAGACCCGTCTCCAAACACTGTGTGTGAGCGGCTTGTCACGAGTTGGGAGTTTACAGTAAACCAGACAGACATGAAGGCTAGTGCCGTGTGGTTCACCGTATAACCAGTGCATTGTCAGATTAGCCTAAGGTTGTATTGACATTTAACACAACGTACACAAACTGAAAATAAAATTAGAAATTAAAGACACTGCATTAATTTCTGAAAAGTAGAATGAGAAGTTAAACATATAAAACTCAATAAGGTAATTAAGTAAAATAGAAAAATTTAAATGGCAACTCTCTCTCTCTCTCTCTCTCTCTCTCTCTCTCTCTCTCTCTCTCTCTCTCTCTCTCCTCTCTCTCTCTCTCCTCTCTCTCTCTCTCAGAGAAAGACAGGTAGATACTCACTTTATATTGTCAGTCCTTTGCGTATCTTGAATTTTGCTTTAAAGCACGAAAGACGACGTTTGACGGACTGTCAAAACAGGCATTTAAAAGAAATAAGAATGAAAGAAGTACGTGTCAAAATTGGGCATTTCAGATAAAACACTGCTTAACTCTTTTGTGTATCTAAGGAATGGCCTGCCTGTATAGACAGGCA
>CM031596.1:99567961-99570461 GCA_018398815.1 Conus ventricosus
TTTTCACATCGTCAAAATCGATCACTCCACACACCACACACACACACACACACACACACACACACACCACACACACACACACACACACAACACCACACACACACACACACGCTTGCGCGCGCCACAGCACGACCACAACACACACACAACACACACACACACCACACACACACACACACACACACACATCACACACACACACACACACACCACACACACACAACACACACAGCACCACACACATACAGCACCACACACACACACACACACCACACACACACACACACAACACACACACACACCACACACACACACACACACGTACACACACACACCACACACACACACACACAACACACACACACACACACACAAGCACGCACGCACGCACCGACACGCACACGCACAGTCAATCGTTCGCGCGCGCGCGTGCACACACACACACACACAACCACGCACGCACGCACGCACGCACACACGCACGCACAACACCACACACACACACACACACACACACACACAGCACGCTGCGTTTAGACCATCGTTGATGACCGTTATTCCAGCTTGATATATTTTGACAGTATTAGTCATGTTTGCCGTCCGTTGGTATTAGATGACTAATCCATATTCCGGACGGTTGATGGTAAAAAGATGGCAAAAAGGTACGATGCGGAAACCCTCACAAACAAGTCTATAACAACATAGCAGGGGATTTCATAACCAATGTTCAGACGTTGATTACGCATACGTTATACACACAGTTTGGAAAGTGTGTACAGCATTGTTTCGACTCGAACCCTTCGTATTGGAATATGTGAAAGCTGCTTTTGATGCCAAGACTCTCAGCGAGGAAATGTGCCGAGAAATGAGTTGCTAACATGCACTTACACGCCGAAAGATGGGTTGTAATGAAAAACTATGATAACAAAGACATGCATAAGTTACTACCTTCCCACCTTAAAAATGCACAACTAACAAGTTCAAGCTGCTTTTGATGCCAAGAGTCTCTAGCGTGGAAATATGCCAAGAAAATGAGTTGGTAATATGCACTTACACTCCGAAAGATGGGTTGTAATGACATAGGCAGTGAGGCCATTTCCTTTGATCACATGACATTTCAGGAGGCGGGGGGGGGGGGGGGGGGGGGGGGGTGGAGAAGAACTAGCAAGCATGGTGTTTTTGTGACGTCCAAACAATGGGGTGTTTAATTACAATGGGGGTCTGATTACTCATAAGAGACACAAATGCGTGCGCTCTTTTCACACACACACACACACACACACACACACACACACACACACACACCACACACAACACACACACGTGCGCGCGCGCACCGGAGAGGGAGAGAGAGAGAGAGAGAGAGAGAGAGAGAGAGAGAGAGTGAGCAGAAGCACCAACAACTCTCTCTCTCTCTATCGCTCTCTCTCTCTCTCTCTCTCCTCTCTCCCCTCTCTCTCTCTCTCTCTCTCTCTCTCTCTCTCTCTCTCTCTCGTGTGCAAACTGACTAATCGTAAGGAAAATCCTGCTCATGTTTGCTCTGTTACTTTGAGAAGGAGAAAATTTTAAAAAGGAAACTATTTTGACAAAACTTTCTGGGGCAGCCAATCTTTAAGACTCTCTCGTCATGAGACGGAGCACAGTGTCTTTTTTGATGTCAGTCAGTAATCTGGTTGAAACATTTCGTCCTCTTAAGGGGGCACTGCTAGCTGGATTTTGACGAAAACTCGTTGTTGTTTTTTTCGTTACCCAGTGTGTTTATGATATTTAGAAAGCTGAAACATTTATCTATCAAATACAGTTTGAATTATTTACCTGAGTGCAGCCGTTTTCTAGCAATTAGCAATTGAACAGAGTGAGTGTGTGTCGTCGAAAAATGACTTTTTCGGCCGCCATTTTGCCGAAAGTGACGCTTCTTTTCGCACCACACAATCCATGGAAATAATGAGCTACTCCCTGTAAGTTTCAAAACAATAAGCTATAGGGAGACAAGGGAGGTTACTCCTTTGCTTTGCAAATGTCTGCTCCCTGCGTTCAAACTGCGACAGTTGTTTTCATTGTGTTTTTTACGAGATCAGTGACCAAAACACAAAGATCATGTGTGTAGATCGGAAGAATCGAGGGAAAGCTCACAAGAAACGTAAGTTTCATGGAAGCAGGTTCACAAAGCGAAATGAAATGGATGTGGACGACAGTTTGCTTTGTTCTTCTTCTACAAGTGGTGCTCGAGTGCGTATTTCTGAAACTGTTGTGACTGAAACTGATGACACCACACAAGGTGTGAAACGGAAAGCCACGCCCGCCCGATCTGAAATGAAGCTGAAGGATCTGTATAGTTTCATAGACAGCAGTTCTGAATCAGATCATGATTCTAGTGATCATGGTGACAGTGATGGAGATGATGTGTTAGGTGAAGGAGTGGAACTAGAAGGCAACAGGATAATTGATGTTGGCATCTTGAATGCAAACATTGCGTCAAAGCTTGTGTGTCAGTTTTTCC
>CM031596.1:99575461-99576591 GCA_018398815.1 Conus ventricosus
ATCATTTACCACTGCAGATATGAATGCTTATCTCCCCTATTTCTTCAGTCTAGACATAAGAGCAAGCTTTGTTTATAATTCAATATTTTTTGTAGTCATTGCAACACCAAGCTGCTCTGTAAGTTGCTGGAACGGTGCTCGGTACTTATCCTTGGAATTTATTAGTTTATTGTATTTTAGTCCTTGCGGATTCATTCCAAGAACTGGCCCTCAGCACTTGTGTCTTAAGAGGATATCCTTTTATATTTTCTACTTTTCACAAGAAAATGTAGCTTGTTTTGCTCTTCATGATTTTCTTTTGCTTCTTAGGTGGCACCTTTGGTTGGTTTTTTTGAAATACTCAACAAACATACTACGGTATTGCACACAGCCTTTTCTGGGATTGCATTCTTCTTAAAACTGAAAGGCAGAGGAGTCAAATTACCACTTTCCGCGGTCACTGAGGAGAAACCACCAAGTTTCAAAAATTCGGTATTATGACCAGGAGTTATATGTTAGTGAATTTCCCTCCTATTGGAGGGTGTCCCCCCCTTGGAGACTATAAGCTTGCTGAAGATTCATTGTGAGAAGCATTTTTTTTCCATTCACCCACTCAAGCACATACTGTTAGTTAGGCTGAATCATCTACCACTGCAGATATGAATGCTTATCTCCCCCTATTTCTTCAATCTAAGACATAAGAGCAAGCTTTGTTTATAATTCATTATATATATATATATATATATTTATATATATATAATTACGCCATCTATAAATACTCGACTCCTTAAGCAAGGCCTTGGCGCATTAATTTTTGGCGTGCAGCCACTGTGGCTGAATGATCGTGACTTTTATGTTTATAGCAGCGTATTCGCGTCTAAAGGCGGTAATAGTCGTTTCCTTCCCAGAACAGCTATTGTCATCGAGGACATGAGCGAAAAAGAGGGAAAAAAGTCATCATCCTGAGGATTACAAGAATTTTCTTGGAGGTCATAGCTTTGGGTTCCCTGTTTTCCCTGAGAATCACAATCGTTTCCTTGTTCCCCTTGGGGACAGTTACGGTTATCTTTGTTTTCCTGAAGAAGACAGGTATTGTCGCAAGGAAACTGTTAGCAAGGAAAACACCTATGATCGCTATTATCAAGCCAAGC
>CM031596.1:99591691-99600654 GCA_018398815.1 Conus ventricosus
ATCTGGGAAGCCTTCCCAGATAGCACGTTCCCAGATTTCACGCGACACCGGACCATTTGCAGTAAGTAATAAAACACCATTTTTACCAGTTCACACATATAGCATACGAGGCGATTTACACATGGCGGAAGAAGACGGGTCTCGGTTGTCAAGCCATGTCATATGCACTTAGTCCACAACGCCATTTACGCAGAACGTTTCACAGCTGTTCCAGACCCACACCACCATGTGGTGTGATGAAGCGTTTTGTCTTCTACCCGAGCAGCGCTGCGATGTCTGGAATTTGTCTGCAATTTAGATTTCCGCGCTTAGCAGCTGGTTTCCTTGCAGTTTGTGCATCACTCGCATGCTGCTACTACTGGGCATAATGGCTCCTGCTTAAACCGAAGACAACACAAAACTACGTACTCAAAATGTAGATAGACCAAACATTCTAAAAGAACTAAACGGGAGAATGGGAGAAGTCAAAGAAGACATGGAAAATGCAGCGGACATCATTGAAGAAGAAAAGAGAGCAGGGAAGGACATCGACAGCCTCTGGACTACCTTCAAAAACCTTCTGAATACATCAATGGAGACAAACATACCCACCTTCTTACTCAGACCATCAAGCACATTGCCATGGCTGACTGCCCCACTCAGGAGGATGATTAAACGGAAGAAGAGGATGTTTCAGCGAGCCAGGGCGAAGAATGACTGGTCTGCCTTCCGTCAGTTCCAGAAACACTGCCGGCGGGAGCTACGAAGAGCAGAATGGCAATATATCAACGGAACCATTCAGGAAGGCCTTGCCAACAACAACACGAAACCCTTCTGGCGTTACATCAGGTCGAGAAAACAAGACTCCTCTGGGGTACCCCCACTTAGAGAGGACGGCCAACCCCACAGTGACAGTCAGACCAAGGCAAACATTCTACTAAAACAGTTCAAATCTGTCTTCACCACTGCAGTAACGTCCACCCTACCAAATTTAAAGACGCCTACAGCCCATATTAAACCCATCCATGTCAACACCCACGGTGTAGCCAAGCTACTTCACCAGCTAAACCCCCAACAAAGCCTCAGGACCGGACAACATCCCAAACCGGATACTTAAGAACTTGGCCGACAACATCGCCCGATCTTGACCACAATCTTTCAGATCTCACTAGACACCGGCCGTCTACCACAAGATTGGCTCGGAGCCAACATATCTTGTGCTTTCAAGAAAGGTGACCGGCATACCCATCAAACTACCGCCCAATCTCACTGACATCTGTATGTTGTAAACTCCTTGAACATATAGTCTGCCGCCATATCATGTCCCACCTAGAACAACAAAAAATACTCACAATCTCAACCACGGGTTCCGTTCAGGCTTTTCCACCGAGACCCAACTGCTTACCACTACTAGCGATCTCCTGATGTCCTTCGACAAAGGGAAGCAAGTGGATATGGCTATTTTGGACTTCTCAAAAGCCTTTGATACAGTACCCCATGACCGTCTCCTCCATAAGTTGACCAGTTATGGCATCACCGGCACCCTCCACACCTGGCTTACCTGCTTCTTAACAGAGCGAACCATGCAAGTGGTGGTAGAGGGCATTACATCCAACGCCACAACTGTCGACTCAGAGTCCCACAAGGCACCGTGCTCGGCCCCCTCCTATTCCTGTGCCACATAAATGACCTCCCAGAGGCAGTCAATCCCAAGTACGCCTATTCGCAGATGACTGCCTCATTTACAGGGAGATCAACGACTTTAATGACCACCACACTCTACAAGAGGACCTCAAGTCACTAGAGTCATGGGCAGACAAATGGGACATGCGGTTCAATGCTTCAAAATGTTACATCATGAGCATTGCAAAATCCTCTACCTCCTCCTACTTCTATTCCCTAAATAATACCATCCTGCAGCAAGTCTCTCATAACCCCTACTCGGCATCCAATTTGCTGACAACCTCAAGTGGTCCCAACACATCACCTCCATCACAAAGAAGGCAAATAGCACACTAGGATTTCTCCGGCGAAATTTTCCAGACACAGCCCCACCTCCTGCCGAAAAACTGCCTACCTTGCACTTGTACGCCCTGTCCTGGGGTATGCAGCAATCATTTGGGACCCGCACATGCAGCAAGAGATCAACATGCTGGAGCGCGTACAAAGAAATGCTGTGCGCTTCATAGCAAAGGACTACCGCTCCACCACCCCCAGGCTTCATAACGGGTCTGCTAAGAAAACATGAGCTCACTACACTCCAGGAACGGGGGCTTCAACTACGGCTGGGATTCTTTTACAGGGTGGTTGAGGGTCTGGTGCCAGCGATCACCCCGAGTGACTTCATCACACCTCAAAAACCAGGACGTCGCATCCGCTCCACCAGAGACAACAGAACGTACCTGACACAAAACCCAGTGGAGAACTACATACGAAATAATGATAGATGCTACTGCATCCCAGAAACACACACCGATCAGTACCGAAATTCATACTTCCCAAAGACAATAACTGAGTGGAACCACCTCGACGATAACATCGTCCACCAAAGGTCAGTCGACAGCTTCAAGTCGGCTCTGGCAAAAGCCAGAAGTCAATGATTTCATCACGCTGCGCACCCACCCCCCCCCCCCCCCCCCCCCCCCCCCCCCCACACCGTCGCGCCTATGCCAGTAAATGGATGTCAGCGACGTACAAATCCAGATCCAGATCCCGAACGCCTTCCGCCTTTGCAAACTACATGGGCACGTGCATGTCGTTGCATAGCTGCTTTGTTAGGCTTCTTTGCCTTTTTAAAAGACCACATGTGATGCAACAACGCAGCAGCATGATGTGCGTTATGCACTGACATTTTTCTTTAAACTTAGCACATGCTGACTTCGCTGCGGCATACCTTCACGGGTCAGTATCACGGGCAAGAAAGTGTCGATGCTCTTCTATCTTTGTAACTGTAAGAGACCAAAGCGGGTGTAAACGGGTTTCTTGCTTTAGCGGTTCCAGCTGTTTCAAATATGGGTTTAAGTGATTGACTGTGTTGCATCACCGAACAGCCGCTTCAGAACTACTGGGACCAACTGAAAATTGTCACGTCATCTGAAGACTGTATCCACCGTTCTGACATGGTGTAAACATACACGTTAATGCATGGAGTAAGGCAGAGATAACTATAACAATAAACACAAAAGTATTATGTTATATTAAAAAGAAACAAAAAAGAGGCATGGGGGGCTGGGAAGGAGAGAGAGAGAGAGAGAGAGAGAGAGAGAGAGAGAGAGAGAGAGAGAGAGAGAGAGAGAGAGAGAGAGAGAGGGGGAGGGGAGTGGGTGGGCAAAGCGCCATTTTGAAGAGATGGATTAAAACTAAAAATATAATTGAGTGATTTTGCACATTCTGCAGTTCAAAAGCAGTACAAAAAAAATGCCTAATACATAATCCAGTTACAGAAACATCATAACTAGAGTTCATTGCCTTTTAGATCGTTGACATGAATAGAGAAAAACATCTTTTATACAGTTTCAATTGTAGGACAAAAGTGCAAATAGTGCTGGTCTTGTTAAAAGGCTTGGTAGGGATTAGTAGTTTGATTGTTGAATCCTGACCAAAAAGGCACAGAGGGGAGAGAAAGGGATTTGGGAAATAGGAGAGAGAGAAATCAAATGATTTAGTTTATATAAAGTCCATTGCCCCATATGAAGCGGGGTATGGAGAAAGTAACAACAATATTTGAAATTTATATAACACAAGAAGACTGGATGGACTTCTCTTTCACGATGTGAAATGCCTTGAACAAGAAAATGACAAAATTTTCTTACTTTGCTTTCATTCTGAGACGCCATAACTAGACTTAACCAAAATCAACAGGGATCCCTGGAAAACTTAATTGGTGTGTAGTGCGCTCTTATACTAGACAACTTGCACCAGCATAATACAAAATGCAGTTCGCCTTCTTTTACATTATTGCATAGTGGACAAGTCAATTCCACTCCGGTCTATTTATCGAAACGATACTGGTGTTGTGCAACGTCTGAATTCCCAGTCAAATTGGTTCACCCAAACATAACCAGATCCAGATTGATATAATTACAACGAAATATTCACACCCAATTTCTTTTTTTGTCTCTTGCGTCTAGGTGGTATAAAGTCATAATATAGGCTTTCCGTGGTAATCTATGATCATCCATTTTTGTTAATTTCAACCAATGTCGAATATAACTTAATATATAATTTAAATGACTAGGATATCTATTGGTCGCTCCATAGACAAAGTCATTGGGTTTTCGCATTTCGAATTCTAAAACATTTCTTTAAGGCAAAAAGATGTACTTTTTCGCAATGGCGGGCTGCAACGTCTGGTCCTCAAAGTTCAGCACCGTACTGAGCAATTGGTTGAACCAGGAATCACATGATTTCAACAATAATCTAAACTAGAATTCTTCAAAACATGACGATTTATCATAATGCAGAGCAGAGCTTTCTTTGCTTTACCTACCAGGTCTTTACCTACCAGGTCATTGCATGCAAATGTGAAACTGAGTTTTGTTGAAAACAGTATACCTAAGTATTTATAAGCATTTACCACAGGCATCACAGCATGATTATACATCCAATTTTCACTTACTGGTCAATAACCACCTCTTTTAAACACAATTATAATTATACCTTTTATGTAATTCACTTTCAAATCTAGAGAAAAAGCTGCGCGTTGCTGACTGTTGAACTGAGTTTGTAAACCAATCATGTATCTGATAACAGTACTACGTCATCTGCTAGGTGTGTGTGTGTGTGTGTGTGTGTGTGTGTGTGTGTGTGTGTGTGTGTGTGTGTGTGTGTGTGTGTGTGTGTGAGAGAGAGAGAGAGAGAGCGAGAGAGAGAAGAGAGAGAGAGAGAGAGAGAGAGAGAGAGAGAGAGAGAGAGACACTGACACTGACACTGACACACTGACACAGGTTTAATTGTGAAGGCCACCGGCCCATACACAAAATGGATTATGGGGAAGGGGGAAAGCCATGGAGGCGGGGAGAGGGTAATAATTAACGTAAGCAAAGATAAGTGCAGGGTCAAAAACTCTCACATACAACAGCATCACGATGCATGGCATAAATGGATAACCAAAGTACAAATAACTGAGCAGCTACAGCATTGAGTGAATTGTTCATTGTGGACTGGCGAGAAGCAAACTCACAAACATGCGTTCGAATGAAGGAGCGGATGTCTGAGTATCAGGTAAAATACCTTTAGAAGTATCCCATTTATGACAGGTACCAAAACTAACCTGTCAGTTGTTTATCAACTGTAGTAGGGGTAATCAAAATATATAATAAAGAATCAACAATTAATTCACGCATACATACATACATGCATGCATACATACACACACAAGGAAAAAAGCGAGAGACAAGGAACCTCATATCAAACACAAGATCTGATCATTACGTGGCATACAACATGTACCTGCAATACGGGCCTCATTGCAGTGATTCCTCTCTAAGTTTTAAACTGTAATATGTATTCTTTGCCAGCCTCCTCTGGAAGCTACAGCATGGGTTTTGGAGAACAGAGAGAGAGAAGAGAAGAGAGAGAGAGAGAGAGAGATGAGAGAGAGAGAGAGAGAGAGAGAGAGAGAGAGAGAGAGAGAGAGAGAGAGTTGTATGTGTACATGCGTCTGTCTTCGTGTGTGTGTGTGTGTGTGTGCGTGCGTGCGTGCGTGCGTGCGTGCGTGCGTGCGTGCGTGCGTGCGTGCGTGCGTGCGTGCGTGCGTGTGTGCGTGTGTGCGTGTGTGTGTGTGTGTATGTGTGTGTGTGTGTGTGTGTGTGTGTGTGTGTGTGTGTGTGTGTGTGTGTGTGTGTGTGGTGTGTGCGCGCGAGAGAGAGAGAGAGACTAGTTGAACTCAGAAAAGCACAGGTCCATTCTGAAGGAACCTGACCAGTGCATGTAAAGAATAATAATAATCGTTTGTATAAACAGTATCAAACCTTACATCATTTTTCGAGCAGGCCTCATCACGCCATCTTTCCTCCCAAGCACTGCCGTTGAACCGTACTTCCCTAGGCCTCTTTTCCCACACAATCAGTGGGGTAAAGACGTCTTGGAGTTCTCTACAGACATACAGTGACAAGCGTCTGGCGGCATGGTGTCGTCGCGGAATGAAAAATAACTCCTGAATCCGTAAGTCACCGCTATCTTTCGTGTAGGTCACAAATATGCGAAACGAACTGTCAGAAATGGGCTCTACACCACAGTCATGGATAAAGATTAACAAAATATTGACGAAATGCAATTCTAATTAACAACAAATCTTTAAAAATCTTTTTGAACGTGATACGTGAACCAAACGTCTTTTTTTCTTGGGATTCACTTGTCCCATTCTGCTTGACTGAAGTCGACAGTTCCTTGTTTTATCATTATCATTATTATCCTCGTCGTTACGATGATGATTATTGTGATCATAATGATTATTATGACAATAACGATATTAATGAGTTAATAGTAGTAGTAGGAGCAGCAGTACCCAGCAGCAGCAGCAGCAGTAGTAGTAGTAGTAGTAGTAGTAGTAGTGGTGGTGGTAGCAGCAGCAGCATAGTAGTAGTAGTAGTAGTAGTAGTAGTAGTAGTAGTAGTAGTAGTAGTAGTAGTAGTAGTAGTAGTAGTAGTAGTGGTAGCAGCAGCAGCAGCAGCAGCAACACCAACAGAAGAACAAGAAGCAGCAGGTAAGGAGTAGGAGAGCTGTAGCAGTAGAAGTAGTAGCAGTACCAGCAGTACCAGTACCAGCAGCAGCATTAGTAGTAGCAGCAGCAGCAGCAGCAGCAGAAGTAGTAGTAGTAGTAGTAGTAGTAGTAGTAGTAGTAGTATAGTAGTAGTAGTAGTAGTAGTAGTAGTATAGTGTGGGTGGTGGTGGTGGTGGTGGTGGGAGCAGTAGCAGTGGCAGTAGCAGTGGCAGTAGCAGTAATATAAGTAGTAGTTGCATGAATGTTAATCTTGTTATGATGATGAGGGTGATGATTGATAAATCGATGATCAATGATGATGATGATAATAATCATGATAATGGTTTCTTATATGGCGCTTAGTCAAACGAATTTCTCTAAGCGCTTTACAAAGTCAAAACTACATTCACCCTTCTCATATACAATAGTACACCTTACACCCAGCTACAAACACTATTACTACAATAACTAACAAATCCTAATCGTACGAGTGTGACATTCACTTATTTTTCAAGTATCACTACAAACACTTAATCCTATAACGTTCATTCATACAACAAATACATGTAACTGAGAACATACACATACACTACATTTGAAAAGGCCCAGACGGCTATGAGTTAGGTTGTACCCCCCCCCCCCCCCCCACACACACACACACACACACAGCATTGACTAATTATGAGAAGAAAGATGGGTTTTAAGTTTAGACTTGAAAGAAGAGATAGAATCTGAATGTCTGAGAGAGTCCCGGCAGTCTGTTCCACGTCGCTGGAGCTTGAAAAGAGAAAGATCTTTCACCAGTAGTAGTCCTGAAGCTAGTCATTCGTAAAAAGGCGGTCGTCAGCACAGGAGCGTAGTTGTCGAGAGGGGTGTAGATTTTAAGGAGATCTGTGAGATAAGAAGATAATGATGGTCATCATCATCATCATCGATCATTATCATCGCCATCATCATCATGACCATCATCATCATGAATAAGTCAATGGATCATCTATGATAATCACCGATTACCATCATCACCATCATTCTCTCAATGCAGTTTGTAACACAAAACGCACATCATGGACACTACTGGGAATTTAACTCGGCAGCAGCCCTAATGTCGCTTATACGATCCGACGAGACTACAGACAACATGTCTTGCTTTGAACTTGCAGTAAAAAGAGATCAAGTATTTAGCTGTCAGTCTACTAACTTTCCTTTTGGTAAAAAAAGAAAGTTTCGAAGAAAAAAAAAAAGAGAAAAAAAAATCAGACAGGAGGCTGTCACTTGGGGAAATAAAACCGGAGTTCAGTAACATACATTCCGGATGCGCATGTGATGTTGGTTTGAATTTCAGTGGATGAAGTCAGCCAGATGCATTTTGTTTCTTGCTGGACAGCATCACAGGGATGGAATCGTCGATCCTTTTCTTATGTATATGAACCCTCGTGTCCTCTGACGGAAGGGAAAAAAAGAGGCAAGGTACAAAAAGAGAGTCCAGCTTCTCAAGGAATTGTTCCAAGTACAGAGGACACGATGGTCGATTTGTGCGATTCAGATTTCTTTCTTTCTTCTGGGTTTTAAGCTTTTGCTTTTCCGTCTCTTTCCTCTAGTTCATTTGAGATTTTTGTTTTCGGTTTTGTTTTCTTCTTCTTGGATTTAATTTTCTTCTCTTTTTCCTTCCTTTCATTCATTTCGGTTCTTTCCCTGTTTTCTTTTCCTTCTTTCTCTGAATCTTTCTTTTTTTTTCTTTTTCTTTTTCCTTTCTTTGGATTCATTCCAGATTCCCGATTTCCATCTTTATTTCATTTTATGTTGTCAGCCGATCTTTTTTTTTCTCCTTATTTTAACTTTCTTTCCCTTTTACATTTTGTTTTTCTTCTCTGTCTCGCTCTAAACCCTTTAATTTGTTTTCTGTCATTTTTTCCCTTTCTTTCAGTCTTAACTTTTTTCTTCCTGCCTTTAGCATAAGCAAAAAGGAGTCACTTATTGCACTGGTGTCGTGTTAGTTAGAGGGAGAGCTCCGTTGCATGATTTGCGAGCGAATAACATACGATAAGCCATTGTGTTCAGACTTACGGACAATTCACATGGGGCAATTGAATACATAAAGTTAGTAAAGTGAGCTACTATCAACGCAAGTCTAAGACCACAATTCTGGTAAGAATTAAATCTTAGACCATAAAAGAAAAACGAAATAGTCATCCAATCACAGACGACGATAGACGACGACAGACACAACAGATAGATAATAATAGATAGATAGACAAAATAGAATGATAGACTAGACAGATAG
>CM031596.1:99601654-99606654 GCA_018398815.1 Conus ventricosus
CCCCCCCCCACCGTCGCGCCTATGCAGTAAATGGATGTCAGCGACGTACAAATCCAGATCCAGATCCAGAACGCCTTCCGCCTTTGCAAACTACATGGGCACGTGCATGTCGTTGCATAGCTGCTTTGTTAGGCTTCTTTGCCTTTAAACGACCACATGTGATGCAACAACGCAGCAGCATGATGTGCGTTATGCACTGACATTTTTCTTTAAACTTAGCACATGCTGACTTCGCTGCGGCATACCTTCACGGATCAGTATCACGGGCAAGAAAGTGTCGATGCTCTTCTATCTTTGTAACTGTAAGAGACCAAAGCGGGTGTAAACGGGTTTCTTGCTTTAGCGGTTCCAGCTGTTTCAAATATGGGTTTAAGTGATTGACTGTGTTGCATCACCGAACAGCCGCTTCAGAACTACTGGGACCAACTGAAAATTGTCACGTCATCTGAAGACTGTATCCACCGTTCTGACATGGTGTAAACATACACGTTAATGCATGGAGTAAGGCAGAGATAACTATAACAATAAACACAAAAGTATTATGTTATATTAAAAAGAAACAAAAAAGAGGCATGGGGGGGCTGGGAAGGAGAGAGAGAGAGAGAGAGAGAGAGAGAGAGAGAGAGAGAGAGAGAGAGAGAGAGAGAGGAGAGAGGGGAGAGAGAGAGGGCGGAGGGGAGTGGGTGGGCAAAGCGCCATTTGAAGAGATGGATTAAAACTAAAAATATAATTGAGTGATTTTGCACATTCTGCAGTTCAAAAGCAGTACAAAAAAATGCCTAATACATAATCCAGTTACAGAAACATCATAACTAGAGTTCATTGCCTTTTAGATCGTTGACATGAATAGAGAAAAACATCTTTTATACAGTTTCAATTTGTAGGACAAAAGTGCAAATAGTGCTGGTCTTGTTAAAAGGCTTGGTAGGGATTAGTAGTTTGATTGTTGAATCCTGACCAAAAAGGCACAGAGTGAGAGAAAGGGATTTGGGAAATAGGAGAGAGAGAAATCAAATGATTTAGTTTATATAAAGTCCATTGCCCCATATGAAGCGGGGTATGGAGAAAGTAACAACAATATTTGAAATTTATATAACACAAGAAAGACTGGATGGACTTCTCTTTCACGATGTGAAATGCCTTGAACAAGAAAATTGACAAAATTTCTTACTTTGCTTTCATTCTGAGACGCCATAACTAGACTTAACCAAAATCAACAGGGATCCCTGGAAAACTTAATTGGTGTGTAGTGCGCTCTTATACTAGACAACTTGCACCAGCATAATACAAAATGCAGTTCGCCTTCTTTTACATTATTGCATAGTGGACAAGTCAATTCCACTCCGGTCTATTTATCGAAACGATACTGGTGTTGTGCAACGTCTGAATTCCCAGTCAAATTGGTTCACCCAAACATAACCAGATCCAGATTGATATAATTTACAACGAAATATTTCACACCCAATTTCTTTTTTTGTCTCTTGCGTCTAGGTGGTATAAAGTCATAATATAGGCTTTCCGTGGTAATCTATGATCATCCATTTTTGTTAATTTCAACCAATGTCGAATATAACTTAATATATAATTTAAATGACTAGGATATCTATTGGTCGCTCCATAGACAAAGTCATTGGGTTTTCGCATTTCGAATTCTAAAACATTTCTTTAAGGCAAAAAGATGTACTTTTTCGCAATGGCGGGCTGCAACGTCTGGTCCTCAAAGTTCAGCACCGTACTGAGCAATTGGTTGAACCAGGGAATCACATGATTTCAACAATAATCTAAACTAGAATTCTTCAAAACATGACGATTTATCATAATGCAGAGCAGAGCTTTCTTTGCTTTACCTACCAGGTCTTTACCTACCAGGTCATTGCATGCAAATGTGAAACTGAGTTTTGTTGAAAACAGTATACCTAAGTATTTATAAGCATTTACCACAGGCATCACAGCATGATTATACATCCAATTTTCACTTACTGGTCAATAACCACCTCTTTTAAACACAATTATAATTATACCTTTTATGTAATTCACTTTCAAATCTAGAGAAAAAGCTGCGCGTTGCTGACTGTTGAACTGAGTTTGTAAACCAATCATTGTATCTGATAACAGTACTACGTCATCTGCTAGGTGTGTGTGTGTGTGTGTGTGTGTGTGTGTGTGTGTGTGTGTGTGTGTGTGTGTGTGTGTGTGTGTGTGTGTGAGAGAGAGAGAGAGAGAGCGAGAGAGAGAGAGAGAGAGAGAGAGAGAGAGAGAGAGAGAGAGAGAGAGAGAGACACTGACACTGACACTGACACACTGACACAGGTTTAATTGTGAAGGCCACCGGCCCATACACAAAATGGATTATGGGGAAGGGGGAAAGCCATGGAGGCGGGGAGAGGGTAATAATTAACGTAAGCAAAGATAAGTGCAGGGTCAAAAACTCTCACATACAACAGCATCACGATGCATGGCATAAATGGATAACCAAAGTACAAATAACTGAGCAGCTACAGCATTGAGTGAATTGTTCATTGTGGACTGGCGAGAAGCAAACTCACAAACATGCGTTCGAATGAAGGAGCGGATGTCTGAGTATCAGGTAAAATACCTTTAGAAGTATCCCATTTATGACAGGTACCAAAACTAACCTGTCAGTTGTTTATCAACTGTAGTAGGGGTAATCAAAATATATAATAAAGAATCAACAATTAATTCACGCATACATACATACATGCATGCATACATACACACACAAGGAAAAAAGCGAGAGACAAGGAACCTCATATCAAACACAAGATCTGATCATTACGTGGCATACAACATGTACCTGCAATACGGGCCTCATTGCAGTGATTCCTCTCTAAGTTTTAAACTGTAATATGTATTCTTTGCCAGCCTCCTCTGGAAGCTACAGCATGGGTTTTGGAGAACAGAGAGAGAGAGAGAGAGAGAGAGGAGAGAGAGAGAGAGAGAGAGAGAGAGAGAGAGAGAGAGAGAGAGAGAGAGAGAGAGAGAGAGAGAGTTGTATGTGTACATGCGTCTGTCTTCGTGTGTGTGTGTGTGTGTGTGCGTGCGTGCGTGCGTGCGTGCGTGCGTGCGTGCGTGCGTGCGTGCGTGCGTGCGTGCGTGCGTGCGTGTGTGCGTGTGTGCGTGTGTGTGTGTGTGTATGTGTGTGTGTGTGTGTGTGTGTGTGTGTGTGTGTGTGTGTGTGTGTGTGTGTGTGTGTGTGTGTGTGTGCGCGCGAGAGAGAGAGAGAGACTAGTTGAACTCAGAAAAGCACAGGTCCATTCTGAAGGAACCTGACCAGTGCATGTAAAGAATAATAATAATCGTTTGTATAAACAGTATCAAACCTTACATCATTTTTCGAGCAGGCCTCATCACGCCCATCTTTCCTCCCAAGGCACTGCCGTTGAACCGTACTTCCCTAGGCCTCTTTTCCCACACAATCAGTGGGGTAAAGACGTCTTGGAGTTCTCTACAGACATACAGTGACAAGCGTCTGGCGGCATGGTGTCGTCGCGGAATGAAAAATAACTCCTGAATCCGTAAGTCACCGCTATCTTTCGTGTAGGTCACAAATATGCGAAACGAACTGTCAGAAATGGGCTCTACACCACAGTCATGGATAAAGATTAACAAAATATTGACGAAATGCAATTCTAATTAACAACAAATCTTTAAAAATCTTTTTGAACGTGATACGTGAACCAAACGTCTTTTTTTCTTGGGATTCACTTGTCCCATTCTGCTTGACTGAAGTCGACAGTTCCTTGTTTTATCATTATCATTATTATCCTCGTCGTTACGATGATGATTATTGTGATCATAATGATTATTATGACAATAACGATATTAATGAGTTAATAGTAGTAGTAGGAGCAGCAGTAGCAGCAGCAGCAGCAGCAGTAGTAGTAGTAGTAGTAGTAGTAGTAGTGGTGGTGGTAGCAGCAGCAGCAGTAGTAGTAGTAGTAGTAGTAGTAGTAGTAGTAGTAGTAGTAGTAGTAGTAGTAGTAGTAGTAGTAGTAGTAGTAGTGGTAGCAGCAGCAGCAGCAGCAGCAACACCAACAGAAGAACAAGAAGCAGCAGGTAGAGGAGTAGGAGAGCTGTAGCAGTAGAAGTAGTAGCAGTACCAGCAGTACCAGTACCAGCAGCAGCATTAGTAGTAGCAGCAGCAGCAGCAGCAGCAGAAGTAGTAGTTAGTAGTAGTAGTAGTAGTAGTAGTAGTAGTAGTAGTATAGTAGTAGTAGTAGTAGTAGTAGTAGTGGTGGTGGTGGTGGTGGTGGTGGTGGTGGTAGCAGTAGCAGTGGCAGTAGCAGTGGCAGTAGCAGTAATATAAGTAGTAGTTGCATGAATGTTAATCTTGTTATGATGATGATGGTGATGATTGATGATCGATGATCAATGATGATGATGATAATAATCATGATAATGGTTTCTTATATGGCGCTTAGTCAAACGAATTTCTCTAAGCGCTTTACAAAGTCATACTACATTCACCCTTCTCATTACAATAGTACACCTTACACCCAGCTACAAACACTATTACTACAATAACTAACAAATCCTAATCGTACGAGTGTGACATTCACTTATTTTTCAAGTATCACTACAAACACTTAATCCTATAACGTTCAGTCATACAACAAATACATGTAACTGAGAACATACACATACACTACATTTGAAAAGGCCCAGACGGCTATGAGTTAGGTTGTACCCCCCCCCCCCCCCCCACACACACACACACACAGCATTGACTAATTATGAGAAGAAAGATGGGTTTTAAGTTTAGACTTGAAAGAAGAGATAGAATCTGAATGTCTGAGAGAGTCTGGCAGTCTGTTCCACGTCGCTGGAGCTTGAAAAGAGAAAGATCTTTCACCAGTAGTAGTCCTGAAGCTAGTCATTCGTAAAAGGCGGTCGTCAGCACAGGAGCGTAGTTGTCGAGAGGGGGTGTAGATTTTAAGGAGATCTGTGAGATAAGAAGATAATGATGGTCATCATCATCA
>CM031596.1:99611654-99628932 GCA_018398815.1 Conus ventricosus
TCCAACGTTCACGTGTCTCAGTTAAAAAAAATAAGAAATAAAAGGGAAAAAAATGGTGGGGAGAGGGTGGAGTAAGGCATCGCCGTATTTATGGCGAATTGTGGAGAACAAAATGTTCAATTCACTGGCTTTTCGGTTCTGTTTGTTGGGTGGTTGTAAGCCAGGCACACACTACTTGCACATTCTGAATTTGAAAGCTAAAAGGGACTTTTTTGGTTGCATTTTTAGTTTTTGTATGTAGATCGGTGGACGACACTTCATGCCCTCCGACTCTCTTTGCCACTCCCCCCCCCCCCCCCCCCTCCCCTCCCCACATACCACAGGTATCATCAGTAAAACATCATTCTGTCAGGTTCACATTCCTTATGACAATTCTAAACTCGCCCTCTCTTCTTCCCCATGCCCATGTTGGGGACAAACTGACTCTCCCATGCTGCAAGCCATAGTGTGCATAGAAGCTAACAGAAAAGACTGGATTATGGTTTGTTCGTTACAGAATAACACTGCTTGTTTTGACAGGCAAATCGATTTTTACCAATCCAATTAAGAAAAGAAATTTAAAAGAAACAAACACAACAATGTTTTATGTCGGGGCATAACTGCATGCGTTTCACATATTGACCTTCCTTGTATTCCAGACACGGTTCTGTTTCTTTTGTTACATTGTTTTTAGCATATTCTGAACACGGATTTGATCTATTATTTCTTCACATGTCCATTCGCACTCAGAGCTAGGGGTGAAATATTCGCTGACGTTTGGATGTAGCACACTGGGCCACTGCTTGGCATCCAATATGCTGATATATTGAACCTAGTCCATGCTGCCTTTCAGGCGTGCCAGGAGCCCAGCTTCATGAAAACAAACAGCTCCCTGATGGCAACATTGATGGCACGTGCCCAGGATGCCAGACATGTTATGCCCCCGGGCTGTATGATAGCAGTTCACCAAGTGTACATGCGTTGGCTGTAGAAAGAAAAATGCTGATCGCAGGCCAATATTTTCTAAAGCAACATAGTTTCCAGTGTTTACCGATATGCAGAAATACTCTTGTTTGCATTGGTGTTTTGAATTTGGACAACAAAAGATCCATTAATATGCATACTAAAATATATCAGAAATCCTCTGGAGGAAGGAATGGGATAGAGTTCACAGTTATTATGAAGCAGGTTGTTTGTGCTGTATGTTTTTTTTTTTTTTTTTTTTTTTTTTTTTTTTTTTTTTTTTTTTTTTAGTATAAAAGGATAGTGTGTGTGTGTGTGTGTGTGTGTGAGTGTGTGTGTGTGTGTGTGTGTGTGTGTGTGTGTGTGAGTGTGTGTGTGTGTGTGTGTGTGTGTGTGTGTGACTTGTGTCGTGTAAGTGTGTGTTGTGTGTGTGTGTGTCGTGTGTGTGTGTGTGTGTGTGTGTGTGTGTGTGTGTGTGAGGGGGGGGGGGGGGAGGGAAAGCGCAGGCAAAAAATTCTTTAGTCCATTAAATGATTTGGCAGAGATGATTGACAAAGTTGATTGAGGGAAGCGAGGCCAGTCTAAAATGTTAAGCAGGAAATGTAAAAGAGCCTTTCAACAGTAAATGCCTACCCTCCCACGAACAGCGTATGAGGTCAGGGTAGTCTCTCGTCGTAACAACAACCATTAGTTATTCCCTGTCCAAAGGCCGAATTTTCAACACTGCTTTGGTGCTCATTAGCCGAACCTGGACCGTATCAAATGGCAAACAGTTCCATCTGTAATTGTTTGTATTCTCAACCTCTGAGGCTGAAAAACAAAACAAACGGCCTCAGAAATGCAAGCGGTGAAGGGTAAACAAAAAACTACAACAAACAAACAAACAAAAAAGTAATAGGAAATGCAAAGAAGTTCAGTTTCAGTTTTCAGTTTCTTCAAGGAGGCGTCTTGGCATGCGGACTAAGTCAGGTATGCGACACTCAAATCCGCTAAGTTTTAGAGGGACCACACTACTATGATTTTTATTGATGGAAAAATGAATTTAAAAACTAAGTTGAGAGAATTGAAGTTGCGGGTCTCGTGGCTACGACCTTAGCTGATGTTCATGAACTACGCATTCGCCCAACTAGCAAAATAGCATGTGAGACGTATATATATAAGGCATAAATTGAACAACACAAAAAACAATTATTAAAATAAATGTGCAATTTCGTTACAACATGTGAAGCTTATGTGTAAGACGTATCCAATGATACATAGGGAGGTTACTCCAAAATGACAAGACTGGAGTTATTGTACTTGTGTTTATATAACCATGCGTGGTCATATCATTTTAAAGTGACAACGCTGCATTAAATAAACAAATATTTCAATTTGAAGTATATTAATTTATTTTATATATATATATATTTATATATATATAATAAATATATATTTATATATTATATATATATTTATAATATATATTTATGCCATCACTAGTAACGCTTTAGGTTGTCGTTCATTTTTGTTTGTTTTGTGATTTTAGATGCCATCGTGAGTGTGGATAGGCTAGATATTAAAAGCAGCCATGGTGGTTCCAAATTTATAAGAAAACACACAATGCGAAACGAGCTTTATTGTGGTTAAATTTTACAGAACCCATTTAAAGAAATTGGTACATGGAGTAGTTACAGACTGTGTATTTTAGTCTTAAATATAAACCCGTCAGTACAAAAATTTCCATAAGGTTAGACCTTACAATATGGTATTCAATTTACGGAAACAGTTTACTAAATGTGTCATGATATCCAACGTTACACGTGTCTCTGTTAAAAAAAATAAAGAAATAAAAGGGAAAAAAAATGGTGGGGGAGAGGGTGGAGTAAGGCATCGCCGTATTTATGGCGAATTGTGGAGAACTTAATGTTCTATTCACTGGCTTTTTCGGTTTGTTTGTTGGGTGGTTGTAAGCCAGGCACACACTACTTGCAGATTCTGAATTTGAAAGTAAATGGGATTTTTTGGTTGCATTTTGAGTTTTTGTATGTAGGATCGGTGGACGAAACTTCTTGCCCTCCGGACTCTCTTTGCCACTCCCCCCCCCCCCCTCCCCGCCCCACATACCACAGGTTTATCAGTAAAACAATCTTTCTGTCAGGGTTCACATTCCTTTTGACAATTCTAAACTCGCCACTCTCTTCTCACCATGCCCATGTTGGGGACACAACTGGACTCTCCCATGCTGCAAGCCATAGTGTGCATAGGAAGCTAACAGAAAAGACTGGATTTTGGTTTGTCGTTACAGAATAACACGCTTGTTTTGACAGGCAATCGATTTGTACCATACCAATTAAGAAAAGAAAATTTAAAGAAACAAACACATCAATGTTTTATGTCGGGGCATAAACTGCATGCGTTTCACATATTGACTTCCTTGTATCAGACACGGTTCTGTTTCTTTTGTTACATTGTTTGTTAGCATATTCTGAACACGGATTTGATCTATTATTTCTTACTGTACAATCGCACTCAGAAGCTAGGGTGAAATATTCGACTGACGTTTGGATGTAGCCACAATGGGCCCACTGCTTGGCATCCAATTTGCCTGATATATTGAACCGAGTCCATGCTGCCTTTCAGGAGGCCAGGAGCCCTGCTTCATGAAAACAAACAGCTCATACATCGATGGCAACATTGATGGCACGTGCCCAGTCATGATGCCAGACATGTTATGCCCACGGGCTGTATGATTGCAGTTCACAAGTGTACTTGCGTTGGGCTGTTTAGAAAGAATATGCTGAATCGCAGGCCAATATTTTCTAAATAGTGCATCATAGTTTCCAGTGTTTACCGATATGCAGATATACTCTTGTTTGCTTTGGTGTTTGGAATTTGGACAACAAAACGATCCATTATATGCATACTAAAATATATCGAAATCCTTCCGGAGGTTGGAATGGATAGAGATCAAAAGTTTTTTAACTGAAGAAAGGTTGTTTGTGCTGTATGGTTTTTTTTTTTTTTTTTTTTTCTTTTTTTTTTTTTTTTTTTATGATAATTTGCTTGTAAAGAAATTTAAAATGGTAATCTCGAAATAAAAAAAAAAAAAAAAAAAAAAGAAAAAAAGAATGAAAAAAAAACCACACAAAAAACCAGCAACATCCAAACTAGCCACTACAAAAAACAAAAATGACAGTAGTCTTATCTTGTACTTAAAATGCATTACAAAGCTGCAATAGTTCGCAAAATGAACAGCGATTTCTAGTTAAGTTATACATATTACAAATATGCCACAACATTGTTTCTTACACTGTCAGTGTCACACTTTAAACTACTATTTTGGGTGCGTTTCCGTTTTTTTTCCTTCAAATTCATTAGTCAAAGTAAAGAGGAGAGAGACAGACAGCACAGACAGGACAGACAGAGACTGAAAAACACAACTCAACCCTAAGTTCTAAAGTATTCTATAAGAAGCATAGGATCGAACATTGACAGTTCAAATAATTAGGTTTCAGAAACGACCGGTTGCTTTTAGCTGTCAGCCAGGCTTTGCTCAGGGACTTCTCATATGCATACACGTGCGCGCGCGAGACGGCATTACCAAATCTTAGTTTTTCAATAAAAAATTCATATTGTTGACTTTTGTTTGCAAAATCAACATAAGTTCAAATTCATTTTTTGCAATGCATTTTTCTTCTTGGTTTTGGTTTTTAAAGATTTCCTGAGGTAGACAGTGAAACAGAGGAACACCTTTTCAAGTTCTGGATTTATATACAAAGATCTTTGCAGAGATAATAATGTAATCGAGTCTGATGTCTAGTTTTTATCCGAGAGCGGTGCCAAACAGACACAATTTCCTTTGATAATACGATTTCAGGTTTCACCAGAGCAATTGTCTTTTAAGGACGTTTGGAATAAATAAAAAAAAATAAAAAAAAAAAATAAATATTATATAAAATAAACGGTCAGTCCAATAATGTGTTGTCCACGTCGCATGTGAAAAAAATAGTGGATCTATAGTTTCCTTTTCAGGAATTACCAAAAAGTAAATTTGTTATTTTCAAACAATGTTCATTTTTTCAAGAACAATATTTGTGCCGGGATCTGTGAATTAATTCATTATCTGAAAACAATCTCAGTTTTTTTTCTTTTATTTTGTGTGTGTGATGAAAAATATATTTTTCCAGTTTTTCATTTCTTTTTCCTATTTCACGGTTCCATTTCTTACAGCACAGCTTGGCTGTGAGTTTTCGGTATTTTAAGATGTATAATAAAGTCGAGCTCCTTTCTTGCGCGCCAGATTGATACTGAGAGCTTTTTCAGTGGGGCGTAGGCATATTACTAGTAAATCTGATATTCTTCGTTTGAATTATCATTTTTATGACTGATTGTACAAACCGACGATAAGGTATAGCATTAAAGTTTGTTTGAACGGTAGCTTTTGCTTGAATTCTTCACTTTGTCATGAAACGATCCTCGCTTGGTTTATAAATCTGCAATACTGATTTACATCCTTTGTCTTTACCAGTCCTTGAAAATTTACTTTTCCCGTCGATTTTAATGTTTTGATTTATAAAAATGTTTCAGCACAAAACAATCCACTAGGATCATCAATACTTAATTTGTTACCAAAGATTCTATATGCTTGGATAAGTTGTATACATTCCAAGAGGCATTAGGCTCTTTTCGGCTCACTGGGTAAAGCATGAACAATATTTGTCGATGGGCTTTTACCAATAGGATACGTTGTTTCTTTCACAGACTTCTTTATGTTTCAATAATTTTAGTTTTCTGATCTCCATGTTATGTTTCAATTTGCCCTTTTTCATGTGTTTAAGTGAAGGTTATACCGAATCCTCCATTTCTAACATGTTTTATCTGTTGTTTTCAGGCTATCCTATCTTGTTTGTTATTCCATACGAATCGAAACGCATTGCTTTGAGATTATACACATTAAAAAGGTTTTGGTGGATTAGGTAACAAGATCCAAAGATATATCAATTTTGAGAGAATCAGTGATTTTAAAACGGCTACTCTGCCAACAAGGTGTAATAACTCTCTGACTTCCTGGGGGGGGCCGTTTGAATTTCGATTTTATTTCATGAATTTTGTCTTTTTCGGATAATGCAGGGCGATGAAGTGTGATGTTCTGAGGGTATACCATATTCAAGGTCTTAAACTGTTTTGGTTTCCAGTCTATTTTTAGGTGGGGCATATATCTAGTCTTTGAAAAACACTTTGTGCCTAGCCAAAACCTGACTTAGTTTTCGATTAGTCCATGGAAACAGGACTCTTTTGCGAATGTGTCTAAGGTCTCTATTGAATGTGCATATTGTTATTCTGTCCCATTCGCGTGTCAACTGTGTTTCGCTTTTTCCCCCGTCTGCAAACGGAGGAGAGCTTGTGTTCAGTTTGGTAATGTATATTCCCTTTATGTTTTTATTTTCCCTAAATCATATATATGGCTAATATTCTGCGGATCAATATATAATAATTTGGGAGATATGGGGTCACCTTGTCGACTACCTCTTTGTACTTTCATAACCCATGTTGAGCTCGGACTGTTTACTATATAACAGATGACTTGTTCCTTATGATAGGTCGTGATCCAACGACATATATCTTTTACCAAATCCAAATGATTTTATTACATTCATCATATAATGCCAATTTTAAGGAATCAACGCACCTTTTCAAAAATCTATGGAGATAAGCATGCATGGGAGTTTTACGGTTTTTAAGTTAATGATTAGATCATAGATTAATTTCTGATGTTGCTCCCTTTATATCTATTTGCCATGAACCCGTTTGATCTTCAATGATTAATTTGGGAAGTAACGGATTTAAACGATTTGGCTATGCAAGAAGTACCTATCTTATAGACTACATTGAGCAGGGATATTGGTCTCCAGTTTTTTCAATAGAATTCTTTCGGTTTGTCTCCTTTTGGGATACAATGTATTATTCCTTCTTTTTGTGTATTGGATAATTCCTCTTTTGAAATGACTGGTTTAAAGCCCTATGACTACCAAAAAACACCCAGCTGTTTCACAGTAAACTTAAAAAAATTCCGAGTGAAGCCGTCTGAAACCAGGACTTTTCCCGTTTGCATGTTTTTAAGAGCACTTCCTGCTTCCGTCAAGGTGTTATTATCTCCCACTCAAGTGATTCTTGTTCTTCCTCGGTTATTTTTGGCATTTCCTCCGATAAGTCCGTAATCTCACATTCTTCACTTTTCTCTCTGTGTATAGGTTTTCATAAAAGCTTTCACTTCCATCAGGGATGTCATCAGTTTTGTTTACTTTCCTGTCTTCTGTTACTATTTCAGACATATATTTACTTTCGAGTGTCTCTTTCCTAGTTTACAAGAATATTAGTTTAACCTTTTCACCCTGGGCCAACCCATCTTGCCTTTGATCTTATTAGAATTCCTTGCATTATTTCATCTCTTATCGTGGCTAATTCATCTGCCTTAGCAATACAATTTCAGACATGTTTTCCTCGTTTAGTTTCTTTTTCTTCTATTTCTGTTATTTGATGTTCTAATAACTACTCTCCTTTTTTCTCTTTGCTTCTTTTTCAATTGTTGCATATGGCAATCGTTTTTGCTTGATTTCATTAACAAGAAATCCAGAAAACGTTGGACAGGCTACCGTTAAGTTGTAATCAGCTTTAGGACAGATCCTTCAGGTTGTGCTTTGTCAATAAGGATCTGCAGCATATTCTTGAGTATCGTTTCCAACTCAACTTGATTGATCCCCCTCATCATAAAGCCGAATCCTCTAATGACTCTGTGCCTATACCATGTGTTTTGTCAGACGCTCTCACCGCTCTTATTCCTGTAGACGATACCCGTCCCGAAATAGAGGAGTAGTCCCTGTTCTACCTACACATGTCTCACCCAACTATATACTCTGCGCGCGTTAGTGGACCCCGCTGACGGCTTGCCCGCTGCTAACCAATCATTCTATCACCCTTTGCAACACGCACCCTCTGGGTGGTAGCGATCGCACTATCCATAGTGGATGTCCAGGTTCTTCTACATTAAAAATCAGGTATTCGGGAAATTAAGAAATTGTCCAATCTACTTTGGTTCTTAGAGGGCTTTCTTTCGCCATTTTGTGATCTCCTGCCATCAGGGTTATATTCTCTCACTTATATCTGTTAACTGCAGTGCTTCGATCATGTTCAGACTGTATCCTGCGCTTTGGATGTTATTATGTTTATAGTTATCATAATCATAGTGAAGGGTTTCTAACTACAAGGTTCTATCACAACGCTATGATATTTCGGGGTATTAAAACTTTCTATAGTACTTTTTGGTTTACATAAAAAAATCTGGGTTGTCCCTATTAGGTCCGTATACATTGTACAAGAGAGCAGGATCGAGCTCCTTATATCTTAAACGGATAATTATTGAAGTTACCATCTTGGTATCTGTATATCTTTTTTATCTTAAATTTCAAACGTGTTATTAAACATGGAAGTTTACACCTTAGGGAATTTGGACGTATTAGAGAGAAAAAAAAACATTTATAGCCCCATTCTGATGCAACGATGTGTCTCTGATTTTCTTATCAAAGATGTGTGTATTGAAGACAATAAATTGTATGGTGATTTTTGTTTAAGGATACTGGAATACGTCACGCCTTTTCAGATTATACCTATCCTTGGGCAGGTTTAGTGTTATAATAGAATGCTATTCTGACAAGAATTTACATTTGCAATAACTGACAATTATTATTTACAGAGAGCAGTGGTTTTGTTGACATACCTGTTTCCTTTGAACCAGACAACATTCTTTGCAAGAGGTACAACATTCCTTGCGAGATGTTCGATATTGCTAATGTGTGTACTGATACGGGCGGTATTAATTATAACATGGAATAAAACATGAAAAGTCACAAATAAAGCAATGATGGGAGATAATACAATAATTTAATAACAATGTTACAGTGTGCTCAGCAATGGAAGTCTTCACTTTGAACGCCGTTTTCAGTTGCCATGAGTTTCAAGTCTTGATAGTTCACTTCAAATACATACAATTTTCAATATTATGTTGCAAAAAAGAACAAAAAGAAAATACAAAAAGGACACACGCACGCACGCACGCACGCACGCACGCACGCACGCACACACACACACCACACACTCACCACACACACACACACAAACACACACACACAAAACCCCACACACAACACATATGCCGCACAAACAACGTACATAAGTAAACATTCATATAAAACTAATATATCATACTGGAAAATCCCTTCCCTTTCTCTGAATTGAAACATCTCTCAATCCAGCCTCCCTCCCCCCCCACCCAATCCTCGTTTAGTCTGCAATAATTTCCGCGTCCCCAACCATCCACTCCAGGTCACCGACTCTCCTCCCCCTCCTCCCCCAAAAAAAAAAAAAAAAAAAAAAAAAAAGTTGAAAATTAGACCTTGCTGGAGGAACAAGTCGGACAATGAGAAACATCAATCCAGTTAAGAGTCTGCAGGTCAGAGCATACTCCACTGCTAGAAAATAAAAACGACAGTAGTTGTAGTAGTATAGTGGCGAGTTGTTTGCAGCGATTGTGGTGGTGGTAGTGGTAGGTATTATTGCTAATAGTTACGATGATTAATAATGATGGTGTTAAAACCAAATTAATTAAAGGGGAAGGAAAAAGAAAAAACGAGGGGCGGACGGAGGAGGTGTTTGGTGTGTGCGTGAGAGAGGAGAGAGAGAGAGAAGAGAGAGAGAGGAGTGAGAGGGAGAGAGAGAGATAGAGAGAGAGAGAGAGAGAGAGGGCGGGGAGCCCATAGTAGCAGCGGCGCGACAGCGAAAGGTCCGGGGAGGGAAAAGACATATACAGAAAATCTCCAAGATTACAATAAGGGCCCACCACCCACCCTTCTCATGGGGGTGGGGGGGGGGGGGGGGGGGTGGGACAAAGGGGGGGCACTCTTCTTTACTATCCAGCACCAAATTTATGGTATGTAGGCCCGCAAAAGTGACAATTCATTAAAATACAGAAATTCCGCTTCGCTACTGGTCAACATGGGTCATTCATGAAGGCCTTTGACACTTCCCTCCCCCGAAGGAGCTCGAGAGAGAGAGAGAGAGAGAGGGATGGGAGAGTGAGAGAGAGGAGGGATGAGGGGAGAGAGAGAGAGAAGAGAAGAGGAGAGAGAGAGAGAGAGAGAGAGAGAGGAGACGAACACACGAACGAACGAAAGAAGGGCGGCAAGGAAGGAGAGAAAGGAAAAAAAGAAAATGGAAGAAAAATTCAAGACATCGGACCGTTATGGACTCATAATGCTTGTAAGTCTGCTAAACCGTTTTCGATTTGAGGTAGAAGAAAAACGGAATAGAAATACAGTTTACTTTCCATACCTTTACATGGGGGTGGGCTGGTGAGGGCGGGGTTGAGAATCTATCTAACGTGTGCAACTGCCATCATTATCAGCATAGACAATGTATGTGTCGAGATTTTAGAGTGTGAACGGGGATCCTGCTTCAGGCCTTAAAGGGGTCATGTGTCTATCACAAATGAAGGGAAAGTGACTGAACAGGGCCAAGGGCGAGCAGACAAGACATGTACACATCACCAACTGCTGAACATTGACGATTTTTATAGGGCTGTTTGTGTTATTCCAATGTTAAATCAGCCGTTATCTTATCTATTAAAGGTTGAACAGCAAACATCAGCAAACAAGCAACAAAAAACGAGGCAACAAATCTCATCGTGCAAAAAAAAATACATGTCACACGTTCTCGGTCCGCCTACCATTCACGCGCACACCACACACTCACACCACAACACACACACACACAACAACACAACACACACACACACACACGCACGCGCGCGCGCGCACCTATGCACGCACATCACACACACACACTCACGACGCACGAACGACGCACGCCCCACGCTCTCACACACACACGCGCGCGCGCGCGCGCGCGCGCGCGCGCGCGCACTCGCACACACACACACGTTCACAAATACACACACACACACACACACCACACACACACACAACTCACACACACACACACACACTACACCACATCGGTATGCACGCGCACGCGCCAACCTCCACGCAATACTTGACAAGGATTATACATACATCAATCACGTGTATACTTATAGACCCTAACTATACATATACACTTATAAAACACTCATGAGCATAGTGTGGTGTACACATCACATTTTTCTACATGGGAAGAAATAGTGGACACAAAGCGTGTTATCAAGCATCAGATATATTTTCAACGCCGCTGTGGAGCAAGACTGTCATTTGTGACATACACTTATATTGCTCTCGTTATAAAACAAAATGTCTAACATGTTACTTTCTCACAATTTTCAAAAAAACACACACACCACACACACACACACACACACACACACACACGCGCGCGCGCGCGCGCGCACACACACTCACACACCACACACACACACACACACAGGCAGGCAACGCACGCACGCACTCAGACATACAACCACTACGCACATTTCACAAAATATACACACCATTATTATTATGCGCGCGCCACAGCGCCCACTATCTGCCCCTTCCCTCCCTCCCCATACCAACAAACCATGCATAACGCATCCAAGAAAAACAATGAGCAAAGATCCCATACTTTCTCACCAATTTTCTCCACACACACCACACACACTACCTCACCACACACCAACACACTCACACCACCCACACACACACACACACCACCACTCACAACACACACACACACCACACACACACACACATATGCACGTGCACGCGCCCCTCCTCCCCGCAATACTTGCACACGCATATATACATACATTCAAATCACGTGTATACATATAGACCCAAATTTTACACATCACCAACAGCTGAACATTGTCGATTATAGGGATGTTGTGTTATCGAATGATAAATCAGCCGTTCTCTAATTCTTCAAGGTTGAAAAGGCAACATCTGGAAAAACCAAGCAAACAAAAACGAGGCAAAAAATCTCATCGTGCAAAAAAAATAAAAAAAACATGTTCCACGTTCTCAGGGTCCGCACCTCACGCACACAACACACACACAACGCGCTCGCGCGCGCGCGCGCGCGCGCGCACCTACGACGCCACACTCACACACACGCTACGCACGCAGCACGCACGCGCACACACACACTCACACACACACACACACTCACACACACACACACCACACACACACACGTTGCACACCGCAACACGTTCACAAACACACACACAACTCACACACACAACCCCCACAAACTCACACAACATCACACACACACCAAAACACACACGGCGCGCGCGCGCGCGGCGCGCGCGCCACACTCCCGCAATACTTGCCAAGCATATATACATTCTTCAAATCACGTGTATACATATAGGACCGATATACACACTTGTAAACACACTTGGCGCATACGTGTGTGTACACATCACATTTTTTCTACATGGGAAGAAAAGTGGGAACCACAAGCGTGCTTATCAGCATCAGAAATATTTTCAACAGCGCGTGGAGCAGGCGTCATCTTGTGGACATTACACTATATATGGCTCATCGTTATAAATCCAAATGTTCAAAACATTTAACTTTCTCACCAATTTTCTAACACACACACACTATCACAGACACACCACACCACACACACACACACCACACACACACACACTCGCACACACTCACCACACACACACACACACACTTACACTCACTAGCAACGCACGCAAGCACCGCACGCAGCACGCATGCAACACAGCGATACACACACGCACGTTCACAACATAACAAATATGCGTCGCCGCTCGCGCCCACTCCCTGTACTTCCCCCCCCCCCATCCCCTCCCCATACCAACAATCCATGCACTAATGCATCCAAGAACAAATGAGCAAGATTCCCTACTTTCTCCACCATATTTTCACACACTTCAACACATCACACACCACACACACACACACCACACACACCACACACACACACACACACACACAACACACCTTGCATATACATGGTTGTTCAATGGATCAAAGTCTTAAAGTCAGAAGGAGATGTCGACTAGCACCTGTTTTTGAGTTTTGTTGCATTACTTGCACATAATACATATCATAGTTCCAAATTCACGTGTATTACACATAGACCTAAAATCGTAACACTTATAAACACGCATGGCATACGTGTGTGTCATTTCACTTTTTTTTTTTAAACTGGCGAAGTAGTGGCTCACAAGGCGTGCTTTTCATCATCAAAAATATTTTTCCACACACGCACACACAATCACTGCCCCATGCGCGCGACACACACACACCACACACACACACACACACACACACACACAACACACACACCACACACACACACTCCACACGCTCACACACACCACACACAACACACCACACCACACACACCTCACTTCACCAACATGCGCACATGCACGCCACTTATACTTATTCCACTCTGTCCATATACACCCACACTTCAAATTCTATACAAATTTTCCTTCCATACCCTCTCGGCTCACTCTCATCCCCACCCCCCCCCCCTCACCCCCTCACCGCGTCTCCCCCGCCCCCACCCCCCACCCCCACACGCTGGAGCGACTATCTCTTATGTTCCTACATTCTATGGCTCATCGTTATAAAATCAAATACCAATCATTTACTTTTCCACACCAATTTTCAGTTACACACACACCCACACCCACCGCCCACCTGGCAACACACACCACCACAAGAGCCGCGCGGTGCGCGCAACACACACACACCACACATGGACAGAACCATGGGACTGACAGACAGACAGCCACACACACAGGGACAGACAGACACCAAACACACAACACACACACACACACACACCACAACACAACACACACACACACACACAATCACTCACCCACGTGCGCAGACATACACTTAATTCCCTCTGGCCCATCATATACACACGCACTTACATAATACCTTTATTACATTATTTAATTCCCGTACAAATATTTCCTTCCATACCACTCTCGTCACTCTCATCCCTCTCCCCCCCCCACCCAACTTCCCCCCCCCCCCAATCCCCCACCCTCCCCCCACCACACACACACACATACACAACACGGCTCATGACATACTTTGAAATTACTGACATCTAGCCTACTTGGGAAGAAGCCATTAGTTTGTGGTGTTATTTTCCGTTTCATTAGTCCCTAGAGATGTCCTTTTACTCTGCCATGTTGGGAGATGGTGGTGGGGGGGAAAGGATGGGAGTTGATATCCTCCCACACGTCACTCACATTGTCACTGATGGAGTTCCTTTAGAACACGTTTCCAAAGCCTGCCTATGACACTGACGTCGGGGAAGGTCGCTGGCACCGGGTCGGAGTTTGATGGTCTTTCCTGAACACACGAGACAGGCGACGTGTGTCCCCCCGAGGCCATTCTTGTCGTCACCACTGGGTGTTACTGGGCTCACACTGCCCAGAACACGGGCCGGGAGGGGATGACGTCTACTCCCGTTCCAACCGGATGATCCTGCCCCATGGAGCGTTGGGCTACCGTCTGCTGTAGCCGGTCGGGCGGCTGTGGACCTGGGACTGGACTGGACTGGTTCGGCTAGCTGCTCCCTCTGCTGTCCCTGTCCGCCCGGTGGTCCTACCCGTGTCTGCGGTGCCAATCGACGCCACCACTGGTTGAATTGGTGGGGAGACTTGGCTCACGCGTCGCTGATCTGATTCGAGGAGCATCCGATCAAATTTTTGCTTGTGTCCCATTTTCATCACTGAAGAATCTTAAAGGTCTAATAATTTGCAATAAGTTTTTCCTTGGAAGGACCAAGCTGAGATGACGGTGGGTGACGTTTTACATCATACAGTTCTGGTGTGTTTTGTTTTGTTAAGTCTTCAGTCACGTAGATATTTGATTTATATTGTTTTAATGTCGCTCCTTTTGGAAAAATTTCTGATTTTATTTTTCTATTTACAAGGCGAACAATGACCGGTCTGTTTTTGCAGCGGTGTTGTCACTTTCCACTCGATGGGAACACTGATTAAGTTGTGTTGAAATGATGTCAGTTCCAGTTGTTCTCTTAAATAGCTCCGACAACTTTCCCGTCTGTTTCTTCGGCTGTCTTCTCTTCCCGAGTCTTCAGGTAGATTGATAATTTTGATATTTTCCTTTCGACTTTACAGCTCATGTGAGTTGCGGCGCAGTCTTTTTTCCGGACTTCAGTTCTTTTTTTCAGCCGGCTAGACGTTCATCATGCAGGTCGTGTGGCTTTTTTTGAAGTGAATCTATTTTCCTCTTCAATAGATCATTTTCTTTTTTTTACATCAAAATAATTCAGATAGAATATTTTCAAGTTGGAGGCTCAGTTGCTCATGTTGTTTTTGCCGTATCCATCCCCCTCTCACCTTTCAGGTCAGGATAGTTGAGAGTGTTAACGTTGAATCGTTGGTTCTCCCATTACGTTGTCCCCTTGGTCCCCTTCGTCTATTTTTGCACTCCTGGCGGTCTGTTGTAAAGGTTTGTTATTTTCTGTTGTTGCTCCAGAATCCTTCTCCTTTGACTTGTTGGTTCGGTCCTTCTGTCACTGCCCTCGACTGAAACCTTTGCCCTATCTGGGGACTGGAAAGGAAGTCGGGGACGCCTTCTTCCTTTGGCCTGGACTCGCTGCTTGGTCTGTGTGTTCGTTTCTTTTGATTCGGGACTGAGTTTTCTTCGGTGCCATTCTTACTCTATTGACCACACAAAGAGAGAGAGAGAAAGAAAACAAGCAAATACACCAAACAAACCAGGTGAGCGATGTTCCTGCGATAGGGCCTACTGTCCAATTTGTCTTCGGCGAAAGCTGGAGGATACACAAAATCGCTCGTCACTGAAAACACCACTTTTTTCTTTTTTTTTTTTTTCTTCCTTTTTTTTTTACACAAAGTATCTATCCATTCTGAATAATCCAAATGAGGTCTTCTTCCTTTGGGCACGAGCGACAAAAATAAAAAATCAAACAAAAAACATTATAATGCACATTTTTCTCATTTGTGAATCTATCAAGATAGAACTTGTAAGTTCACTCCATTTAGTCGGAGCGCTGGCTCGGCACGTCTTGCCCCGCCGGTGAACAGGTGTCAAGTCGTGCTGTATGTTTTTGTGTGAAGTAAAATGAGTAGAGGTAAAACTTCGAGTGAGAAATGGAAAAAATTCCGAATTGATCATTATTTGTGCAACCAGTTATCGACTGTTCTCACAGAATCATGCATTAGCAACTTCCAGTGATAAATAGAGAAAGTAGAGAACAGGGAAAGGGGCATTCTGGGCCACTTTCACCCTCAACCAGTTTTTGGGCAAAAGTGCCCTAAAAGCCGCCTTTTCCTGTTCTCTGACAAGTAAGACGTCAATAACCAAAAAATAACGATTATCTACAAACAAACATACTGTGCAGGGTTATCTGTTTTTAATACTAATTTACTAAAGTTTTCAGAGAGTAGCGTAGGAGAAAGTAGCCAGGACTGAACACGCCCCATAGAGTAACGCAGGAGAAAAGCAGTTGTGGCTGAACGCGCCCATATACAAACGTCTAGCCTTTAATTGCTAGTTGACGGCCTACCTAAGGACTTTGCACTATCCGATTACTTACCGCGTGACTGAGCATGGCGATTTTGAACCAACGCCAGTCTTATTAAATTAAGTGCAGGGCTTACAACGCAGCTCTGCCTCGTCATTTCCATTGCTGGTGGCATGTGTTTTCTAGAGACTTTAAAACTTTGGTTTGGATTGGGACAACTGTAGTGTGTGGACATATTTTTGCTGTGTGCGTGTTAATATTTGATATTTTTGAAAAAAATAATGGCAGCACGCTACAAACATATATATTGTAGATAAATAAAAATACAATTTTTTTAACATAAAAAATAGCAAAAACCCCCCCTCCCTGAGCATGGCCGACTGTTGATTTAATTTTATTTGCAGGCGTCACTTGTGTCGACCATGCTTTTCAGGGGGGAAACCCCAGGAGTATGTTTGCCCTGGGATTTTTGGGTGGTGGTGGCTGGCCTCTGGTCTGGAATGGCTGGCACCGGTCTTCATTCTGGATGGGGTGAACTTGACCCCCAAGACTCTGGTCTCACTCGAAACTCGAAACTGTGTGACCAACTAATGAGGGAAGTGCAGCCCTGAACTCAGCAACTCCAAACTCCGAAGTGTGACGCTGCGGTGGCCAACGACACCAATAGCGAGTAGTTGAATTCTTATATTTAAGCTTACTTTGGTGGTGGTGCAATCCACGTGTACAGGGAGACCACTCCATTACTACTTTTCGTGATGCAATCGATAAAGCTGTCGACTCAAGCTTTGAGGCGTAG
>CM031596.1:99629032-99654032 GCA_018398815.1 Conus ventricosus
CCAAATCCCTAAGGTCCGGTCTGGGCGACATCGAGGCGTGGGGCCCAAAGCCGCTTAGTCAGTCTGGGTGGGTCGACCGTCTCGGTGAAACCTCTCCACTAAGTTTAAATTTGGGCCGGACCCGACCTATGGGCCGTCTTTCTGACGCTAAATGTTTGAGTTTGGACTTAGTCCAACAAATTGGCTGGCCCCTCCCCAAAGTTGGGTTGTTTCCCCAAGTAGGTTGTTTCCATTTTTTTTGTCCGTGACAATTTCCCCCTTGAAAAAGGGACCATGCTCCGCATTGTCTCAAAACAACCGGTACAAAAAGGACAACAACCGAATTTGCTGACACACAGCTACACGCGCCAAAGTTTGGAAAATACTTTACAACCAACGGTTTATAAGTTATAAAATATACAATTAGTGAATACCACTCCAATGAGGTTTTTCATTGACGTGCGCTCTTGCGTTATTTCAACTCTTTTCTATAACGACCTCTGTGCGCACTTATGCAATTCCCCTACCTGCGGATTTGCCATCTCTCCTTTTCACAATCTTATGAAAAGCACAATATAATATGATCGCGATCCATGACACTTAAATGAGGAATCTCCACCCTCATTATTGAAAATAATGCATCACTAACCAAGCGACTGTATGCTCCAAGCATAACACATCCACATGAACAAGTCTCACAAAGAAAATTGAACAATCTCACACAAAAAAATATGAACCATAGCCAACTGGGAATGAACCCATATCCAATCAACATAACTGGAATCAACACATATTATCAACAAAGCCCCCCGGATATGACTGACTTCCTCTGAGTTGCAGCTTGCTAGACTACACGGCTTAAATAGTCGCTCCGACATTCTGTCGACCGGGATTGTACTGCACTGGGTACCTGTAGGCTGCAGTGCCATTGCCCAACGCAGAATTTCTGCTGTTTTCAGCTGTGCCTCCTGCAGGAATTTGAGTGGTTGGGATCTGTCTCGATCACGAACTCTTTCCATACAAGTATTGTGGAATTTCTGACGGCCCACACCCGCTAAAACCCTCCTTCTCCACCGTTTCGTAAACCCCTTCTTCAAACCTTTTTTCAAACTTCCTGCTAGCGTATCTCACAGGAAACTCGACCTCTTATGCTCCGCAACAATACTGCACCTATCCCACCACCTGATGCATCTGTCCGCAACAAAATGGTTTGGACATATTGGTAGCTTAAGATGGGACGGAACCTAGTCTTTCCTCACCCTCTGCAGTCTTGCTCTGCAGCGTCTGACTCATCGACCCCTGCCGGTTTCCCTGCCTTGGGCAAATTTACTGAGAGGAACTCGGATTGCAGCAAAATTTGGGACAAACCCTATAGAACCCAATAAAACTAGCAGACTCTGACTTCTGTTTTGTCTTTGGTTCCTCTGTTATCATCTCTCCACCTTCCTTTCCGGTGCTTGTGTCGCCTCGCAACAAAATAGGAACTCCAGGCTTTTGGGAAAACACCTTGGCCACTTTTTTGGTCTGGGTGTGAGATTGGCTTGTTCCAAACCCCCCAAAACGCTCCCGCTGCCCCATTGTCCTTTCCCCTGTCCCGGTCTATAGAAAGTCATCCAATGTTCACAACACCTTCCCAAACCCCCCAAAACTTTTCCCCTTTATTCGAGAAAAAACGCGGGCGTTGACCTCCCCAAAAAAGGGGTATTTCCACTGGTATAGCCCCTAGGGGTGGAAAAAAGCTGTGATTCCTTGAGGGGCCCCACTCAAGGCTATTTGCCGAACCCCTTGCTCAGATCGATCCTGGTGAAATACTGGCTCTTGCTTTGGCGATCTGAGCGAACAGGTCTTCCATGGTTGGGTATGACCTCTGCAATCGACCCTTTGGGGACACTGTTCGACGTCTATAGTCGAAAACAGAATTTGATGCTCACCTGACTTTTTCCTCACTAAGACGACGGGTCACTATATGATGATTTGGACGGTTCAATCACCCAAGGTCCAACATCTTTTCTACCTCCCTCCTCGATCACTTCTTGTGGCATATGGGAAACGGGTAGCTTTCACATGTACGGGGTTTCTGTGATGTCAACTCCACCGTACATGTCTCTAGAGTTGTCCTGCCTGGTTTATCAGTCAGGACGCCATATACTGTTCTAGGAGCCACTAACTTCCTCCTGTTCTCCTACTGTCTAGCCCTTCATACAGTGACAGCATACCTGTATGACTCTTCTCCTGGAAACTAGGCAACATAATCTCCCCTTCTTCTGTGGGTCTCCTTCACCTCCATCTTGATTGCTGCTGAGCCTATGTTGCTGAGTCTCACGTGAGTTATTAGCGGAGTAGATTTGCATGGAAAAGTGTTGATTTCCATTCACATCGATTCGGTAGTCCTGATCTACCTTTTCAACTGGAGGTGAAGGGTCCCTTCCATGCAATCAGAAGCTTGTTGTGGATGTGGGAAGCAGTCACCAGGACTGATCTCCCGCCCTGAGGGATTGCTTCCTCACCTTCCTGTTTATATTGCTTCTTCTGCCCGACACCTACGCCCTCCTGCAAACCTTCCCTTGCTAACTGACATGTTCGTACCGGTGCCCACCTGTGGTACAGGGCGAGATAGGGCCAATCAAATTACACGCCACTCTCCTGATCGGTGTGTATATTAAAGGTGGTTGTTTAAGATGGCGCCTTCCTCTTCCACCCCTCTTGTGGACTGACCTTTGTCACACGTCACATGGACATGCAGTCGCTTTTTGTCTCGCCATTGCCCCTGGCCAAATGAAAATCATCAAAGACTCGGTCAGACGTTTTACCGGTGCCGTGATGACTCGCCTTGAGCGACTCGTGACCCTACTGACATGACAGTGTCGATATCACGCTGGTACCTCTAACTGAGTGGTCCACCTTACCTGTCTTTCCCCTTGGTGAACACTACCGGTTAATCTCGCCGCCTTTCACAAGTAATTCTGTCTCACCTCATCTAACCTCCTGTTTCGCTCCAACTCTTGCTCAACTCCCAAGACTTCACGAGCGCGGGTCTTGATCCTGTGACAGCCCTATATATCATCAGGAGTATCACATCTATGCCGACTTCCTTCCTGGAACTCTAACGGTTTAATCAAACTCTTTTCGCCTTCTTGCTCCGGGTCGATCTGCTGCCACTGTTTCCTGTCAATCTTACTCAGGATCCTGGATTCCCTTCCCCTGAATTTTTACAATGATCACATATCGTGGAAAAGGGTTTCTCCATCCACCATTCGACAGTCTAAACTCGCACTGAAGTACAGTTAAGGGGGGACGTACTTCTATCTTAGCAACTGGGAACTCCCTACACAGTGACTTCGATTAGAGTACAGGTCTGGATTTGCCCTGTCTAATCCCTTTATCGACCTGCGTTGTTCGTACATACCCCCGAATGAACAACTGTGTCTCGTTACACTTTCACACCTCTGCTGGCCTATCACCCTTCTTCAATGGTACACGAACCACTCAGCATTATGTGCCATCTATCCCTGACACTGAATGCTGTTCACAGTGTAGCTATGGCTGCACTTCACCTCTTCAGACTGAATCCCCTTTGGTTCACATGCAGGTCGTTTCCCATTGAAGACCCTTATCACACCTCATTGCAAGGCTGGCTTGCTTCTGGAACCTCATGCACAATCCTCGCACATGTCCCTTCTTGTGACAAATGAAACACCTAATGTCCCTTTGCCGTCTTTACTTCTGCCCCACACACTGGGTTTGAGACTTTGCAGAATACTCTCTAGTCACCTTGCCTCTATTTCTACATGTGCCTAGCAGACCTGGTTTCTCTGCACCTTAGTTGCCCAACGTGCCTCTCTAACACCTCTGCGTACTTCTAATCAACTCCCCTGCTGTCTCTGGCTGTCTCTCTTTCAAATGTATGGGTTAACTCAGAGGCGCACCTGACAAAAATTGTTCTGTCATAACTAGCTCTTTCAACTCTGCGAATCCTTTTTCGTACCACTCTACCTCTAAACATTTTTCGAATAGTGATCACTGACGTGCACCAACTGAGTTGTTTGTCTCACCTCGCTTGTAATCTCTGCTGAACGGAATTTCTTCCTGAATACTTTCCTCCTGTGAGGTCATTTCCCTTCATCTAATGTTCCTTCACCAGCTCCAACAATCAGTTGTTGTTATGCTAGTGTATACGCAGTGAAAATCTGCAATGCTTTACCCGTCAGGTAAACGCGTCAATATGACTGGCCCACTCGCTTCTGGAGGCATACCCTGACTGGTCGACAATCAGTTCGATTAACGTACCTGAATGGTATGCGTCATAATCGAATCTGGTCTCTTCGAGATTTTGGGCTACTTGGGTCGGGGGCATAGCTGCGCACAGAGCACTGGAAAATGAACTCCCATCTCGGTGGTCTCCCTTTCGATTTCACTTTCTCTAAATTCTATTGAACCTTTACAATCTTTCTGTCTCCTGCCGCTTCCCTTTTTTCTTTCGGTCTCCTGCGTTTCATTTATCTTGTTAGCCTGAATCTTAATTTTTCTGTTTCCTGCCTTCATTCTTCTGTTTCCTTGCGCTTCCCTATTCTTTCTTGTTTCCTGCGTTTTGCTTCCATTTTTCTGTTTCCCGCCTCTGCTAGTTCTCAAGCGGTACGGCGTCTTTCCGCGCGTTCATCCCTTTCAACTCTTTTGCTGGTTTTCAACAAATGTCGCAACTCATCTCTGAGTAACCTAAATCACGGAGCGACGCTCACAAGTTGTTCACTTAGGGGTGTTGCTTTCTTTCGCTCATTATATCACTAATCTTTTTTAACAAGATTTTTTATTACGACAAGCCAAACTGGTGGTTATCCGACACGGTGATGTAATAGCACAATCCTATGAATGATAATATTTGATTGAGGACAACGTAATGAGTTTTTATAAGGAACGCCAGCGCATGACCATCTTTGAGAGCGAATTATAGGCAATCTGTGCGAAATGAGTACTATGGGGGCATGACAATGCCATGCCTTGTTTTAATATCTTGGATGCAATGCCAAGCCTAGTATTAACTATCGTGGGAAAAACCAACAGTAAGGACAACCCCTTGTCTTAGGATTACAATTATTGAAGCCACCCAAGCTTCTCTCTGAGAAGTTGAACAATTATAATATAATTGGGCAGAATATCCTGGCATGCTCCGCAATATATGTCACCTCGGTGTAGTCAGTGGAGGAGGAATAGCGCAACTGTCCCAAACATTCACTCACGCTTGCTTACAATTTTATCATTTCATTTACATGGCATTCGTCACATCAAACCACTTGTAAAGTCTATAAACTTCTTCTATTCATGTTCATAGATATGAACATCAATGCATATAGAATAAAAAACAAAATTAAAACATGCTCTCTTTTCCTTGATCTGCACTAAATCATTTATCTAAAACATCAATTACTCTAACCGGGTATAACAGATTTATACTTTACTGGCCAGGTGTTCTTATTACTATTCACGAATTCACTGTTCTTTTATTTTCTTTTCTTTGTCTTTCACTGTCACTTTCACTACACGACACAACTGCGGCACTGGTGTTGCGTCTGATGGCGCCTGGTCAGGTGAGACTGTTGGCGTTGTCTGTGGTTCTGCTTGGGCGATAGTGACGCTGCCAGGTTTGAGGTCGCGACCCCGGTTAGGGTCTTAGAACACGTGATATTCAATAACATCTCGATCTTGTTCTCCTTTCTTTCTTCCTGCATTAACGCATTGCACTCTCTCTCTTCTCTCATCACTCTCTTCCTAGTCTGATCTTATCAATGGACATGGTTGTTTTCTTTTTCTTTTTTCTTTTCTTTCTTTTCTTCTTATTAATTGCAACTCTCTCTCTCTCTCCACATCTTCCTCAGTCTTCCTCTGCAGTCTATCTCATGCTAATTCTCTCAACTTGGTTCTCTTCTCTCCTCATCTCTCTCTCTCTCTGCCCTTCTCTCCTGCAGAGCTCCACTCCGAACCTCTCTCTCCCTCTCTCTCTGTTCGTTCTTCCCTCCTTCTGTCGTTCTCTCACTCACGCATTCTTCTTATTCGTTCCGATCTGTCCAAAACGGGCGAGTACCATTGGTCAGTATTTTACCCCTGACACCCCGAAGTTGTCTCCCTCTAATTCCATTGGATATTCACATCACGACAGTCCCGTCTACACGCCTTACTCTCTGTGGTGGTCAATTGGTCATTTAATTGATTAGCTAGATTTCACCCCCACCACACACTACCTTCCCCCCTTTCCTACTTAACTGGTGCCGTGTGGACACTGGTCACTCTAAAGTGGCTAGCTGAGTCTGGGTGGGCGCCATGATGTCTAAACTAACAATGACGCTGGTTCACAAATTGGCCGGATAAGGCTGGCCCAGGTACTGAGGTCCGTCTGGGCAGACATCGAGGCGTCGGTCAAAGCCGCTTAGTCAGTCTGGGTGGGTCGGACCGTCTCGGTGAAACCTCTCCACTAAGCTTAATTGGCCGGACCCGACCTATGGGCCCGTCTTTCTGACGCCTAGAATGTTTGAGTTTGGACTTAGGTCCGAACAAATTGGCTGGCGACTCCCCAAGTTAGGTTGTTTCCCCCAAGTTAGGTTGTTTCATTTTTTTTGTCCGTGACAGTCTAACTTTTGTAAAAATGAAGTTTCTGATCATGCAGATCTTCAGAAGGTTTGGAAAAAGGTGAAGAATATGAAAAATGGAGTATGCCTTCCAGAATATCCAGTACATGTAAAAAATGAAGAATTTCCTTCTAACTCACAAAAGGCCGAAGCTTTCTCAGAAATGTTTGCAATGACGAGTTGCAAAGAGGGCTTGTCAGAAAAGGATAGAGTTTTTCGAGAGAAAGAATCTTCCAGTGAAATATACAATGATCCAATAGAAGATAACAGCCATTTATCAATGCCCCAATCACCTTAAAAGAAATGAAGGATGTCATTTTCTCCAATGGAAATAAAAGAACTTCAGTAGGCCCTGATGGAATATCAAATGAATTAATCAAACATTTACCTGCTAATTTTGTTAACTTTCTTCACCAATTCATACAAAGATGTTGGTCGTCTGGAAATATTCCATTAATATGGAAACAATCTATTATTGTTCCCATACACAAGCTTGGTAAACCAAAATCAGACATAAACAGTTATCGGCCTATTGCTCTGACGTCATATACGGAGAAACTGATGGAAAAAATAATTTTAAATCGTCTCCTACACTACTGCGAAAAGAACAATATCATACCAATACATCAAGCAGGTTTTCGTAAGGGCAGATCAACCATCGATCACCTTACCAAATTAACAACCCAAATTAAACATCAGTTTGCTAGAAGGAAAAATGTACTGGCTACTTTCTTTGATATCAAAAAAGCGTACGATCAAGTATGGCACTCTAGACTACTTTATAAATTAAAATTCATTGGCTTATCAGGTTGCATGTATAATTATTTCAAGACTTTCTAGCAGGTAGATCAATTCAGACCAGAATAGGACACACTTACTCAAAATTAAAACCACTTCATATGGGAATTCCACAAGGATCAGTAGTAGCACCAATACTTTTCAATATTTTAAACACATGACCTACCATCATCTGTGTCTAATCAATTGAATTGGTTCAATATGCTGATGATATCTGCATATGGATGAAAGTGACTATGAAAAAACGCACTCCAATGAGATCGCTAAATTACACTAAAAATTGTATCAAAGAGAACTTGATAATATAAATGGTTTTATGATTCAGAATGGTTTAACTTTGTCTCCAGAGAAATCACATATGATGCTTTTTGACTCTGGTTACGATCGCAGAGATTTGCCTTCTTCAATCTAGAAGGGTCAGTTATCAATTATTCACAGTCTGTTAAATTTTTAGGAGTAATCCTTGCATCAAAATTGTCATGGAAAGAGCATTTAGAACACGTAATGATGAAAGCTAAAAAGAGTCTGAACTTCCTAAAAATTGTCAGCAAACACAGTGGGGACAAGACATTTCCACTCTTATACATCTAGTAACAGCACTTATTCGTTCAAAATTAACATATGCCCAAGAGGTATTCTTCTCTGCCCCAAAATACCTTTTAAAAAAAATGCAAAGTATAGACAGTAAAGCCTATAAACTTGCGATTGGAGTTCCAGTATATACATCTTCATTAAAAACATATGCTGAAATTGGTATATTACCTTTTGAGAAAATATGAAACTTGCATCATCTAAATATGTCCTAAGGAGTACATCAGTTCCAAATTCAAATATGATGAAGTGTGCGTAAAATCAGACACGGATTTTCCCAAAAGAGCAAAGTCGGTTGCCTCTTTAGAAACAATAGGCACTTTCACTTATGACATTTTTCAAGAGTCAGGAATCAATAAGAAAGATATATCATCTCGTGTACTGTTCACTGCAGTCCCTAAATGGGAACTACTATCAGCCTATTTCGATACTAATTATACAAATATAAAGAAAAACGATGGTCCCACTTTATCTGCTTCTGTAAAAGCTCATATTTTTTAGCACTACCCGGACCATCTAAAAATTTACACTGATGGCTCTAAGCTAGATAATGACATGGTTGGAGCTGCATTTGTAATCCCAGCTTTAAAAGCAGAAAAGGCTTGCCATCTTGGAAAACATTTTTTCAATATTTACAGCAGAACTTATTGCTATTTTGATGGGTTTTAATTTTCTGCTTGGATCTTCCTTTTAGTCTAGTTCAGGTATTATTTTTGGTTGGTTCTAAATCTGTTTTAGACGCGCTACAGTCTTATAATCTAAAAGTAAGAGGTGATATTATTGCAGAAATTTGTCATACAATCCATTATTTGTCACTGCGCGGAACTAGTATCTCATTCTCTTGGGTTCCATCACATTGTAATATTTTTGGTAATGGATGGGCGGACAGAACAGCTAAAAGGGGTGCAATGAACATTAAAAATTCTGTATGTGTTAAAATTCCTTTATCTTTATCTGAAAGTTAGTCCTTAATAAACGAAAACTTGTTGGAATCATGTGAAGGAACTATTAGGAGGTAGAGAACAGGAAAACCTTCATTCTAAGCCACTTTCACCCTCCACCGAGTTTTTGGGCGAAAGTGGCCTGAAAGCCGCCTTTTCCTGTGGCGGAAAGAGAGAGAGAATCACTGGCAGACAGACAGAGAAGAGAGAGACAAGAGAGGACAGACAGACAGACAGAGAGGCGGGCAGACACACACACAGCATTTTATGGCGCGGCTCGCGCAGACAAGCGACCCTCGCACACAGTGCACGGCTCGCCACAAACCGCGACCAAAAAAATCAATAAAGCACACCTGACGGCCCGTTAACTGCAACATAAGCGAAGGTTCTAGACTGTCACGTGTCATTGCCACTTCCTGGCCGCCACGTCAACAAGACCGGCTCCGCCATTGTTCACTGGATTACTTCGAAAGAAGGTTGTGTTTTAATGTGCCTTAGCTGTCTGTCATTTTACATTGGAAGGCTGTGCTGTGGTGCTTTTTTCAGTGAGAAAAGTGTTTAATTTAACAAGGCGAAATGTCACAAATGTCTGAAGATAGTATTTCTTCCGAATTAGGTAGAGAAATTCTTGAATCACAGGCTGTCATCAAGAATTGTTAGATTATTCTAGGCAGGCGACTAGTTTAATTTTACCTGACATGGATCAAGCTTGCAATGTTCCATTACCACCTCAACACCAACAGAATTGTGGACCGAAGAAGAAAAGAATGTACTTGAAGAGAACAGGCTATTTCATGAAGAAATGGCAAACATTGCTGAGAAGGCAAAAACAGTAGGCCCAATGAAACTACCAAAAGGCCAAAACGAAAGATGGAAGATTTATTTAAAGAAAAACAAGGAAGAAAGAAAAAGAGGGTGGAGCTTGTTTCCCCCAACAGATTTGCACAATTATCTTGTTGCAAATGAAGCTGACACCAGTGCTGGCATATCAGAAAAGCCTTTTTAGATTCTGTTCTTTTTGACTGCTCAGCAGGCGAAAATGAAATTATAGAAAAACTGCAAAAAGGGATTAGAAATCTAAAAAGACAGACGCCCAAACAATAATGTTTCATATTCAGTTTGGTCGGTTTCTGATTTTGTGCAAAAACTGGCAGGAGAAAGAAAGAAAAGAAGGAAAATGAAAGAAACGTGGGAACATGGGTGAAAGAAAAAACAGGATATTCAGATGTTTACGTACGCAAGTACGTACTCTTGCAAAAGTACTTCAACCATTTCCACAGTTTTACAATATTGGTCTGCCAGTCAGTTTTATCATGAATAAACTGAAGCAAATTGAAAACATGCTACAGATTGAAGAATACAGAAACTACTGGTCAAAAGTTCCAAATATCCCGGCTGAACCTCAACTGTCACAGCCCTAGTCATACAATGTTTGTTTGTGCGGCGTTTTAGCAACAGTGCGCGCGCACTGCAGTCCTACCACTGACGTAAGATCTATTTTTAGATACCGCTCCTGCAGGAGCGGTCGGGGTTGTTTGGAGTTGGCTGCTTTAGCAACAGTGCGCGCGCACTGTAAGACCACTGCAGGCCTACCACTGACGTAAGATCTATTTTTAGATACTGCTCATGCAGGAGCGGTTTGCTGCTATATGACATTTGCGCCTGCTCTGCTTCGGCTGTTTGTTTGTTTAAAAAACGCAGTGTGCCCTTATGCAACTGGATAACTAGATAGGTTAGGCAGACCTTAGTACATCTACCAGTATGGAGAGGAGTAGTGTGTGGCCAGCACTATCTTCATATAAATGCTCCAAATATACAATGACGGATGTACTAACTACTGGCGATTAGAGCCCCCATAAAAGCTTGGCTACAGCAATTACTGCTGTAACTCTGCAAAGCCAGTTGCAAGCCTGGTTGAGAAAAGAGGAGCACAGCAAACTAGGCCAAGTCTTACAAGCACTGTCCTGTTTGTTTGTGTTTGTTGTTTGTTTGTGTGTGTGTGTGTTTTGTCCTACCCCACGCACGCACCTCCCCCACCCCCACCCCACGCACGCACCTCCCCCCACCCCCACCCCACGCACGCACGTCCACCCACCCCCACCCCACGCACGCACGCCCCCCCACCCCCGCCCCCACCCCACGCATGCACACTCAAGTCATCCACAAGTTCTTAACTGAAGTTGCCCCAAGCCACTTCTAAGTCATCCTCAAGTTCTTACTTAAGTCATTCTCAAGTTGTCCTTAAGTCATCCCCAAGTCACCCCAAGTTACTTCAAGTTCTTAATAAGTTCTTTATTAAGTTCTTGATTAAGTCACCTCAAGATCATAACTAAGTCATCCTCTAAGTACAACCAAGTTCTTATAATTATCAAAAAAATACAAGCTATGTTTTTATCTTAATAGTAAATGTCTAAGATAGTACACACACGCCTCAAAAAACGCGTCATCGTTGAGGATGTCTTGCTCAGCGTTTCTCTGCATAAATCTTAAGGAAGGTTTTACATCCGAAGCAACCGCATTGATTACAATTCTGGTCTATGGAAATCCCTTTTATAGACTCCATGTCTTTATTTATTGACACCATCATTTTATAATACGCCATGATCTATTTTTATTAAAAAATTTAAAATTAAGTTCTTAAAAAATTATTCCATTATAAATGGATCAAAATGATGCTTTGTTATTGGTGGTTTTGGCGTGCAGTTCCCTTTTTCTGTATTTAGTGGTTCAGGTTGTTTTAACTTCTTTTGTTTTTGTTGCCATTGGTTATATGTTTTATAACCGTAATAACTGCCCCCAACAGCAGCAATGGCGCCAAAATGGCAACAGTTTTAAGTTCAATATTCCATGAAGACTTTGGGCCCTTGTATCACATGGAGTTTTTATAGCGGGCATTGAATCAAATTGTTCTGGCGTTGGCAGCATTATGTTTTCATGATGAGTCATATTTTTGTAACATTAATTTTTTTTGTCTGTTCCACTCTGCTAATTTTTTTCCTGCTTCAACACGCCCAGGATTTTTAATGGCCCCACCTGATTCAGCGTTTTCTGCTGATTTTCTAGCTTGGTTACTTTCTCCACCTGATTCAGTGTTTTCTGGTTCTGATGATTTTCCGACTCGTTCATTTTGAAGGGAAATAAATCTATATGATTAAAAGTTATTAATCCCATGATTAATGGCGATAACAATGTTCCAAATCTATAGTATAAATCACACCCTAGAGACTCTAATGACTTTGTTAAAACTGGATCTTGCGTTAAATCATACGTAAGATCTTGTTCAGAATCAATGGGAGCAAATCTACTGACTAGTTTAGTGTACAAACTAAGAACCGTTTGCCCCACACTTTTCACCATTCTAGACCCCAGCTGCGCTTCATACCTGTTATGATACTTTATAATGTCTTGTGACGACATCTGTTGAATCTGTTCAATGCTAAATTCAGTTCCGAGGAACTGTTTTGTTTTTCCACATGCTGCCAAAGAATACAGCCTCTCCTTTTTGGGCATAATAGCTTGGTCATCAACTTGGTCATTCATAAGTTCAGGAAGGTTTAGGCTGCCTTGTAGCTGTAGGAGATCATCACTGTTCATGTTTTTTAATAATTATAATTATTTTATTTTAAAAAATGAGCACCGAAAAAACTGTTGCTAACCTTGTATACCATTCTGCTGTTATTGGAGGCCTAAGTGTAGGATACTCAATGCTTGGTAAAAGCTTGTTAAGAATTAAACCGGCAGATCTTGGCAAAAATAGACTTTGAGGATTCAGCAAAGCTGATTGCTATCATTGCAGCTTCGGTTGCCACGAAAGTTTTTCTAGTTAAGCAAGGAATAATTCCAGACAATATAATATGTAAGAAAAAAAAATACATTTATAAAAAATGGCTTCACTCGCAATAATGATAGGCGGCGCTGTGGTGAATGCGCTTGCTTTTAGCGGAAGTAATTTCGCATTTAGTAAACTGCGGGATGACGGCGAGAGAAAAAGACATAACAAAGCTATGGAGGAACTAGCAGCTGCACAAGACGCCTATGAAAAGCAGAGACTTGAGCAGTTAGATTTTATTAATGACACCTGAAAGAACAGGGGCATGCAGCTTACACATTTAAAAATGTTGACCAAGCAATAAAAGAATATTATCTAGTAACAGGCAAACCGGTCCAGACATTGCCCCCACCAAATTCAGTGACTTTTATCAACCATCAGAAAAACAAAAGATGCAAGAAATCGCGTTTATTGTCGTTGGTATGACTGTTGTGTATTTTTTTGCGCATAATATCAGCTGAATAAAAAATGAACAAAATCTATTATTCACCAAAAGGATATTGGAAGGGAATCACGGCAATTAAAAAGCTAAGCCAAGCAGCTGGAGTTAGTGAACAAACAGCAAAAGAATGGTTATCTAAACAAGCGATTTGGCAAATTTATTTACCTGCGCCTAGACGAATACAGAGACCACACTTTGTCAATACAACTCCAAACGACACCCATCAAATGGATCTTCTATATTTACCCTCTGATAGGATTAGACGAAAAAGATTTAAGTACGCACTCACAGTCATTGACATGGCTTCAAGATACAAAGATGCGGAACCATTAACACAAAAGAGTGCTTCTGCTGTTGCTGTTGCTATACAACTGATATACCAACGAGGTCCACTAACTTACCCTCGCATGATTCAAGTCGATGATGGAAAAGAATTTAAAGGTCAAGTGAATCAATTATTGTTAAAACACAGAGTTACTATTAGAAGAGGCATTCCAGGAGTTCACAGATCACAGGCTTTAGTTGAAAACTTTAACAAACAGTTAGCTGAAAGACTTTTCTCCTACCAGTATCACAGAGAGCTGATTGACAATTCTCGCAACACAGAATGGGTTAGAAGACTGCCCTCAGTTTTGCGCGCAATGAATAATGAAGAATTTAAAGGGTTAAAACCAGTACAAGCAATCAAAAGAAAAACAATAAATGTTGTTGAAGGAGAGTCTTTATCCAGCAACTATTACCATTTGGATTGAAAGTAAGGTACCTTATTTACCGGGGGAAGCAGAAGGGACACACGCATCAGGGCAACCGATCCAGTTTGGAGTGTTGACCCATATGAAATAAAAAGAATTGTAAAGATGAATCCGCCCGTGTATTATTTACGAAAAACTGACACAACAAAACAGCCAGCCCCTCAAAGATCTTTTGTGAAGGAAGAACTGCAGATAATCCCGCCAGGCACCGTTCCGCTTTAATTAATTTACGTAAACATATTTTGGTTTAAAATGGAAGGCCAGAAGGAAGCGCAGAAACGAAACAAGAATGGTAAAGGAGAGACCATGAAAATGATACGGGAATCATTTCATGCGTGTAATGCTATTAAGGAAACATTTTCGAGGATTAATCAATGCATGCTAAATCATCCAGATCACCTACAATCCAAACCCCCAAATTGGGAAAAAGAATATCTGAAATAATAAAAAAAATTCGAACTCGTCAAGCAAACATGAGAAAAGATTTAAATGAATTGGATGAAGCTATGATTGATCTTATAATAAAAGTTGATGAAAAATATAAAACCCCCTGTTTATGCGGTCCTCCAGTGCCCGATTGCATATGAAAACTCCGGATTAACAACACCCGTTTTGTGTTTGTTCTATCTAATGACTTCTTTGTTACAACTGTTGTGTTGATCTCATGTAGATTAGATCGCAGTTTTACGTTGTCATGATGAAAGTCTTATTGCCAAACAATGCTTCTTTGTAGTTGTCATGTGATATGTTTGACTGCACAACGCTGCGAGATATTCCCTTTGCTTTCTTAATGATTTTCTCCTGGCTCGAAATACTGTACATTTTTGACCTTAACCCCACATACTCCTTGATCATCTTTCCAGATAATTCATCCTTCATCTTTCCTAAAACCTTCTTGTTAGTAATTGAATGTAAAGGCGAGTCTTTAGGATAATCGGATGTATCATACCATCCTGCATGCCCTTTAGCCACTTCCATTTCCATGTCTTTATAGATGTCTTCAGTAGGGATATCTATAACAAAACTATCTGTATCTGTGTAAAGCACTCTGGACTCAGGATACGAGGGCTTAAAGTAGTCATAAAGAAACTCTAACATCAAAAGCTTTGATAATTCTAAAACAGTAAACCCAATAAAAACAGGTTTGTCTAATTTGACTTTCTTTTTTTTCATCATTATGCCAAAAAGCTGATCATGAAATCTTCTGAAGTCCTGATAATTAGGTTTTGAAGTCAGCTTAATTGCTTCATTCTCTCTGGTGACCAATCTGACATCTTTGCGCTTGTGCGGATTCTCCATAGTCTTTCCAAAACAGCTGTTGTTCATCAACTTGAAAAAGTCTTTTTCTGAAGCATCTGTGGATTTAGTTCTGAGATCAGTGTTCTTCATGATGTATGGTTTCATGAACTGTTCTTGATCAAAAGCAATTATGCGATGGACAGCTGTCAACTTCAAACCATGTCTTAAATAAAATTGTAGAAGTCTGTAATGACAGACATAATTTTTTTTGCCCCGAAGATTAGGCACAAGTTTAGGCGGTTCTCTTGGATCCATCTTTAGACTTTCTGCTGCCAATGGATAGTCATTATGCAGGTCATGGAGTTCATGAGAATAGTCTAAGTCAACTTCTAGAATGAAACCACGCTGCTGATCAGGCGTTAAACTGCCCAACCACTTTAATGCCTTTTGAATATTATTCGTACCTGTGTACATTTTAAAGTTGCGTAATGGAAGTGATTGCGCCATTGCCCATCCATACAGATTGTTTGCATCTAAATACATGAGATAGTTAGACCTTTTACTCGGATCATAGTTGTCTAAGTATTTGTTGTTTGCTTTACAGTAATGATGCGACGCCATACTAATTCCTCCACGCAACCCGTTTTCAATCATCTGAATCATTGGTAAATCCGACAATAAATCAATCTGTACTCCAGTAAACTTTAAAAAAGCGTCCCAACTCATCCCGGGTGCAGAAATATAATGCGCAGGATCTAGGCTATAATGTTTCATGCAGGTCTTTCTATAATTTTCAAAGACGTCCGCCAACAAACATACATCTGCCATTAAATAGGAGTCATGATAGTCTCCCATCGTTTTACACTCTAACTTCTGCCACGCATCTTGAGCATGTTGGTAATCAGAATCGCTGATGTCCTTTCCTCTAAGACTAGAAAAGAACGCGCCTTTAGGAGGAAGTGTGTCTTCGTCAAACCTTTCCCCAACTGTTCATGTATTCATAAGGGTAAACACCCTTTCTAACAAGAGTTGAGTCAAAATATTTTTCCGTTATTGGGCAGGACTTTAAGGACATAGCCAGTGCCTCTAATGAGCCCATCATGTGTTGCATAGAGTCGTAGAAAGACATGTTATTTAAAGTGAAACACATGTACTTTTCTGATGACTGTGCAATGCATGCTACCCTGAAGGCGCTGGTTACTGCTTGCATTATAAGGTGAGAGTCATAACCTCGCAAGTTATGAAAGAAGATGGCAGCTTCCATGTCTTAGGATCAAACTTTAGTTGAAGATTGCATTTGTTATGCGCCGCTCCTCTGAACTTTCCACTAATGTGATCATGGTCTCTTACTGTTGGATTCGCTGCGTCTGATGAGAGGCCTAAACCACAAATCCAACAGTGAGTGGCTGAGTCATACTGTTGTTGGTCTTCAGGCGTCATTATGATTTCAGATAAATTCAGATTATTAGAACAGTCATTGCGCACTTGCTGCATGCGTTTTAAGAATGTTTCTGCAGCATCTGGTCCTCTATATAATTCTGGTTCTGAATAAACGCCATCCGACCTAACAATAATGAAGGCAAATGAACAAATCTGATGATTACTCATTAAGACTGTTTTTCGAAGTTTTTGTGGTGCTGGCCCTTCATAAGGAACAATAAGCGACTCGAAGTCTGCGTAAACTACGTATGGGGCTTGTTTGCAGCCGTTTCCAGTTCTTAAAACTAACTTTAGATCCTGGCGGGGGCGTAGTTAGTTCTGTCTTACAGTCTACAGAACTTTTACAATGTTTCTTATGTTCGCTCGCGGCTTGAACAGAGGCATTCTTGTTAAACATTTTCTACAGAATTCTTGTTTGCCATGATCTTTTGAAGTATGCTGCATTAGTCTACTCATTGTTCGTATCAATGTGTAATGGGGCAGCCCTGCTGGCGAAAACATTAGGAGTAAGTCCACATGACTTTTGGCTGGTTCGCCTATTGTTGGACTGTTCTTGGACACTTAATTGGCGCCAAATTTGTTTCCTCATCCCATGTGTATACATTAACAGTTATTGGTTTGTTTTGTTCTTCAAACTGATCAATTTGGTCTACACTAACAGGAAAGGATATTCCATTGAAGTTAAGATCTTTGGTGTATTGCCGATAGTTAGTCACTCTCTCTGCGTGGTCGCGGACGTAATGCAGCCTTGCAAGAACACACCACATGAAACATTTGTTGTCTGAATTTTTTATGTTTAAAACTGCTCTCTTTAAAACCAACTCCCGAGGTAAGGAATGTAAGCCTTGCCTACAATCGGCGCATACTAGCCTGTTTTAATCTAATCTCTAAGACTTCGCCCTCTGACCAACCAGAGCCTCTCATTTTAGCTTCTTCAGCGGCAGCGCCAAACTGTGTAAGCAGTTCGTCTGCCCAACCGGGTGTTAAGTCATTATGAGAAAGAATATCTGCTGTTTAGTTGAGACCCAGACTTCTAGATTTTCTTCATTTATTGTTACATAGTCGATTAAAACAGCTAACATTACTTTAACTGGCGGGTCTATTGTTAGTTTACTTGGAACTTGAAAATTGCATGAACAACACTTGCCTGTACGTTTGTTGGGTCAATGACTTCTAAATCAATATCATTCAGTGCTCTTGATAAACGCTCTCTCTCAAGCATTCCTTCAAACATTCGTCTTGTCCTTCATATATCTTAGCCATGCTGTCTTTCTTTTCTAAGCCAAAATATTTATTTAAATTAAAAAAAAACTTAATCAGAACCAATATCAACGGTCTTTTTGCGCTGGACTCATAAAACTAAAGTATAAACACCCTTTGGCGTTGTTAATGTGAGCTGTTTAGAACAGAGTTTAATGTCTCGTTTACTTTTTTTAAGCATTCCTTTTTTATCTGTTCGGCGTCTGGCAGTTGAGAAAAACTTGCCCTCGCCTTTCTTTGAAGATCAAACTTTTGTCTTTTGTAGTCATCAAAAATCGGCCTGTAAACGATTAAATTCTTCATCCGTGATGTTGAGTCAACAAGCGCTTTATTTTATGTCAGTTTAAACGAACTAAGTTAGCTGTTATTAGTTGAACCATAGCTGTGTGCTTTTGGAGTTTAGTTTTATTATTTTTTGCTAGCAGCACCTACGCTAATGAACACAGGCCAAGAGCTAAAGACAAGCCGCCTAGAGGTAAAGCTGCGGTGCACCAACACCCGTTGCTAAGAACCAACACTTGTCGCTGCTGATGCGGCGCTTATAGTTGAAGCTCCAGTATAACATAGGTAACAGCATTAAAGGCAGCAGAATACCTTCGTTTGGTTTTGCTGTATTTTGAAAGGTCCTGCTTCTAGTTTTTTGTTGCATTTGTGTAATGTTTGTTAATCTGAAGGTTTTTACTTCAGGGGTTTCTATAACAGCAAAAATTGCCTGCTATCTCTTCTTTTGGCGGCGCTGTAGGCACATTTGGATAAACCTGAACAGACATGCTTTTATAAAATGAAAAAATAATTTAGTATACTACAGTTTCTAATCTGTTAGCTTCAATATTCAGCTGCGCATCATATAATAAAAACAAATGTACATTAAGCGTTTATCAGCTTCTTCTTCTTTATCAATTTGAATGTTTATTACGTCTCTCACAGTTCTCCCGCTTCCATGCAACTGATTACCTCTGTTGACCTTAGGTCAATCCATAAACCGTATTTGTTGTTAAATAATCATCAATCTTACACTGTGAAGGTGCAGATCTTTAGCCACAAGATCAACTGTTGGATTTCTACACCTCCCACCTCCAAACAGTTTTCTTATTTCATCAAAATGCTGATAAGGTTTAAGCCCGCTAGCATAGATATGGTTAGGACTGCCCTCAATCGAACATTGTACTTTCGTTATTTTTGGATTAAAAAACTTTTCACTTCCTCTTTTGAATGGTTCTTCATCTTCACACAGCAATAAAATACCTTTAAGCGATCTTGCTGCGGCACTAAAACTAAAATTCCATATAGTGTCTGCCCTGCTTTTGGGATATGTTGTATGATGAATCACTCTTCGTAATATATTGCTAATTGCGACTGATATTGTTGCTCAATTAGCCTTGCTAAATTAGGTTGCTAACAACATCAAACTCTAACGAGATGTCAGAAATGCTGTACTTTGCTTCGGTGTCTGATGATCTGATAACCCGTTTGTATTCCATTAAAAGTTAGTTCATATGACAATCTGTCTTTTAATGCTCCTTGAAAGTATGGCGCATGCGCTTTTAACAACTCAAAATCTAGGGAATGGAAAAGCGATTTCCAAACGCAAAATTTACAGCCACATACTTTTTGCCGTCTTTAGTATCTGCGGCACCTATTCTATGTTTTTAGTGCTTCTTCATTTTCTATTCCTTGAAACGCAAAGTCAGCCCTTTCAGTCCCGGTTAGCCATAGATCAGAATAGGTTAAAAATATGTCTGCATTGTGTAAAGAAAATATTCTTGCCCCTCAAGTTTTTATAGAAATTTTCTTAACGATTGCCCGTCCCAGATTTCTGTACAACTGTCCTGTTTGGGTCTGTTGTTGAAACGAGCGCTATTTTGAAAGTAAGACGCGCAGAGCCTGGCACAATCACGTCATTTGCTCCTAGGTCTGGAAATTTGACAGTAAGAATTTGATCTGCATCAATAGTAGATGGATTATTTGGAACAGTAATAGTCCGCTTATTTCCCTTCACGCCAAAGGGTTCTTTCAGTCTTCTATGCGGGTCAAGAATCGAGCCATGTGCTTGTGACATTTTTTTTATAAACAAAATAAAAAATTAATTAATTATTTAAAACCATGGCAGGCATTGAAGATGCAGAAGATTATGATGTTTTTGATCCTGGAGACGACATGAGTGAAATGATCCCTTTGACACGGCATCGCTCAGCGCTCTCAATGCGGCGTGAATTAACAGAAAGTGCGGTCGGAGCATTTTACAAAAGTTTAGGCCAAGAACCTCCCGAATTTATAGACCCAAATGATTTTGAATTAGAAGATGGTCATTTGTTTGTAAGGGGCGATCAAGAGAATCTGTTCGGCTTACAACTAAACCAGACCCATCAAAGTTTTTAGCCAAGAGTACAATTATACAAAGACTCAGTGTAAAGATCAAAATCGCCTTGGTCTTGTTAGACCGAAATTAAGGGCGGAGCAGTTTCTAAACTTCAAAACACACTGCAGGAACTCCCAACAGCTAACCAAATACAAACCATGGAACTTGAAGAATTAAATCAATCGGCAGATGGAATAATAAATGCAATAGAAGCAGAAACCAGTTTTTCAGAAGAAACAGCATTGAAGACAATACACGACTCACCGCTACCCATGCGAGAAATAACGGCCCTATGATCATGCTTTAAGAACCATTAGAGGCGAATTAACAAACAATTAGCAAAAACTAGGTGAACTAGATGAGCATATAAAAAGAGAAAAAGAAAAACTCGTTGAGGCTGATGACGCCAACTTAGGGCCTGATATTAAAGAAAGAATAACCCAAAGACTAAAAGATCTTGAACAAGAAAGATCAGCAAGACTAGAAGTGCTAACTACTAACCGAGACCAATTACGAACTCAAGTGAATAGAATAAGAGAAACTATCGAAAAAATTTTATATGAAGACCGACGCTAGCAGAACGAATACGAACGCTGTTTAGAGAGCATGGAGTCACATTAGCAAGCGTTTATAACAGCCTTAGGATTTGCAATAAGTACACTGGTGATGGCTATTACAGCGGTGGTGGAGAGCAAAGTTCAGTGCCTCCATCGCCATCACCTCCACCTGATAAATCATGGGTAAAAAAACAGCTTGATCATCTTGCGGGTTTATTAAAAAAATTAGCCGTAAAGCCGTAGACGCTTTACCTGGTATATTAGGCAGTATTGTTAGCTGGCTTTTGTCTACTGCAAGCAAAGTAGTTGGCTTTATGGCCGAGCACTTATGGACATTAGTTCTCGTAATAGTTGGTTACTATTTAGTAAGATAAGACCAAGTAATCCTATGCCAGTTAATCAAGAACAAGCGCTGTCTTTTCATATTCATGGTCTGAGTCTTCAATGACTTTGGGGGTTTGGACTTCGGGAATTAGATGACTTAATCTTGGGCGTTCTTTTATTGTTTGTAATATTACTGGCTCAGAATTTATGTCGTTTTTTTCCCAACCTTCTGTTCATTGCCTGCTAAAAGAATTTCATTATTATAGTTTAATTATTGTACCTATCTGGAGTCTGAGGTCAGAAGGCAGCATGTATAAACCAGCGCCAACAGCAAAGTCCTACTTTCGGACCTTGCGTATTGTAAAACATGTGGTACCTTTGAATACTTGAAGGCAAATCAACTGTAGAATTAATGGCGTCCTCTAAATTTGCTAAGTATTGTTTTTGTGCATCAAGCCAGTAGAAGGATCAGTTATGCTCGATCTTGCCTGTGCTTGCGAACCTAGCAAACACCAAACGTAAGTGCGAATAGAGTCGTTTATTCGTTCTATTCCCGCTCTAGTTAGGCCCTTAGAAGTGTCTAAGATAAATGTTGTCCATGCTGTTTTATGCTCTTGCTGTAGGACCCGGCTCAACATTGTGCCAAAAAAGAAAGATTTGAAAGGAGGATGCCAGTCATAGTTATACTTTCTGTGCGTGCCCCGAAAATAAAGGTCGCCTAGGCCATGATTAATGATCCAACTTTTGTCTAAAGCCTGTCTTGATGTTAATATTGAATTCGTTTACAGATCCTTTCAAAAGCCTTCATGTCTATTCTGTTGCTGATGGATTAAACGGTTTGTCATTTGGTAATGGAGCTTGCAGTTCAGTCAAAATACGCCTGAAGGTGTAATAGAAAATGAATCTGTACACTGACCTCACCAAAGGATCATGGTGATTTAAATGATCAGCATACGACACTCCACACCCAGTTGATGCGCAAAAACACAGCAAAGTTTAACTGTTCTGATAAAACTGCATCGATGACTAAACCACGCTTTCTTGATGTGGTCGTTTTCAATAGGGGGGTTAAGATAGCTCTTTAATGGAGTACTCACCTTTTTATGAAAAGAGGCAGTCTGGTCACAGCAATGTCAAGAGTATCAGTTGCTATATTTTTAAGATTGTAGTGCGGCCCAACAGAATATTTTGCGCCAGTATATTTGAATGCACTCATTTTTATTTCGTTTAAAAAAATTTTGTAACAAAACAACCCAAGACCGTCCTTCGTTTTTAGAACATGCTATTGATAACAATTGCGGGCCAAAACGGTCGCGCTCCATGAAATATTCTACAAAGTCGTATGGTTTAATATAAGCGAAGCCAAGGAGAATAATACGGTTCTAAAAGTTAATAAAGAAGGGAAGGTAGTTAGCCGGTTAACCATACCTGATGGTTATTACGGGTTTTTGTCGCTAAAAGAAGCAATGAGTAATTTCGACATTACTCTCAAACTTAACAATGCAAATCTAAAAACAATGTTAACATTCAAACCATGAAGAAGAAGTAGCACATTACCTTTTTGATGTAGAGCTAGCTAAAATGTTAGGCTTTGCAGATGACAATCATAGATTTAGAGTGTGCCAGACAAAACACTTATGAGGGAGAAAACCCGCTCGATCTTGCATTACATTCATTACTCTATGTTCATTTGGATGAGCTGAGCACTGATGAAAACTTATATGATGGAAGGCCCTCAACTGTTTTAAGAGCTCTTACGTCAGGGAAAGCTGCATATTGCGATTATGAAATTATACAATTCCCTAATTTAACAGTTTAAAAGATTAGTTTGTGGGAGGGTCGGATCATTTAATATAAAAATTGCAGACAAAACAGGGAAAGTCGTGAAATGTGATAACCTGCACATTGTTTTGGAAATAAAATAATACGTTACTAAAAAATGTCGCGGGGGCCAGAAGAATCAGGAGTTACATTAGCGCCTGTGAGGTGTATAACCTATAGAATTAAAAGACCTTGCAGACGTTGCGGACTTTGAACAAAACGGTGAGATAGGCGCTTTGTATGGTTTTGAGTACACTAAAGATGGTGATTATAAACGCAAAGAGGTTGGCGACAGCAAAAAGTTTCCTAAACTAGAACAACTGCGCAATCTAGAGGCAAATAATGTTGGTCAGTATGAATATAAAATAGTTCGAAAACCTGACCTCAAATGGCACATAGAACCAATATTTAGACTGGGACATAAAATTTGAATTCATAAGCCCATTTACATTTTTTAGCCGTCAAAAAAGTTTCAGAAAAGCATTCAACTCTGGCCCTTTACATGTAAGTCTTATGCCAGACGACAATAGTCGGAAAGAGATTGAAATAACGCCGTATGGGAAAAAACAGTACATCCTCCACAGAAAAGAAACAGTTGTAAAAAAAGCTTCTACAAAATTACAGTTCTTTCCAAGCAGAAAATAGGAGACACGTTCCAATGATATTTGAAATTTCTGTCTTTAAAGATGTGGAGAGGGATGGGGTTGTGGCGTTAGTGATGACCTTATAAAAGGAATTAATATTTAGCTGGCAAAACTTAGACGTTAAACGCCTTAACGTTGTTGTCGTCGTTCTTCACAATGGCGAGGATATTAAGATCATAACAACAAGCACAAAATCAATGTTGACTTAAATAGAAACAATCTACAGAACTGAATTGGATTAATCTTACACATTTAGCCTCGTAGGGTTTTATTATACTGAACAAGTTTTGACAGAGAGTATGATAAAAAATAATAACTGGATTAGATTAAATTCTGCTATAAAACTATGGAGCAGTTAAACTTTATGACAAAAACTCCTCATTGCTCATTGATTTGTGGGCAGACTGGTTGTGGAAAAACAATATTTATCCTCGACCTGTTACAAACAGTTTATCGTTATAATTTTAATCATATTGTGGTTTTCTGTCCAACACTTAAATGGAACAAAGCATACATGATAGAAGGTTTATATGGACAGATGATGACATATATTTAGTTGATCCTAGCAATAAACTGAGTGAGTGTTTAAACAGTTTTATAGACTGTTTGAAGGAACGCAAACACTATTATATAGATGACTGTTCGGCAGAAAGAGACATAGTTAAAAAGAGAAACACTTTGTCAAAACTAGCTTTCAGTGAAGGCATGCTGGGATAAGTGTGTGGATTTTATGCCAGAAATATAACTCGGTTTAAAAGACTTTAGAGAACAGTTAAAGACTGTAGTGTTATTCACATGAAAGACAGAGACTCATTTGAAGAATGTTTGCGTGAAAATGATGTTATTGAAAACGACCAGGAAAAACACAGGATTAAGCAAAAACTGAAATCTGAAAAGTTTAGTAAATTAGTATTGAAAACGGATAACCCTGCACAGTATGTTTGTTTGTAGATAATCGTTATTTTTTGGTTATTGAAGTCTCACTTGTCAGAGAACAGGAAAACCTTTATTCTACGCCACTTTCGCCCGAAAACTGGTTGAGGGCGAAAGTGGCGTAGAATGAAGGTTTTCCTGTTCTCTGAGGTTCTTTTGTAAATTTCACTGAAAAGAGGAATATTTTCAAAGTCAAACATATGCTTTCCTGCAATGGTGAGCTCATGTGTGAAAACCGAACACTGTCATCCCTGGTCTACAGATTCAGACTGAATGCTCTCAGATGCAAATTCAACAGTCATGTTAAGTGCGTCTGCGGTGAGGAAATAACACCTGTCCATGTTATTCTACACTGTCAGCATTTGAAATCATTTTTACCCCCTTCGATTTGTGATTCAACGGTTTCAGATTCATCTTTTAAGAATATTTTATTGAACGATTTGCTTATGCTGGATGTTGTTAAAGGCTTAAAAC
>CM031596.1:99671532-99679032 GCA_018398815.1 Conus ventricosus
CCGGGTTGGTCCGGAATTTCCCCCCCTTGGATACCCCTTTTGGTTGATGTTTTCAGGGTTGTTATTTTCGGGGCCCAAAACTTCTTTCTTGAACTTTTGATATGAAAAATTCTTTTAAAAAACGGGTGTGAATCCTTTAGGGGGGGGTTCTTTTTGGCAGGTCCCAAAATTTTCCTCCCCCCCTTTTCTTTTCCCTTTTGGTTTATGTGTTCGGGGGTTTTTTTTTTTATGGTCATAACCCTCAAAAGGGGACTTTATTTCAAAATTAAACATTGTCATATAGAGTTTTCAATTTAGGGTGGAATTCTGGGCCCCGGTCACAGAATTTTACCCCCCCCCCCCCCCCCCCCCCCCCCCCCCCCCACCCCCCCCCCCCCCCCCCCCCCCCCCTTGCATATTCTTTTTTTTTAATGGGTTCGGTTTGTTTTTAAACTGGTTAGAAATTTCATCCCTTAAACTCTTCATAAACTTTCTATCTTTCAACAATGAAAATTATCTGAATAAATTTTTTGGGGTTGGTACTTCTGGAAACGCGCCAAACTTACTTGGGGTCCTTTTGGGGGCTGGGCCCAGATTTTAATCCGGGAGTTTTTCTGGTTCAGGGGGGAGGGGGGGGGGGAAAAAGGGGGTTTGGGGGGGGGGGGGAATCGGGGGTCTGTTTGGGATTGGTCCCAAAAAGTACTCCCCTGTCTAAAGGAATATCGTTATAAGATAGTTAAAATAAAAAAAATCTTTTTTTTGAAAAATTGTCTTAGGGGGGGGTACTTCCGGGGTCCAAGGGGAGGTACTGTCCCCAAATAGTCCAAAAAATTTTAATTTTGGCGCGCGGGCCCCGAAGTACTCCGGGGTACCTTTCGGGCGGGGAGTTTCTTTTGGGGTGTTACACCGAAATCAAGGGTAACACCCGGAGGGCTGCTCTGGGGTTTTGCCAGATTAACCCCAGGTGTGGGGTGGTTTTTGGGGAAGGGCCGGTTTTAAATCTCCAGGGGGGGTGTTCTGGGTTTGGGCCCCCATTAACTCCTCAGGTGGAGGGGGTTTTGGGGTAGGTCCCGTTTTTAAATTTTTAGTTCCAGATTTACTGCCCAGGAGGGGGGGGGGGGGGGGGGGGCTGTTTTGGCGGGGGCCGATTAAATCTTGGGGGGGGGTTCGGGCTAAACCCCGATTAAAATCCCCTAGGTTGGGGGCTATTTTTTGGGGGGGTCCGTTTTTAAAATAAAATTTGGGGGCGTTTTTGGGGCTTTGGGTTTAGTTTTCTTCCCGGGGGGGGGGTGGGGGGGGGGGGGGGGGGGGTGTTTTTGGGCCCGGGGCCGGGAAGGGGGGGGGGGGCTGTTTTTGAGCCCCCTATCCAGTTTAACTTTCCAGGGGAAAAATTTTTTTAGGCTTTTTGCAATATTAAATCCCCCGGAGGTAAATTTTGTTTGGGGGCCAAAAATCCAGTTTTAAAATCTCCCGGAAAGGTGTTCTGGGATGGTGCCAGAAAAAACTTCTCCCCGTAGGGGGGCTTATTGGGCCGGTCCAGTTCAACTCACCCGGGTGGTGCCAGATTTACTCTCCCGGGGGGGTGGGGTTTTTCTAATTAGGTTCCCTTTAAAAACTTCCCGTTGGGGTTTTTCTGGTCTAGTCCGGGTTAACCCCCCAAAAATGGGGGTTTTCTTGGGGCCCTTTTCTAGTTTAAAAAACTTAGGGGGCTGTTCCATGACGGTGCCAAAATTAATCCCCGGGGGGGAGTGTTTGGGACAGGTGCAGTTTAACTCCCAGAGGGGTGTTCGGGGGTGGGCCAGGGTTTTAAATCCAGGGTGGGGGGGAGGCTTTTTTGTTTCAGGGCCCCCGTTTACTCTTAAAGGGAGGAAAGTACCCGGAGGAGCCAGGTTAAACCCCAGGAGAGGGGGGGGGGGGGGGGGGGTGCTCTAGGCCCGGTCCATTTAAAATCTCTTTGGGAGGGGGGGGGGGGGGGGGCCGGTTTTTTGGGCCCCGGGGCCAGATTAAATCCCCCGGAGGGGAAGGGGGCTTTTTTTTGGGCCTTGTTAGTTTTAATCTCCGAGGGGGGAGGGGGGGGATGTTCCATGACGGTGTCAGATTTTTAAATCCCCCGGGGGGGGGGTGTTCTGGGGGCAGGTGCAGTTTTTTAAAATCTCCAAAAGGGGCGTTCTGGGTGCTGCCCGATTTTAAATACCCCCGTTGAGGGGGGGGGGGCTGTTTTTTTGCCAGGTTTCCCGTTTTTAAATCCCCCGGGAGGCCTGTTCCAGGCTGGAGCCCGATTGATCCCCAGGGGGAGGGGAGGGGGGGAAATTTTTTCTAGGTAAAGTCCCGTTTAACTCTCTTTCGGGGGGGGGGGGGGGGGGGGGTTTTTTCGGGCCAAATTTTCCCGATTAACCCCCAGGAGGGGGAGGGGGTGTTGTGGGCCCCTTTTCCGTTTTTAACCTTTGGGGGGGGGGGGGGGGGGGGGGGGGGTGGGGGTTTTTTGCGGTTTCCGTTTTTTTTCCCTTGAGGGGGCGTTTCCCAGGACAGGTGCAGTTTAATCTCCAAAAGGGGGCTGTTCTGGGGGGTTTCCCGTTTAAAATCCCCGGAGAAAGGGGGGGCTGTTTAGTTTCCTGGCGTATAAAATCTCCCGGGGGCGGGGGGGGGGGGGGGGGGGGGCTGTACCGGGGGGGAACCAAATTTTTTATCCCGGAAAGGGGGGGGGGATGCTCTAAAAACCAAAGGGCCAGTTTAAAAATTCTTGGGGGGGGCAGTTTTGGGGGCCCGGGGTCAGTTCAAAATTCCCCCGGAGGGGAGGGGGGGTTCGGGGGCCCTTTTCTAGTTTAATCTCCGGGGGGGGGGGGGGGGGGGGGGGTTCTGTTTCATTTTTCAGTGGCCCGATTAAATTCCCCGGAGGGGGGTGTTGTTTGGGGGCAGGTGCGTTTAACTCTCCCGGGGGGGGGGGTTTTGGGGCTGGTGCCAGATTAACCCCCCTGTAGAGGGGGGGGGGGGGGGGGGGGGTCCTGTTTTTTTACCGGGCCGGTTTTCCCCCAAAAAAGATCGGGACCAGGGTGGAGCCCGATTAAAGCCCCAGGAGAGGGGGCGGGGGGGGGGGGGGGTGCCCCTTTGGCCGGTCCGTTTAAATCTCTAGGGGGGGTTTTTTTTGGCCAGTGCCCGATTAATCCCCAGGAGGGGGGGCGGTGTTTTGGGCCCCTTTTCTAGTTTTAAAATCTCCGGGGGGGGGGGGGAGGGGGGAGGGGGGGGTGTTCCATAAAAGGTGCGATTAACCCCCGGGGGCCTGTTCTAGGACAGGTCAAATTTAAATCTCCAGAGGGGTTTTTCTGGGGTGATTCCAGGTAAATAAACTCCCCGGAGGGGGGAGGTGGCGGGGGGGGGGGGGGGGGGGGGGGGGGTGTTTTAAAGCCTGGGGGGAAGGGTTTTTTCTTCCAGGGGGGCCTTTTACCCGGCTGGAAACCAGGGTTAAAACCCCTTTGGAGACAAAGGGGGGGGGGGGTTGTTTAGGCCCGGTCTAGTTTAACAACTCTAGGGAGGGTTTGGGGCCGGCGCCAGATTAAAATTCCCGGGGGGGGGAGGGGGCTGTTCTGGGGGTTGGGCTTGTTTTTAAAAATCCAGGGGGGGGGGGGGGGGGGGGGGGGGGGGGGGGTTTTTTTCCCTGATTGGGGGCCAAAATTTAAATCCCCCGGGAAAGGGGTGTTTTGGGACGGGTTTCCCGTTTAAAATCTCCGGGGGCTTGGGTTGGGCCCAGTGACAGTTTAACCCCCCAGGACGGGCGGGGGGTTTGGGGTGGGGGGGTGTTTTTTTTCCAGGCCGTTTTAACTCTCCTGGGGGCCAGATTAACTTCCCAGGAGAGAAAAGAGAGAGGGGGGGGGGGGGGGGGGGCCCGCTCTAGGCCAGGTTCCCCTTTAACTTTTTTGGGGGGTGTTTTTGGGGCCCGTTTCCCGATTTAATCCCAGAAGGGGGGGGGGGGAGGAGGGGGTATTCCATGACCCGGGACCGAATTTTCTCCCCCGGAGGGGGGCCCCGTTCTAGGAAGGTGCAAATTTAAAAACTCCAAAAGGGGAATATTTGGGCTGGGGCCGATTAAAATCCCCGGGGGGGGTTGTTCTTTGGGGCAGGTGCCCGTTTAATCTCCCGGGGGCTTTTTCTGGGGTGGTGCCAGGGTTAACTCCCAGGAGAAGGGGGGGGGGTGGGGGCTGTTTTGTGCCCCGGGGCCGTTTTAAATCTCCCGCGAAAGGGCCCTGTTTCCAGGTTTTGGGGCCTGATTAGGGTCCCCGGAAGGGGGGGGGGGGGGGGGGGGGTGTTGTAGGTCGTTTCCCGTTTAACTCTCTAGGGGGGGGGGGGGGGGGGGCTGTTTTTGGGGCCCGGGGGCCAGATTTTTCCCAGGGGGTGGAGGGAGGGCCGGGGGGAAATTGTCTTTGTTTAAATTCCCGGGGGGTGTTCCATAACGGTGCCGTTTAAAAACCCCCCAAAAAGGGGGCTGTTCTAGGAAGGGGTAGTTTAACTTTTCCAGAGGGGTGTTCTGGGTGGTGGCCCGTTTTAAAACCCGGAAAAGGGGAGGGAAGGGGGGGGGGGGGGGGGCCCTTTTTTGCCGGGCCAGTTTAAATCCAGGGAGGGGGGGAGCTGTTCTGGGGCCCGTTTAGTTTAACTCTCCGGTGGGTTACGGTTTCAAACCCGGGGCCAAAATTTTAAATTTCCCCCGATTGGGCTTAGGGGGGGTTCTGGGCCGGTCCCGTTTTCTCCCCAAGGGGAGGGGGTACCCCGTTCTGGGGTCAATTTTCCAAAATGGGGGGCCCGCGGGGGGCTTTTTAAACCGGTTGGGGGCTGATTTGGCCGGCCCAACCCGATTATTTTACGGGAGGTTTTTTCTGGGAAAATGCAAGATGACTCCCGGGAGTTAAAAAAAGGGAAGGGGGGGCAGTTTCCCCCATTTACCGGTTTTAAAGGGCGAAGGGGTCAAAAGGGGTTCAATTTTTTTTTAACCCCTTTGGGTTTTAACCATGTTTCCTTTAAAAGTAACTTCACCTGAATGGGGTTTCAAAAATTAAAAAAGCCCCCCCCCTCCTGCACCCTCCTTAGAAAATTTAAAGATTTTGGAAAATGCCTTTCGGTTGGTTTCACGAGTTTGAAAGTTCTTTTTGTAAGCTTTAAACGGGGGAGGCTTTTGGGAAATGAGAGACATTATCTTCAGTTCAAGTGAGTAGCAAGCACAAGGGAGGGAATCCATGATTCAGGGAAAAAGCCAAATTTGTGTAAGGAAGTCTTAAATGACACAGGGAACAGTCAACACAACAAACAACTCATGGAAGCAAGAGTTATCCTACTTGTTTGTTATTTACAAATATATATGAGTTCGATAGATCACCCATTTTGCTGACGCTCCTCTGACTTTTTTAATTTCCTGTGGCAAACGTGACGAAACCACCTGCAGCGAATCCTATTTCTTGACGATCGCGGTGACCAATTCTCACAATCATAGCGGCTGCACTTGCACACCCTCGCTCCCATCCCCCCCCCCCCCACCCCGCCCCACCCCTCCACCCCCTTCTCCTCTCCCTCCCCCTAGTAGACCTGTTCCGGAAAACTTTGGTGGGTGGACAAACAAGCAGCTATTTCTGATCTTTCGTGCAGGAGAACGTCCTTCACATCACTTGCAGAGTGCTTTTTTCCTGCTGGAAAGCGTGTATGGTGGGCTGCTTTGTTTACGGCTTTATCGGTCTCAGTCCCTTAAGGGAGAGAACTCATTTTCCTTGGTGACACAGCCAGTGAAATGACGTCATCGAACCAAAGATAGCTAAGTATTCTGTGCTTCTCGACACTAGCAGCTTCACGTCAAGATTAGGAAACTCCGATAAGACTACAACGGACGACCATAAAGCGTCAGCGGTGTTCACGTGCTGTGCTCGTGCAGTTCATACAGTACATACGGCAGTTGTTTGTCTCCCCTGTCTCCCATATTTCCCAACATTGTCTGTCGTCCAGGCTACGGTTAATAACGGCCAGTTCTGGCTCAGGGAAACCAGCGACATTTGTTTCCCGAGGATGGGAAGGACACACAGACAGACAGATACAGGGAGACACACAGTCAGACAGACAGACAGACAGACACACACACACACACACACACACACACACACACACACACACACACACACACACACACACACACACACACACACACTCTCTCTCTCTCTCTCTCTCTCTCTCACACACACACACACACACACACACACACACACACACACACACACATACACACACACACACACACACACGTACCACACACACACCACACACACACACACACACAACACACACACACACACACACACACACACACACGGACACACACACACACGCACATGCACACACACACACACGCATGCGCGCGCACAACACACACACACACACACACACACACACACACACACACCACACACACACACACACACACAAACACACACACACACGCACGCACGCACGCACGCACGCACGCACGCACGCACACACACGTACACACGCACCACACACACACACACACACATACACACACACACACACACACACACACGCACGCACGCACGCACGCGCGCGCCCACGGACACACGTGTGTATGTGTGTGTGTGTGTGTGTGTGTGTGTGTGTGTGTGTGTGTGTGTGTGTGTGTGTGTGTGCGAACGCGCACTCTCTCTCTCTCTCTCTCTCTCTCTCTCTCTCTCTCTCTCTCTCTCTCTCTCTCTCTCTCTCTCTCTTGAAGCAGCAATTAAATTGAAAGATGTGGATATTAACTTCGCATTGAATACGTTTAACAACTGTATGAAAAAACAAGCAGACTGTATGAAAACAAGGATCAGAATTGATAAAAGAACATGTAACGATGCGTGGTTTTGACCTAGAATGCCAAGTAGCTAACATTTCTGCCAGAAAGCTCCTAAGCTCCGTGGCCGAGACTGTGTAGACAAGGTTACACCTTTTCAACCGTTGAAATACAATTTTCTCATGTTTCCCATGAACGTTACATGCTGTAGGTCGCTGGTTGTCTGTCATTCGGCTTCTGTATCGTTTGAGAGAGGCTGGATTTCAGACAACAGAACTCCCAACGAAAATTCTGGATGTTTGCAAATGAAATGACTTAGAGGGCTTCTTCCCAGTTGCAGGGGGAAAAAAAGAAGGCAAATGATTGTCAGACAAGAAGCCACTCAAATGTTGCCGGGTGAGAATCCTTGGTCTCAGTGTTCGGCAGTCGTCGGTTCACCAAGCATGATGGGGCTGTGTCTTGCCTTGACTCCATGTCAAAACTGTCCGGGAAGGGGGGGGGGGGGGGGGGGGGAGTCGAGGCGGCTGTCAACACACGTTACGCACGCTGTCAAATAGAATCAGACGTGCAGACGAGCAATGTTACGTGCACGTGCTTGCCTGGGTGCGGTTGTGCGCACTGTAATGCGCAAGTGCGCGCTTGCGTGTGTTTGTGTGTTTGTTCTTTTCTGCTCACCCTCCTCCTACCTCTCCTCCATTCCCACGCGT
>CM031596.1:99686899-99706899 GCA_018398815.1 Conus ventricosus
GTGAGGGGGTTTACGGTGAGGTAGGAGGCCGGGTGTCCCTGAAGGCAGTTCCCCCTGATCTGCCGTCCGCTCGCGCTGATCGACAGTACCTGGAGGGCGCATGCCACGTGCTGGACGCCACCACTCCTTCTGAAGGGCGTTGACGAAGTCCGGATGCAGCGCTGGGCTTTGTTGTTGTCGTCGTAACAGGGGTCAGAGGAGGCCTGCTGAGCGGCTAGCATGGTGTCGTGGGGCTGGCCAGACAGGGGACGGGTCCAGGTGACCCCTATCAGGGTCACCATCACCAGTATCACGTGCCGGCAAGTCCAGCAGTCACCGCCACTCCCTGCTGGTCTTGTACGGGTTTTTGGCCGGGGGTGGTTCTCCATCTGCCCGCCACTAGGGGAGGCGATCCTACAGGAGGTTGGAGGTCTTCCCCCTCTCACAGACACCTTCACTTACACAACACCACAACCCTACACCCGGGCTTGCGGGTGAGACGGTTTATTCCAGCTCACAAGACAACCGCTGATTTTGAGTCCGCCATGCCATTATGCGTATCAAACTCCGGCTACAGAACAGTTTCAACACAATCTGATTTTGCCCGAAAAAAAAAAACAACCCTTCTCTCTTAATAATCACAACGTTTCGGAAGGGGTTGGGGGCTTATTACTATGATTCACTTCGCTGGGATAGGTCCGTACGCACCATAACGAACGACGTGATGCCATAATCCTGGAATTGACAGACTCCCCTCACACTGCCTGGCATAGCGAGCGACGGACCTAACTCTTTGGATCACAGAATATTCTGAAACGGAAATTTTGACAGTTAATTACTGGTTCCCCCCCTCCCCCCCCCCCCCCCCCCCCCCCCCCCCCCCCCCCCCCCCCCCCCGTTAGGTTGATCTTCTTTTGTTCCTCTTCTGTCTTTTTATTATTTTTTTAATTTTCTTTGTTTTAATTTCTTTTTCAGCCCGTTTTCATTTCACTTTAATTCAAAGCAAGCCACATCCCCCCCCCCAAAAAAAAAATCTTAAAATTTGCCAAAGCTGGGATCGCCTGCTTTCACCTTACACTTTTCCACGTCGATCCATCAACATAAAAAAATAAATAAAAAGAAACACAAAAGAAAGAAAGAAGGAAAGGAAGAAGAATAGGAAGGCTACTGGTGGTAGAGTAGTGTGCGCCCGCGGTCGGAGGTAACACGACTGGTGCAACGAACCACAGCAAGAGGAGCACACACACACGCACACACACACCACGCACACACACACGTGTACACCACGAGCTTGGGAGAGGAGAGGACAGACAACGAGAACCGTCCGACCGCTCACACCTTCCTCCACAACCTCACTGCCTTGTCCCGCTCCTCTCCTCGGCATACAGTGAGTGAGAGAGAATGAGAGAGGCGGGAGAAAAGGCGAGAAGTGTGGCTGGCGGCTTGCCTCTGTGTGTGTGTGTGTGTGTGTGTGTGGGCGCGCGCGTGTGTGTGTGTGTGTGTGTGTGTGTGTGCGTGCGTGCGTGCGTGCGTGCGTGTATGTGTGTGTGTGTGTGTGTGTGTGTGTGTGTGTGTGTGTGTGTGTGTGTGTGTGTGTAATGTCTGTGTGTCTGTGTGTGCCCGCTGGAGCCCTTGTCTGTCGAGTGGGATGAGGTGGAGCGAGAAGGGTAGAGGTGGCGGTAGCGGTGGTGATGGGGGTGTGGTGGTGGTGATGGTGGTGGAGGTGGAGGTGGCACACAGAAATTCCAGGCCGATTGTATGAGGATTATGCTGAGGAGGGTGGAGGGGCGGGCAGGCGTCGGGAGGGAGGAGCACTGACACGCGATAGGGCCGACAAACAAAATTTCTCGCCCTCGCTTCACACTCCGGGCGAAGAGAGTCACACGGGGTAAAGCACTGGGGATAAGAGGGTCCACACAGCCCGGCCCTTTAAATTAAAAAAAAAGGTAGGCTGCAGGCAGGCAGGCAGGCTTCACGAGGAGGAGGAGAAGGAGACGGATGGGAGGAGAGAAAGAGGACGGGTCTTGGCAGTGCAGTTCAATCCATCACCCTGTTCCCTTCCACCTTGAACTGCTATTCACAGAGCAAACCACCTTGTATTGTCGTGAAAAGTCCCCTCCCGGTCTTAATTAATACTGTTCTTCACAACAAACCACCTTTAATAAAACTATCAGGCCATAAAGCCTTAACACATCACCCGGTGAAATTTCCTTGTCTTGTTCCAGAGAGATTCATCACATACTTCCACGTGAAATTTCCGTCTTTGTTTCAAAGTTACTCATAACACCTGGTGAAATTTCCGTCATTGTTGAATAGTTATTTGTAACATGCCACCTAGTTAAATTTCCCAGTCTTGTTGAGTAATTGTTCATAACTCACCACCTTCTGAAATTTCCGTCTTTGTTGAACAGTTACTCATAACACATTATGAAGTTTCTATCTTTGTTGAATAGTCATTCATAACATGCCACCTTGTGAATGTACACCACCTATGGTGTACCAGAGATTCTTGTGTGCTTCCACTGAGGAGTGCCATGTTGATGTTTAGATTAACCAAGGGAGGTAGTCTGATGACCCCCGATGAGTTCGCCCAGTGGTGTGGCGATCTAAGGAGGAATCCCTTTGTAGGCACTGACCGGCGACGGGCCGGAAATGCCAAAGAGGGAATACTCTCCAGTAGACCAGGGAAGAGACCCGGAAAGTTTGCTGGGTGCCAGCCCCATTATGTAAGAGGAAGACCAGTAGTTGTGGGATGGCTTACTATGTAGGTTGTTGGTCATCCTGGAGATTTTAAGGAAATAGTTCTGATAATTATTTTCTTATTTCAAACTGTGTGAAACTTAGGATCACGCAATGTTTGAGAAGATTGTTGTATGCTTAGGTTAGATGGACATGTAGGTGATATGAAGTTTGTAGTTAATAGTTGCAGTTAACATGTAAGACCCTTATAAATATTCATGAGGCGTAGGGAATCTGACAGATGGCGTCCCTAGGTGACGCTAGGGGAAGCGTGGGTGCTCTTGAAGTTACGGAGTTATTCAGTCAGGCCCCAAATCTCAAACGGAGAGGACGACACCTTGGTCTGTGAAATGTGGTGATGGTGTTCTGACGGCACCAGAAATGTAAGTTGATGCATTTTTTCCATTTCTGTATTCTGGCCGTGCATCTAAGTACTATGTACTTTGTGTTTTGCTATGTGCGCATTGTTATCATGAAATGAGATTTGATTGTTCCATGCTTTGTGTTCTTGACCCTTTGGGTTTTCTATAGGTCTTATTGAGCACTAAGATTTTTGAAATTGTTTAGAAGTCGAGTTCACAATTGAAGGAAAGACCTACTTAATTGCAGGATAGAAATTCAGTTAAGGATTCAGTTCTGTGACAATAAAATATAAATAAATGAGATAAAATACGGAAGTTATGGAGTCCTTATCAGTATTATGTTTATTGTAAATTGTTAAGTAATAAGTGAATAAGCAAATAATGTAGTGATGTAGTAGACAGACTATTAGTAGTGTTTGTAGAATTTTATAATTGAGCAGTTGAGACAGGAGTCGTTAAATGATGCCGGTGAAACCATATTGTGATGTGTTATTGACTTATGGGCTATGGTAAAAGATGATTTGCATTGCTTTTTTGACCGGAGCGATAAGCCATCTCTCTCTCTCTCTCTCTCTACTAAGTATATTTTTTGTTGAAGAACATGTTGCCATAACCGGCTCTATGTATCTGTCTCCCTTATATGCGTGATGAAGGTTACAGGCTTGTTGCCTATATAGGCTGTTTGCCTTTAATGCCGACTGAAACTGGCATATTTTGTTGTTGCTGTTTCATGTTTTTCATTTCATGAGTCGAAGTGTTTGCGCTTGATTATGTTCACAGTCGATTCCTTGGACTGTTTGTAATTGGGGATGAAGTCTGTTGTCCCATATTGCTTAACCCTTCCCGTACACCGTGGGTGCACAATGCACCCATACTTTTATTAATGTTTCATATTTCAGTTATTGTGCATACAATCTTACTGAAATTTTATGACTTTGTTAGTAAAGGGACTGAGCACGTACTACCCAAAATGAATGCCATTCTGCCTTTAAATAAACAAATAATCAAACAACAAAAACATCGTTATAACCTTCCCTGTACTTCGTGGTGCACACACACCCATACTGCCAAAGAAGGAACTGTGGCGGGCCGTACGTCGTGGTGCACACACACCCATACTGCCAAAGAAGGAACTATGCGGGCCGTACGTCGTGGGTGCACACACACCCATATCCCAAAGAAGAAACTATGCGTGCTTAGCCCTCCTCAGTAATGGAAGTTTTCACACACTGTGCTAGCATCATCTAAGAACTCGACAGAACAGTGCCGTGTGCAAAATATAGGTACTGCGTGGTTTACTGACGTCACATTCCCGTCCACTGAAGCCTGCCGAGCCTGTGGAAAAGTTCCAGATCGCCACGTGCTGAAAGTTTCGCTGTGTTTCAAAGTAAGTATACATTCACATTTCCGTTTACCTACCTCTCATTTTATACATAATGTTTACACTGCATTCCATAACAGCTCGATCTTCTTTACACTTACTGCTCATGCTCTTTTTATATACAGGAGCTGTAGTCAAACAAGCATAAACATTGTGTCTGTAGTAGGTGCGATACAACTACATTCTGCGTTTGTGTTCTATCATTTTTAATTTTAGCATGTGAAACTAATTTCATTGATCGTATAGGCTACAGTAATAAATTGATGGTAATTGTTACAAACACTCACAGCAGTAAAAAGGCTTCATCGCCTGAAAGTACATGAAAGCAAGTCAAATTTATTGCATACAGCAAATCTATGCAGCACAGCTATAGAGCTGAAAACTGATGGTTAGATCAAACAAAATATGTATTTTGGGAACCATAAAATAAAATGGTACACATGTATATTTGCAGGCTGCATCCATAATGGAACGTCTCAACATATTTGAAGCCCTGAATGTTGCCAATGGAGCTGAACCAGACGATGCTGTTGAAGCACTAAACTGTAAGTATTCAGCCCCTCATTTGCCTCACGCTTTGAGCAGTCAGTATAACCAGATGTGCATGTGTGCAGTGAGCAGCGATCAAAGTGTGTTATTGATGAACGTCAGTTTATGCTCTAAAAGTACAGACGCACATTGAATTTGATGCATATACTTACACACACACATCTGAGCATAGAAACATGCATGCACACTTTACATATATTACACATACGTAAACAGAAGCACAAACACGGACAGGAAAGAAACGTTTATATTTCTTTTTTTTTTTCAGCCCCAGAAGATGCACTGAATTTTATTCAAGACAACACGGATGGTGACGGGAGACTAGTCAGTGGTGACGACCTTACTGATGAAGAGGAACCTGATGTCACAGGACAAGCAAATGGTAAGGGTGAAGAGAAATCACACACACACACACACACCACACACACACACACACACACACACACGATGTATGAACCCGGTATTGATGTTCTGTGTGCGCACGTGTGTGGATGGGGAGGAGTATGTGTGGTTACAAATTTATTTTTGTTGCAGTTTTCAGTGCTATGGTGTCAAATAAAAATGAGGCTCATATGTTTATTTGCGCACATATTTATGCATTCATGCTTGTGAGATACACACACACACACACACACACACATAATGCTGAACAATTAAGTAGTGGGGGAAAACAAGTGCAGGCTAACAATTCTTCAGTCATTATAGTAATGGACTTTGCAAAGATATATGTATGTGTGTGTGTGCGTGTCTTTGTGTGTGTGTGTGTATGTGTAACAGATATGTTATTTTTGTTGTTGCAGTTGTCAGAGCTTCTGCAAGTGCTGAGGAGTCAGAGAATGTGCTCCTGAGTCTGACTGGAGTCTGATACCTCTGACGACTACCCCCTTTTTGACGGCACAGATCCAAGCTATTCGCCAGCAGAGGAAAAGAGTACCACCCAGGCAAGATGTCAACAGTTTGGAAGAAATTGGGCACCTGGCAGAATCGGTCATGAAAGGCAAGGACGGTACAGTAATGGAGCTCAGTTCCCCCTTCTGCATCTGTTTGGGAGAGCTTCTGCTGAAAATGTATTCACGATGCCTGCAAACCAGCTAGCTGGTTGCGGTTCTGTACAGGAACCTGTAGATGCATTTCAGCTGTTCATGTCGGATAAGCTGATAAAGTCCATGGTGAAGTTCACCAATCTAGAAGGCAAGCGCCAGAATTCAGACTTTGTGGAGACCGACGGCACTGAAATGAGGGCTTTTTGTGGCTGTATTCTGTTTTTGGGTGGCATGAAGCAAAGCATGTTGTCATCCGTTACCGTTTTTGATACTATGTATGGGCAGGGGTTTGTTCGGGCATCCTTCAGCCGAAACCGTTTTGTGCAGCTGTTGAACTTTTTGAGGTTTGATGACAAAGACACAAGGAGTGCCAGGAGGAGCCGAGATGTCTTTGCTCCTTTCAGAGATTTTGGGATGACTTCACCAAGAACCTGAGGGACCACTACACTCCTGGTCCTTTTATCACCATTGATGAACAGCTGGTTCCGTTCCGTGGCAGGTGTTCATTCATCCAGTATCTGCCTTCCAAGCCAGACAGGTATGGCATAAAAATTTTTTGGGCAGCAGATGCAGAAAACAATTTCCCCCTTGTGGCAGAGCCCTATCTGGGGCGACCACTGGGTGCTGAAAGACAGGTCAATTTGGGGAGGAATGTTGCTCTTCGTCTGTCAGCTCCTTTCTACAGAACAGGCAGGAACATCACAACAGACAATTTCTTCACTGACAAGGAGTTGTCTGACGTTCTCCAGAGCAATGGCCTGACATTTGTTGGGACTGTTCGTGCCAACAAGCGATTTCTTCCCGAGCCCTTCAAAGAAAAAAAAGGATTGCACCTTCATGCGTCCTCATTTCTCTTCCAGGACAAAACTACCATCGTGAATTATCAGACAAAAGCCAACAAGAACGTTGTGGTCATGAGCACCATGCATCATGATAGAGCAGTAGCTCCTGATGCCCCAAAGAAGAAGCCAGACATTGTGCGCTTCTATAACGCCACAAAGGGTGCCGTGGATTCGCTTGATCAGATGGCTCATGCATATTCCACCAAACGCATCACCAAACGATGGCCAATGGTGATGTTTTACAACACTGTGGATCTCAGCACCATTGCTGCCCGTGTTGTCTGGAGCATCAAATTTCCAGACCATGTTCTCTCCAAAAAGGATGCCAGGCTCTGTTCATTCTCCGGGTCGCTGAGCAGCTGTCTTTAGAACATATGGAGAGGAGGCTGTGTGCAAAAAACCTGCCAAACCCACTGAGAAACACAGTGGAGCTTCATGTTCAACACCTTCAACAGAAGATGATAGCTTCACAGGATGGAAGACAAAGTGCTCGTGCAGGTGGCAAAAGAAAAAGACCAGCATCGACCCAGAGACCATCTACCAGCAAACAGAGCAGCCACAAAGAGCCAAAGCAGAAACAAGGTCGCTGTGGATCATGCAGCTGGAAGCTTGATAGAAAAGCTCGGAAATCTTGCTTCTGCTGTTCCGCTTGGCTCTGCAAAGAGCACACCATGTTTGTCTGCAAACAGTGTGCCGATTCCATCACTGATGCACCCTAAGGAGATATCTGCAACTTGGTCGTCTTCCACTTGTCTGGAAGAAGTTCTTCCTCCAAAGTTCAACAGCTGCAACAAATGGTTCTGTCATAAATCTAGTCATGCTTGTTATTTTACTTTGCTGAAACAAAGTTGATTTTCTATTTCAACAGAGAAATGAAAATTACATGGTTTGTTTTATCAGCTTGCTTTCTTTATCACCCTCTTGTATCAAATGACAATGTTATTGCTGTTCTTGCTTTTGTCATGCGCTGATAGGTTATACATGAACTGCTCTTAAGCTAGTTTGATAAACATTTTCATCTGCAGAACTTGTCTTCTTTTCTTTTATTCTTACGCACTCGCATGTGTGGTGTGTGTGTGGTGTGTGTGTGTGTGTGTGTGTGTGTGAGAGAGAGAGAGAGAGAGAGAGAGAGAGAGAGAGAGAGAGAGAGAGAGAGAGAGAGAGAGAGAGAGAGAGAGAGAGAGAGACAGACAGACAGACAGACAGACAGACAGACAGACACACACACTGGCACCATCACACACACACACACACACACACACACACACATGCATAGAAAAACAATGCAAAAATACAAATGCCAATCTATGAACTAGTCATGGGTGTGTGTGCACCCACGACGTACGGCGAGGACAATTCACCGAATCGCCTATATAACGACCATGGTGTGTGTGCACCACGATGTACGGCGAGGACTATTCACCGAATCGCCTATATAACGACCATGGGTGTGTGTGCACCCACGATGTACGGCGAGGACTATTCACCGAATCGCCTATATAACGACCATGGGTGTGTGCGCACCCACGAAGTACGGCGTGTGAGTTTTTTGGCGACGTACGGGAAGGTTAATTATAGAAGCGAAGGATGAGCAGTTATGATGGAACACATGGAATGAGGTGGAATAATTGTGTTAGGGATGTGAATCCCACATAATTGGCAGTTGCTGTTCTGACTTAGGGCAGCACAGGGTCGAACCGTGTCTTGAGGGTAGGTTCACCCTGGTTTCAGAGTGGTCGTTGTGTCACTCGGTTAGTTCTTGTTTGGATAGGTTATCATTGTTGGTAACCTCTGTGCAAATCCAATGCAAGAGACTAAAAGAGCTATAGTGGTTAGACCTATGATTCCGAATACCATAGTATAGCGCATTCCTGATTATGTGTCTCCTGAATGATATGCTCTGGCTCGCAGTCAGAATGGGGAATACCTTATCCCTGAGACTGACCTAGCTTCGTAATTTTGCTAAATGATGTTTTTCTGTCACGTGGAAGGACTTATGAAATGATTCGGATGTATGTGAACTATGCAATGGTGTAAGATGCATTTGTGGTTTACGTTCGTTTGCATTTTCATTGACAGGCCACGGTTGCTAGAGCCCTTTTCCTTTTTCTTCTCCCCTTTGTCGTTACTTCTACCTTAATTTTTCCCCTATTTTTCCTTTTGTTGGGCATTGTCGCCAGCCCTTTTTATGCATAAGAACTTTAGACCAAATTAAAAGAAAGAAAATCTTCACTGGGCCTGACTCATTTGTCTTTTTTGGATGAACCTAGTCCAACTTTCTCCCGAACCCGATCTCCCCTTGTGCGTTTCTTTACAGTAGAACAAGGGAGGTTTACACTTTTGCCGCCCAATGTGGGGCTAGTTGGATTAGGATAGTTTAATTAAAGGGCTCTAGCAACGTCAACCAGAAGGGCGAGCGATGTCCGAAGAAGAAGCCAGGCACCTTGCTGAGGCCGAAGACTCGGCACCAGCTGCAGTTAGAGGGGAGGAAGACGTGGCGGCCTTACGGGACAAGCTGAGGCGACTGGAGTTGAAGCACCAGGATGCTGTTTCTGAGCTGGAAGCCAGATTGCGACGGGCCACCCAGGAGCAGATCACCGTGGTCACCCAGCCACCACCCATGGTCCCAAAGGTGAAGCTTTTCACCGGTCTGCCCCAGCGTCACCACAGGAGACAACCTTTGGGGAATGGTATTCCGTCATGCGGGATGCCCTGAAGGATGAGGCAGTTATGAACAAAACTGCCTTCATCAAACGCCATCTTCGGGGACCAGCCCCCCAGCACGTCAGCAGCCTCTCCACCACCGATGCTGCCCTAATATTAGAGCAGCTAAACGGTCTGTTCGGGCACTGAAGTCACCAGAGGACGTTTTCTACGAGTTGTGCCAGGCAAGACCAAAGCCGGGACAGAAGTTGGCAGACCATCTTCTGAAGATTTACGGCAGGCTGAAGGAACTACAACCAGCAGCCCCCGATGTCGAGGGGACTTCAGCTGGAAGCTGTACCTGGCCTTCTCCAAGAGCTGCTCCGGCCTGATTGCTCTGGAGCTCCGGAGCAAGTTCGGTGTCCCAGGCGAAGGGGCACCCACGTTCGGTGACCTGTTCAAGGCCGTCAGGCAAAGCGAGGGTCTTGGACTGCAGACGGACCGAAGGATGGGTCGTCAGCCCGAAGCAGTGGGCCATACAACCCAGGGACCACACTGACTGGAGGAGACAGCCATCCGCCTTCAAACCCTCGGCGGACCAAAGGGCCGTGGTTCAAGTGTGGTCTTGAGGGTCACTTTTACAGGACTGCCAGAACCCAGCCAACCCTCAACTGGTAGCCCAGAGAGACCAGGAGAGACGGCGCCGGAACAACGAATGGCGTCGGCGGAAGGGACTTCCAGAGGCCCCTTTAAACTAGGAGTAGACTCCATGAGTTTGGCTCTGGAACACGCTGACGCCCTGGAGACTTTGGTAGATCAGAGTCTTGGCTCTCAGAGAGCTGATTCGGTTAAGGCCCTTAAACAGGTCATAGGAGTCTTACGTTCAATGTTGGCCCCACAATAGGAACTCCTAGGGTGGGGAAGTGCAGCCGCGTTATGTTTGTTCGGACAGTCATGCTATATGAAAAAAAGATTTTTCTTTTTATCACTTCAGTGACTATGTGCACGATGATTGGATTTCATTTTCGAGGTGCTGCATTTGTATTGTTGTGTGAAATTTTATTCCCATTTGAATTATTATTCCCATTGGCACAACCGATATTGAGTTGTCGATGTTTCCTATATTTGTGATTTTTTTAAGGAAACATCTAGCCTTGGAGGGGTATGTGTACACCACCTTTTGGTTTACCAGAGATTCATGTGTGCTTCCACTGAGGAGTGCCGTGGCTGATGTTTAGATTAACCGAGGGAGGTAGTCTGATGACCCCCGATGAGTTCGCCCATTGTGTGGCGATCTAAGGAGACCAGAGATTCTTGTGTGCTTCCACTGAGGAGTGCCATGGTTATGTTTAGATAACCAAGGGAGGTAGTCTGATGACCCCCGATGAGTTCGCCCAGTGGTGTGGCGATCTAAGGAGGAATCCCTTTGTAGGCACTGACCGGCGACGGGCCGGAAATGCCAAAGGGGGAATACTCTCGAGTAGACCGGGGAAAGAGACCGGGAAAGTTTGCGGGGGTGCCAGCCCCATTATGTAAGAGGAAGACCAGTAGTTGTGGGAGGGGCTTACTATGTAGGTTGTTGGTCATCCTGGAGATTTTAAGGAAATATTTTCTGATAATTATTTTCTTATTTCAAACTGGTGAAACTTAGGATCACGCAATGTTTGAGAAGATGTTGTATGCTTAGGTTAGATGGACATGTAGGTGATATGAAGTTTGTATTTTAATAGTTGCAGTTAAACATGTAAGACCCTTATAAACATTCATGAGGCGTAGGGATCTGACAGATGGCGTCCTAGGTGACGCTAGGGGAAGCGTGGGTGCTCTTGAAGTTACGGAGTTTATTCAGTCAGGCCCCAAATCTCAAACGGAGAGGACGACACCTTGGTCTGTGAAATGTGGTGATGTGATTCTGACGGCACCAGAAATGTAAGTTGATGCATTTTTTCCATTTCTGTATTCTGGCCGTGCATCTAAGTACTATGTACTTTGTGTTTTGCTATGTGCGCATTGTTATCATGAAATGAGATTTGATTGTTCCATGCTTTGTGTTCTTGACCCTTTGGTTTTCTATAGGTCTTATTGAGCACTAAGATTTTGAAATTGTTTTAGAAGTCGAGTTCACAATTGAAGGAAAGACCTACTCAATTGCAGATAGAAATTCAGTTAAGGATTCAGTTCTGTGACAATAAAAATATAAATAAATGAGATAAAATACGGAAGTTATGGAGTCCTTATCAGTATTATGTTTATTGTAAATTGTTAAGTAATAAGTGAATAAGCAAATAATGTAGTGATGTAGTAGACAGACTATTAGTGGTGTTTGTAGAATTTTATAATTGAGCAGTTGAGACAGGGGTCGTTAAATGATGGCCGTGAAACCATATTGTGATGTGTTATTGACTTATGGGCTATGGTAAAAGATGATTTGCATTGCTTTTTTACCGGAGCGATAAGCCATCTCTCTCTCTCTCTCTCTCTCTACTAAGTATATTTTTTGTTGAAGAACATGTTGCCATACCGGCTCTATGTATCTGTCTCCCTTATATGCGTGATGAAGGTTACAGGCTTGTTGCTATATAGGCTGTTTGCCTTTAATGCCGACTGAAACTGGCATATTTGTTGTTGCTGTTTCATGTTTTTCATTTCATGAGTCGAAGTGTTGCGCTTGATTATGTTCACAGTCGATTCCTTGGACTGTTTGTAATTTGGGGATGAAGTCTGTTGTCCCATGTTGCTTAATTATAGAAGCGAAGGATGAGCAGTTATGATGGAACACATGGAATGAGGTGGAATAATTGTGTTAGGGATGTGAATCCCACATAATTGGCAGTTGCTGTTCTGACTTAGGGCAGCACAGGTCGAACCGTGTCTTGAGGGTAGGTTCACCCTGGTTTCAGAGTGGTCGTTGTGTCACTCGGTTAGTTTCTTGTTTGGATAGGTTATCATTGTTGGTAACCTCTGTGCAAATCCAATGCAAGAGACTAAAAGAGCTATAGTGGTTGGACCTATGATTCCGAATACCATAGTATAGCGCATTCCTGATTATGTGTCTCCTGAATGATATGCTCTGGCTCGCAGTCAGAATGGGGAATACCTTATCCCTGAGACTGACCTAGCTTCGTAATTTTGCTAAATGATGTTTTTCTGTCACGTGGAAGGACTTATGAAATGATTCGGATGTATGTGAACTATGCAATGGTGTAAGATGCATTTGTGGTTTACGTTCGTTTGCATTTTCTTCTCCCCTTTTTCTTCTCCCTTTGTCGTTACTTCTACCTTAATTTTTCCCCTATTTTCCTTTTGTTGGGCATTGTCGCCAGCCCTTTTTATGCATAAGAACTTTAGACCAAATTAAAAGAAAAAATCTTCACTGGGCCTGACTCATTTGTCTTTTTTGGATGAACCTAGTCCAACTTTCTCCCGAACCCGATCTCCCCTTGTGCGTTTCTTTACAGTAGGAACAAGGGGAGGTTTACATGAAATTTTCCATTCTTGTTGAATAATTGTTCATAACAACCACCATCTGAAATTTCCGTCTTGTTGAACAGTTATTCATAACACCTTGTGAAATTTCAATTTTGTTGAATAGTTATTCATAACATACCATCTTGTGAAATTTCCCAGTATTGTTGAATAGTTCTTCGTAACATACCAACTGGTGAACTTTCCCCGTATTGCAGAATAGTTATTCATAACATACCACCTTGTGAAAACTCCCAGTCTTTGTTGGATAGTTCTTCATAACATACCACCTTGTGAAATTTCCCAGTCTTCGGTGAAAAATTAGTTATGATATACCAACTTGTAAAATTTCCCAGTCTTGTTTAATAGTTATTCATAACATACCACCTTGTGAAATTTCAGTCGTGTTTAATAGTTATTTATAACATACCACCTTGTGAAATTCCCAGCCTTTGTTGAATAGTTATTTCAGAACATATCACCTTGTAAATTTCTCATCCTTTGTTCAATAGTTATTCAAAACATAACGTCGTGTGGAGTTTCCCAGCTTTTGTTGAATAATTATTTATAACATATACCAACTTGTGAAGTTTTCCAGTCGTTGTTGAATAGTTATTCATAACATACCTCCATGTGAATTTTCCCAGTCTCATTGAATAGCCATTCACAACAAAGCACTTTCTAAAACTCACATTCTTGAAACGTTGTTCCCAGCAAACTACCGTGTAAACCCCCCCATTTTTGAAATTATATCCACAGGAAACCATGCATGTGAAAGTTCCCAGTCTTGAAGCACTATTCACAACAATCCACCTTTAAAAGTATTTAGTCTATGGGATGTGTGCTGTTATCAGCAAACTACCTTTCAAAATTTCCAGCCTTTAACTGCTATTCACAACAAGCCACCTCTGAATATCCCGGTTTTGAAGTGCTGCTTACAGCAAACACTTCCAGTCTTGATATTCTATCAACAGCAGGCCACTTCTGAAAGTTAACTGCTTTGAAGTGCTGTTCACAGTAAACCACCGTGTGAAAGTTTCCAGTCTGGAAGAGAACTTCACTGTAAATCACTTTTGAAAGCTCCTAGTCTTGAAGTCGACACAGCAAAACCATCTTTGACAGTTCTCAGTCTTGAAGTGCCCATTGCACACCACTTTTAAAAGTTCCAAGCCTTGAAGTGCCCAAGGCAAACCACCTTCAAAAGTTCCCAGTTTTAAAGTGCCAACAGCAAACAACCTATAAACGTTTACAGATTTGAACTGTCCACAACAAACCTCTTTTAAAAGTTCCAAGCCTTGAAGTGCCCAAGGCAAACCACCTTTAAAAGTTCCCAATTTTAAAGTGCCACCAGCAAAAAAACCTATAAAAGTTTTTCAGTTTTGAATTGTCCACAGCAAACCTCTTTTAAAAGTTCCAAGCCTTGAAGTGCCCGCAGCAAACAACCTATAGAAGTTTACAGTTTTAAATCGTCCACAGAAGACCACCTACAACATGTTCCAGTCTTGTAGTTCCAACAGTAAACCATCTTTAAAAGTTGCCTGTCCTTGGGTGCCCGCAACGAACCACTTTGAATGTTTCCAGTCTTGATGTACCAACAGCAAACCATCTGTGAAATTTCCCAGTCTTAAAAATGCTCACAGTAAACCATCTTTGAAAATTCCCAGTCTTGAAACAGCCATGACAACCATCTTGGAAGTTTTCAGTCTTGAAGTGCCCACAATGACCCACCGTTGAAAGTTACCAGTCTTGAAGTGCCCACAACAAACCACCTTTGGAATTTCTCAGTCCTTGCGTGTCCATAGCAAACCACCTTTAAAAGTTTCCAGAATCAAACGTCCACGGCAAACCACCTTAAAAGTTCCCAGCCTTGCAGTGCCCTTAGAAAACCACCTTTGAATATTTCCAGTCTTCAAGTGCCCACAGTAAACCATCTTTGAAAATTATCAGTCCTTGAGTGCCCATACCAAACCACCTTTAAAAGTTTCCAGTATTAAAATGCCCACAGCATATAGAAAATTCCCTAAAGTTCCCACAGCAAATAAAACATATCCTAGTCTTGGAGAGCCCGAAGAAAACCACCTTTGAAAGTTCCGTCTGAAGACGGTACGTGGCTACCTTAATATGTGATGATAAAGGGTCATATATGTAAAAGATCTTACCAAAGGGAACTCTGGAATTCTGGCCCAGAGAGAGAGAGAGAGAGAGAGAGAGAGAGAGAGAGAGAGGAGAGAGAGAGAGAGAGAGAGAGAGAGAGAGAGAGAGAGAGAGAGAGCATCACGTAAGGACGTGTGCCTCAGGTTTGCTGTACTCTTGTTCTTGTAATAAGTGCGTGTGTCTGTGATTTGCTGTGCTCTTCTTGTTCTTGAAAAAAAAAAATGTATATCTGGGGTTTTCCGTACTCTACTTGTTCTCGTTCTCTTGTTGTACACAAATTGTTCTTGTAATTGGGACGTCTGTCTGTAGTTTGCCGTGCGCCGATTGTTCTTGTACTAAGGACGCGTGTTTGCGGTTTATTGCACTCTTGTTGTTCTTGTACTGAGAGCGTGTCTGTGGTTTGCTGTACTCAAAGTGTGCTTGTTATTAGGACGTATAATAAGTACGTACGCCAGTGGTTTGTTGTACGCAAATCGCTCTTGTAATTAGGACGTATAATAAGGACGTACGCCAGTGGTTTGCTGTACGCAAATCGCTCTTTTAATTAGGACGTATAATAAGGACGTACGCCAGTGGTTTGCTGTACGCAAATCGCTCTTGTAATAAGGACGTATATCTGTGGTTTGCTGTACTCCTGTTGTTCTTGTAATAGGGACACATGCCTGTGATTTGCAATATGCAAATCGCTCTTGTCATAAGGGCGTGTATCTGTGGTTTGCTGTACACTTGGTGTTCTAGTAATAAGAACATACTCCTGTGATTTGCAGTACGCAAATTGTTCATGTAACAGGGACGTATGTCTGTGATTTGCTGTACGCAAACTGTTCTTGTAATAAGGACGTTTGTCCGTGGTTTGATGTGCTCTTGTTTTTCTGGTAAAAGGACGTGCGTCTGTGGTTTTCTGCACTTTTGTGATAAGGACATGTACCTGTGTTTTGCCCTACTCTTGTTCTTGTAAACAGGACGTGTGTGTGTGGTTTGCTGTACGTAAATTGTTATTGTAATTAAGATGCGTGTCTGTAGTTTGCTGTACGCAAATTGTTTTTGTAATTAAGACGTGTGTCTGTAGCTTGCTGTACGCAAATTGTTCTTGTAATTAAGACGCGTGTCTGTAGTTTGCTGTACGCAAATTGTTCTTGTAATTAAGACGTGTGTCTGTAGTTTGCTGTATGCAAATTGTTCTTGTAATTAAGACGTGTGTCTGTAGTTTGCTGTACGCAAATTGTTCTTGCAATTAAGACGTGTGTCTGTAGTTTGCTGTACGCAAATTGTTCTTGCAATTAAGGCGTGTGCCTGTAGATTGCTGTATGCATAATGTTCTTGTAATCAAGACATGTGACTGTAATTTGCTGTACGCAAATTGTTCTTGCAATTAAGACTTTTGTCTGTAATTTGCTGTACGCAAATTGTTCTTGTAATTAAGACTTTTGTCTGTAATTTGCTGTACGCAAATTGTTCCTGTAATAAAGACGTGTGTATGTAGTTTGCTGTACGCAAATTGTTCTTGTAATTAAGACTTTCGTTTGTAATTTGCTGTACGCAAATTGTTCTTGTAATTAATACTTTTGTCTGTAATTTGCTGTACGCAAATTGTTCTTGTAATTAAGACTTTTGTCTGTAATTTGCTGTACGCAAATTGTTCTTGTAATTAAGATGTGTGTCTGTTGTTTGCTGCTTTTTTGTTGTTCCTATAGGAAGAATGTGTGTCTATGGTAGCTGTACTCGTGTTGTTCTGGAAATAAGGGCATGTGTCTGTGATTTGCTGTGTTCCAGTTATTCTTATGAAAGGAACTCGAGTCTGTGGTTTGCTGTACTTAGTTGTTCTTGTTAGTAGAGCATGCATTTTTGATCAGTGTACTCAATTGTTCCCGTCAAAACTGGAGTGAGGCAAGGATGTCTGCTGTCACCTTTCCTGTTTCTGCTCGTGGTAGACTGGATCATGAGGACAACGACCGCCGGGAATAGGAATGGTATCCAGTAGACAATGACTGGACAGTTAGACGACCTGGACTTTGCTGACGATCTGGTGCTCCTGTCCCACACCCATCAGCAAATGCAAGAGAAGACATCAGACTTGGCAGAAGTTTCAGCAAAGGTCGGGCTGAAGGTGAACAGAGGGAAAAACAAAAGTACTACGAACCAACGCAAAGAAACAAATGATCCCATCAGATTGAATGACGACCTGCTAGAAGAGGTGGAAAAGCTCACGTACCTGGAGAGCACAACTGACAGGCAAGGTGGAACGGATGCGGACGTCAAAGCAAGAACTGGCAAGGCCAGGATAGCTTTTCGTCAATTAAAGAACATCTGGACCTCCAGGCTTGTTGGCAGACGAACCAAGATACGACTTTTCAACTCTAATGTCAAGTCAGTACTCATGTATGGTGCCAAGACTTGGAGAACAACAAAGACCATCTCAAGAAAATACACACATTCATTTACGGCTGCCTCCGACAGATACTTCAGATCCACTGGCCAGACACTATCAGGAATGTGGAACTGTGGGAGCGGATACATCAACTCCCTGCGGAGAAAGAGGTGAAAAAGAGGAAATGGTGTTGGACTGGCCACACATTGAGGAAGCCCATCGACGACATGACGCGACATGCTCTGCGCTGGAACCCACAGGGACAGAAGAGAAGGGGAAGATCAAGGAATTCATGGAGGAGAGACTTGGATGCAGGGAGGAAGAGAGCGGGATACACCTGGACAGAACTTGGAAAGGGCAGCCCAGGACAGGGCGTGCTGGCGGATTGTTGTTGATGGCCTTTGCTCCAGTGGGAGCTGATGGCTTGAACGAATGAACGTACTCAATTGTTCTCGTAACCAGAACGTCTGTCTGTGGTTTGCCTTACTCCTCTTAAGGGTACACTTATTCAAGATTTAAAATAATTAAGTGATTAATGTAATTATGCCCGGTATTGATGGTTTGTTGCCCTAAAGTCGTTCTTGCTGTATTTCTTAGTGAAACCAACACGCTGCTGCCTCTTCACAATCACCATGACTGGCGGCACACAGGCCATTATAGTGATACTGCAAGGCAATTAGCCAGACAAATACGCTGTAATCTCTGAGAAAGAAAGAGAGAGAGAGAGAGAGAGAGAGAGAGAGAGAGAGAGAGAGAGAGAGAGAGAGAGAGAGAGGAGAGACGAGCGGTGTGTGTGTGCGCGTGTGTGTGTGTGTGTGTGTTGTGCTGGCTGTGTGTGTGTGTGTGTGTGTGTGTGTGTGTGTGTGTGTGTGTGTGTGTGTGGTGTGTGTGTGTGTGTGTGTGTGTGTGTACGTCCTTGAGTGTGTGTGTGTGTGTGTGTGTGTGTGTGTGTGTGTGTGTGTGTGTGTGTGTGTGTTGTGTTGTGTTGTGGTGTGTGTGTGTGTGTGTGTGTGTGTGTGTGTGTGTGTGTGTGTGTGTGTGTGTGTGTGTGTGTGTGTGTGTGTGTGTGTGTGTGTGTGTAGGTGTGGTGTACTCACGACTTGCGGCTTAGAGGCATTAAGATCAAACTGCAGCAATAATTACCGAGGATGGACAAATGTCTCTCTCTCTCTCTCTCTCTCTCTCTCTCTCTCTCTCTCTCTCTCTCTCTCTCTCTCTCTCTCTCTCTGTGATGCAAGTGTTCTCTCATGCACTTTAGGTCCGTGGCTCCAGATAACAAGGCTTTCTTTACCAGGCCAACCGGGTCAAATTTGTCGAAAAGATGTCAGAAATAAATAACGAGCTGCCTATCTCCAATTTCTCAGCTCTCTAATCCTGTGGCTCTTAACACACTGTCCCGACCATCCACCGCATCACACACTGGCCACATTGTCACTGTGTCCTGGTTTGCTTTCCGCAATGGGATGGAGGCACAGAAGCAAAAACGTCAGTTTGGTTAAAACAGAGTAAGCACCACCTTTCAACCTTTCAGCCAGACCCACCTCCAAGTCTGCCCTGTCCACACTGCAAAAGACTGTTCTATGCAGCTCTCGGCCTGATCAGCCATCTCCGTACCCCCCCCCCCCCCCCCCCCTCATCCGTGACATCTGAAGTCTTTATCATCTTCGTCCACGAAGGTCATACAACAGTTTCTGCAATGGCAATATGCCCGCTGTAATAATATCCTAGAAGGATCTGCTATCACGATGTATTGTTTGAAATTAAGGCTTACTGCTCACCTACAAGGCTGACTTGCTTGCCACACTGAGACAGTGCTTCAGTCTTGTGGTGGGTACTGGGGTTGAAGATGATGATGATGAGCGGTTCACTGTATGGTGTTCGAGTGGTACATTGTTGTGCTTTGCTGAACAATATTACGACGGAACATGCCCATTCACGGTATTGGTGTTGGTGTAGAGTACCACCGCGCTCCTCTGAATGATGTCGGCATGGAACATGATGATGCCTCATATGACGATGCCCCATCAAATGAGGTTGGTGTGGAACATGATGATGCCCCATCAACTGACGTTAGTATAGAACATGATGATGCCCCATCAACTGACGTTGATATAGAACATGATGATGCCCCATAAACTGACGTTGATATAGAACATGATGATGCCCCATCAACTGACGTTAGTATAGAACATTATAATGCCCAATCAAATGACGTTAGTATAGAACATGATAATGCCCCATCAAATGATATTAGTATGGAACATGATAATGCCCCATCAAATGATGTTGATGTGTAACACGCGATGCCTTATTGTATGGTATTAGTGTGGAACACTAAGGTGCCCCAATAATGGTTTTATGTTGGAAATGATGATGCCCCATCGTATTATGTTGGTGTGTACCCTGATGATGGCCCGGTGAATGACCTTGCGGAACATTGTGATACCCTAGTGAATAGTCTGGTGTGGAATGAGA
>CM031596.1:99716899-99726724 GCA_018398815.1 Conus ventricosus
ACTGCTGAGCCACTCAGCCGAATTAAGATTGCCTACATAGATGTATGTCCATGCGGCCTAGATCTCGGACCCCAGAACACATCATCCAACACTGCCCAGCCCGTGATGTTCCATAACGTCAAACCTGGTCAAAGGGTGCAGAGCTGCAAATGCAGTTTGGGAGCAGCCGTCAAGACCTTGAGAAGCCTGTGACATTCATGTGGCGACAGGATTGAAGATCTGACGCAGCCAAATTTTAAATCGACCGCAAAGAAGAAGAACAAGTCCTTTTCGGACTTCGTTTTTTCCTCTTCTGATTACAGATTCAACGCATTTTACATTTGAAATGCCGACGACATTTTCAGCCGTAAAGCCAGTCTTTCTGAAACAAAAGGATACCCACGATACTGACGATGATATCTTTCCGTTTTCGTAATGTCTGGCAGCGGAACGCGTTACTGGCCGGGGCACCATTCTCGGGGCGCGGGACATCAGAGGACTTTGGTGCATTTATTGGAAAGAGCAAGGCACTGATTTGCAATATCTGTGTATTTCACATTCCGACATCTTTATGCACACACTCAAATGGACGCATACATACACACGTACCCGCATGAAACCGTACGCGCGTGCACGCACGCACGCACGCACGCACGCACCACCACACATTTGTTCTTTCATTCTTTTATTTGTTCTTTTGTCGTTCTTTCGTCTGTTTAGGTTCTTTGTATATAGATGGCCTATTTTGTAGAATTTTCAGATTGTGTGTTGAAAATGTTTATGAATGTGCGATAACCATGGGTACTCTTCTTACATTGTACACTGGGAAGAGACGGGGGGGGCGAGGGGGGCGGGGGAGAGAGAGAGAGAGAGAGAGAGAGAGAGAAGAGAGAGAGAGAGAGAGAGAGAGAGAGAGAGAGAGAGAGAGAGAGAGAGAGAGAGAGAGAGAGAGAGAGAGAGAGAGAAGAGAGGGATAAGGTGCAAGGATGTGGTGATCGTGTGGGTTGGTGATGTGGGATGGGTCGGTTGGGATATATTTTTTCACCTTGTTAAAACATACAAGTATATTCGGTATAATCATAATACGGTAATTCTGTGGATGGTCCATACTCGAACTTCTTTTGTTTGCATTGAAACCGAAAGTCTAAAGTTCGTAACCTGAGACTTGAGTAATACATTCTATGCAATGTATCTGTGATCACATAAAGAACCTTTTCTGAAAGGAATACATTCTTTAAAAGAGAAGAACCAACAATGCCTTTCTTGTTTTCCAGGAGAGAGAGAGAGAGAGAGAGAGAGAGAGAGGAGAGAGAGAGAGAGAGAGAGAGAGAGAGAGGAGAGAGCAAGAAGCGAAGGTCTTTGTGCAGAACTGACCCTCCAAGGAACAGGAATTCCGCCTTAACAGATAACTTGGTAAACACGGAAGAAAACAGTGACAGCCACAGACTGCCCGCTTTCACACCCTGTCTTCAAGTTCTCTCCTGACCACACTTCCAGACGGTTTGCGTCTCGCACGCATATTACAGACTTTCCCTGCCACTGAAAGATGCGGGTAACAGAAACAGCCCTTGGTTGCGAGTGAAGAAACACGGAAATTCGCTCAGGCGTCTACGAGTGCGTACCTAAGACGAGAAGAGATTATGAGATATCTGACATCTCTATACCCTCCTCTTCCTTCCCCCCCCCCCCCCCCCCCCACTTGCCAACCCCCTTCCCCCCCCCCCCCCCCCGAGTCCCTCTCCTTCTCCCCCGCCCTTACCCAGGGAGGAAAGCGAACCTCGAGTGGCTCCCCCCCTGGTAGACCGCTACTGAGGGTCAAGACCTCCCTGGAGGGAGAGGGTGGGTGGACGGCTGTCGTCCACAACAAAACAGGAAGCGGGATGGGTCTCCTGTGTCAAGCCTTGCTGACCGCCACACAGTGGGAAAGTGGGGTTCTCAACCCTCACTATGACTGAGACAATCCCCCGTTCTTCCACGTTCTTCTCCCAGCCCTACCCAGAGGCGTGAAGAGAGAGAGAGAGAGAGAGAGAGAGAGAGAGAGAGGGAAGAGAGAGAGAGAGAGAGAGAGAGAGAGAGAGAGAGATTCGAATGGTTTCTTCTAGGCTTTAGCCACTAATGAAGGTGTGTGTGGATATTATACGAAAGTAACAAAAAGCGCAAAAAAAAGAAAAAAAAGTCAAGACAAGTAAGTCAAACAGCACATCATAGAGATCAATATCAACATTGATCTTCTCATGAAACAGATATTTCTTTGAGCTTATTAAATGCCTTATATAGAAACAACGAAAAAGTTTTAATTTCTTCAGCAGGTGGAAGACATCAACAATATCAACTTGAATATGGAAGGCTGCGTATAATATTAATGTTTGATGAATTAATCCCGAATATTCCTAAGAGCAGGGCAACAGAGAACAAAATGCATTTCATTCTCCTGAGATTCCTTGCACGATGGACAAAGTGGGCCCTTCTCAGAGAGTCTTGAAAGGGAACCGATTGACTATGGAAAGATGTATTTCCAAGACTAGAAGTAACCTGAAGTCACTCACGAAACCACCAGCAGCCCTGGCACCCCCTCCCGCCACGCCATGACCCTATATAGCTATGAACAACGACTGTGGACCCCTTACGCTAAAAGCAGCACCGTGTTCGCACATCAAGTCCAAGCAGAGCATTTTGCGTTTATTTTTGGCACTTCTGTCAATTAATCTACAGACATGTGTATTGTAATTAATGCACTAAGTACGAAATCCGCTGCTAAGAAAGGGTATTTTAGAAGAAAATACGATTTCCAGTATGAAACACTGTAATGAACCCTCCACCACCGTAATGAATGATTGTATATCATACGAACGCCTGCTTTACGCGCGTTCTTGAGAACCGCGCGCAGTGCGTGGCCTCCGTGATAGAAAGTTTCTGTCACGGAGGCCACGGTCAGTGCCTATGTCCACACTATATTCCTATCCTATCCTTTCTGGTCACAGTGAGAGAGAAACCGAGAAAGAAAGCCCACATGCCCGCATGTATGGTGAATAACATCTTCCCCTGCGCTGGAACTTTGCTTAAAAGGCGCGCGCTTGTTGTGAACTGGCTCTGCGACGGACAACACGTGCCATGCGCGTAGCTATGGGAAAGAATGTGTAGGCTACATCCGCTAGGGAACGCGCATCGCTGTTAGCATTACGTTCAGCTGTTAGTGTAAGGGACTCAACAAACTATTGCTGAACATGGACGGGCAGGAACAGGGAACGCTCCGTTGCCAGCCGCTGGCTGACCATCGTCCTCTTGTCTGGGAAACGTCCACCACCACAGTACTGACCAAGGTTTGTGAACGTGTCCTTGACAGTCGTCGTCTGTCAGATAGTTGATTTGATCGCGTCTGGAGAATGGGCTAGGGCTTCATTTCTGTGAGCGAAAAGAATCTTGCAATGCAAATAAATTTGAATGATACCCTAACATAGAACGTGGTAGTGAGAATTAAAAACTTAAGGCGTCAAGAGCAAGTTTCTGATGGGGGGGACCATGACTGCGAGCAGAAGAGATAAAAGATGGTTGACATGAACGCTCAAGAGAACGGCTAAGGGTTTCCAAAATGGCGTACGCTTTTGTTACGGTTTTGAGCAAATACTGAAACACGCAAAACAAACAAACAAACAAACAAACAAACACAACAACAACAACAACAACAAAAAAAAAAGGGGGGGGGGAAACGCAGCTGTATTGATGTACATTAATGATGATGATGGTAATGATAATGATGATGACGAAGATAATGATCATAATGATAATAATGATGATGGTGATGATAGTAACAATAACAATGATGATGATGATGATGATGATGATGATGATGATGATGATGATGATATGATGATAATGATGATGATGACAATAACAACAACAATAACAGTAGTAATAATAACAATGATGATAATAACAATAACAATAATAATAAGACATCTAGGAGAGCCGCAACTGACAACAGTAGGAAAACACCGTCAACGATGTGTCTCTTCTACCAAGTGAAAACGAACTACCGCTTCTACCAAGTAAATCAAAACTACCGATACATGAAAGCGGGCGTGGGTGCACGTGCATGTGTATACATTAGGATGGTGGGAGGGCGGGAGAGGGGGTTTCTATCGGGCCATAACTTATAATAAATGACTCTTAACTGGTCTGGTGCCTTCAAAGAGAGAAAGAGTAATGTGAAAATCCGCCCCGGTAGAGATTTACTTCCTGAAACTAACAGACTTGCACAGAAGGGGAGATGAGAGAGAACGCTTCTTCGGTGAGCGCTCTGTATATTTATTGTTCCCGCGAACGGTGCAGGTCAGTGGGAACAGCCAGACACAGCTGCTTCGCTTTGCTTCTGCGTGCGCGCGCTTGTGTGTGTGTGTGTGTGTGTGTGTGTGTGTGTGTGTGTGTGTGTGTGTGTGTGTGTGTGTGTGTGTGTGTGTCTGTGTGTGTGTGTGTGCTCGCGCGCACTTGTGTGTGTGTGTGTGTGTGTGTGTGTGTGTGTGTGTGTGTGTGTGCTCGCGCGCATTTGGGTTGTGTGTGTGTGTGTGTGTGTGTGTGTGTGTGTGTTGTGTGTGTGTGTGCGTGCGTGTGCGCCCGAGCTTGGTGTGTGTGTGTGTGTGTGTGTGTGTGTGTGTGTGTGTGTGTGTGTGTGTGTGTGTGTGTGAGTTGTCATAGAAGAAAAAGAAACACCCGAAGGTGCTGGGAGGACCCAGAGAAGCACTGTCTTCGCCTGCCTTTAGAGCAGTCCTGTACCACCCTTGGAGGCCTGCGCTGTGTTGACGATGGGTACAGGCACGCACAGGACACTCCATTAAGATATCAAGGGACATAACTGCTCCTGAACAGAGGTAAATTAGACTACAGGATGCAGCTCATAACAGCCTTAAAGTAGCATCCCCATGGGTGTACCAGCCCGTATTTCATGACTGCAGAGCCCACCGGCGAAAAACACCACCCTCCAGCTGCCGAGCACACCCCACAGACCCAACCACCCCTGCCCACGGACAGATGAAGACAGTGCCACTCCAGACACAGCCAAGCTTTCGCCATACGGTCTTATGTGCCCTCAAAAGAGAATCCAAAGTTGTAGTCTTTCCCACTGTCAACAGACTTTCCCTGTGGTCAGTGGGTCTTTCCTCACCGTCACTGGACCTTTCTCCAGGGTCAGCCTAGTTAAGGCAAGATAACTGTTATCATTACCTTTCTTTTTTTTTAATTCAATTTTTTTAAGTCGCAACGACGTCTAAAAAAAGGACAAATTCTTTGGTGTGAGATCAAAGTTTTACACCATAATTACTTACCAACTGCTTTGCTGTGCACGAAATTGAGTTTGACGTGTGTGTGTGTGTGTGTGTGTGTGTGTGTGTGTGTGTGTGTGTGTGTGTGTGTGTGTGTGTGGTGTGTGTGGAGTTGTCATATGTATTATTTTCTCAGACTGACGGTAGGCACACACGCACAACACACACACACACACACACACACACACACACACACACACACACACACACACACACACACACACGTCAAACTCAATTTCGTGCACAGCAAAGCAGTTGGTCGCCCTGTCTTGCTTTGCTACACACAAGTCTCAACATTAACTGGAGATATAGCCCGGCTCTAATTTCGCTGGGTCAACAGTAGCGGTCAGCGGGGATGACAGGAACCATAATGTATGGGAGCTCACTATCTTCAAAAAGTTAAAATTATGAAAACAGTAGTTATCACCTAGAATACAGGGCTACTCTCTGCTGCAAAATTTTAATTATGTCGTAAAACAATCGACTGCGCTTAAAATCAATGATTTTCACTGTTTTTGATCCTGTTTTCGGTTGTTGTTTACATGATGAAAGCGCCAGTGACAATTAACGTTTAAAATTCGTAATTAAAATGCAAGACCGTTAATTCCGCACGAAAAGATTTATTCTCACTGCTTAAGACAATGGTTCTTGACGCTGTTGAAACTATAGAAAGAATCAATGGTAATTGGTATTACAAAACGGCAGTTAAAACGCAAAACAGTCCTTGCGAGTGAAAACAATAACTTTCACTGATTTTTGACGGTGTTGAGACGAAGGAAAGAGTCAGTGATGATCACTACAAGAGATCACAATTATGGTGTAAAACTTTGATCTCACACCAAAAGAATTTGTCCTTTTTTTTAGACGTCGTTGCGACTTAAAAAAATTGAATTAAAAAAAAAGAAAGGTAATGATAACAGTTATCATTATTGCGAAACAGTTATTATGATGTTGATAAAATTGTATGCGAACACAGTTATTTTCAGTGGTTTTGACGCTATTAAAGACAAAGAAAGAGCTAGAAGACAGAAAAAACAATTTTTCGAACTGATTGAGCCGTGAAAAAAGGGAAACAATAAATAATACGGGCAAGTATTCTTTCCGGCATTCCGCGCCCCTCCTCTGCGAGTTCTGCACTGCCTGTCCTTTCATATGACACGATTAAAGATAGGGCACCTGCGCATCAGTCATAATTGTACCTGTTTTCTGAGACGAAATTTAGTTGTTTTCATGGTAATCACGCTTGACCGCTATGGTCAAGTGAAAAGCAAGGAAACGATAAAAAAAATTCACGTGAAAACCGCAGATCTCTCTCTCTCTCTCTTCTCTCTCTCTCTCTCTCTCTCCTCTCTCTCTCTCTCTCTTCTCTCTCCAGGTTTTTCTAGGTTTTTGACGCTCTTTACGGTCCCATAGTGATCCAACACAGTGTGGGCCGTCCACGAAGAGGGTGGGCTACTCCCCCCTGTGGAGAGACCAAAGTAGAGGGTGTGGCAGGGAGGAGGTATGGGTGGGGGGGTGTGTGTGTGGGGGGGGGGGGGGGGGGGGGGGGTTTTAAAAAAGAGAAGGGGAAAAAGAGACCGGACGGGGGATGAGGAGAAGATGGAGAGGGAGGGGTCGGGGAAAAGAAAAACCATGGATCAGGGAAGACCACGGGAGTTAAACTTCTTGGGGGTGGAAGACAGACTAATTACCAAAGGCTGGACCGAGGTCAACATCAGCGATGGGCAGAGCGCCCTGAAGGGAAGGGGGTGTGAGGCTTAGGTTACCGTGGGGGGGGGTTAAAGGGGTCCCGCCTCCTCTTTACTTGATTAAAACAGGTGGCCGGTGGGCGGGGTTTTTAACCTTCGTTCCACTGAACAAGGGGAAGCCTCCCGAGGTGGTGTGGGGGGATGGTTTAACGGGGCAAATCTCTTCCAAGCGATTCGGACTTTATTCAAAGTCGGTTATCAGACGTTGCTGTTTTTTTTGTTGTGTTGTTGTGGGGGTTGATGTTGTTAATGTTTTGTTGCTGTTGTAGTTTAAGGGGGCAACTCTTTCCAGCGATTCGGACTTCATTCGTGTCGGCTATCAGACGTTGTTGTTTTTGTTGTTGTTGTTGTTGTTGGTTTTTGTTGTTCTTCTTCTTTTTTTCTTCTTCTTCTTCTTCTTCTTCTTCTTTTCGTACCATCTCATCGCCTTTTCCCTGCTTGTCCCGCAAGCAGTACTGGGCATATTTAAGCAACATAGTTGAGATCAGCTCGTCAGCATTCAAGATCTGTTGTTGTTGTTGTTGTTGTTGTCGTACCCTAGCTAAAAGACTCCAGGGATCATCCGAACAGCCGAAGTATTTGAACACTACGGCACAAATGCATCAGCTGGGGGTGAGAACATTACGTGTGTGACCGTTTTTTATTACCCCGCCACATGGCAGCCACACTCCCACTTCGGGGGATTTGGGAGACTGATAATGTTATGCTAGGAGCTTGTCACGGGCTGAAGGACAATCCCCACATAACTATGCAGAGCATAACAACATTTTAATGTAGCCTTGGGTGTTCTGGCCTATGTCAATTTGGTCTGACACAGCCTTAAGCCAAGGCGTATTTAAGATCTGTGATCTATGTTCACCAGTTTTATGGTTCCCTGAGTCTGTCTTTCTTTAAGTCCACGGTCCACCAAGTCTATGTTTCTTTAGGTCTATGTTTCACCAAGTCTCTGTTTCCTCAGGTCTATGTTTCACCAAGTCTCTGTTTCCTCAGGTCTATGTTTCACCAAGTCTCTGTTTCCTTAGGTCTATGTTCCCCAAGTCTCTATTTTCTTAGGTCTATGTTCCACCAAGTCCCCTGTTTCTTAGGTCCACGTACCACCAGTCTGTTTCCTTAGGTCTATGTTCCACCAAGTCTCTGTTTCCTCAGGTCTATGTTTCACCAAGTCTCTGTTTCCTTAGGTCTATGTTTCACCAAGTCTCTGTTTCCTTAGGTCTATGTTTCACCAACATCTCTGTTTCCTCAGGTCTATGTTTCACCAAGTCTCTGTTTCCTCAGGTCTTATGTTTCACCAAGTCTCTGTTTCCTCTGGTTCTATGTTTCACCAAGTCTCTGTGTCCTCAGGCCTATGTTTCACCAAGTCTATGTTTCTTAGGTCTATGTTTCACCAAAGTCTCTGTTTCCTCAGGTCTATGTTTCACCAAGTCTCTGTTTCCTCAGGTCTATGTTTCACCAAGTCTCTGTTTCCTCAGGTCTATGTTTCACCAAGTCTATGTTTCTCAGGTCTATGTTTCACCAACATCTCTGTGTCCTCAGGTCTATGTTTCACCAAGTCTCTGTTTCCTCAGGTCTATGTTTCACCAAGTCTATGTTTCCTCAGGTCTATGTTTCACCAACATCCCTGCTTCCTCAGGTCTATGTGTCACCAAGTCTCTGTTTCCTTAAGTCTATTGTTCCTCCCAGTCTCTCTGTTTCCTCAGGTCTATGTTTCACCAAGTCTCTGTTTCCTCAGGTCTATGCTTCACCAACATCTCTGTTTCCACAGATTTGCGTTTCACCAAACCTATGTGTATTGAAGTTTATTTTTTCCCGTGTCTGTTTCCTCTGTTCTATGTTTCCCCAAGTCTATGTTTTCTCAGGTCTATGTTTCCAGAAGTCGATGTTTCCACAAGTCTGTGGTTTCCCTGTATCTATGTTTCTCCAAGTCTATGTTCCCCAAGTCTGTGTTTGCTCAGATCTTTGTCCCCCTAAATCTTTGTTTCCCCATGTCGACGTTTCCCGAATCTATGTTTCCTCAGATCTTTGTTTCCGAAGTCTATGTTTCCTCAGATCTTGTTTTCCGAAGTCTATGTTTCCTTAGATCTTTGTTTCCCAAAGTCAATGTTTCCCAAAGTCGACGTTTCCCCAAATCTGTTCCTCAGGTCTTTGTTTCTTAAAGCCTATGTTTCCCCAAATCTATGTTTTCTCAGATCTTTGTGTTCCGAAGTCTATGTTTCACTCAGATCTTTGTTTTCCGCAGTATATGTTTCCTCAGATCTTTGTTTTCCGAAGTCTGTGTTTCCTCAGATCTATGTTTCCTCAGATCTTTGTTTTCCTCAGATCTATGTTTCCTCAGATTTTATGTTTCCTCAGATCTTTGTTTCCTCAGATCTATGTTTCCTCAGATCTTTGTTTCCTCAGATCTATGTTTCCTCAGATCTATGTTTCCTCAAGTCTGCGTTTCTTGAAGTCTACATTTTTCACTTAAATTCTATATTTCCTCAGGCCTGCGTTTCTCCAGTTCTACGCTCTTCTCAGGCTGTGTTTGCTCAGGTCTATGTTTCTTCCGGTCAATGTTTCCTAAAGTCTTTGTTTCCCCATATCTATGTTTCCCCATATCTATGTTTCCCCATATCTACGTTTCCCCATATCTATTTTCCCCAAGGCTGTGCTTCCTCAGGCCTGCCTGTCCACACTTGTTTTAAGACTCCAGTCTAGGTTTCCCCGAGTTTAAGTTAATCGATGTATACTGCTCAAAACAATTTAAGAGCCAGTTGAAAACATTCACACACAATTCAACCGAAAAA
>CM031596.1:99729324-99746824 GCA_018398815.1 Conus ventricosus
TTTTTCGTTCATATGGCCATCAAGGTACGAGCCGGGGGTTCCAAACAGAAGATTAAAATCAAAGGATTAAACTGTTTTTGGGCCCCTTCAACCCGGGCGAAAAGATGAACCCAAGGGTGAGGCCCAAAGCCGGCATTTTCATCAACTACGGGGGGAGGATCATACATTTGAAGATTGAAATTTTATTGGGGAAAATTTCCCCCCAAACAAGGGACATGATTTGGGGGGATTTTTTAACTTTTCATTTAAAAATCAAATCTGGGGTCAAAAGTTGGGAACCCTCCAAAACGCTTAAAATGGATTAAAGAGTGGTTTTAGTGCAAAAAAACCCCAAAATTGGGGGTTGGCCGTTCACCGATTCCCCGGGCCCCCACAGCCCCCCTCAGGGGGTTGTGGTTGAAACCCGCCCCACATGGGGTCCCTCACCAGTGATAGAGGGTGCCCTTTTCACTGACCTAAATGCGCCCAAACCTGGGCACTCTCCCCCCACACCCTTCTTTCCCCCCCCCTTTCCTCTCCATTTCCCCTAACCCCCCCCTCCCTCCTCCCCCCGAACCCTTCCCCACCTCTTTTCCCCCCTTTTCCCCTGTGTGTTTTGTGTGTGTGGTGGTGGTGGTTTTGTGTGTGTGTGTGTGTGTGTGGGGGTGTGTGTGGTTGTGTGAGTGTTTTGTGTGTGTGGGTTTTGTGTTTTGGGGGTGTGTGGTGTTGTTGTGTTTTGTGTGTGTGCGTGCGGTTTTGCCGCGGTTTTGGGGGTGTATGTTTTGGGCGTGCTCGTGCTGCGTTTTGTGTGTGTGTGTGTTGTGGGGTGTGTGTGTGTGTGTGTGTGTGTGGGGTGTGTGTGGTTGGGGGTTGTTGGGTTTTCTTTTTCTTTTTCTTGCTGTTGTGTTTTTGTTTTTTTTGGTGCTTGGGTTTGTTTTTTCAATGGGGGGTTTCCCTTGGGGAGTGACACCGATTCATCCCCACACTCACCAGACAGACCGAGGGGAGAATTTCCCCCCCCACAAATGCGGGAAGGGGGGGCCCATCTAATTAGCACTCCACCGTTTCAAACCCGCCGACAACACAAAAAAATGAGGGGAACCCAAAGCAACAGTTTTTAAAATCGGGCACCGTCGGAAATTCCCAAACCCCCCAACAAGCGGGTCCGGGGAAATCGGTGATCCCCACTAGCCCAAAAGGGCGCCCCAAAAGGAGTTTTTTTTTCTCCCGCGTAGGTTTTTAAGGCCGTCCGCCATGACCCTCCGCTCCTGGGTCGCTATGGGGAGAAGGGTTAAGGGTTTTGAAAGTCCCCCAAAGACAGACACTTTATCAACAAAGAAGGGAGAGTTTGGGGTGTCTGACGTCCCTCAAAAAACAGACAGCATCATCAGAAAAAGGGAAGGGAAAGGGAAGGGGATGATGTTTTTGCGTCATCAAAACCCCCGTGCGCACGTCAGAGGGAAGCGGGGGGAAAAATGTATAACGTCCAAACAAAGAATGGCCCGCGTCCCTTTGAACAGGAAAAAAGGCGGAATGAAAAAACTTCAAAAAAGAATGAAGACGTCCCTTAGAGCAGGAAGGAAAGGGGAAAAAGTATAACGGGCCCCTCAAAGGGAAAAAAAAGCGTCGTAGAACAAGGGAAAGGGAAGGGAAAAAAAATTTAACGCCATCAAAAACTGATAACATCCAAAAGACCCGGAAAAGGGGGGGGAGAAGGAAGAAAGGTAAAAAATGTAAGACGTCACAAAGGTGGGCAATATCATTAAAATCAAGAGCAGGGAAGAAGACAACGAAATATAACGTCACAATGACAAGGGCATTATCAACCCAGAAAGAAGGTGAAGAAAATGAAAACTTCATCAAAACCCGATAGCATCACGGACGGGGGAAAAGGAATGTGAGGAGGAAAAAACACACACACACAAAGCATTATCGGGAAGGAAGGAAGGGATGTAAGGTTGTATAACGTTCTCAAAGACAGCATTCGTTATCAGACGAGGAAGGAAGGAGGGAAGGAAGGAATAAGGACATGTGATATCCTCAAATACAGCATGGGCAGATCAGAACAGAAGGAAGGAAGAAGGGAAAATGAGGATGTATGACGTCCTCAAAGACAGCATCATCAGACCAGAAAGGAAGGAAGGAAGGAAGAAGGAAGGAAGGGAAGGAAGGAAGGAAGGGAGGAAGGAAGGAAGGAAGGAAGGAAGGAAGGAATGAGATGTAAGGCAAAGGAAGCAATCAGACGAGGAGAGGAAGGAAGGAAGGAAGGAAGGAAGGGAGGGAGGTAAGGAAGGAAGGAAGGAAGGAAGGAAGGAGGAAGGAAGGAAAGAAGAAAATAAGGATGTATACGTCCTCAAAGACAGCATATCAGACCAGAAAGGAAGGAAGAAAGGAGGAGGAGGAAGGAAGAGGAAGGAAGGAAGGAAGGAAGGAAGGAAGGAAGGAAGAAGGAATATAAGGATGTATACGTCCTCAAAGACAGCATTATCAGACCAGAAAGGAAGGAAGAAAGGAAGGAAGGAAGGAAGGAAGAAGGAATATAAGGATGTATGACGTCCTCAAAGACAGCATCATCAGACCAGAAAGGAAGAAAGGAGTGTACGGACGTATAACGTCTTCAAAGACAGCATAATCAGACCAGGAAGGAAGGAAGGAAGAAAGGAATGTAAGGAGGCATAGCGTCCTCAAAAACAGTATCATTAACCAGGAAGAAAGGGGAGTGATGATGTATAACGTCATCAAACACCGCCGGTGTCGGAAGACCAAATAGGTGGGAAGATGAGGATGTATAATGTCATCAAAGATAGATAACATCATAAGACCAGAGGGAGGAACGAAAGGGAGGATGTATAATGTAATCAGACTCGATAACACCATCAGACCAAGAAGGGTGGAAGAGGAGGATGAACACGGTCATCAACACAGTTAATATCATCAGAGTAGGAAGGAAAGTAAACATGTATACTGTCATCAAACACAGATAATATAATCAGAGTAGGAAGGAAAGTAAACATGTATACTGTCATCAAACACAGATAATATCATCAGAGTAGAAGGAAAGTAAACATGTATAATGTTGTCAAACACAGATAATATTATCAGAGTATAGTAGGAAGGAAAGTAGACAGGAATTACGTGATCAAACACAGATGATATCATCAGAGTAGGAAGGAAAGCAAACATGTAAAACGTCATCAAACACATAATATAATCATAGTAGGAAGGAAAGTGAACATGTATAATGTTTGTCAAACACAGATAATTATCATCAAAGTAGGAAGAACAGTAAACATGTAAAACGTCATCAAACACAGATAATATCATCAGAGTAGGAAGAAAAGTAAACGTGAATTACTCATCGAACACAGATAATATCATCAGAGTAGGAAGAAAAGTAAACATGTATAACGTCATCAAACACAGATAATATCATCAGAGTAGGAAGAAAAGTAAACATGTATAACGTCATCAAACACAGATAATATCATCAGAGTAGGAAGAAAAGTAAACATGTATAACGTCATCAAACACAGATAATATGATCAGAGTAGGGATGAAAGTAAACATGTATAACGTCATCAAACACAGATAATATCATCAGAGTAGGGATGAAAGTAAACATGTGTAACGTCATCAAACAAGATAATATCATCAGAGTAGGGATGAAAGTAAACATGTATAACATCATCAAACAAGAAAATATGATCAGAGTGGAAGGAAAGTAAATGTGTATAACGTCATCAAACAAGATGATATCATCAGAGTAGGAAGGAAAGTAAACATGCATAACGTCATCAAACACAGATAATATCATCAGAGTAGGATGAAAGTAAACATGCATAACGTCATCAAACACAGATAATATAATCCGATTGGGAAGGAAAGGGGTGAGAATGGTGCAGCAACGAAAATAGTCTTCGTTCCACAATTTTTACCAATCGCACAACAACAAAACGTACATCCACTGACACGCCCTTTGACTAAAAACAACAACAGCCATTTTGCGCCGAATATGAGAAGATAAGTGGTTTCTCGTTTTTCGTTATCATTGTCCTAAATGTTGTTTGGTTTTGCCTGAAGAAGACCTAACAGGTCGAAATGCACTGTGTTTTGTCCTGTGATCTGTTTGTCTGTATGCAGTGGCGGTAAGTAACCCCTTTTCATTCTAAAAACAACAAGCAGTGAATTTTTTGCCCGAAAGCATCAGAAGAAAGGATGTTCATGATGAAGGAAGAATTATTGGGCCAGTCTACTTTCGACATTCGTTCGTTTGCAAACGTATCTTTTTCTTTTCTTTTTATCAAAGAGCAAAGTGAAATTGATAGCAGAACTGAAACATATGCATCGACTGTACGCAGAAATTAGTCTCGGATTTTCCAGTTTTCTTCCTTCTTCTTCTTCTTCTTCTTCTTCTTCTTCTTCTTCTCGAACACTCTAGGTGGAAACGCCAGCTCCCCTGACGAATGCTGCCGTGCGCTGTAGGTCCCCAAGGGCACCGTAGAGCTTCCTCTCCACTGATGTTTGCTCCGTCCATATCTGTTGTCTCAGAGCTTCGTGCAACGGGCAATCCTGCAGTAGATGTGCTGTTGTCATACTGCCGGTCTGGCATGGGCGCTGCGCTGGTCTGACTGACCGATCCTGAGCTTGGTAAAGAAGTGATAGTTCAGGCGGTTGTGGCCTGTCCGCAGCCTGAAGATGGCCACCTGCTCTGATCTTGTTAGCACGTGGTACGGGTCATGTCTATTGAAACGTGGATGCTCCTGCAACCACTTGCTCTGCTGTCTGGCTTCGATGATTGTCTTGGCTTCCTTGAGGGTTGTGGATCTGTCTTCCTGTTTCTTTGTTGCTCCCTCTTTAGCCAGCGTGTCTGCAACCTCGTTGCCAAGGACGTTGCAGTGGGAAGGGATCCACTGTAGAACGACTGTGCCGGCCGTGCATAGGGAGATAAGGGCAGTAGACAGGTCGTTCAGTTCTTTGTCTCTGGCAGTCTGCAGGGCCTGCAAGACAGACGTACAGTCTGAAAGAAAAACAACGTTGCTGGAGGTATGAGGCTGTGCTCGATATGGGCTGCTCGTCTTTGCTGATTTGCTGCAATATTCAGAGGTCGGGTTTGGAGGGGGATAATTGCTGTAGGTAAGTCGTTTGGTGCGGTCAATGGCCTCTCCTCTGACGCCGAAAACAGTGAATCAGTGACACCCCTACGACTTGTTTGCGCAGGTGGACTGCAGAGAACTTAGCCGAGTGTTCAATTCCTCCTCCGAGTCCTCCCCCTTCCTCCCTCTATCCGCCCTTCCCTCGCTCCCTCCCTCCTTCCCACCTTCGCTCAGCTCTGTGCTTTTGTGTTCGCTCCAGTCTGCTGACTTTTGCCAGGTGTGTTCGTTCGCTTCTTGTTTATCAAACCCCCTATCCTCAGTATTGCTAACTCTGTATATATACCCCGCCCTCTGCCATTCTCTCTCTCTCTCTCTTCTCTCTCTCTTCTCTCTCTCTCTCCCTTGCTCGTGTTAATTCGGTATATACACCATGCCTCAGTGCCATTCTCTGTTGTCAAGTGCCATTCTCTGTTGTCAGCTCTATATCTTTCAGTTCTGCTTCCCCTGCGTGCATTACAATGCCACTGTGTTGTTCTCTTTTGTCACCTCTCCATCCTGTTTATGTTTTCCTACATACAATAAAACAAGCAAGGAAAATTGTGGACGTATTAATCAGGTATAGTGTTTGAATCATATAATGTTATGTTAGTTCATCTATTCACTACAGATTTGTAATTTATAAAATGAGCATGGCACTCGAACTGTTTTGTTAAAAGAAAGGGGGATTTTCTAAGACGGGAGGCTGTAGAAGTGTCTTGTCGATGATGTAATCAAACAATACACCTTGTGTGTAACAGCTATTTCACAGATAGCTATGTACTGTGTGTTCAAAGACCACTCCACCTTTTGTATATATATATATATATATATATTATATATATATATATGTGTGTGTGTGTGTGTGTGTGTGTGTGTGTGTGTGTGTGTGTGTAGCTCTTATGTCTTAGATTGAAGAAATAGGGGAGATAAGCATTCATATCTGCAGTGGTAGATAATTCTGCCTAACTAACAGTACGTGCTTGAGAGGGTGAATGGGGAATAATAAATGCTTCTCGAAATGAGCCTTTAGCAAGCTTATGGGGAGACAATCTCCAATGGGAGGTAGATGCAGAGGCAGAGACAGAGACAGAGACACAAAGAGAGAGAAAGAGAGACAGACAGAGAAACGCAGAGAGCGAAAGACAGAGACAGAGACAGAGGCAGAGACAGAGACAGGCAGAGACAGAGACAGAGACACAAAGAGAAAGACAGACAGAAAGAGAGGGGGAGGGAGAGAGGGAGGGAGAGAGAGAGAGAGAAGGGAAGGGGAGAGAGGGGAGAGGAGGGATAAGAGGGGGGGGACGAGGGGAGACGGGAGGGGGGCCAAGGAGGGAAGTAGGAGGGGATGAGAAGCGAAGGATGCTTTAGGAAGATTATGGCGCCCACGCAGTTTGCGGTTGCGTGCCAGTCCATCGTGTGTGATCTGCAGTGTGGATGACAAGGCGTTTGTTCACTGCAAGATGGGTCATCCAAGATCATGACAATATTCTGCCTGCAGAGTTCCATTTAAAAGGTCACTTTCACTTCAGGAAAGAGGAACGTTTTCCATCGCGTTTTGTCTCCGGTGAAGCATATATATATAAAAGCAGCATTTTCGCACCGTTTGCTGTGTCTTATATAAAGAGGCATTTTCGCACCTTTTGCTATGTCTTATATACAGGGGCATTTCCGTATCGTTTGCTGTGTCTTATATAAAGGGCATTTTCGCACCGTTTGGGGTGTCTTATATAAAGGGGCATTTCGCACCGTTGCTGTGTCTTATATACAGGGCATTTTCACATCGTTTGCTGTGTCTTATATAAAGGGGCATTTCCACACCGTTTGCGGTGCCCTTATATAAAGATGCATTTTCGTACCGTTTGCGGTGTCTTATATAAACATGCATTTTCGTACCGTTTGCTGTGTCTCATATAAAGGGCATTTTCGCACCGTTTGCTGTGTCTTATATAAAGGGGCATTTTCACACCGTTTGCTGTGTCTTATATAAAGATGCATTTTCGCACCGTTTGCTGTGTCTCATATAAAGGGGCTTTTTTGGTCACATTTTGCTGCAGTGTCCATACAAAGGGGCTTTTTTTTTATCACAGTTTTGTTTATCGGCAGTGTCCCATATCAAGTGGCTTTTTTGTTTGTTTTTTTAATTCATGTCGTCTGTAGACTCCCTTAGCAACGGTGATATGTTCTTGTCAGTCTGTCTGCAGTGTCCCTTATAAAGGGCATGTTCGTCTCGCTTTCTCTAGACTACCCCCCTTAAAGCGGGGCGACATCGGTATATCTCAGTTTCTCTGCTGTATTATTCATCATCATCATCATCATCATCAGTCCTCTCCGTGCCTGCTGGCGCTTGAGGCTATGGCAAGAGATCTCCATCTGGCTCTGTCTGCGGCTGCTCTGGGGGCTGTGTTGAGAGTCAGTCCTTTGCCTTTCAGCTCTCTTTCTATTGTCCTGCGCCAGGTTTCCTTCGGTCGCCCCCGTTTTCTTTTACCTTGGGGGGTCCAGCGCAGGGCTGTTCTGGGGAGTGAGCTGGGTGGCATGCGACAGACATGCCCCAGCCATCTCCATCGACGCGCCTGGATGTGTCCTGTATTGTGGAGACTCCTGTTCTAGTCCTCAGTTCTTCGTTTGAGATGATGTTTGGCCAGAAGATCCTGAGGATACGTCGCAGACATTTGTTCGGGAAAACACTTCCAGCTTTTTCTCGATGGGCGACGGTCGTCTTCCAGCACTCTGAGCCATACAGGAGGACGCTGAGGACATTGCTCTTGAAGAGTCGAATCTTCGTTTGGATGCTGAGGACGGTGGATCTCCAGATGGGCCTAAGCACTGCGAAAGCTTGGTTGGCTTTGCTGATTCTGGCGTTGATCTCCTGGTTGCAGTCGCCGTCTGTGGTCATCTTGCTGCCCAGGTATACAAATTCCTGAACATCATCAAGTGGTTTGCCGTTAGCGGTGATGGGGTTGTTGTTTGTGGCATTTTTCCTCATGACCTGCGTCTTCCCTCTCGTTGACCTTCAGCCCAATGGTGCTGGCTATCTCGCTGAGGCTTTCTGTCTTCTGCTGGGCGTCCTGATGCTTGTGTGACAGCAGTCCCAGGTCATCTGCGTAGTCAATGTCCTCCAAGACTGAGGTCAACGTCCACCGGATTCCCCGTTGCTTTCCTGGGTGACGTTTCGCATCAACCAGTCGATGGCCAAGGAGAAGAGGATTGGTGACAGAAATGCAGCCTTGTTTCACTCCGGTGTCCACCTTGAATGGTTCCGTCAGCTGGTTGTTGTGGATGATGCGACACTCAAAGCTCTCATACAGGGACTGGATGATGTTGACCATTTTCTGGGGAATGCCGTAGTGTCGCAGGATCTTCCAGAGAGAAGCGCGGTGCAAACTGTCAAAGGCTTTCTCGAAATCAATGAAAACCACGTAAAGTGGGCTGTTCCATTCATGGGACTGCTCGAGGATCTGGCGTAAGACGAAAATGTGATCAATGCATGATCTCCCCGCTCTAAAGCCTGCCTGCTCTTGACGAAGTAGGTCATCTACCGCTTTCTTTATACGCTGGAGTAAGATGCGACTGAAGACTTTGCGGGTGATTGATAGTAGGGTGATGCCTCTCCAATTGTTGCATTCTCCTAGATCTCCTTTCTTTGGTAATTTGATGATGGTACCAGTTCTCCAGTCAGCTGGGGTTGTCTCCTGGTTCCATATGTCCTGCAGGATGCGTTGGAGGATACGAGGTGTGTCCTGTTCTTCAGCCTTCAGCATCTCGGGCATACACCATCTTCTCCTGGAGTCTTGCCATTCTTCAGCTTGCGGATGGCTTCCTTGACCTCATCTACTGTGATGTCTCCCATGTTGACGTCCAGGTCCTCCTCTGCCATAGGAATGTCATTTGGGTGTTGGTGGATCAGGGCGGTTTAGGATCCTCTGGAAGTGCTCTCTCCACCTCTCGAGCTTGGCACATTCTTCTGTGATAGGTGTTCCGTCCTCTGCCTTAACTGGTATGTCTTGGTTCTGTCCTCTGTCTCCCCCGCACCTCTTGGTGGTTCTATACACTGTCTTCATATTCTTCATCTCTGCGCTGCCTCAGCTTCTTCAGCAAGCCTCTCCGCATAGAGACGTTTATCTTTCCTTGCAGACAACTCACTTCTTTTTCTTTCTCTCTGTGCTGGGTTGCTATTCTTTCCTTTAGCCCGGGGACTTGGCATCTAGCAGTTTCTTCTTGATTTTTTTCTCTCCTCAATGGTTTTCCATGTGTTGGCAGTTATCAACTCAGATTTCACACTTTTCCTATAACCTATTGTCTCTTTTGCTGTTTCGGTTATAGCCTTGTTGAAACTGTCTATGGTCAGTGCTGTTTCATCTTGGAGGACGCTGAAGCGATTCTTCAAGGTGACGCAGAATTCTTTCTTTGTTGTTATATCTTTTAGCTTGGCAACATCAAAGCGCAGGTTCCGACTGTCCCCAATTTTTGCCTTCCTCAGTTTGAGGGTCAGTTTCGCCACCAGAAGTTCATGGTCACTACCAACATCTGCGTGTCGCATCACACGTACATCTTGTAGTGAGCGCCTCCATTTTCCGTTGATAATGATGTGGTCAATTTGGTTCTTTGTCTTTCCGTCGGGGATGTCCATGTTAGCTTGTGGATGGTTTTGTGAGCGAAAAGAGTACCGCCAATGACCAAATCATTTTCTTCACAGAGGTCGATGAGTCGTTCGCCGTTGTCGGTCATGTCTCCTATTCCATGTTTCCCCATGACTCTTTCCCTGTTCTCATTGTTGCTACCAACTCTTGCGTTGAAGTCCCCTATCAGGAGGAGAACATCGTGTCTTGGTATGTCATCCAATGTTGCTTGGAGCGCACTGTAGAACTGATCCTTGTCCTCTTCGTCAGTGTTGTCTATTGGTGCATAGGCCACTATAACTGATAGCTTGGCACACTTGGAGTTCATTCTTACATACAGCAGGCGTTCATTGATTGGTTTCCATTTCAGTACGGCATTGGCATGTTTCTTGGCAATAATGAGGGCAACTCCTTCCTGATGGATGTCATCTTGCCTTCCTGACCAGATGATGGTTTCTCCCCGTACTCAGTCTCTGTTTTCCTGTTTTTGTCCATCTTGCCTCTGTGACCCCTAATAGGCTCAGGTTGTAGTTCTTCATCTCATTTACAGTTTGTGCTAATCTTCCAGCTTGGTACAAGGTCCGCACGTTCCCAAAAACCAACTCGCATGTGACGTTTTGGCGTTAGGAGATCCGCTATCGGGCTGGAGACGTCCTTTCGGCTTTGGTCCCCCTCCTTCATAAGTCCAATTGCTTGGTCTGCTTCACTCCCTCTGCCAGATGGAGTAGTTTCTCTTGCTGTCGTTTCCGTAGCGGTAAGGTTTTTACGGGGTGAGGTTGCTAGCCCCACGCCCAACTCTCCTCCTTTACCCGGCTTGAGACCGGCAAGTGGCTCCGAAGAACCACCAGCGGAGCTTGTATTATTCATAGGGGGTCATTTTCTTTTGTGTTTCACATTCTCTACGGTGTCCGTCATAACAGAGGACCTTCTATTACATTCTATCTGCATAAAGGGGGCATTTTCGTTTCACTTTGTCCGCAGTGTCCCTTTACCGGGGGGGGGGGGGGGGGGGGGGGGGGGGGGGGGGGGGGGGGGGGGGGGGGGGGGGGGGGGGGGGGGGGGAGGGGAGTGAGGATCATTAAATTTATATATTCTGTCTGCAGTGATGTTCATAAAGGGACATGTCGTCAGGCTATGGCTGTCGTATGAAGTGGCCTATTTATCACAAATGTTTACAATAATTCTAGCGAGTCCGTCAAGGTAAGGTAAGGTAATGTTACTTATAGCCCAGCCGACCGCAAAGGGCCATACAGGGCTGTCACCACGTTAAAATCAACTCACAAGTCATCAAATAAAAAAAACCCCAACCTTTTCACACATCTCTTTAAAATACATCTTTTAATACGCACCAGAAACTTCGTTTAAAAACAACAAGGACAAACACATAACAAAATAAAACACGACGCGTTTTGGCCTCTTACGTCTTCTCAGGCAAGATAAAAACAATGAAACAATGAAAACGAAGAACGAGCAATCACGTATCTTCTCATATTCGGCGCAAGATCTTGTTGTCATTGTTCCTTCATTGTCCTGAATGTTGTTTATCTGGCCTGAAGAAGACCTAAGGGGTCGAAACGCGTCGTGTTTTGTCTGTGATTTGTGTTTCCCTGTTGTTTGATGGACTTACCCATCGTCAACACAGCGCAGGCCTCCAAGGGTGGTACAGGACTGCTCTAAAGGCAGGTGAAGACGGTGCTTCTCTGGTCTCCCCAGCACCTTCGGGTGTTTCTTTTTCTTCTTCCCTGTTGTTTGATGGACTTACTAAGAAATATTTTCAAATGTGTTTCAATTTCCGCCTGCAATCACCTCACTTTGACATTAATTATTTTATCACATTTTGAAGTGCTCCGTGTATGGTTCGCAGAGGAATTGGTCAACGTGTTTCGAGGGAATGGCTGACAAACAGAAGAGGAAATAAAGAACGTTATGCTCATGTGCGTCGTCCTAAGACATCCCCCCCCCCCCCCCCCCCTCCCGCTCACCCCCAAACGCTCCCCGCCCAAGAAACATACGATTATTCTAGCGGGAAGGCAAGGTATTCAATGCTCTTAACCGCAGTGGTGAACCTCGGAGTAGATCTAACCAAGGGCCAAGCAAGGTGGAAGACGAAGTCGTACTTGTAGAAGAAAGAGACCAAGATCAAGAAGAATAAAAAGGAAAAAGAAAGAACAGAAAGGAGAGGAAGGAAGTGGGAGATGAAGCGAAGGAGAAGGAGAAAGAAGAGAGGAGAGAGAGAAGAAGGATGAGAAGGAGAACAAGGAGGAGGAGGAGGAGGAGGAGGAGTACAAAGAAGAAGAAGAAGAAGAAGAAGAAGAAGAAGAAGAAGAAAGGAGGAGGAGAGGAGGAGAAAAATAAGGTGGAGAAGGAGGAAGAGGAGGAGAGGAGAGAAGGTGGAGAGATGAAGAAGAAGGAGAAGGCAGAATAAAGGGAGAAGAACAAGAAGAAGAAAAAAAGGAAGATAAAGAAGGCCTCCCTCCAACCCCACCCCTCCCCTCACCACAGCCTCCCTACCCCTCTTCCGCCCCAAATGAACAATGTTGTAAATAACGATTCCAATCTGCACAACTGTTAGCCGTTTGTATGCTGCTGCTACTAATAACGGACAGAACTCTTCAAACAACACCCAAGAAAGAAACAGGGGGGCGACGGAAAGACCACCACAACCCGCCATGCACTTGCGGCTGCAGGATAATCCTCCTGCTAAACAGCTCTAAGGGACTTGGCCTCGGGCCAGCGTGTGGGAGACCCAATCGCTTTACCTTTGGACACGGGAGGTCGAGGATGGGGGAGAGGGGGAGGGGAGGGGAGGGGGCTGGCATGTCAGTCCACTCCTCATCAAGGGATGGACGCTGTGGTGTTGGGGAGTGGGGGCGGGGGAGGGGGGAGGAGGAGGAGGTATTATAGCATGGCAACCCGATTTTGTACTAAGAACCGATTTGTCCAAAAGACTCGCTTCGTCCCTTAGGGGGTGAAAGGAAGAATCCCGCGTGGGTGTGGAATCTAAGCGATATGTTGTTGTTTTGTGTGCGACTTTGTCGCGTGCTGCTGTGCTCTTTTGGTGTGGTGTGGTGTTTGTCAGGGCGCTGGGTTTTGTCAGCTGAATGATCTGATGTTCTGGCAGAAAATACCTGCGGAGTCGTCTTGTGTGCGTAGTGTGTGTGTGTGTGTGTATGTGTGTGTGTGTGTGTGTGTGTGTGTGTGGTGTGTGTGGTGTGTGTGTGTGTGTGTGTGTGTGTGCGAGTGTGTGTGTGTGTGTGTGTGTGTGTGTGTGTGTGTTGTGTGTGTGTGCGCGTGTGTGTGTGTTTGTGTGTGTGTGTGTGTGTGTGTGTGTGTGTGTGTGTGTGTGTGTGTGTGTGTGTGTGTGTGTGTGTGTGTGTGCGTGGATTGCTGATCTATGTTAATAGGTGCGAGTGTGGTGTGTAGTGTATGTGTGGTGTTGTGTGTTGTGTGTTTGTGTGTGTGTGTGGTGTGTGTGTGTGTGTGTGTGTGTGTGTGTGTGTGTGTGTGCACGTGTGCACGCGCGTGTGTGTAGTGTGGTGTGTGTGTGTGTGTGTGTGTGTGTGTGTGGTGTGTGTGTGTGGTGGTGAGTGAGTGAGTGAGTTTGTGGTATATGTGTGTGTGCATCTGTGCACGCGCGCGCGCGCGCGCGCGTGTTTGTGTGTGTGTGTGGTGTGTGTGTGTGTGTGTTGTGTGTGTGTGTGTGTGTGTGTGTGTGTGTGTGTAATGAGAAGAGAGTGTGTGTGCGCACGTGCGTGGGTGCGCGCGTGCGTGCGTGTGTGTGTGCTGTGTGTGTGTGTGTGTGTGTGTGTGTGTGTGTGTGTGTTGTGTGTGTGTGTGTGTGTGTGTGTGTGCGTTCGTGCGCGCGCGTGGTGTGTGTGTGTGTGTTAGATTTTTCTTTATTATTTTGATAGGATTTCTCTTTCTGCTGATAGCCTTATCGTTTCGCATGAATTGAAGGTGACCTAGAAAAGAACCCGTTAGACAGTAATATAAATGATTCTTCTTCCCCCACCCTATCCCTTCCCTGTCTTTACCACATCGCTCCCCCCATCGACCCCGTGTCCACCAGCATCCTACTACCCCACCCCTTATAACCTCACCCCTATATCTTTGTCGCCTCCCTCGTCCAAGCATTCCTATTTCCTCCGCCTCCCCCTTTTGACCAAGGTGTGTGAGTGTGCGTGCCCGCGTGAGTGCGTGCGTGCGTGTGTGTGTGTGTGTGTGTGTGCGCGCGCTTGCGCGCGCGCGCGCGCGCGTGCGTGCGTGCGTGCGTATGTGTGTGTGTGTGTGTGTGTGTGTGTGTGTGTGTGTGTGTGTGTGCTTATGTGCTTATGTGCGTGCATGCATGCGTAAGCGTGTGTGCATGAGTGTGTGCGTGCGCTTGTGTGTGTGTGTGTGCACGTGTGTGGTGTGTGTGTGTGTGTGTGTGTGTGTGTGTGTGTGTGTGTGTGTGTGTGTGTGGTGTGTGTGTGTGTCATGTGTGTTTGTGTGTGTATATGTGTGCATACATGCGTGCGTGCATGCGTGTGTGTGTGTGTGTGTGTGTGTGTGTGTGTGTGTGTGTGTGTGTGTGTATGAGTGTGTGTTGCGTGAGCGCGCGTGCACTCGCTTTCGCGCACGCATGCTTTTTTTTTCCCCACTTTCTTTCTGTCTTAAATCTCCTGTCTTTCAAACTTCTGGACAGCTCAAACCCTGCATTCAATTTTTTTTGTTTGTTTCACTCCCGAGATCACTGCTCACTTCATCCTTTATTACTAAAAGCCCATCCGCAATGGATACATACATACATACAAGGCTGCTGACTGACAGCAGGAGTGTCCACAAGACTCAGTCATGTCAGCCCAGTGACTCACGGATCTGAAGGGAAAAGGGTGGGCACACAGGGACTGCAGGCATCCCAGGATGAAAGACTCACCTTGTTGGTGGTGGAGCAGGAATGATCCCTGGGCGAGTTGGAAAAATAAACATTTCAAGAGTAAAGTCTTCTTCAGTACCGTCGACGGCTGAGGATGATCGGTTTCCATTCTCCTGCTCCTCTCCCCCCCCCCCCCACCCACCGCCCCTCCCCTGCTCCCTTATCCCTTCACCACCACCACCACCACCACACACCCGCATCCTCTCACGCCATACACTCTCACCCCTACCCATCTAGTTTTCTCCATCCCACACCCTCTCCTACCCTACCCTACCCTACCTCCACCTAACCTACTCCGTCCTGGATTTGAATGATTGGTTGTTTTACTTTCCCTCCGTCCTCCCCTCCCCTCCCTCCCTCCCTCCCTCCCTCCCCACACCAGACCTACCCTTCCCATCCAGTTTCCCTGCACGCCCCTCCCGTCACCTCCCCTTTCCTCCTCCCCCCTTCTTTACCCTGCCCTTCCTTCCCATCCTTCGTCCCCTTCATCGTCTAAACTCCTCCCCCCTCCACCCCCGCCACCCACCCTACCCCCCCCCCCCACCCCCTCCGACCTCAGCCCTATCTAGAACGTGTTCAACTCTCCGTCCCCCCCCCCCCCCCCCCCCCCCCCCCTCAGTCAGGTTTCGAAATACCGTATCTGACCAGGAGTTATATGTTAGTAAGTTTCCTCCCCATTGGAGATTGTCTCCCCCTTGGAGACTATAAGCTTGCTGAAGGCTCATTTTGAGAAGCATTATTATTCCCCCATTCACCCTCTCAAGCACATACTGTTAATTAGGCAGAATTATTTACCACTGCAGATATGAATGCTTATCTCCCCTTATTTCTTCAATCTAAGACATAAGAGCAAGCTTTGTGTTATATTGAATATTTCCTGCAGTCATTCCAACACCAAACTGCTCTGTAAGTTGCTGGAATGGTGCTCGGTGACTTATCTTTGGAATTATTAGTCTATTAGTCTAAAAAAAATAAAGGTGAAGAAAATGGGGGAAATATATTATAAATATGAGAAACCCTTCACTAGCTGCCTGAGGAACCATCATAATCCCCTCGAAGACACATCAATTTATATTGCCTGCTCCTAGGCCTTTCGTCCGCAAATTGTTCTCTGCATTTTTTTCTTGACATAGCTCAATCGACCTTCTCACAGGCTGCAAGCAGAAAAGAAAGTTACAACTCGAAGAAAATTATCAACCAACAAAATCAAATCCATCGACCATCGACAAGAACAATTTAATTTCGTTGGTACTAGCTTTTGCGGCCAATAAGACTAAGCTTTGCTGAGAGCATCGACCATCCGTTTACTTCTCAGCACCAGGGAGAAAGATTTTTTTTTTTTTTGCAGAGAAAAATTAACACGTAAGAAAATAATGATAAACCTTGACATGTAGCAATGAAATGCATTCCACACCCCGTCTGCGCCCAGTATGAAGTAAATGATCGTTCTTTCTTCGTTTTCATTGTCTTGAATGTTGTTTGTCTCTGCATGAAGAAGACCAAAGAGGTCGAAACGCGTCGTGTTTGTCTTGTAATTTATTTGTATCATTCCTTTGCCTGCATAGTAATTTTTCTTTTAAGTTTGTCTCAATTTCCGGCTGCAGTTATGTCACTTTGAAACTACACTAAGAAGGCCATATAGGCAGATGTACATTGCAGTCTGAACATCTAGTTGCAAAGCGAGACGACTGCAGGCGGAAATCTAAACAAATCTTGAATAAATGTTAGCGAACCCGCCCAGAGAACGGTGACAAACAGTCACAAGACAAAACACAACGCGTTTCAACCTCTTAGGTCTTCCTCGGGTGATACATAAACGAATAAAACAACGAAAAATCACTTACTTTGATCGCTTCAGATCGCTTAGGTTCAGCGCAAGGAACATCTAGTTTCTACTCTGTGTATTGTGTACGATGTTCTGTCTCTGATCTGGGCATCAGATAAAAGCCAAAAATTCTGACATGTCGTAAGTTGTGACCTCTTGAATTCAAAGTGACCTATATTCGCAAGCTGAGGTGCTGCTCATCCCCTCCCCCCCCCCCCGCCCCCCCCCTCCCCTCCCAGTTCTGGCGAACAGAGAACTGCGCTCCAAACCATTTCGTTCAAACTCTTCTTGAAATTCCATTACCCGTTTCACCTTCAAGGTTAGTGTTGTTTTTCAATCTCTGTTTGATCTTGGCTCGCTGTCTGACAGAGTGGAGCTTTTCTTAACTCTGAACTACTGAACAAACTCACGATTATTTTTACCCACATTTTTCGATTTTTTTTTTATATTAGGCAAAAACAAACAAACCTATTTCCATAATGTTCGACATTTCTCGGCATCACCACATGCGTATAGCGTTTGAAGCATACCAAACGTGATTACCTGTTACTAAACGTGATTACCTGTTACTAAACGTGATTACCTGTTACTTTTAGCAACAACAAGAGTTAGCTGGAAAGTGAGGCGACTGCAGGCAGAATTCTAAACAAATTTGAAAAAAAAAAAGTATTTAAAAGAGTCCACCGAAAACCGTGGACAAACGAATCACATACAAAACACGACGCGTTTCGACCTCTTAGATCTTCTTACAGACAAGATAAACACACTCTGGACAACGTCCATCTTGCGCCGAATTAGACAAAGATAAGTGATTGCTCGTTCTTTATTTTCGTTATCCTGAGTGTTGTTTATCTTGCCTGAAGAAGACTAAGAGGGCGAAACGCGTCCGTCCTTCCGAACACGTTTTTTTCGGTGGTCATTATAAAAACTTTCTAATTTTACCACAAGAGCTGCATGCGGCATCACCACATCCTTTATGAATCTGTTTTTTTTTTGTTGTTGTTGTTGTTGTTTCTTTTACACATTAATGGAC
>CM031596.1:99754324-99761824 GCA_018398815.1 Conus ventricosus
CCACAGAGAGAGAGAGAGAGAGAGAGAGAGAGAGAGAGAGAGAGAGAGAGAGAGGATTTCTGTCTGATTTAGACAATTTATTCATGAAAGGCTGTTCCCGGCCCAAGAAGAAAGGTGTAACACAACACTTCACACGCCCACCCCAATTATAAGGGAACGAGACCTCTGAAGGCTGTTTACCGGAACTGGGCTGCAACAATATCTTCTGTCTGTTTGAATAGAGAGTTGGGCAGGAGAGAGAAAGAGGAGCAGAGGAATTCGGGAGAGAGAGAGGAGAGAGAGAGGGGGGGGGGGGGGGCGGAGGGAGTAGGGATCAGCGGAGAGAGGGTTATAGGCACAGAGAGAGACAGACAGACAGACAGGCAGACAGACAGACAGATAAGCTAGTAGGGATAGGTGGGGGGGGGGGGGGGGCACAGAGAGAGAGAGACAGACAGACAGACCGACAGAGAGACAGGCAGACAGGCAGACAGACAGACAGACAGACAGATAAGCTAGTAGGTATATGGGTGAGGGTGGAGAGAGAGAGAGAGACAGACAGACAGACAGGCAGGCAGGCAGACAGACAGACAGATAAACTAGTAGGGATATGGGGGGAGACAGAGAGAGAGAGAGAGAGAGAGAGAGAGAGAGAGAGAGAGAGAGAGAGAGAGAGAAGCAAGAGAGAGAGAGAGAGAGCGTCAGACAGACAGAGAAACAGAGAGACAGAGACAAAGACAGAAACAGAGACACTCACAACACACGCCCCCCCCCCCTCCCAACACACACACACACACACACACACACACACACACACACACACACACACACACACACACACACACACACACACAGAGGCGGAGAAGGGGAGACAGACAGAAAGACAGACAGACAGACAGACATACAGACAGACAGACATAGAGAGGGATAGAGAGAGAGAGAGAGACACACACACACACACACTGAGACAAAGACAGACCGAGAGAGATGCGTCGTTTTCAGTCATCAGCTATTTCCTTTCCTGCTTTAAATAAAATTTAATGATAAATGCGAAGAAGAAAGGAGCAGAGGAGAGGACCCAGCATTGTTGGATTCGGCCTCCACACCCGTCCCTTTTACATCGTCACCTATGAGATCCTCTTCAGCACCCAGTGAACCCTGCCAACAATCGTACCCACTCCCACCCACCTTCCATGAATCCCCTCACTCTCGTCCGTTCTGCTCCTTTTTCCCTTTCTTTCTTTCTTTTTTTTTTTCTTCTTCTGTTTCATACAGGCAAGACTGAGAGAGTACGTATGGGATCTCAGCCGCCTCAAAAAGACACAATTCGTGTGTGTGCCTAGTATAAAGACAGTGAGGATCATGAATAAAAATGCAATATTGATTGCTGATTTCATGTGAGCACAGTCGTCATCATGGTAAGAAGATGGTATTGATGTGGAAACAAGTGTTTTCGTGTGAAAAGAAGTGTTTTCACTTGTTGAGACGCTGTTAAGACGTCAGATAAATCCACAAGACTGAAAACAACTATGTGACTCACGTACGCCGTGAGGAATGACAACATTTTTATCATGGTAGTTAGTCCGAGCTTCAAACACGCTACATCATGGCGAGACAATCGATTAAAAGGTCAACAGTCCACGCGATGACAACAATGATACCAGTGTGCGCGCACATCAGTCATAGTTTTCATTAGTCATAATTACTGTTTTTATTATGATCACGTTTGACCAGCATATCAGGCCGTAAAGCAAGAAAAATCTGTAACAATCAAGCAATAACATCCGGCAATCATTAATGTCTATCATTGTTTTCTTGCGGAAAATTCGTCTACACGAAGAAAAGGGTAATTACAGTATTTTGAACGTAGAAAGTTTCCATAATTATACTTAAGAGCTTCACAGAATGCGTCGAGATTCTCTGTAAGGTAGGAGGAGTTGGGGAGGGGAGTGGGTGAGGGGGAAGAGTTCCTTCTCTCCGCAAGTGTCAAGAATTAGATAACATTTGAAGGTAAATGGCCTCTTTCACCAAGGCTCTTCTCCGGTGATCGTTTCACTGCGCAGTTCGGGAGCTATCAAACAGCAGCGCCGGAGAGAGATCTTGTCATGATAGCGTTCAGTGGCCCTTCGCTGGCTCCTTTCTCAGAGCTGTTTCTTATCGATCAGTGGTGAGGCAAGGGAAAGTTTTGTCCTATGTCGTCCGTCCCTCACCACGGGGGGGAAGGGGGAGAAAAAAAAGCCACTTTAGTGTAGTCACAACCACTCAAACAGCTCTTGAATTCTGCCATCTCGTTGCCACTACAATACTGTCACCTTCAAGCTGTGTCAGTGTTGTCACCTCACGGCCACATCAGTTCTCTCACCCCGTTGCGCTTCGATTGTGTCCACCTCATAGCTACTTCATTGTGTCACCTCGTAGCTACTTTCAAATGTGTCACCTCATAGCTACTTCAATCCTGTCACCTCATAGCTACTTCAATTGTGTCACTCATAGCTACTTCAATCCTGTCACCTCATAGCTACTTCAATCCTGTCACCTCATAGCTACTTCAATCCTGTCACCTCATAGCTACTTCAATGTGTCGCCTCAAAGCTACTTCAGTTCTGTCACCTCATAGCTACTTCAGTTCTGTCACCTCATAGCTACTTCAATTCTGTCACCTCATAGCCACAAAAATTCTGTCACCTTATAGCTACTCAAATTCTGTCACATCGTAGTCACATAAATTCTGTCACCTCACAGCTGCTTCGATTCTGTCAACTCATGGCTAGTTCAATTTTAATTCCTCATAGCTGCTTCAATTCTGTCATCTCATACTTATTTCAATTCTGTGATCTCATGGCTACTTCAATTCTGTCATCTCATAGCTACTTCCGTTCTGTCATCTCATAGCCGTTTCAGTTTCTGTCACCTCATAGCTACTTTGATTCTGCCACCTCATAACCACTTCAATTCTGTCACCTCATAACCACTTCAATTCTGTCACCTCATAGCTACTTCAATTCTGCCACCTCATAAACCACTTCAATTCTATCACCTCATAACCACTTCAATTCAGTCACCTCATAGCTACTTCAATTCTGCCACCTCATAACCACTTCAATTCTGTCACCTCATAGCTACTTCAATTATGTCATCTCATAGCTACTCCAGTTCTGTTACCTCGTAGCCACGTTAGTTCTGTCACCTCATAGCGCTTAAGTTCTGTTACCTCATAGCCATTTCAATTCTGTCACCTCATATCCACTACAATTTTTTTCACCTTACAGTTGCTTCAATGCTGTTACCCCACAAACACTTCAATGGTGTCATCTTTAAACCACTTCTATTCTTTCACCTTATGGCCACTTGATTTTTTTCGCATCATGGCCACTTCAATATTTTCACCTCACGGCCACTTCAATGCTTTCAACTCATGGCCATTTCAATGCTTTCACTTCATGGCCACTTCAATTCTTTCACCACATGGCCACGTCGATGCTTTCACCTCATGGCCACTTCAATGCTTTCACCTCATGGCCATTTCAATGCTTTCACCTCATGGTCACTTCAATGCTTTCACCTCATGGCCACTTCAATGCTTTCACTTTATGGCCACTTCAATGCTTTCACCACGTGGCCATGTGGATGCTTTCACCTCATGGCCACTTCAATGCTTTCACCTCATGGCCATTTCAATGCTTTCACCTCATGGCCACCTCAATGCTTTCACCTCACTGTCACTTCGATTGGCCAATTCAATGCTCTCACCTCATGGCCATTTGAAATCTTCCACTAATAATGCTTTGGTACTGTCACCTCCAAGCCACTTCAATGCTCTCACCTCCAAGCCACTTCAGTGCTGTCACCTCCAGGCCACTTCAGTGCTGTCACCTCCAGGCCACTTCAGTGCTGTCACCTCCAGGCCACTTCAGTGCTGTCACCTCCAGGCCACTTCAATGCGCTCACCTCCAAGTCACTTCAATGCGCTCACCTCCAAGTCACTTCAATGCTCTCACCTCGAAGTCACTTCAATGCCTTCACTCCAAGTCACTTCAATGCTTCACTCCAAGTCACTTCAATCCTCTCACCTCCAAGCCACTTCAATGCTGTCACCTCCAAGCCACTTCAATGCCGTCATCTCCAAGTCACTTCAATGATCTCACCTCCAAGTCACTTTAATGCTGCCACCTCCAAGTCACTTCAATGCTCTCACCTCTAAGTCATTTTAATGCTGCCACCTCCAAGTCACTTCAATGCTCTTACCTCCAAGCCACTTCAATGCTGTCACCTCCAAGCCACTTCAATGCTCTTACCTCCAAGTCACTTCAATGCCTTCACTCCAAGTCACTTCAATGCTCTTACCTCCAAGTCACTTCAATGCTCTTACCTCCAAGTCACTTCAATGCCTTCACTCCAAGTCACTTCAATGCTTCACTCCAAGTCACTTCAATCCTCTCACCTCCAAGTCACTTAATGCCTTCACTCCAAGCCACTTCAATGCTCTCACCTCAAAGTCACTTCAATGCTGTCACCTTCAAGCCACTTCAATGCTTTCACCTCCAAGTCACTTCAATGCTGTCACCTTCAAGCCACTTCAATGCTCTCACCTCCAAGTCACTTCTATGCTTTCAGTCCAAGCCACTTCAATGCTGTCACCTCGAAGTCACTTCAATGCCGTCACCTCAAAGTCACTTCAGTGCCGTCACCTCAAAGTCATTTTAATGCTTTCTCTCCAAGCCACTTCAATGATCTCACCTCCAAGTCACTTTAATGCTGCCACCTCCAAGTTACTTCAATGCTGTCACCTCCAAGCCACTTCAATGCCGTCATCTCCAAGTCACTTCAATGATCTCACCTCCAAGTCACTTTAATGCTGCCACCTCCCAGTTGCTTCAATGCTGTCACCTCCAAGCCACTTCAATGTCACCTCCAAGTCACTTTAATGCTCTCACCTCTAAGTCATTTTAATGCTGCCACCTCCAAGCCACTTCAATGCTGCCACCTCCAAGTCACTTCAATGCTGCCACTTCCAAGCCACTTCAATGCTGCCACCTCCAAGTCACTTTAATGCTGCCACCTCTAAGTCATTTTAATGCTACCACCTCCAAGTCACTTCAATGCTACCCACTTCCAAGTCACTTTAATGCTGCCACCTCCAAGTCACTTTAATGCTGCCACCTCCAAGTTACTTCAATGCTGCCACCTCCAAGTCACTTTAATGCTACCCACCTCCAAGTCACTTTAATGCTACCCACCTCCAAGTTACTTCAATGCTGCCACCTCCAAGTCACTTTAATGCTGCCACCTCCAAGTTACTTCAATGCTGTCACCTCCAAGCCACTTCAATGCTACCCACCTCCAAGCCACTTCCATGCTGCCACCTCCAAGTCACTTTAATGCTGCCACCTCCAAGCCACTTCCATGCTGCCACCTCCAAGTCACTTCAATGCTGTCACCTCCAAGCCACTTCAATGCCGTCACCTCCAAGTCACTTCAATGCCGTCACCTCCAAGTCACTTCAATGATCTCACCTCCAAGTCACTTCAATGATCTCACCTCCAAGTCACTTCAATGATCTCACCTCCAAGTCACTTTAATGCTGCCACCTCCTAGTTGCTTCAATGCTGTCACCTCCAAGCCACTTCAATGCTCTCATCTCCAAGCCACTTTGATACTGTCAGCTCCCCTTTGATGCTGTCACCTCCAAGCCACTTCAATGTCGTCACCTCCAAGTCACTTTAATGCTCTCACCTCTAAGTCATTTTAATGCTGCCACCTCTAAGTCACTTCAATGCTCTCACCTCCAAGTCACTTCAATGCTGCCACCTCCAAGTCACTTCAATGTTGTCACCTCCAAGCCACTTTGATACTGTCAGCTCCCCTTTGATGCTGTCACCTCCGAGTCACTTTAATGATGTCACCTCAAAGTCACTTGGATACTGTCACCTTTAAGCTTTTTCAGTGCTGTCACCTCCAAGCCACTTTGATACTGCTACCATCAACTCATTTTATTGCTGTCACCCCAATCCCATTTTAATGCTGTCTCCCCCAACCCATTTTAATGCTGTCACCCACAAGCCATTTCAACGCAGTCAACCCCAACCCATTTCAATGCTGTCACCCTGACTCATTTAAATGCTATCACTTTCAACCCATTCCAATGCTGTCAACCCTGACCCATTTCAGTGCTGTCACTTCCAGCCCACCCATTCCAATGCTGTCAACCCTGACCCATTTCAATGCTGTCACTTCCAACCCACCCATTTAAATGCTGTCAACCCCGACCCATTTCAATGCTGTCACTTGTAACCCACCCATTCCAATGCTGTCAACCCTGACCCATTTCAATGCTGTCACTTCCAACCCATTTCAATGGTGTCACTCCAACCCATTTCAGTGCTGTCACTTTCAACCCATTCCAATGCTGTCAACCGCGACCCATTTCAATGCTGTCACTTCCAGCCCACCCATTCCAATGCTGTCAACCCCGCCCCATTTCAATGCTGTCATTTCCAGCCCACCCATTCCAATGCTGTCAGCCCTGTCCCATTTCAATGCTGTCACTTCCAGCCCACCTATTCCAATGCTGTCAACCATGACCCATTTCAGTGCTGTCACTTCCAGCCTACCCATTCCAATGCTGTCAACCCTGACCCATTTCAGTGCTGTCACTTCCAGCCCACCCATTCCAATGCTGTCAACCCTGACCCATTTCAATGCTGTCCCTTCCAGCCCATCCATTCCAATGCTGTCAGCCCCGCCCCATTTCAGTGCTGTCACTTCCAGCCCACCCATTCCAATGCTGTCAACCCTGACCCATTTCAATGCTGTCAACCCCGACCCGTTTCAATGCTGTCACTTCCAGCCCATCCATTGCAATGCTGTCAACCTTAACCCATTCAATGCTGTCACTTCCAGCCCATCCATTCCAATGCTGTCAACCCTGACCCATTTCAATGCTGTCAACCCTGCCCCATTTCAGCGCTGTCACTTCCAGCCCACCCAATCCAATGCTGTCAACCCCGACCCATTTCAATGCTGTCAACCCCGACCCATTTCAATGCTGTCACTTCCAGCCCATCCATTCCAATGCTGTCAACCCCGACCCATTTCAATGCTGTCAACCCTGACCCATTTCAATGCTGTCACTTCCAGCCCACCCATTCTAATGCTGTCAACCCCGACCCATTTCAATGCTGTCAACCCCGACCTATTTCAATGCTGTCACTTCCAGCCCACCCATTCCAATGCTGTCAACCCCGCCCCATTTCAGTGCTGTCACTTCCAACCCATTTCAGTGCTGTTACTTCCAACCCATTCCAATGCTGTCAACCCTGACCCATGTCAATGCTCTCACCCCAATCCATTTCAATGGTGTCACCCCCAACCCATTTCAATGGTGTCACCCCCAACCCATTTCAATGGTGTCACCCCCAACCCATTTCAATGGGTGTCACCCCCAACCCATTTCAATGGGTGTCACCCCCAACCTATTTCACTGCTTTCACCCAACCCATTTCAATGATGTCACCCCCAATC
>CM031596.1:99766824-99774324 GCA_018398815.1 Conus ventricosus
TGGACTTCCAGCGGTTGTGAAGACAGCCCTAAACGTCCTGCTGACCAACAACGCAGTGTCATGCTGGAAAATTGCAGGTGAAGGTAAGAACACCGTCGTCGTCCTGAGACTGAAGCCAGCTGTCCCGTTCACAACAACAATGGCAAATCCTGTCTTGAACCAGAAACGCGAGCTCAACATTACAGAAAGAAACCGCCCAGCCAGGTTCGATGTGATCAAAAAAGGGCAACGCAGGGAAAAAAAAAGACGACTTGAACTCGTTGGTGCTGATAACGAAAACACTTCTGATGCGAATGAACTGGCTTTTTTCGACACGGAATTGGAAGATCGCATTACACAATACACTACACTGGATGCCACTGAATAACACATCAAGCCTGCACACATCGACAGCGAATCTGACACGTCTGATGTTCAAGACGATCTTCTACCTTTGTGCCCTTGTCCGTCTGAGTGTGACATCATTAATCAGGAAATCCAGCACTCCGTCGTCGACACAGGCCTTGAGCATTCAATAGACAGAACAGCGGCAGGCTTTAATATGGGAGTGGTGAAGGATTGTGTTGCCACTTTGACAGAGGGGTACAAAGACGGTTGAGAGATCAGAACAGAAACTTGGCATTCAGAAAGATCGTGCTTCATCAGACAGATGGTGTGGGTGTGTGATGTGCGAGTCGGATGACATTGTTGTAGAATACTCCTGTGATCCGTGTTCAGAAGACGACTGTGTTTTGGTACGTGAAGCAGGAACACAGGAACATGTCATCGAAGAACGTGTCAAATTATCCCACCTGCGGAAAGACGTGCCAGCAACACACAACACGCAGAGACTCAAGCACTTGCTCTACGAGGGTTGCACGTTCTCCTCGCCTGATCCAGTTCGATCTGGGATGACAGCCCTCTAATCACCGGATTATGCACACATATCAGAGACATTTGTCGTTCACGACTTATCATGTAATGTGAAAACAAATAGTGTTGCTGTGGTGTCCGTGCCAATGAGACTGTTGCGTTTTGTCAATGTACGTCGCGTCGATTTGCTAAATGGGCTGTTCAGCTTAATAGCTATAAAATTCGTTCGTTTGTTCTCTCTCTCTCTCTCTCTCTCTCTCTCTCTTAGTGAACAGTTGAGCGCCCTTAAATGGTCGTTGTAAAATCTCTCTCTCTCTCTCTCATCTCTCTCTCTCTCTCTCTCTCTCTCTCTGTTTTATTATGCAGCTCAGTGCCTTAATGATGTGATGGCCTGAGAATACTCTTTCAGAGGAAACAATAAACGTGATCCCTTGTGTGCAGCGCGCGCTTCCCACACGTAAAAGGACCCACGACATCACAGGAATCGTTTGGGTCAGAATTCTAGCAGAAAAACCTGTGTGGTACATAAAAAAAATTAGTGCATCAGCGGCAGGGAAAAAATAGATAAAATGGATAGGCCTGTCGACCATGACGAGTCGACGCACTGCTCTAGGTGAGTTGCCCAATGTGAAAAGGGAAAAATATCTTGTGACTATTATGTAATTCAACGCAGTGCCACGCAAGCCTATTTGCCAGTTCGCTCGTTTCCATTGACAAACTGCAAGAGTATGTACACCTTCGTATGTGTGTGTGTGTGTGTGTGGTGTGTGTGTGTGTGTGTGTGTGTGTGTGTGTGTGTGTGTGTGTGCAGCTGAGGGCTGCCACACAAGATAGTGCGATGCCAGCCAATTTGCCAGCTCCTTTGTTTCCATTGACAGCTGTTAGGAGCGAAAGTTTGTGTCGCTGAGGGTTGCTCCTCTGTGGGCTATTACTTGGACGTCACTTTGTGGTAGTTTCAAAGTAAGGTGACTGCAAGCGGATATCAAAACAAACTTAAAAGAAACAATTACTGTGCCGCCGAACGAAAGAGACAAACAAAATACAAGACAAAGCACGTTTCGAGCTCTTTGGTCTTCTTCAAGCAAGAAAAGCAACATTGTCTGCAATGACAATGAAAGCGAAGAATCACTTGTCTCCACGGATGTTGAATGAAAACCTGGGTTTGGGTTTTCATTCCACACCCACAACAGCAAGAGTGTGTACACCCTCACGTGTGTGTGTGTGTGTGTGTGTGTGTGTGTGTGTGTGTGTGTGTGTGTGTGTGTGTGTGTTGTGTGTGTGTGTGTGTGTGTGTGTTTTCCTTTTGGTGTAATCATTTGCTTGTATTCTTCCGGATGCCGGTTTTGGCTCTCGAATTTATCGAAGAGTAATCAGACAACGTGTCCCTCCCCCCCCCCCCCCCCCCCCCCCCCTCCCTTCTCCCCCTGACTTTTTACGTACAATCCTTTCTGCCTGTGCGTTGTATAATACACATCCGCAATACCCCCAGAATGTCTAGTGATTAGACTGCTAACCTGATACTGGCATATTGGACACAGGGTCTAGCTTTATTTACATGCATGTCCCAAAGCCAGAAAGGACTCATTATCCTTATCTTCAACTCTTCTGTCTGTTTCCCCTCTGGCACCACCGAGCTCGGGCCGGGGCGTGTCAAACGAGCTGCCGTCACGATGCTGGAAGCGAGGCGTAAGATCATATAATGGTCTGGAATAGACAAGCGTCGCTGCCAGGGCTGTGCTTTACGTGGCTGATTCTGGAGAGTGGCCAGAGAGCGTGGCTAGAATCTTTTCCCTGTCTGTCTGTCTGTCTGTGGGATGGCTGGCAGGATGGCTGGCTGGCTGGCTGGCTGGTCCACAACTAATGGATATTACACCTCGGTTTCCACCCTGTCTCTTGTATCCTGCCGCTACACCCCAGTTGCCTGTTTGGATGGCGAACTGAAATAACATCTTCGTATCATGATCTACTCCTCTTCTTCTTCTTCTGAATTTTTTGTTATTCGTCTTCGTCTTCTTCTTCTTCTTCTTCTTCTCCTTCTCTTCTTCTTCTTCTTCTTCTTCTTCTTCTTTCTTCTTCTTCTTCTTTTGAATTCTGATGGGATTTCTTTTATTATCATCGTCATCATCTTTATCGTCATTACCTTCTTCTTCTTCTCTTCTTCTTCTTCTTCTTCTTCTTCTTCTTCTTCTTCTTCTTCTTCTTCTTCTTCTTTCTTTCTTCTTCTTCTTCTTCTTCTTCTTCTTCTTCTTCTTCTTCTCTTCTTCTCTTCTTCTTCTTCTCCTCCTTCTTCTTCTCCTCCTTCTTCTTCTCCTCCTCCTCCTCTTCCTCCTCCTCTTCCTCCTCCTTCTTCTTCGCCTCCCCCCTCCCTCCTCCATCTTCTGTTCTTCTTCACCCTTTCTCTCTCTCATCTCTCTGTCTTTCTCTCGCTCCCTGTCTGTCTCTGTCTCTCATTGTCTCTGACTCTCTGTCTCTGTCTCTCTCTGTCGCTCTCTCTCTCTCTCTCTGTCTCTCTCTCTCTCTCTCTCGCTCGCTCGCTCGCTCTCTCTCTCTCTCTCTTCTCCCCCCCCCCTCTCCCCCCCCCCTCTCTCTCTCTCTTGGAAGACAGGCTCATCATTTCTCTTTCATTTTAGAACGGGTGGTAAAACGTTGAACTCACAGCCACCTTCTTCTTCTCCCCCTCTCCCTCCCTCCTCCTCCTTCTCTTCTTCTTCTTCCTTCTTTCTCTCTCTCTGTCTCTGTCTCTCTGTCTTTGGCTCTCATTGTCTCTGTCTCACTCTCTCTCCTCTCTCTCTCTCTCTCTCTCTCTCTCTCTCTCCTCTCTCTCTCTCTCTCTCTCTCTCTCTTGGAAGACAGTCTGAGGATTTCTCTTTCATTTTGGAACGGGTGGTAAAACCTTGAACCCCCAGCCACCTTGTTCAAGACAAAAACAAAAATCAGTCGACTCACATACATGGATACATTTACATCATTTAAAAAAAACTCTATTTAAAACGAAATCAGTCCAGGGCTTTTTGATGGGTTTGTTTGTTTGTTTTTTTAACATGGATACATTTAAATTCCAAAATTAAAAAAGAAATTACAAAAAACAATACCCCAACAATCTTTACATATACATATAGATTCTTTTTTTTTTTCAGTCTTTGCCGAGTCATTAATGTGATGACAGAGGAATTGTTAGCCTGCATTTGTTTTCCCCCTCAACTAAATTGTTCAACATAACTTACACACACAACGTACGCACGCACGCAGGCACGCACGCACGCACGCACGCATGCACGCACGCACACACACACCACACGCACACACACACGCGCGCGCGCACGCATGCACGCACACAAGCACACACACACACACACACACACACACACACACCACACACACACACACACACACACACACACACACACACACGCACGCACGCACACGCGTGTGTTTGTATATATATATATATAATATATATATATATATATATATATATATAATGCAGAGAGAGAGAGAGAGAGAGACAGACAGACAGACAGACAGACAGACAGACAGACAGACGATGGGGAGGGGGGGGGTATTAAACACTGACCACTCTGGCTGTTGACACCAGCACCGTTTCATACTCTTTAAATGGTGATTTTAGTTTTTCAGACTCTTATTACCTTTCAGTGCTGTCTTCTCGTTTTACTTTTCTACCCTTCACTGACTGCTTTGGAGTGCTGTTGGATTCTGGTTTTGACGCCCCTGGTGGTGAGAATAATACAGAATTATCCTACACTTAAAGGGGTCCTCACCCATAAATAGCATGTTTGGGTTGTTCAAAAGTATGATCGAGCGTGTTTCGATGTACGTGTTACTTTTCTTCTGGAACTCACTTCTATCCGTGTTTCGGGTCGTGCAAGTGGCCAAATCGTGACTCGCCACGGAGATTGCCGAGCACAGTACGGAGAGAGACGAGAATCGGGGATTCCGCAAGTGACGTATAAATGCCAAGACTACCATGAATGAAAGACAAGTCCCTAAAAGCTTTCGCTATGAGGACGTAAAACTCAAGTATTTTTCCGGCGATAATGGCAGATGCTCCCAGCTACGAGTCAAGTTCCAACGAAGAGGACATCGAACGTGAAATTTTCACTGAAGTGTATGGAGTTCAGCCGTACCAGTTGAACCTACAGCTCTTTGTAGAGTACCACCTCCCTCGCCATCAAACGCTTGTGTTTCTTTCCAGGCAGTTCGACATTATTCTTACAGGTTGACCATATTATGTACATGTACACACATACGCACGACACAGATAGTACATGATATACACATGCACATACATACATCTGTTCATTCACACACACACACACACACACACACCACACACACCACACACACACACACACACACACACACATTACCGTTACCGTAGTATGTAAATAACTTTAAAATGATTATGTAATAAACCACATTTTCCTTCAGTTGTTTAGATCTATCAGATAATGCCTTTTCCTTTGAACAGGAGTTTGTCAGCTGCTGCATCATCACACCAATTCTCTTCCCTGCTGTAAAATCTTTTCAATTGCTGTTCACTTTCAATTCCCCCCCCCCCCCCCCCCCCCCCCCACAAACACACACCCTGTTTTAACATTCCTCATTTTAAATCTCACTCTCTCCACTTACATTCTGAAGTTCCACAATAACAATTAGAATGTGAGGGGTCTTTTACAATATATTGCAGTCAAAGATTCTGGCTGTTATTTTAAAAACTGATGCGTGACGTGCCGTACATCAGATCTAAGCTGCAGATCTACGCTCATTATTCTCTTACTCACCAGGGCAGTTTATAGCATACAGACATACCACACCTGCATATATCTTAAAATGCACACTAAGTCACCATCCTGTGTCCAAATACTGATAAATAACTCTCTTACTAAAGCATATGGTTGTTGGGCGGAAACTTGAACTTGCAGGGGTGCCTGATGTTCAGCAATGTCCTGAAAAATAAAAACCCAAACTATTATTCACTGGAGTCCAACAAGTTGTTATTTGTGGGCATGGACACTTTCTTGTTAATAAGGATCGTGACTTCAGTTTTGTTGGAAACAGTAACAGCAGGGGGAAAAATCAGTCACAAACATGCCACAGTTTCAGTGGCAGCAGGCAGTGTGACTGACTGACTGCCACTATGACAGTAACAATGTATGTTTCAGTTTGATGCCAACACTCAACAAAAACCGACAACTATCTTTACAACCAACCATGCACTGAGAATGAAATGAAACACAAAAAGATCAACCACCCATTCCACAAACCTTACCTTCTTTACGTCTGTGAGTTTTGGCTCTCTTGCTCCTGACAGAATCGGTGTCACTGTTGCGTTTGAGGCTTGCACTCGCAGCTGGCGAATGAACAGAGTGCTTTAATACATTTTTCTGTAAAAAAAAGTTGGCACAGCATCCTCTTTCAGCTGTCTTCGGACCCTAATTCCAGTTTCCACCTTCACCTTCCAGGTGTGTTGGTCTTGGAAACTGTGCTCTTCGAAGTAACGACCGCAAATGCCATGATAACTGTTCTGAAGAACAAAATCTTTCCTCGTTGTGGTGACAAAAGTTTATCCACAATCGCCTAAACTGGCTGGAGGCTCCTGAAAAAGCATGAACGCTTACTCTTTGCTTATTTCCTGACGAAATTCCGCAACCAGACACAGCACACATTCGTCCCATCTCATTTCAGCCGAACACGAAGAGCGACTTGGTTTTTCTACGTCATCAATCGGGAAACCCCCCTTTTATCAAAATCGAGGCTCTCGTTCCTGTTTCAGCCTCTCGCTTTCCCAATCCGCAGGAAATGCTGCTCTCACTGCAAGATGAGAGCACAGGCGGCTGATTCGGGGCTGGGTTTCGCAATACGACCACATACCAAAACCGTGTATTTGGTCAAAATAAATTTGTAAAAATGGGTGAGAACCCCTTTAATGTCGAGGATTATTGACACAATCAGCCGTGTCTCATTGACGAGTCCGAATCAGCTGACGAAGGGCCTCTAAGCAGGTGATATGAATGGTTTTTGTTTTCAAGATGGGCTACAATGGTTCCCATATACTTACTGCCTGTGAGGGCTTTTATCTTTATAATGTAGCGCACTGATTGTCTGTTCCCGTTTTCTTTCTCTCATGCCCTCCCTTTTTTTCCACCTTTTTTTTTTAATCTTTGCCAAATTAGTTTTGTAATAATGACGGAGGAATTGTTAGCCTGCTCTTGTTTTCACCTACTACTTATTTGTTCAACATATGTACATATATGTATATAAATAGAGAGAGAGACAGACAGACAGACAGACAGACAGACAGACACAGACAGACAGATAGATAGACAGACAGATAGATAGACATATATAATAGAGAGATGTAGATCAGGTAATGTTGCTTCTTGCCCAGCCAATCGCAAGGGGCCATACCAGGGCTGTCACCACGTTGACGTCCACTCACAAGTCAATTAGATAGATAGATAGATTGACAGACAGACAGACAGACAGACAGATAGATAGATAGATAGATAGATAGATAGATAGATAGATAGATAGATAGATAGATAGATAGATAGATAGATAGATAGATATACGCATGAATACATACATACATATGAAAAGTGTGTGTGTGTTTGTGGAGAGAGAGAG
>CM031596.1:99784324-99789324 GCA_018398815.1 Conus ventricosus
AAATTGACACCATTTTCCCAAAACAAGATACTTTTCACAAATTACAGGGGTAAAACAATGGGATAAAAAACAATTAAAAGAAAAAAAATTGTGTTCATAAAAATTAAAAATTGAACACTTTTCCCCTTGATTTTTTGTCCACATCAATTTTCAAAACCCCTGAAAATGAAAATATTTCCAAGTGTAAAGGGTTTTCTCAATAGACTTTAAAAAAAAATAAACTAGTTTAAACATAGTTTTTTTTTCCCCAATGTAATTTTTTAGTCCATTTAAAAAAAGTCACATGTTTTTCCATTGTTAAAAAAAGACAAATAAAAACCAATTTTTTTTTTCTCATTGCACAATAAAAAACAGTGTAAAATATTTTTTCCTAAATTTTTAAATTTGCTCATCACACATACATATAGTTTCCCTTTTTCACAATCAAATTAAACATAAATAGTACTTGATTTTTTCCATTTTTTTCCCAAAGAAAAAATATTTTATTACATCAACATCAAGTATTTGTTTGCTTGAAAAACATATAGTCTTTTAAATTAAGAAAATTTAAAGGGCATAAATACCACTGATTTAGATCGTCAGTACCATACAATGCACCGCCCAAAAGTGATCACACCGTAATCATTAAGAAAGACAAAAACGGGAATAGTTTTTCCCTTTAAAGACAGTTACTTTTGGGTCCATAAATTATTCACGCACTAAAAAAACAAATCGCATGACATTTTTTTTTCCGGGCACGGTTCAACAAAAACCCGGAAATTTTCCTGCAATGCCAAAGACCATTTTAATAATCGCTGTTCTTAGTCTTTGAGGGATTTAAAAGAACGCCCAGGGCCTAGGGCATCGAAACTAAACTTTTTTTTCCAGTCAAAACCGGGAAAAACTTCCCCACAGCCCTTTAACAAAGCCAAGCACTCTCCGCAACCTTTTTTTTTTTTTTTTTGCAAAGGGCGGGGGGTAGGGTTTTTTGGGTCGCACTGGTTTTTTCAGAATTTAAACTGAATACGGGGGTTTTAAATACCATCACTTTACCTGGGAAAACCTCAACACACCCGAAAGTCTTTAAAAATTGTCTTTGAGCGGGTTCGTTTGATTTTAAACCCAAATCATTCAAACAGAACCACATCCCATAGGTTAAACCTTTTTATAAAACAGAATGGGAAGGGGACAACACCCATCTGCACTGGTAGATTTTTAAAACTCCTACATTTGCTGTTTTCATAACCTTCGATCTGCCCCGTACGTTACTTTGGGGAAAAAAAAATTTCATAAATGAAATGCCCGGTCATTTTTACATCATTTCTGACACGGGAAACATACCACTAAAACGACGGGTTAAATGGAAAACTTTTTACTTCAACATACCCCTTCAACTTTCACATAAAATCCCTTCTCGTGTTTGCCATTTTGATCTTAAAAATTTATTTCCCAAAAAGGTTTTTAAAACCACCTAAAAAGGGAAACCCTTCCACATAACACGAAGCTTGTTATTTCATCATGAAAAATACAAGACTTTACCCCCCCTAAAACTGAAGAAGGGCCCTTTTTGTTTTCCCTGTCCGCAAAGCCCTTTCACCCACTGTTTTCAAACAGTTTACTTTTTGGGGCAAGCCACTTTGCATCCTTCAAACGATTTGCATTTCATAAACGTTTTGGGAAACATTTTTTAATTTTTTGGCCCAGGCAAAAAAATTTGGCCCCGGGTTTTCCCCCCCAAAATTGGAAAAAATGAAAAATTTTCCCCGGGGGGGGGGGCCGGGGGTTTGGGGGGGGGGGGGGGGGGGGGGGGGGGGGGGGGAAAGGTTCCTTTTCCCCCTGAAATCAAAAAAAAAGCCGGTATGAAACGACCCCCTTTCCCGGGGTTTCTTCCCCTTGAAAACCTTTCTAAACATGGATTTTTAACGTTCCATTGAAACTTAAACCCATCCTTTCAAATTGGGGTTGATAGGGCGTGGTTAAAGGGAAAGAGTTTTGGGACAACAGTCTGAAAATTTTTCTCTAAAGAGTCAGAAATAAATTGCTTTCCACAACCGAAGTTTTTTCATCTGGAAGACCCACTCTGGAAAAATTGCAAGTAAGGGCTTCAGCGCGGAAAAACTTTTATTTTTTTTCTTCAGTGGAATCGCTTCAAAAACCCCTTGTCGCCGAAACCCCCAAAAGTCAAGATATACGAAAATCCCGAAAAAGACAGTGGAAAAGCCAACCAGATCAATAGTAACCTTCCGAAAGGGAAAGGGAAAATGAGGGGCTTTTTGTGCAAAGGTCCACAGGGAAACGCGACCTTTCTGAGATGTCTTTGGGGCAGATGTAAACATGAGGGGCAGTATTTCGTACTTCCTTTAAAACCCCCGCCAAAAAAAAAGAATCAAGAACCCCCTTTTAATGTTTTTTTTAAACCTCCCCAGTGACCAGCGAAAAATCCCTCTTGACCGTGTCAGCACTTTTTTCTCTAATTTTTTGGGGGAAACCCACAACCTGCTTTTTCCTGTCCGGGTAAAACACCGTAAGAATTTAAGAGTCCAAAAGTACGTTGGTCTGCCCTTTTGTACGCGGGACAGCCCTTTTTTGGGCAGCAGAAAGTATTGTCGTCAGCGTCTCGTTTTTTTTCCCTGCTTTTTTTTTAAATCACGGGGTAATCTGGAGTTCACCCCATTTTTGAGATTTTTGTAGGGGTTTGGGAAACCCCTTTTCCCCTGTTCTAGCATTTGATCAGAACCCCACAAGAAAAAAGGAACAAACAAATCCTCCAGACCACCATGAACTGTAGCGACTCCTGGAAAATTGCCCAGACCCAAGTCGCAGCCCGGGGTTACAATAAACACAGGGGGGAAAAAAAAACCGGGAGTTTACGGTGTTTTCGACAAAAATTTTCCCGCCAGGGGAAAAAACGTTTCAATCTTGCCCCCAAAAATTGACCTACATTTTTTGGCCCAGTGTTAGATCGGGTTTGGGAAGCACGAAAGTTTTCCGTACCCCAAACAGTAGGGGCACCCAGGGGCTCCAAAACCAAAGCCTGCAATCCTTTGAGGGCTCCGTTTTCTAACCCCAAAGCCCATCAACAATTAACGGGGTCCCCCAAACAAGGCCTTTTTTCAAAATCAGGGGAACTAATGGGGGTTTTGAATCTTTTGGGGTTTTGAAAGGGCAATTTTTCCTCAAAGGGAAAACTTGCCATCAAAAAAGAAACGCGCTTTGGCTGATCGGCAGCTGACTGATTTTGGGAAACTTCTGTTCTGGCCACGAACTGGGCCCCAAAAAGGGCCCACGTGGGGGGCGTTGGCCACGACCCGGGAAAGTTTTTCTGAGGAGTAAAGGGGTCTTTCCGGCGGGGATACTGGCATTTTCGAAGTCCACTCGAACCGCGGAAAAATCCCGTCCTTCCTAGGATAGGTATATCCTTGAGGGCCCCAAAAATGACCCAAAATTTCCTTACCTGAACTTCCCTGTCCCTTTAAAGGGGGAAAACATGGACGCTTTAGACTCCAAAAAATGGAAAAATTTTCCTTTTCCCAGCCACCCCTTTTCTGGTTGAGCGATACAAACTGATCACCTTTTGACACTTCCTCCCCCTTTTCAAAATTTCCCTTTCCCTTTTAAAGGGAAAATGCCAGATCTTTCTCCGCTCGGGGAAAAATTGTTCTCTAAGAAGGGGTCTCCCCCAGGACCCGAAAATTTTTGTTCTTTTTTGATAAATCGATCCATCGATCCAAACCCAAAGACTCTTAAAGGATCAGAAACGACCCGGGAAAAGATTTTCCCCTTTTTTAGGGCCCCACAGACGAAACCGGGGCGTGAAAACGAACAGCAGAACCCTTGAAATTTTTTGAGGGGGTTTTTCTTTCAACTGACCCAAATAAAATTTTTTTTCGCTGCAAGTGAGTGGGACAGTGTCAAAGCGCTAAAAACCCCTTTAAAAAACGACCAAAAAACAAAGGGCCACTTTTTTCCCTTTTGGGCCCAAACCCCAAGACTTGCGTGACTTTCAAACGAAAAGAAAACTAACTATGTCATCCCCTTTTTTTTTTTCCCCGAAAGGTGGGAACTTCGGGAAAATATGCCGCTTTTTTGGGGAGGAATGGCGCGGAACCGACGGGGGAACGGGGGAGGTTTCTTGATCCTGTATTTTTTTTAATTCAGGATCAGTCTCTAGGTTTTAAATGCCTCAACTTAAATTTACGTTTCCCTTTTTCTTTAGCTTCCCCCCCCTGTATTTTTTTTCTTTAGCTTCACTTCCCCCTGTAGCCCTTTTTTCTCAACCCCAATTTCCCCTGTAATCTATTTTCTTTTCTTTCTTTAAATTTCCCTTTTTTCACTTTTTAAGTTTCCTTTTATTTTCTTCCCCCTTTTTTCTTAGCCTTTTCTGCCCTATCTATGGGATTGTTGCACTTAGTTAAAAATTTTTTTCTTTCCCTCAAAAAAACCCCAACGTTTTCCCCTTTTTTAAAATAAATTAAACAAATCAAACCATAAGAACCGTCAACAAAAATAAACACAAAACCCAAACTCTAAATAGGGAATTTAAAAAAAAGGCCCATATATGATGGGTGAAAAAGTTTCCCCAAAACGTAAATAATATATTTCCCAAAAAAAAAAATTCAATTTTCCGGGAAAAAACAGAAAACGGGTTACAAAAAAAGGGAGATAAAGAAAAACAGGGAAAAGTTTTTTTCCAAAAATAATGTGCAATTTTTTTTCAATTTGGAATTTACAAAAAAAAAAATGAAAATTTAAAGGGAAAAAAGTTTTTCCTAAAAAAGAAAAAAAAACAAAACTAAAATTTTTCCCGGGAAAAAAATTTTTTTATAAAGTTTTATTTTCCCCTTAAAAAGTTCTTGTTTTCAGTCTTTCTTTCTTTTTCTTAATTTTAAACGAATTTACAAAAAAAAATGTACCCCCCTTTTACAAAAAAAAGATTTTAAATTTTCAAAACAAATTTGGGAAACACAAACAATTAAAAAGAGGAAGAAAAACAAACTAACGGAAATCCTACCTAAAAGATA
>CM031596.1:99796824-99799324 GCA_018398815.1 Conus ventricosus
GGCATGGAAGAGACGGGCGGCCTGTCTGGAAAAAAAATAGATAGCATTACCATGGACGAGATGGATCGTCTGTGTGAAGCAAGCAGCGTTAGTGTGGACGAAGAGACCGTCTGTATGAGTGAGATAGATGACATGTTGGCGAGGTAGAAAGTGTTTAAGGGTGAGGTAGATGATATGAGTTTGTGAGGTAGATGTTATGAGTTAGTGAGGTAGGTGATGTGTTTTCGTGAGGTGAATGATATAATGTGTGTATAAGGTAGGCAGTCTTTGTAAATGAAGTAGATTATATGTGTCGGTGATATAGGCAGTCTGTGTGAGTGGAATAATGTACGTAAATTATATGGTGTGGTTGAGATAGATGATGCGTGTGACTGAAGTAGGTGATGTGTGTGAATTAGGTTGATGGTTGGTTGGTTTCAGTGAAGTAGGTGATGTGTGTGAATTAGGTTGATGGTTGGTATGTTTCAGTGAAGTAGGTGATGTGTTTGAGGGAGGGGGGTGAGTTAGGTAGGTGATTTGTGTCAATGAGGTAGGTGATGTGTATAATGGGGTAGATGATGTGGTTCAGTGAGGTGGGTGACATATGTTAGTGAGGTAGATGATGTGTATGAATGAGGCAGATGATATGTATGAATGAGGCAGATGATATGTTTGAGTGAGTTGGATAATACGTTTGAGTAAGGTAGATAATATGTTTGAGTGAGGGTGACAATATGTAGTAGTGAGCCAGGGTGGTCTGTGTAAGTGCCGTGGATAATACATGCGATGTAAATAATGTATGTGGACGAGATATGTGATCGAAATACATGGTTTCTGTAAATGAGGTAGGTAATATGTGTGAGTCAGATTGATAGTATGAATGAGGTAGATGACATACGTTTGACCAAGTATATGTTCAGCGCCTGTGGAGGCAGAGGATCGTGTGAGTGATGTAGACGGGTCTGTATGATTGAGGTAGATGAATGTGTGAGTGATGTAGACGGTCTGTATGATTGAGGTAGATGAATGTGTGAGTGATGTGGACGGTCTGTATGATTGAGGTAGATGATAATGTGAGTGGTGTAGACGGGTCTGTATGATTGAGGTAGATGATAATGTGAGTGATGTAGACGATCTGTATGATTGAGGTAGATGAATGTGTGAGTGATGTGGACGGTCTGTATGATTGAGGCAGATGAATGTGTGAGTGATGTAGACGGTCTATATGATTGAGGTACCTGAATGTGTGAGTAATGTAGACGGGTCTGTATGATTGATATGAATGTGTGAGTGATGTAGACAGTCTGCATGATTGAGGTAGATGAATGTGTGAGTGATGTAGACAGTCTGTATGATTAAGGTAGCTGAATGTGTGAGTGATGTAGACGGTCTGTATGATTGAGGTAGCTGAATGTGTGAGTGATGTAGACGGTCTGTATGATTGAGGTAGATGAATGTGTGAGTGATGTAGACAGTCTGTATGATTGAGGTAGATGAATGTGTGAGTGATGTAGACGGTCTGTATGATTGAGGTAGATGAATGTGTGAGTGATGTAGATGGTCTGTATGATTGAGGTAGATGATAATGTGAGTGATGTAGACGGTCTATATGATTGAGGTAGATGATAATGTGAGTGATGTAGACGGTCTGTATGATTGAGGTAGATGATAATGTGAGTGATGTAGACGGTCTGTATGATTAAGGTAGATGATAATGTGAGTGATGTAGACGGTCTGTATGATTGAGGAAGATCAATGTGTGAGTGATGTAGACAGTCTGTGTAATTCAGGAAGATCAATGTGTGAGTGATGTAGACAGTCTATAATTCAGGAAGATCAATGTGTGAGTGATATAGACAGTCTGTATGATTGGGGAAGATCAATGTGTGAGTGACGTAGACAGTCTATAATTCAGGAAGATCAATGTGTGAGTGATGTAGACAGTCTATGATTCAGGAAGATCAATGTGTGAGTGACGTAGACAGTCTATGATTCAGGAAGATCAATGTGTGAGTGATGTAGACAGTCTATGATTCAGGAAGATCAATGTGTGAGTGACGTAGACAGTCTATGATTCAGGAAGATCAATGTGTGAGTGACGTAGACAGTCTATGATTCAGGAAGATCAATGTGTGAGTGATGTAGACAGTCTATGATTCAGGAAGATCAATGTGTGAGTGACGTAGACAGTCTATGATTCAGGAAGATCAATGTGTGAGTGACGTAGACAGTCTATGATTCAGGAAGATCAATGTGTGAGTGATGTAGACAGTCTATGATTCAGGAAGATCAATGTGTGAGTGATGTAGACAGTCTGTATGATTGGGGAAGATCAATGTGTGAGTGATGTAGATGCCGTATGTTTGGACTAAATACATGGTCTATGTGGTTGAGACAGATGATTATGCGGGTTAGATAGGTGGTCAGTCTGATTATGGTAGATGATTGAGTATATGAGATCTGTTTGAATGAGGAAAATGATCATGCAATTGAGGTATGTGGTCTAAGTGACTGATGTAGA
>CM031596.1:99804324-99816824 GCA_018398815.1 Conus ventricosus
TGTATATACACATATGTGGATGTCTCATACACTATGTTTTATATCTGTGAAGTGACTCGCCCCGTGTATGGTCTATGCTGCACATCAGAAGTTTATCTCCTTGGCATTCAAAAGGTAATGCAGGCAACGCGCACAGACTTTGAGTCTGTCGCAGTGAGTCTGTATTGCTCCCTTTCTCCTCGGGACTGTCCGTGAGAACATTTTCTGTCACGGCGGACACAATGACCAGTCGTGGACTTTTCCCTATGGAATCGGTTCGATCCTCGGTGTTCGGCCAGGTAGATAGATTCGTTTAACAAGCCTGTATACTTAGAGGGAAAAAATTAAGAGAGTGCCATGTTGTAGCGTGTTTTGCTTGCAATCAATAATACATATACATGCTATTTCGCGTATATTTTACAAACATGCACACCCGTGCGTATGCGCACACACACACACACACACACACACACACACACACACTAAGAGAGAGAGAGAGAGAGAGAGAGAGAGAGAGAGAGAGAGAGAGAGAGAGAGAGAGAGAGAGAGAGAGGCACTGACGTACTCACACAGACAAGTTGCTCACGATAATGATTGCCAATGATGACCACGACAATGTTCATGATGTTGATGATAATGAACATGTAGAAGATGGCGATGGTCATTGTGGTGTTGATGGTGATGATGATGATGTTGCTGCTGCTGCTGATGATGATGATGACATCGATGACGATGACGATGATGATGACTGATGCTGCTACTGCTGCTGCTGTTGCTGCTGCTGCTGATGATGATGATATGTTCGATGCTCGAAGTTTCCAGTTTGTGATTAATTAATTTGCCGAAGGCCTTTTAGTGCTCTGTAAGTTTTGCTGCTGTTGTTTTGTTGATTTTTGTTGGTCTTGGTTTTGTTTTTATTTGTTTGTTTGTTTTGTTTGTGTCTTTGTTTGTTCGTTTTGTGGGGTGGGATTCGTGTTGTTTGTGTCTTTGTTTGTTCGTTTTGTGGGGTGGGATTCGTGTTGTTTGTTTCTTTGTTTGTTCGTTTTGTGGGGTGGGATTCGTGTTGTTTGTGTCTTTGTTTGTTCGTTTTGTGGGGTGGGATTCGTGTTGTTTGTGTCTTTGTTTGTTCGTTTTGTGGGGTGGGATTCGTGTTGTTTGTTTTGTTCTTTCTTCTCCTTTATTGTATAATGCCACGTTTCAAATACTAAATTTGTTCAAGTGGCTTTTTGTGTAATTTCTATGAAGTGTTCTTGCTATATCTCCCAAACCACATTTGTTTGAATGACGTTTTGTTTTAATTTCTGTTCGTTCTTGCTACATCTCCCCAAACCGCATTTGTTTTAATGACGTTTAGTTGTTCTTGTTACACCTCACAAAGCATTATCTGTTTGAATGACTATGTATTTATTTATCTGTATATTTATTTATTACTTATGTATGCATCTATTCATTTACTTGTTCATTTACTTATTTATTCATTTATTGTAATTCTCACTGCTCTTTATAAAACAGACGAGTTCCAATGACTTCCTACTTCCTTACCTTCTTCACCCAACCCACAATCTCTACTGCCCCCTCCACCCCCACCCCCATCCTCCACCCCTCGCTCTCTCTCTCTCTCTCTCTCTCTCTCTCTCTCTCTCTGTCTCCCTCTCCCCTTTCTGGTATGGTCGACAAGTGTGGACAAGGATGTTGGTATAGAGAGGGGTGGTGGAGAGGATGGGAGAGGAACCGGGGAAAAAGGTGGTGTATGAGAGTGACACAACAATAGAGGACAGATCGCGTGGCCGCGTGCGACGGCTCCAGTGGTACAGGGGGTGGACAGGGCAGTGAAGGCTGTAGATAAAGATGCCTTCGGGGCAGCCCTCTCTCTCTCTCTCTGCTTGTCAAGAGGTGGTTGTTTTTTCGGTCGATTTCCATCCCCCCACCCCACCCCACTCCCTTCCTCACTCCCCCTGCTTCTCTATTCTCTCCCAACTCCTCCCTTTAACCTTTTCTCCATTCGCCCCCCCCCCCCGCCCCCCCGCCCCCTCCCCCCCCCCCCCCCCCCCCCCCCCCCCCCCGTTCCCCTTTCTTCTGCTCCTCCTCAACTTCCTCGACCCTTGCGTTGTCCCTTCCTGCTACATATACCCCCTTTTATTTTTCTTCTTCCTCACTTTCCTCTCACTTTCATTTTTTTCGTCTTTTGTTTATTTTGTCGCTGTCGCTGTGTGTCTGTCTGTGTGTTTGTATGTGTGTCTGTCTGTCTGTCTGTCTGTCTGTCTGTTTGTCTGTCTGTCTGTCTGTCTCTCTCTCTCTCTCTCTCTCTCTCTCTCTCTCTCTCTCTCTCTCTCTGTCTCTCTGTCTCCTCTCTCTCTCTCTCTCTCTCTCTCTCTCTCTCTCTCTCTCTCTCTCCTTCTCTCTCTTTCTTTCTTTCTTTCTTTCTTTCTTCTTCTTCTTCTTCTTCTTCTTCTTCTTCTTCTTCTCACACTCCCCTCATCTCTTTCTGTAACATGTTGACCTCTAGCGTTGACAATTGAGACCATGGGGGCCTTAAATGGTGCCTCCTGAGATCCTCAGTGTTTGTTACGCCTTCCTTTCAATCGCGATTTGTCAGGTCATCTTCCATCTTTTTGCCACGATTTGTTATGCCATCTCTCTTCCCTTTGTCAAGATTTGTCAGGTCTTCTCTCTTCCCTTTGTCACGTTTTGTCAGATCATCTTCCTTCTCTTTGTCACGATTTGTCAGGTCCTCTTCCTTCTCTTTGTCACGATTTGTCAGGTCACCTTCCTTCTGTTTTGTCACGATGTGTCAGATCATCTTCCTTCTCTTTGTCACGATTTGTCTGGTCGTCTTCCTTCTCTTTGTCACGATTTGTCAGCCCTTCTTTTTACCTCGATTTCTTTGGGCTTTATATCTTATTTCTGTTTAATTACGGTTTATTAGGTCTTTCTCCTTCGTGTTATAACCACTTGTTAAAACTTTTATCCTTTTATTCCTTTTGTGATTTTTAAATTCACAATTAGCTAGTCATTCAAAGTGTTTTTGTAATCACCTTTCGGCAGACCTTACCCTATCTTTTCACCACGATTTTTGAGGCATTCTTCCTTCTTTTTTATCATGATTTCTTTATCTTTCTTCCTTCATTTTATCACAGTTTGTCAAGTGGTCTTCTTCTTATGGCGATTTCTTAAATCTTCTTTCTTGTTTTTCATCACATTATACTAGGCCTTCTTCCTTTTTCTAACGAATTGTTAGGCCTTCTTCCCTCTTACCTTCACAATAATCCTCTTAATTGTCTTGTTTATACATCTTCCGTCTTTCATCGTGTTTCGTTACTCCTGAATTTTTCTTTTAATCAGAAATTATTAGTCCTTCATTACGTTTACACGACTGAGTTGACAGTCCTGTCTTCTTTTTCTCAGAATTCATGGGTCCTTCGTTTTTCTTTTTAAAGTACAATTTCTAACGCTTTTTCCCCCTTTATTCTAATCATGATTTGTTAAGACTTCCTTCGTCTATGACCATTTGCTTGGCCCTTTATATTATAGTTTTGTTCAGCACTTTTCTTTATTTTCAATCACTATTTGTTAGGCCCTTGTCCTCCTTTTTATCACAATTGGGAAGTCCTTCTTCCTTTTTATCAGTACTTGTTAGGCTTTATTTTTGATCACCATCATTAGGCCTTCTACTTCATCATCATATATTAGGTCTTCTTTTTGTTTCCATGTGTTAGACCTTTATTTATCACATTTTGTGAGGGTTTTTTTTCTTTTTCTTTCTTCTTATCACGATTGGGGGGGGGGGGGGGGGAGCGCTTCTTTCTGTCCTTTTATCACAATTTTCAAGGTCTTTTTGCACCTTTTTATCACAGTTTATCTGGTCTTCTTATTTTTAATCATTATTTGTAAAGTCTTCTTCCTTCTTTTACTACAATTTGTTAAGCCTTATTTTCTTTATCACCATTTGCTAGTACGCATCCTTTTTATCACCTTTTGCTAGCTTTACTTCCGGTTTCAGTCACCATTTGCTAGCCTGTCTTCCTGTTTTAATCACCATTTGCTAGTCTTCTTCCTTACTTGTGTTACCATTTGCTAGTCTTTCTCCCTTCTTTTCATTGTCAGTCCTTCCTTCTTTTTTTAACCTTCTGCTAATCTGTCTTTTTTCTAACCTTCTGCTTATCTTTCTTCTTCTTACCACCTAATCTGTCTTCCTTCTTTTCTGTCACCATTTTGCTATATCTTGGACTGCAACCTTGGTTAGCACAGTTGTTGTTGTTTTTTTTTGTTGTTGTCCCCTTTCATTTTTCAAAAAGGTTTATGACATGACTCTCGCAAAGGTGACACAGTGGTAATGCATTCCACTGGATGACAAGAGAAATACGGATCGGAGGTTTGCGTCTAACACGAGGCGGTTCTCTCTCTCTCTCTCTCTCTCTCTCTCTCTCTCTCACACACACACTCTCTCTCTCTCTCTCTCACACTCTCTCTCTCTCTCTCTCTCTCTCTCTCTCTCTCTCACACACTCTCCCCTCCCTTCTTCCTGCCTATCCACCACCCCACCGCCTTCCCGTTCCTCATTTCCGTTTGGCCGTCTGCTTTGTGGAATACACACATTTACTCATCGTTACAGCTAAGGCGTCCATTGAAAGTGATCTGCACTCGAATGGTCAGAGCGTGTCGCCGATAGTGTCGTCTTTGTCCATCCAACAATGTACTAGGTACCTGATTCAATTCAGGGGCGATTAAGGTGCTGGAGGGTGAGATGGGTTCCGCTTTGCATAATGCCGTGCCCAAGGCCTGAAATTGCCATATATCACGGACCTATTTCAATCTCTCTGTCTCACACACAACACTGTCTTCTGTCCACCCGCCCCCGACACACACATATATATATACATTTATAACTCCTGACATTTCAATCATTTATTTTCACCCCACTGGGACTTCTTCGGGCAGCAAGCTCTTCTATACATTTTTCCACCTGCATCCATTGTCTGGTCGTAGAGAATGCAAATCACGGAGACAAGGTCCGATATTTAAATCACAAAATCGGCGTTCTTTGTTTCCCCCATTCCCAACTCCAATCATTATTAATATATATAATGCTGAACAATTAAATAATGGGGAAAACAAGTGCAAATCAACAATTCTTCCATCGTTACAGTAATGACTTCGCAAAGATTTTGATGGGGAGTGAAGATGAAGAAAGTGGGAACATTAGATTTTTAAAAATATAATATAATTATGAAATCCCTTCACTAGCTGCATGAGAGAACCATCATAAGCCCTCTCCCTGTTGCCTGCTCCTGGGCCGTTCGTCCGCTGGATCGGACTCATCAGGGAAACATGTCTGACTGTTTGTGCTCTTGACGTCAAATAGAGACACACCACAGTCCATAATTCTGTGGTGTTCTCACCACCAAGGGTTCAAAAAAGAATCCAATGACACCCCCAAAGTAGCCAGCAAAGGGTAGTAGAACGAAACAAAACGATAGTGTGGAGAGGAAAAAAGTTGCTGAAAAAATAAAAACATTATGCAAACAGTATAAAATGATGGGGACAATCTTTGAGCCTATGCTTGAGGATCCATTCAAGGATGCAAGGGAGATCAAAAGATATGGAACAGTCTGAGTGGTCAGCTCTGCTGTTCAATAACCGAAGCATTGTCAGCAGCTGAGAATTGTGCAGATTAGTGCAGAACAACCTTTACTTGGATCTCCTGAGAGATGCAATCTCCCACTGATTGACCAAACAATAGAAAATGCTGAACAATTAAGTAGTGTTGTTGTTGTTGTTGTTGTCGTACCCTGGCTAAAAGACTCCAGGGATCATCCAAACAGCCGAAGCACTTGAGCACTATGGTACAAATGCATCAGCTGGGGATGAGAACATTACGTGTGTGACCGTTTTTGATTACCCCGCCACGTGGGCAGCCACACTCCGACTTCGGGGGATTTTGGAGACTGATAATGTTATGCTAGGAGCTTGTCACAACTGAAGACAATCCCCGCATAACTATGCAGAGCATAACAACATTTTGATGTAGCCTTGGTGTTCTAGCCCATGTCAATTGGCCTGACACAGCTTTAAGCCAAGGCAGATTAAGTAGTGTGTATATATATATATATGTACGTGCTGCGAGTGGAAGGCACGTCGTGAGACAGACACAGAAACCACGGGCTTAACACATGAACATGCATTTTGTAGCGTGAAGAAGAAGAAGAAGAAGAAGAAGAAGAAGAAGAGAGAGAGAGAGAGAGAGAGAGAGAGAGAGAGAGAGAGAGAGACAGACAGACAGACAGACAGACAGACAAGGACAGAGAGACAGAGACGGAGAGACACAGAGGGAAACAGAAAGACAGACAGGCGGACGGACCGACAGAAACACACAGAGATAGAGGAAGGGAGAGAGGGAGGGAGGGCGAGAGGGAGTAGGGAGGAGAGAGAGGGGGAGAGAGAAGAGAGAGAGAGAGAGAGAGGCAGACAGACAGAGCGACAGAGACAGTCAGACAGACAGAGACAGACAGACTGAGACAGAGAAAAACAACGAAAACACAGATAGAGAGAAAGATAGACAAACAGGCAGGCAGAAACACACAGAGAGAGGGGGGGGGGGGTAGGGGAGGGAGGAAGGGAGAGAGGGGGGAGAGAGAGAGAGAAGGGAGAGTCATAGACAGACAGGCAAACAAAAAGACAGACATAGACAGGGAGACAGATAAACAGATTAAAAACACAGAGAGAGAGAGGGGGGGGTGCAGAGAGAAAGACAGAAAGAGATAGAGAGAGAGAGACCCAGACAGAAATAGGCAGACAAACAGAAAGACAAAGACAGAAAGAGAGACCGAGAGATAAAAACACGCAAACAGAGAGACAGACAGGCAGACAGACAGACACACCGACAGATAAAAACACGCAAACAGAGAGACAGACAGAGACAGAGAGGCAGAGAGAGACAAAACAGAAGAGAGAGAGGGGGGGGAGAGAGAGAGAGGGGGGGGGGAGAGAGAGAGAGAGAGAGAAACATTCAAACCAGAGAGAGAGAGAGAGAGAGAGAGATTCAAACCAGAGAGAGAGAGAGAGAGAGAGAGAGAGAGAGAGAGAGAGAGAGAGAGAGAGAGAGAAGGACGCTGCTACTATACTACTATACAGTTGTCAGCCTCTATAAGAAGTGAACGGGGCGGCGTGGCGATCCTGCCGAGATATGTTGCCGAGCATCAGGCGGCCTGACAGACAGGCACTCAGCCAAGCCTCCCAAACCCGTCTGCGGCAACCCCAAGCCGCCAGTGCCAGCATTGCGTGACGACCGCCCAGACCGTGGCCTCCCGTGGGGCGGCCTGTCTTCTTCTTCTTCTTGTTGTGGCCCGCCCGTCTGCCTGCCCACAACTAGTACTGGCACTGACAATCAGGAAGGCATGCTACGGCTTAATAACGTTGCTTCTTTAGAGTCCTTTGTTAACCATATTTATTTATTTTTAAGGGGAGTGGGAGGGGGTACGAAAGAAAGAAAGAAAGAAAAGAAAGAAAGAAAGAAAGAAAAAAGGGAAAGAAAGAAAGTAAAGAAAAGAAAAGAAAGAAAGAAAAGAAAGAAAAAAAGAAAGAAAGAAAGAGAAAAGAAAGAAAGAAAGAAAGAAAAAAGAACAAGAAAGGAAAGAAAGAAAGAAAGAAACAAAGAATGAAAGTCAGAATAGAAAGACAGAAAAGAAAGACAGAAAAGAAAAGAGAGAAAGAGAGAAAAGAAAATTAAGAAAAGAAAGAAAAGAAGGAAAGAAAGAAAAGAAAGAACGAAAAGAAAGAAAGAAAAAGAAAAAAAAAAGAAAAGAAAAGAAAAGAAAGAAAGAAAGAAAGAAAAAAGAAAGAAAGAAAAGAAAAGGAAAGAAAAGAAAGTTATCATCCTTCAAACAAACATTGATAACCGGGAAATCAGTTACGTTCGGCGTTTTAATAATGGTAATTATGACAATGTCTATTGCGCCCATCCTAACGGTAGATCCCTAACCCGAACCCTAACCCTATCCCTTTGCGGGGATCTACCGATGCGGGGATCTATCGGTGCGGGGATCTATCGGTTCGGTGCAGGGATCTATCGGTGCGGGGATCTATCGGGATGACCCCATCCTAACAACGTAGGCTGCTTGGCGCTGTACACATTTTAAGATTTCAATATGTACAATGTATGCAGAACGCACACACACACACACACACACACACACGCACACGCACGCACGCACGCACGCACGCACGCACGCACACACACACACACACTGTCAACCTCGGGGTATGTCAGTGGAGGAAGGACTAGCGCACAGCCCAAACACACTCACAGCTTGCTTACAATCTCATTCATATATCATGCATTCGTCACATCAAGCCACTAGTAAAGTCTATAACTTTACTACACATGATCATAGAACCAAACATCAATGCATATAGAGTCAAATAAAATAAAACATTCTCTCTTTCCTTGAACTTCACAAAACCATTTATCTAAATCATCATTAACTAACCCGGGTATAAATAGATTTCTACTTTACCTGGCCAGGTGATCTTAAACTATTCACGAATCACTGTCTTTTCTTTTCTTTTTTTTTCTTTTGTTTCTTTTCACTGTCACTTTCACAAGCACAACACAACTGCTGGCACTGGTCAGGTTAGACTGCTGGCACTGGTCAGGTTGGACTGCTGGCACTGGTCAGGTTAGACCGCTGGCGTTGGTCAGGTTGGACTGCTGATGAAGTGGCACTGCCAGGTATGAGGTCGAACCCCGGTTCAGATGGAACAGTGACTATCAGACATCGATCTGTTCTCCTTTCTTTCTTCCTACATTAACGCATTGCACTCTCTCTCTCTTCTAGTCTGCTCTATCAAATGGACATGGTTGCTTTTCTTTTCTTTTTTCTTTTTCTTTTTTTTTCTCTTCATTAGTTAGCAACTCTCACTCTCCACATCTCTCCTTAGTCCTCCCTCTGCAGACTCTATCTCGTGCTAATGCCTCAACTTGGTTCTCTTCTCTCTCCTCTCATCCTCTCTGCTCTTCTCTCCTGCAGAGCTTACACCCAGAACCTCTTCCTCTCTCTCTGTCTGTTCGTTCTCTCCTCTCCCATCGCTTTCTTATTATCATCCCATGTGTCCAAGGGTGAGTACCATTGGTCAATATTTTTACCGCCTTGTACCCGAAGTTACCTCCCTCTAATTCCATTGGATATTCAAATCATGACAGTCACGCCTACCCACCTTACTCTCTGTGGTGGTCAATGGGTCATTTAATTAATTAGCTTGATTTTACCCCCACCACACACTACCTTCCCCTTCCTACTTTAGCTGGCGGTGTCTGGCTTTGACTGGACACTGGTCGTAAATTGGCTAGATCAGTCTGGCCCAGACGTTGCGATCCGTCTGGCCAGACCTATTGAGACGTTGGTCAGCCACTCCGACTGTCTACGGGGCCGGTGCTGTCTCCATGGAGGATTAGGATTAGCCTCCTCGCTGTGCCCAAATTGGCTGAGGGCGATGCTTGAAGGCGTCGGCCCGACGCCCAGAATGTCTGAGTTCGGCTTAAGTCCGACTGAGCTGGTGGCGACTGACCACGAATTCGGTCTTCTATTTTTGTCCGTGACAATTTCCCCCTTGCAAAAGACTATGCTCCGCATTGTCTCAAAACAACGGTAACAAAAAAGACAACAACCGAATTTGCTGACACACAGCTACACGTGCAAAGTTTGGAAAATACTTTACAACAAACGGTTTATAAATTATAAAATATATCATTAGTGAATACCACTCCAATGAGTTTATCATTGACGTGCGCTTTTGCCTTATTTCAACTCATTTTCTGATAACCTCTGTGCGCACCTATGCAATTCCCTACCTGCGGATTTGCCATCTCTCCTCTTCACAACATACTTTGAAGAGCACAATATAATATGATCACAATCCATGACACTTCACTGAGGAATCTCCATCCTCACTTATTGCAAATAATGCATCACTACACAATCGACTGTATGCTCCAAGCATAACTACATTTACATGAACAAGTCTCACACAGAAAATATGAACCATAGCCAAATGGGAATGAACCCATATCCACTCAACATTACTGTAATCAACACATATTATCAAAAAAGTAGCTATGCACCCCGGATATGACTGACTTCCTCTGAGTTGCAGCTTGCTAGACTACACGACTTAAATAGTCAGCTCCGACATTCTGTCGACCTGGAATGTACTGACTCGAACCTGTAGGGCTGCAATGCCATTGCCCAACGCATCACTCTGCTGTTTTTCAGCTGCGCCTCCTGCAGGAATTGAGTGGTTGATGATCAGTCTCTATCACGAACTCTTTCCCATACAAGTATTTGTGGAATTTCTGCATGGCCCACACGACAGCTAAACACTCCTTCTCTACAGTTGCGTACCCTTCTTCACACTTTGTCAACTTCCTGCTAGCATACCCTACAGGAAACTCGACCCCTTCGTGCTCCTGCAACAATACTGCACCTACTCCACCGCCTGATGCATCTGTCCGCAACAAAAATGGTTTTGACATATCCGGTAGCTTCAAGATGGGACGGGAACCTAGTCTTTCCAGCACCGTCTGCAATGCTTGCTCTGCAGCGTCTGACCACTCGACCACTGCCGGTTTCCCTGCCTTGCACCAAATCACTGAGAGGACTCGTGATTGCTGCGAAATTTGGTACAAACTACCCTGTAGAACCAATAAAACCTAGCAGACTCCTGACTTCTGTTTTGGTCTTTGGTCTCTCTGAATTCATCATCTTCTCCACCTTTCCCTTTTCTGGCTGATTGTGTCGCCTCCGACAACAAAACCTAGGAACTCCTACTGTCTAGCCCTTCATACAGTGACACATCCCTGTATGACTCTTCTGGAAACTTAGGCAACAAATCTCCCCTTCTTCTGCTGGGTCTCTTTCACCTCATCAATGATTGCTGCTGCGCCTATGTGCTGAGTCTCACGCTGAATATATTTGCGGAGAAAATTTGCATGGAAAAGTTTTAGTTTCCCATTCACATCAATTCGGTAATCCCGACCGACCTTTTCAGTGATGGTGAATGGTCCTTTCCAATGCATCAGCAGCTTGTTGTGACCCGTGGGAAGCAGTAACCAGGACTTGATCTCCCACCTTGAGGGATTGCTTCCTCACCTTCCTGTCATATTGCTTCTTCTGAACGAACCTAGCCTCCTGCAAACCTTCCTTTGCAACCTTACATGTCTCATACCCGTGCCCACCTTTGGAACAGGGCGAGATTGGGCCAATCAGATCAACAGCCACTCTCCTGAACGGTGTGTCAATTAAAGAGGGATGTTTAAGAGGAGCCTTCCTCTTCACCCCTCTTGTGGCTGACCTTTGACACACATCACATGACATGCAAAACCGCTTAATGTCTGCCATTGCTCCTGGCCAATGAAAATCATCAAAGATTCGGTCGGCTGTTTTGCCGGTACCGGATGACCCGCCATGAGTGACTCGTGACCCACTGACATGACAGTGTCACGATTAACATGCTGGTACCTCTAACTGAGTTGTTACCTTGCCTGTCTTCCCCTTGGTAAACACTCGGTACAACAACCCGCCTTTCACCAGAAATTCTGTCTCACCTCCTCTAACCACCTGTTTCTCTCCACCTCTTGCCAACTCCCAAGACTTCACGAGCGAAGGGTCTTGTTCCTGCGCTGCTCTAAACTCATCAGGCGACACATCTATGCCTGACTTCCTTGCTGGAACGACTAACAGTTTATCAACCTTTTCCTCCTTCTTGCTCCGTGTTTGAACTGCTGCCCCTGTAGCAGTCAACAACTCAGGATCCCCTGGATCCCTTGCACCTGGAATATTTCCAATGATCAAATCATAAAGTGGTTTCTCCATCACCAGCGCAGACAACTCGCCTGAGAAGTAAGGGGTATGTACTTCTATCTTAGCAACTGGGAACTCCCTCACAGTGCCATCGATTAGAGTACAGGTCTGGATTTGTCCTGTCAAATCCCCTTCCTCGACCAGCGTTGTTCTTACTACACCACATGAACAACCAGTGTCCCGTAACACTTTCACCCTCTGCTGGCCAATCCACCCTTCTTCCACTGATAATGAACCACTCAGCCTAGTGCCCTCCATCCCTGACACTGACTGCTGTCCAGTGCTAGCCATAAGCCGCACTCCACCCTCTTCAGATTGGATCCCCTTTGGTTCCACTGCAGGTCGTTTCCCCTGGCGACCCTTATCCACCTCTTGCAAGGCTGCTGCCTTCTGGAACCTCATGCGACAATCCCTTGCCACATGTCCTTCTTGTGACAAATGAAACACCTATTGTCCCTTTGTCCTCCTTTCTGCCCCACCACTGGGTTTGCAGACTGTGCAGAAAACTCCCCTAGTCTCCTTGCACTCTTCTCACCTGTGCCTGGCACCTGTTTCTCCTGCACCTTAGTGCCCAAACGTGCCTCTCTATACACCTCTGCTAACTTCAGCAACTCTCCTGCTGTCTCTGGCTTTCTCTCTTTCAAATGTATGGTCAACTCAGGGCCG
>CM031596.1:99829324-99836824 GCA_018398815.1 Conus ventricosus
AATTCAAATGCCTCCAGAGACAGCATAGCGCATGTCTTCCATTCCTAATCACCTCAGTTGCTAGCTCATTTAATAAATAAAGAAAATAATATTGGACTGCAAGCGTCGCCTGTTTAGTCCAACTGACATTCAATGCAATCTGTCAATTTCGCACCACATCGAACTCTCGCTTTTATACATTATAAATACTTCTAATACATTTGTACAATTTTCCTTTAATACCATTTTTAAACAAAATTGGCCAAAGCAAGTGTCTGTTAATAGAATCGAATGCTTTTCAAAATCTATAAATGCTACATACAATTTGCGATTGTAAGAGAATTGTTTTTGAAACAAGGGCTAACAAAGTAAACATGTGGTCAATAGTTGAATATCCTTTCTTGAAACCAGCCTGATGCTGGCCAGTGTATATCGTTTTCTTTACCCATTCTTGCAACCGCTTGTTAATAATCGTGTTAAATAGTTACTGAATATCACTAAGAGAAATTCCTCTATAGTTATTAGGGTTATTTAAGTCACCTTTTTAAAAGATAGGCAAAAAGATAGACTCGTCCAACGTCGAGGAAATGGCACTACTTCAAATAACTTGTTGAAATATTTAAGAAAAACGGGACTATTCTTCACATGAGTACTTAAACAATTCGCCTATGATACCATCAGGCCAGTGCTTTCGGTTCTTAAGTTTTCTTATAGCTGCAACACTTCCTCTTTAGAAATTGGGCGGTTCATACAATTATCTACCTCTTCCTCAGAAACATCATATGGAACTTCATTTGTATCGTTGTAGCAAACACGAAAATTGTTGGAACCATGTGTCAGCACATATAGTGTTTCTTACCTGCTTACTTTTAAATATAGTTTTACGGACATTATCCCAAAAATCCTTTGACTTTTATTGACATTACTAGTTTTCTATTAACAGTTTATTAAACTCCTTCTGCTTCTTTATCAGTAAATTTTTGTACTCCCGTCTTGCAAGTACATAGTCTTTAGTATCTTCAGGATCTTTTGAGCGGCGGCTAGTTCTCAGTAAACGTCTAACGTTTTTCTTACTCACCGTACATTCAAAATCGAACCAATCATCATGTGCTTTTGTTCGGTTGGGGAATATTTGCATTTTCATACAATCGGCACTTGTCTTAATACAATCGTTAAACACATCTAACGCTTCATCAACATCTGTGTTAATTAAATCCATTTGCGATACTTATTTTTGCGGCATTTCACCACTACTAAGAGTGTCTCTATTATAAAGTACATATTCTTGCTTCCAGACATATTTTTCTATTACGAAGTCATCATTATTTTTATCAATATTAATTCTATTTTGACATGGAAAGGAAATGCGAACACAAATAGGTAAGTGGTCAGAGTCTATACGTTCCAGAACAGAAAATTCACACATGTCGTAAACAAGGGCAAGAAGGTCATTTGAAAATATGAAATAATCGTTTACACTGTTTCCAGTTTCAGATAGGTATGTATAGCAACCATTTAGGTCGCCCTTACATACACCATTCTGTATGCACAATCCCATAGCAGTGCACATATTTAAAAGCAACTTACCAAAACTATTCAAATGACAGTCTTCAGAACGTCGATTCACACTAACAGGCTGGCTTTTGTATTGTATATCATGGTTGATTAACCCCACGGAAATCTGAGAAATATTTGTTGTTCTGCTATTCAAATCACCATTCAGAACAATATAAACATCTCTACTTAATAAGCAATCAACTAAGCAGTCTTCAATTACACTTATCCCATTATCGATGTTAAAATGGGCATAAAACGGTGATGTTTCTGGTGGAACATACGAACATATATAAACGACATCTTTATCAATTCCGAACAATTGTTTGTCAATCAGAAACACAAAATATTGACATAATCAACATTTATACTGTCACAAAGGAAGTCAACTCAGTTTTTATAAGACAGATTATTCCGCCGGATCGTCTCCCTTGTTTGGTGAACTTCACCGCTGGCTTGAGAAAAAGTTTAAAACTGGAAAAAAATCTGGTTTACATTCCTCCATGAAAGTTTCAGATAAACAAACAAAATCAAATTCACATAAGAAGAAATGAAATCAGGATCAAGCAGTTTTGAAAACAATCCATTCACATTGTACGAAAGAAAAGAAAAGGGTTCATTCACATTTACAAACGACTCGTTTTGCACGTTCTCGCACGTGCTGTCTGTTGCTTGCTCCGACACACTGTCACTGTCAGCGAAAAACAGCTCACTAGTGACACTGTCAGCAGTGCGAGGCGCGGGGATTGCCGGTGTAGGGTCAACTTTGTTCCATGACTGTTCACACTGTAAGACAAATCAAACTTACCACCTGGCCGGCCTCCCCCCTTTGCTCTCCTTCAGCTGATCATTGTCATCAAGGAAGTACTTTTTGTTCTCGATGACAAGGTGGTCAAAGACCATCCTAGCTCTCTTCCCGCTGTTCCTAGCGTCTTTTAAATGGGCTGAAAGTTTTCTTCTCACTTCCCTCACCCGGAACGAAAAATCCTCCCAACAAAAATAGTCGATCCTGCAGTTTTCGTTTTGCTTTCAGAATTTGTATCTTGTCCTTATAGAAACAGCATCTTGCAATGATAGGAGAATCTTGCTTTCCGTTTAACCTGTGTACTCTGTCAAATTCATATCACCAGCAATGTCCAGTTTATCAGTGATCAGATCTTTGACCCTTCCTTCGCACTGTTCATTGGTTTCATCCCTATTTCTTGGAAGTCCATAGAAAATCAAATTATTTCTTTTGGACTACCTTCTAGGTCATCAGTTTTCTTTTCAATTGCTGTACTTTAGCCGTTAGCTCTGAATTGCTTTTGATAAGATCTTCGTTTTCATTTTTCAAAGCCACCACCTCTTCCCGCAAGTCCATTACACTCTGTTGAAGGGCAGCGTACTGTTCACTAAGTTCTGCACACTCTGCTCCACATCCCGAACTTACTGGTCATTGGTAGCGTGCATGGACTGTAACATTCCGTCATGCTGTCCATCTTCGCGTCCAGTGTCGGCTGACGTGGAGGAGGTGGCCTGGCTGCCGTTGAGGGGTGTCCTGTCCATGCTGGTCGTCGAGTGCCCGTGCTGCTGAGCCTGCTCTGCCTGAGTGCGTCCGTCTTAGGTCAGGGTTCTGCGTCTTGGGGTCCAGGGTTCTGCGTCTTGGGTCCAGGGTTCTGCTCAAACATCGCGCAGCGTAACAGCAAACCTCCCCAAAACAACAGGGTGAGGAGCAGTCCAACGGTAACACCGGCAGCTCGGCTGCGCAGCGTAAGCATGGCGACTCGGCTTGCGATTTCTCCCTTGCTCTACGTGACATGAAAGACATGTAGACTGGGTGGAATGCGCCACTTGTCGCTCTGAAAAGAGTCGGTGTCGATGGCATAGCTCTTCCTGCGTAATCTGGCAAGATTGTGACTTGACACTTGCTATATTCTCCACCGGGGGGTCTAAATGGCAGACGATTTGAAGCGCGTCTTACTCGCAGTTAGCCGCAGTTCACACCCCCCGAGAGAGAGAGAGAGAGAGAGAGAGAGAGAGGCAGACAGACAGACAGAGGGAGGGAGGGAGAGGAGTAAATCCAGTACAGTCGGCTTAATCGGAACACCTGGTTCGGGTGTTAGGAAGTCAAAGGGAATGAATCTGACAGATGCTATCAACAGAGTGCCTTCCCTTACAACAATTAGGCGTTGCAAGATGAAGCATAGCAGACTTCAAAAGAAGGAAAAGCCTACTCTTTTACTGTTTCTCTTTATTGTTCATTTTCCATTTCTTTTCTTTTTTCTTGCAGTAAAAGTAAACCATCCCTTTGTCCTGTGTACTTGTACACATTGTATTTCATTCATCGTCAAGCGATGATTAAACGGTTAATGCAGGGTAATATGGAATTTTTGTTTTCTGCATTTAACACAGAGGGACATATGGAACAATCCTTTTTTTTTTTTTTTTTTGTCCGATGTGCTATCGCTCTGTAAACCATCATCCTTTGGGATTTTTTTTTTAATGTTTACCAAAGACTCATTCAATTCTCTGTTGAATCATATTAAAGTTATTATACTTAATTCTTCACTGTGCGATGAGTATTGTTTTTGTTTTTTTGCTTCTGTATTCCAAGTTTGTCGAGTTTCTCTTAGCTACAGAAATGTTGGAGGACTCGGTAAAGCACTAATCAATGTAAAGCACTAATCAATGTAAAGCACTAATCAATGAAGAAAAAAAGCATTTGTGGTTATTGTCAGAAATGTTATCAGTTTTGCTAGTCCAGGTTTTCGTCTTCTTAACTGTACGTAAAATTTCAAAGTGCTTTCGTTTTAAACTTTTCTTTTACCGTTGCCCAGATTTAAGACTTTTTCCTACTTTTATTTCATAATATGTGAATGAAGTGGAAGTAAACGTTAATAGAAAATGAAAATAAAAACGCCAAGAAAAAGAAGCAGGAGAGAATGAAACGAAAGAATGATTTGTTCTTTTGAAAATGTATATGAATCATTTTCCCGGAGCGTGTTGAATCTCTTTTGTACGCACAGCTGCCATTCTGAGTGTGCGCACCTGTGCGTATTTGTGTGTGCGCTCTCGCACGTGTTTGCATATGTGTGTGTGTGTGTGTGTGTGTGTGTGTGTGTGTGTGTTGTGTGTGTGTGTGTGTGTGATGGAGAGAGAGAGAGAGAGAGAGAGAGAGAGAGAGAGAGAGAGAGAGAGAGAGAGAGAGAGAATGCGAGCGATCCTGTCCATCCCCCTTCCCTTTCCCATCGCCTTCTCCCACCCCCGTTCATCGCGTGACAGCTTCCAACCAGCCTCCCGCCCCAACTCCACCCTCACCTCCACCCCATTCACCCACCCCAGTTTCTCTGCGCCACCCCCTCTCCACGCCATCGATTTCTTTTGTACGAAGTTACCGCCCCTGAAGTCCATTACGTCAAGAGTGAAAAAGCCAAGGCCTCCTCCAACCTCTCAGAGGGCGGTACTAGTTTGGGTGCGTTTGGATAAATCTGATGGCTGAGTATAATTCAGAAAGATTTCCTCTTTGTCGTGGACATTTAAGACAACATTTACTTTGTCCGTGTGGAAGAAGAAGCACAACTGAATGGAAAGAAGCTGAACTAGATTCTGAATTGTTTGAGCTTCTTCGCTTTCACCTCTTTCTCTTTTAGTTTATAGATATCGTTGTATGTCTTAATGTTGGGCGACGTGGTTGGTCCGATTCTGTGAACTTCTTTCCGATTGGGAATGAGAGACTTCGGCGTTCACCTGCCATTAGTGCGTCCTGACAGTATGCCGAAGTCTACTGGCTTTCCCTTACGAACTCCCCCACCACCACACCACCACCACCACCGATCACCACCACCCCCGCCCTCCGAGGGCCGATCCACACTAAACACACAAAAACACACAGTTTTTGATCACTCCGTTCTCCGTGGCGAACGACCATGGAGTAAGAAAACGATACACCCGAAGGTGCGTATGGGACCCCGAGAAGTACTGTCCTCCAATTGCCGAACCATCTAGCTAGGAGCAATCCTGCACCACCCTTGCAAGCTTGCGCTCTCCAACATAGGGTGCAGGCACGCACAGGGCATTCCATTAAGACGTCAAGGGACATAATTGCTCCCTGGCAGATGCCAATGTGGAATGGCCACTGGATGTGACACGACAGAACCTCCACAGGAGCGTTCCCTTGGGTGCACAAGCCCATATTTTTATAACTGCAGAGCCCACCGGCAGAAAAACGCCACCATCAAGCAACTGCCGCGAGCATCCTGCAGCTTCACTCAATGCTGTTCCGTTGACAGGCGAAGACAGTACAACTCCAGACACGGCCAAGTTCTCGCCACGAGGTCTTACATGCCCTCTGAAGAGAATCCCGGGTTACAGTCGTTCCCGCTGTCAACAGGACTTCCATGGGGTCAGCGGGTCTTTCCTCACCGTCACTGAGCCTCTCCTCAGAATCGGCCAAAATTTCCTTTTTCCCGTTCACCCTGGTGAACGACCCTAATGCTTGTCCCCCCCCCCCCCCCCCCTCCCCCCGTTATTTCCTTCTACCCTCCATCCGTCCTTCCTCTCTCTCTCTATTTCTCTTTTCTTCTTTTCTCTTCATGTCCTTATCCTTTGTTGTCCAAGCACCAACAGTAGATTGGCAGCAAAGGAACAGAGGTTGGAGACCAATGGCGAAGACGTTTACAAAATTTAGCGCAATACGTATGTAAATGTAGTGCATATGCACTTTAAAACGGCTGTACACAACAGATGAATATCGTCGGTTCTTCGTATCAATCGCGTGGAAGATGATAAAAGTCGCCGAATCGCATAGCTCGATATCAATTTTTATTAACAAAAGGGATGGAAATGACAAAAAAAAAGACAATTTTTAAACAATCTAGTTTCTAATTCATTTTCTTTCCGTTTAAAATTTACCTCATCTTCCAAACGAACAAGATCAACGATTCCTTTACGGCTAAGGGTAGAAAGGGAAAAAAATAAAGGAAGCGTTTTCTACATAAGCTCATCCATGAGTTTTTTTCCCCCTTGCTTCGTGCACCAAAATAGCAACATTCTCTGATTGGTAGAAATTACCGTCGGAATTTTTTTACTCTGCATTACCTGATGCCCAATTCAGCTTCTTTTCCTTTACCATCCAACAAACAAGACAGATTCTGTCTTTAGAAGTCAGAGATCAGGAAGGGAAGTTCTATTCATTTGCCGCCATTACTTGTGTTTCCAGAAATCAGAAATAGCAACATTCCCCGGTCGTTGTTCATTCTGAACCCCGTTCGTTCTCATTCTCTGCTGGAGATGTCTTTTCCGTGGCAAACCGGAAGAAATGACTTTCTTTGGTTTTCAGAAAAACAAGAGCCAGCGTCCAAAGGCAAAGGCAACGGCGGAGGACGAGGAGGGAAGAAATCCAAAGGTGAGTGAGTCACTGCAACCTTTGATGATGTAATAGTAGGGGAAGGAGAGACCGAGGCCTCTTACTGAAGATCATGCTGAGAGCAGGAGCCTGTTGTGCACGTGTAAACGATGCCAGAAATGGCCTTTTACCTGAATATAATGTGCAGTCGATACTGTGACGGAGAGGAAGAAGTGTGTGACTGCCTTTTCACTGTTCAACCAAAGTACTCTCTCTCTCTCTCTGTCTCTCTCTCTCTCTCTCTCTCTCTCTCTCTGTCTGTGTGTCTGGTTGTCCGTATGAGTTGCTTGAAGTTGCTAGTGGTAGATGATATTTGAACGGAATCACAGATGACATTGTGGGAACTAAAATACGGTTGATCCTTCTAAACTTTGTTGTCTGTTGATCTTTTAGTTTCAATTCTTGACTTGGCGTTTGCACCGCAGTCTTGGCATTGTAACGTGGGCACAGTTCCGTTGTTCACTTGCTTGTAGACTTGAGACGGTCTTTGTGGTCAGCTGGCCTATACACAATATGACTTTACATACGATACGTCGTTGGGTTATATCACACACCAAAATGTTTCTGCTTCGTTATCTGCTAAG
>CM031596.1:99841824-99843293 GCA_018398815.1 Conus ventricosus
TCTGTTAGCACGCGTCTACTGATGCTGATAAAGTCTTTACATGTTATATATACACGTGTATGTATAAGTAATATATATATATATAATATATATATATATATATATATATATATATATATTATATATATATATATATATATATATATATATTATACTTATACATACACGTGCTCGCACATACGCACGCACACACGCACTCACGCACGCACTCTCACACGCACATATACGTTTGTATGTATGTGTGTAGTGTGTATTTGTGTGGTATGGTGGTGGTGGTGGTGCGGGTGGTGGTGGTGGTGTGTGTGTGAGTGTGTGTGTATGTGTGTGTGTGAGTGTGTGTGTGTGTGTGTGTGTTGTGTGTGGTGAGGGGAGGGGCGTATGTGTGTGCATGTGTGGTTGTGGTGTGGTGTGGTGTGGTGTGTGTGTGTGTGTGTGTGTGTGTGTGTGTGTGTGTGTGTGTGTGTGTGGTGTGTGTGTTAGTGTTCTTATGAGCTGCTGCTCTTGTTGATTGTTATAATCCGTGGAGTCATAAACTCTCTCTCTCTCTCTCTCTCTCTCTCTCTCTTCTCTCTCTCTCTCTCTCTCTCTCTCTCTCTCTCTCTCAAGTTTACTTATGCATTGACTGTTGCATTTTTTTTCATGTTGATTGTTTGGTTTTGTTTCTCACTACGTATAATTTTTGTTCTTGCTCAGAGGGCTTGCATTTAAAAAAAGTATTTGTGGTTAATCCATTATCCTCTTAAAATAAGCTTTTAAAATATGTTCGTTCGTTCTCTCTCTTAAAGGCCACGCCTTTTTAGAAGAGGGGATGTACATGAACTAGATATGAAGCATAATCACCAACTGACGTTACTTTATATAAGCAACCTGCACTTTATACGCTTTATACATGTCAACAGTAAAGAGAACAATTTCTCTGAATAGGCGTGGATATGTAAAATATTTGGCATAGATTGTTTCCTGGTGTCTTTTAATCCTGGATAAGAAAGCACTAAGTGAACTTCGTTGTCGTTATCGGGCATATCAAAATACGAGCATGTGCCTGTCTATAGCGATGGTATAATGAGCATAGACAGCTGACATGCCAGTTCGAAATTTTGTCATTATGCGCTTCAAATGCGTATAGATATATAAAGAAATGTTCGCTGCAAACAACGTAAATGATTCAGTATTCCGAAGAAGTCACATCTGTCTTTACTTTGAAAGTTACGGTCCCAGTTCGACCATAATCAGTCTTTCTCGAAGCATACATACTGACGCTGTCATCTCTGACCAAATTTGATTTAGCTATACAATTCTGTATCCGTTATGCCACGTCAGACGCTCAGCTGCAGAGCCACCTCCGCGTACATCGATGAGTTGCAGAAACGCTAACGTCATCTTCGGATCCGAAGGACTACCATCAGACGCTCAGCTTGTTTTGCATCTGTTATCTCAGTCTAACAAGCAAGATCATGTATGTAACGAGC
>CM031596.1:99843393-99845893 GCA_018398815.1 Conus ventricosus
AAGCAGGATAACGCTTTCTCCCACGATGAAATTAATTACACGCCCATAACTCCAAACCAGTGCTGCTTACAACACCAACACCAAACCAACTAACATAAATGCCAACATAGAGCATTCCTGGGATGTCTCCTTGTTTGTGCTGTGTGATCTGTGTTGGCATTTAACGTTTGGCGATTTGCTTGGGAATATCTTGTTTGTTGTGTGTGCTCTGTGTTGCCACTTATGTTGGACGGTTTGTTGTCGTAAACAGCATTGGTTTGGAGTTATGGGCGTGTAATTGATTTCATCATGGAGAAAGAGGTACCCTACTTGTTCGTTATTTAATATTTACCTTCCCCTGCCTCATGTAAGATTTCCTCTAACATCATATGAGCTTTAGATGGTAGCCTTTGCCTGTCCATTAGGATTATTTTCAACCAATAGCGAATGCCATTTAACACCAGAAAGCAAGGACGTTGAGGTATCCAGCTGCTTTGCCATAACTGATATTATCTGTAATGATCTGCCAAGAAGCTTTTTCAAAGCACAGTAATTGATTCTCTGGCGATGAACAGCAGCAAGATGAAGATCCGATATTTCGGCCTCATACTGTTAGACAGGGTAACCTCTTGCATCAAATAATTTAAAGAACGACGTGAGAGTATTTATTTAGTACCATTAAAGCTCATCATATTCCCCCAGTAATGCCTTTTTTAGGCGACTATCGAGATCTTTGGGAATAATGACAAAACTTAAATATGTGGAAAGTGTATGACTAACAGTAATATGCGTTCAAGAAAGGCATCGTAGCACAGAGATATGTCTATCTTTCTCTCATTTCATTCTAAACGCACTCGGGTTATCAATACCACTTAAAATTTAAAGTATCTGAATCTCTTCTTATCAACTTATCTACAGTCTTCTCCACGAGGCGGACAATTAGCAGTAAGTTACGAAATGGGGAGCGAAAGAAGGCGAACCTATGAGGCAACGTCAGATACGTGCAATGTATAACTGGATATTTTGAACTTTGAGTATTGCCGCCTTAGCGTGAAACCTCAGCTGTTGCTTTTTGCGCCAACTACAGCGTTATTGAACAGCGAATGTTGGGAATCTAAACAAATTATGTCTTTTATTCTAGGCTTAAGAGAAATGGCGACTAAACTAACGACAAGTAGGGTAACTCTTGCTTACGACGCCGAATCTCCTAGCAGAAATGACAAGACAGAGCGCGTAGTACAAGTAAGGAGACACCCCCACCCCTACCCCCCACCGAAACAAAGGCTCAGGCTTGCCCATATACGCTGTAACTTACACATCTACACAGCAACATCAACAGGAAAATGAACAAATACTAACTAACGTGTATTCAAGAGTGGTACAGCCTTTTCGATCTGTGAGTACAGTCAAACAAACATACAGACGAACCAAAACAAATAGGGATAACAACCTTTGGCTGGTAAGAAAGGGAATCTTGAATGAGATAGAGAACAGTGAACAGCAAATGACGAACAAGTACGGCAATTTTTGCTCGTTCAGAGATCCGCAGAATGAGTACACTAGATTTACAGTGTATCATTGGCTTTACATTAAAGAACGATGTTTTAAAGTCACCGATGATTCGCATCATAGCGTTTGACTCGCATCGTAGCATGTGCCCGGCATTATAGCATGTGCCCGGCATTATAGCATGTGACCGGCATCATAGCATGTGACTGGCATCACAGCATGTGCGTTGGGTGTTGCAGCTCTCCAGGTGCAAATGATGTCCAAGGAAGTAGACGGGGACTGGTTCAAGTTTAGCGTCAACATCATCAGCTCCTACCCTCGGGCCAACGCGGACCATGGCAGACTAGGGGAGAGTCACCTGTGGGTGCCCAGCGAGGCAGCTCAATGCAAGTGCCTCAAATTCCGCATGGGACGTCGCTACCTCATTGTGGCTCGCCAGCGCAAGAGAGACATTGGCCTGGGCTATGTGGTGGACACGAACGCCAAGGTCAATCGCTGGAAAGAGAAGTGGAACAGACGTTTAAAACAATTCCTCAAACGGGAGCAGCGAGGTTTGTGTCGAGGTTGAAAACACAGTCCCGAGAACTGGTTCCACTGCTTGGTGAACTTTTTTGTTCTTTCAAACTGATGGAATGGTGTCTGGACATGTATTGTCTGATGATATTACCTACTCCTTTTTTTTCCTGCAAAGAATGATGCATTGTTCATGCTGACAGGTATGTCGTGATCTGTTGGTTGGTGGACATTCTGTTACCATGACCGATTTTATTTCCCTGAAAACTCAGCTGATAAGTTACACAAACTCAAACTGAGGAGATGGTCGAGCAGATGGACAGTCGTGACACATGTTGGACATGCAACTGAAAAGATAAATGCACGTGTATAGTGTATTGTAGCTGAGGCACATAATGTCATAAACATAGGTAAGATGAAAGTGGGGGAAAGAAAATCCACCACTATGCGCTGTGTCTGAAATGAAAATCAGAAGAGTAAAGTTGGAAACAGAACACGA
>CM031596.1:99850893-99853393 GCA_018398815.1 Conus ventricosus
CGTAAACATGTTCTTTAGCGGCTTTTGAACAATGTGTTTTCCCCAAACCCTACCCCACCTCCCTCTCCCCGTTCCTCTCTCTTCTTACCCTCGCTCCTTAGCCCAAGTCCATTTCGTGTGAGTGTGAGTAATGCTTTTTCTGTTACATTCAGGTGTGCTGCTGGTTTTGATGTTCATTAAAGTTTCTCAGACGGTGTACTGTAGCCTTCTCTTAATTATGTTTGTTATAGGGTAACAAGAAGACGTCCTAAGTAATCACCAACTGTTACGTGGATTTGTATACGACTTTGTGTGTGTGTTTTAATGCAGCAAAAATAGGATATTAAAGGAATATGTTAAGTCAGATTCCTAAGCTTTCAATGAAGTGAAGAAAAAAATTGAACAAACGTTTAACGGAACACAAAAAGAATGCAAAATCAGGCAATTAAATTTCTCAATCATGAAATACTAATGAAATAGTAACCACACAGACACCTTTTGCTTAACATCAAGTAAAACACAAACAGAAGATCAAATCTAATCATATAACAGAATACAAACGTAACGTAACATCGATGAAAATCCCTTTACTAAGTATTTAACGAAACTCAGTAAACTAATTTTCCAAACATTTAATGAAGCACAAACAGAATGTTCATTGAGTAGCACAAAAAAAAATATGTTTTAAAATATGGTAGCTTTAGAGAAGGGAACACAACGTTTCGATTCATAGACTTTTCTTCAAAATCTGTAACACTTATTTCGTAAATGAGGTACGAACAAAGTCAATAAAACTGGCTTCCTAAACAGTAATGAAATACAGATGAAATATAAAATCAGAGAGTTTATTTTCTTAACTTTGATTAAATGCAAACAATCTGTAACACTAGTTTATTAAACAATTAATGAAATAAAGAACAGTTTTTAAAAACGTAAGAAATGATTTTCAGAATATTTGATGAAATGGAAATAAAATTTCAAATTACGAAACCTCATTTTGTAAGCATTTAATAACATAATATTATGAAAAATATGAAACCAATGAAATTCATTTCCTAGATATTTAATGATATTGAAGACAAATTGTGAAATTACCCAAATTCTTTCCAGAATGTAAAATCCTTATATTATTTAATGAAATACAATGAGAAAGTCAAATCGTGAAATTTTGTTCCGGAATATTAAATGAAATACAGGTAGAAAGCAAAATTACAAGGAACACATCTACTTAACATTTAATGAAGTAAAAACGAAAGGTCAAATCACACACAAAAACTTACTAAATATTTATTTCATTACAAACAATATCGGTTTTATGTACAATTCACAATATCTGTAAAGCTGATTTTCAAAACATTTAAAGAAATAAACTGTAAAAGGCTTAGAGTCAGAATATAAAATCAGCAATACTAATTTCTTTAATTTTAATAGAACACAAACAGACTGTAAAATCAGTCAATCTTACTTTATAGAAATGTAAGGGAATACAAGCAAAATGTGAACTGAGTACAAACCCATTTCTTAAAATTTGATAAAACGCAAATAGAATGCCAATTCATTTAAATCAAATTAATAAATAATAAATGAAATTGGAGACTGTAAAATCAGTCAATCTTACTTTATAGAAATGTAAGGGAATACAAGCAAAATGTGAACTGAGTACAAACCCATTTCTTAAAATTTGATAAAACGCAAATAGAATGCCAATTCATTTAAATCAAATTAATAAATAATAAATGAAATTGGAGACTGTAAAATCAGTCAATCTTACTTTATAGAAATGTAAGGGAATACAAGCAAAATGTGAACTGAGTACAAACCCATTTCTTAAAATTTGATAAAACGCAAATAGAATGCCAATTCATTTAAATCAAATTAATAAATAATAAATGAAATTGGCAAAAGCATTCCAATCATTTCATTCAATTGAAGCAGAATTTACACCAGTAAAGCATTTTCATTAGGTAACAGCATTCGAGAAAATCTCAGTCCTGTATACCTACTGTTAATCCGTAGTGATTCTGCTCAATCAGACGATCAAGTAATACTAGTTTTGATGTTTGTATGCGAACAATGTTCCCCTCACCAGTTCTGCATTGTCGAAAACCTGAAGACGTCGAACTTCAAGGTTTTTGCCTTTTTTTTAACCCTACAAGCAACTTTGAAAATGTTTGGATAGATGCCTGACCATTTCTTTTATTTCATTTTATTTCATTTTATCCCCCCCCCCCCCCCCCCCCCCTTCCTTTGTTTACCCTCTGTGTTAACGGTTAGACATTCACACAGACCGAGAGCTGCATCCTTCAGGTATACAGACAGACCGATAAGACCAAAGCCAACATCTGCAGTCACACAGACAGACCAATAAGACAGAAAACAGTAGTCTGCAGTCATGCAAACACAGACTGGCCAGTTCGAACACGGTGTTCAATACAGTCGCACAGACAAACTGGTAAGATCAAAGTGAACTTCGTGCATTTATACGGACAGACTACTGAGACCGGAAACAATATCCTGCGGT
>CM031596.1:99860893-99883393 GCA_018398815.1 Conus ventricosus
AAGCAGAGAATAAAGACATAGAGATGATTTTTTTAAAAAAAAAAAAAAAAAAAAAGTTTGAGGAAATTGGATACAAGATTACGATCCAAAAATACCACAAAAGGGTTTTGCTATAACTCAGCATTAGATTTTTAAGATAATGTGTTTTTAAAAGTAGATAAGCTACTTTTATTTTTTATGTCCAAGGATTGCATTCCAAATTTTTACCACCTGAATAAACTAAGGAAGACATGAATAGATCAATTCTGGGCCGGGGAATGGATATCAAATGTTTATTACGAAAGGTGTTTACAAGGAATTTGGTCGTAGATAAGGAGGTGCGAGATTGTTCATTATTTGGTACATGAACACACCCTTATTGAAACGACTTTATGACTGAATGGGAGAATCTCAAGTTCTTTATAGTCTACAACTTGAAGAGATGATTTAAGGAGTACGATTTTTAGTGAACGTCTATACAAACGCACCAGTGGTTCAAGCAATTGTGACTGGCCATGTCCCAGCAAGTTGAAGATAATCAATATCAGATTGTATATAGGCATGGAAAAATAACTTCCGAGAATGTTGGTCAAGGAAATGCTTAATTCTGTTTAACTGAAATATCTTACTTGAGATCTTCCGAGATAAAGCGGGAAACGTGATTAGACCAAGATAGATTGTTATCGATAGTGAGACCAAGTAACTTATGTGAATCAATTTCTTCTATAATCTGATCTTTAGGATACAATGGAGGTGATCTAGTTTTCATGTTTTGTCGTTTTTGGCCTAGTTGTTATAAACATAAATTTGGATTTCATAGGATGGAGGGCCATGTGATTTAGTTTGGACCACTCAGAAAGATTATTTATATCTTTTTAAAGGCACTGCATACCGAGTGTACTTTTTTTTACCTTTACTGTGGAGTGTCGTGTCGTCAGCAAATAGTTCACATGAAGAGGAAATAGCTAGAGGAAGATCATTTTTTAAAACCGAAAAAAGGATTGGACCTAAAATTGATCCTTGGGGGGACACCATAATTCACTGGTAGGAAAGTGGATTTTACAGAGGCTTTAAAAACGACTGTTTCTGTTGGTCAAAAAAAGGATAATAGATCAAGAGATTTTCTGGTTTATACCGTTAAATGAAGTTTTTTTAAAAGAAGATTATGGTCAATAATGTCAAAGGCTTTTGCAAAGTCAACAAAAAGTACACCTGTAAATAGATTACAATTAATGTTTGAAGCCTTTGTTAAAACTAAGTTGGTTAGTGCTGTATGACATGAATGGTTTTTTCTAAAACCCTTTGGTTTGGATGAAATAAATCATGTTTAGTAAATTTGTAACTGGAGATTGCGTTTAAGATGTTTTTCTAGAGGTTTAGAAAAAGTAGATAGAATTGATATGGTCGTAATTTGAAAAATCAGTTGGGTCGCCGGATTTATAAACTGGTAGTACTTTGGCTACCTTAAAAGGCCTGTGGGTAAGTAACACTTTTCGATGCAAAGGTTGTAAATGTGGGTTGAGATGCTCAGATATAACAGATGCAGATAATTTCAAGATTTTACTATCAATGTTGTCTAGACCACAGCAGTTAGATTGTTTAAAGCCCATAGTGCCCTATACACTTCGTGTACACTTAAATATTCAAATTGAAGTTTTTGTATCTATATGTTTAGAATCACAGTAATCTTTCAACAATGATAGATCATTGTTTTATCATGTGATCAGAGTTTATCGTTTCTGAGCAAATTTTGAAAAGTGAAAAATGAATTTTTCGGTAGATAAAAAACCATACCCGAATGAACAGCAGTATCAGATTTTTTCCCAGATAATTCTTTAAAATGGCTTTCCAGATGGATTTTGAAATCTGTTTTAGAAGAAATAAGTTTCTTTGAAATATTTTTTGCGAGTATATCTTTTTAGGGCAGTTACTTTATTTCGTTGTTTCTTAAAACTGTCACTTTTCCCTGTAGACTGTAATAAATTATCTCGAAGTTTAATGGCTGCATTGATTTCTTCGGTTAACCATTGTGGTTTGCCACCCAGCTCTAACGCGTTTAAGTCTATAGGGACTGTTTATCAATTACAGATAGAAAAATACGATACCAAGTTTCAGGGCCTCGTCGGGGTCGGTATATTGATAAACCTCTGAAAAAATTTTCGCAGAGAAACAGGTCAGTTTGAAGGACATCAATATTTAATGTTTGTAACAACGAGAAGATATGTATTGGTGGCTACATCTGGAATTTTCGTTCCTTTTTTGGACCATGTTAAACAAACAGGAAAAGTGATCACTAAGACCAGACACCGGTACAGAAATTTCAATAATATTAGACGGGTCATTTACATATATATGGTCAATAAGTGTTTCAGACTGTGATGTTATTCTGGTTGGTGTGTTAATCAATTGTTTTAAATTCTGCAGTTCAAAGAATTTTTCCAGTTGTTATGCGGTTTAAGTAAATAAATATTAAAATCTCCAAGTAGTATTACCTCTGTTGCATAAGCGTATACATCTTCCATCTGAGATCGAAGCGATCAAACCACTCAAAAACCTTCTTCTGGATTTCTATATAAAAACCTACTAAGACTGGTTTTGACCCTTTCAAACAAATCCCTTTATCCAATGCACTCAATGCAGTATTTATCAAACAAGTTTACTTGTTTATAATTTACCGAGTTGTGCAAAAATGCTACCAGTCCAGTGTCTAGTTTAGCCATGGCATCTCTCCTAATCAGACTATAGCCTGGAATCGATACTAGATTGTCAGTTTATAACCTCTGTTAGTCTTGATTCAGAAAAAACCAAAGCAATGGAAGTGATCTTTTGAATTGATAAAATAGAGGGTATGTCTGATATTTTATTTAATAAGGGGACATACATTTAGGTGACCTACTTTTAATCCAAATTTACTTAACCTTTTTCTCATTGCATTGATTGTTGTCATAATGATCAATGACAGAAAATTTGTAGAGACAAATGATCGACACTTAAACAACACACACAGTTTATACTAAATACTAAGATTCTAAATATGAAGATGCTGGGAAAACGAGGCCCAAACACGACCTCAAGAGAAGAAGAAATACAAGTGTTACCTGATAAATTCGGGCAAAAAAAAACAAATGTAGAAAATGTCAACAATTTGAAGAAGAGGAAGAAAACACACACACACCACACACACACACACACACACACACAAAACACACAACACACACACACACACCCCAACACACACACACTAATGTCACTTGAGGGTGAAGAGACGTTACATTTAAAGTACTACTACACACACACACACACACACACACACACACAAAAAAACAATAACAAGATGAGACAGACAGTTAACAACCCATGCACTTGGGAAAGAATCACTTGGCATCAATTATCGAAATGCAACCCAAGCAATATTAAAGTGCGAAAACCCAACAACAATAACAACGACAACAAACTATAAGCAAGTTTTGTAATTCAATCCTACAGTCAAAAGACCACTGCAAGTCAGGTGGTCCGGAAATTTCTGTGACCCACTGAATAGTACCTGGGGGGGTACTCATAGATACACACATCCACCCCACACAAAACACACCACACACACACACACACACACCCCCAACACACACACACACAACACACCAAAACACACACACACACACCTCTTATAGAGCGCAAGCACTTTTTCGTTTTGCGCCATAATACACCATACACACACACACAAAACACACACACACACACACACACCACACACACACACACACACACACCCCACACACACACACAGCGCGCGCAACCACACACACACACACACACACACACACCACACACACAACACACACACACACACACACACACACACACACACACACACATTTAAAATAGTCTATAATACTAACAATCAATATATTCTTCCTATTATCTTTTAAACCCCCCGTAATCCTCCATGAACTTTTCCTTTCCTCCTCCAAACATCCACTTCTACTTCACACCAGATCAGTCACATGTTATACAGTTTGACACCGACAGCATAAATTGGGACAGTCACCAGAGAGTAGTATCGAAAACAGTCATGTAAAAAAGGGCGGAAAACTGACAATTTAGATTCGTTTTCCCTTTTTAGCCATATATGATGCCAATTAACAAGTTGGCAAAGTCCAGTTTTGTTTAGGTTTTATTGTTGAAAGGGAGGTTGGTATGGGCTGAAATGACGCTGATTTGTCAGCTTGAGACGCTATGTATAATAAATGTTCTGCATAAGGGTGGATCAGGTTAGAGGTGTTTGTTCCGTCGGTTTTCGAACTGGCAGTCCATGGGGGTATTTATGCCCCGTTCGTTGGCTCAATGAGTGAAGGTCAGGGGATGATTTCCTGAAAATGATGGGGGGGGTTAGGGAGAAATGATTTGTTCAGGAGGGGGTTAAGTTGGAGATGATAGCGAGAATTTGGAGTGATGTTTTTTCAGGGGGTGGCCATGGTGTAATAATGGTGGGGTTGGGGGGATTATCTGTTTGGGGTGATGGTAATGTTGAAAATGATGAGATGGGTTTGGAGGAGCGATGGGGTTCAGGGGGGTGGCTATGTTGTAAGGGATTCAGAGGGTTAGGTGGGATGAGGACGGGGTCTCACTGGAAGACTTTGGGGGGAGAGGGGGAAATGACTACAGGACGCCAGGGGAGGGGGATAGGGGGGGCAGACGTTCTCACCTATCAAACTTGTCGTTGGCCGTTCTTGGTAGCAGGTTTGGGAAGGGGGGTGGGAGTGGCTAAGGTCTGATGATCGGGAAGGGGTAAAAAAGACGTTGATTCGTTGTACCTGGGAAGACAAGGGGGACCACCCCTACTGTATGTCTGGCGTTTCTTGCTGCGCACTGCGCCATAGTCCTTTCATGTTTTCAGCCAGTCTGGCAGTTCCTCTAGCATTTGGGTGTTTCACGTTGCTATAAAATGTCATATCAGACGCAACGAGGCGAAATTATCAAGAAAAATGACATTTTGTAATTCACCATGCAGATTTCAAGTTTTGATTTGATGGTATGATCGTGTTGTTAAAGTGATGTTTACCTTTTGCTGGTAGTATTGAGCTAAGAACAACACGAGCCTGCGGAAAGGCCCTTACAGCAGAGTACAATAAATCGTTCCATGATTCCAGGAAATGGGCCCTGAGGGGCACGAATTAATACCCACATGGATGATAAAAATCTTTGATGTAAGGCGAAAACTGGGATAGTGAGGAGCCAGTTGCAAAGATCCTGTAATGTCATTCCTGGCACACATATTTTAAAAGATTAACGCCACGGGGGGCGAGTCTTTTAGGGTCAATAAAACGAAAAAACGGAGTCCCCAGAAAGTAGCATTGTAGCATTGCCAGGTACAGACATGTGATGTAACACTTCACTGGTGGAAGGCTTCAACGTTTGGATAAGGGTTGATTCATTTGTTTATTCTTGTCTAATATCTTTCAGGTGGGCGGGGGTCGGACAAAAGGGTTTTATCATTATCACTCTGAGAGAGAAAAATTAAAAGAATTAAAGGTCGGAACCGAGTAATGAAAAACTGGCACCGTCTTTATTGGACTCATGTCTGACACCGTATCTTTTCCATTGGCCACCGCTGTTTTGGGAGGTTTCACTCACTGAGTGTGGGACTATCCCATACACCGTATTCTCTCCATTGGCCACCTCTCTGTTGGAGTTTCACTCACTGACTGTGGGACTTCCCTACAGGCCTCAGTGTTCTGTCGGTCTTGGCTTACTGGAGTATCCTCAGGGCTTTTACAAGAATAGGTATCGGCCCAACGGTTAGTAAACATGTATTCTGAGAGAGAAGAGTGCTATTTTCCAAAATAGAAAAATCATTGGATGTTTGTGTGTTTACTGTTTTCTTATTTGCTTGCTTATGCTTTGACTTATTGATTTCAGATAAGAGGGACCCAACTTGAGTTTTCAATGAATGGTTTTCCTTTAGAATTTTTTTCTTGTTTGCCTCAAGATTGGCTACAGCTGTTTTTGGGTTTTCCCTATCTCGGCACCAAGTGCATCAAATTTGTCATTAATGTGTTTCCCCGAAGTTCGTTTTTAAACAGCCGTTTTTGCATCAGCAATCATGGAAAGAATACTTTCATTTAGTTCTGTAGTATCCCAAGTATTAACTGTTTTGTTCAAGCTGAAGCACTCTCCTCTTTATATCAGGGAGGGGACTAGGCGTGCGACGGCCGTAGAGTTTACGTTGGCACTAGCGTCTTGTTCGCTTGCTGACAGGAGTCGTCTTTTTAAGAAAAAGTCAGTTCAGCTGTATACTCTGAACAGTGTTGGACACTTTCCGGGGTTGGAGGTGCAGTCTGACACTTCCCAGCACTGGTACATCAGCATCAAGAAGTTGTGACTGCGAGGGGGAAGAAACAAAATCCTCGCTCGGCTGCTCTTCAGGGAGAGTAGAGAACAGATAAAAGTCTGTTCTACCCCACTTGCTCCTTCCCCCCAAGTTTTTTGGGGCGAAAATGGCCTAAAAGCCGCCTTTCCCTGTTCTCGACAAGTAAGACTTCAATAACCAAAAAATAACGATTATCTACAAACAAACATACTGTGTAGGGTTATCCGTTTTCAATACTAATTTTACTAAACTTTTCAGATTTCAGTTTTTGTTTAATCCTATGTTTTTCCTGATCATTTTCAATAACATCATTTTCGCGCAAACATTCTTCAAATTTAGTCTCTGTCTTTCATGTGAAATAAAACTACAGTCTTAACTTTTTCTCTTTAAAATCTTTTAAAACCGAGTTATATTTCTGGCATAAAATCCACACACTTATCCCGCATGTCTTCCACTGAAAGCCAGTTTTTTACAAAGTGTTTCTCTTTTTAACTATGTCTTTTTCTGCTGAACATCATCTATAATAAATAGCGTTTGCGTTCCCTCAAACAATATAAAAAAGCGTTCTAAACACTCACTCAGTTTATTGCTGGGATCAACTAAATATATGTCATCATCTGTCCTATAAACCTTCTATTATATATGCTTTGTTCCATTTAAGTGTTGGGGCAGAAAATCACAATATGATTAAAATTATAGCGTAACTGTTTGTAAAAAAGTCTAGGGCAAATATTGTTTTTTCCACAACCAGTCTGCCCACAAATCATTGAACAATGAGGGGATTTTATCATAAAGTTTAACTGCTCCATAGTTTTATAACAGAATTTAATCTAATCCCGTTATTATTTTTATCATACTCTCCGTCAAAACTTTTTCAGTGTAATAAAACCCTACGAGGCCTAAATGTGTAAGATTAATCCAATTCAGTTCTGTAAGATTTTTTTATTTAGACTAAAATTGATTTTGTTGCTTGTTGTTATGACCTTAATATCCTCGCCATTTTGAAGAATGACGACGGTAACTTTAAGTTTTTTAACGTCAAGTTTTGCCAGCTAATTAGAATTCCCTTTAGAAGGACGTCACTAACGCCCACAAAACCCCCTCCCTCTCCTTATCTTTTAAGACAGAAATTTCAAATATCATTGTGAACGTGTCTCCTAATTTCATTTGCGGAATGAACTGTAATTTTGTAGAAGCATCTTTCAAAACTGATTCTCTTCTGTGGAGGATGTACTGCTTTTTCCCATACGGCGTTATTTCAATTTCTTTCCGACTATTGTCATCCGGCATAAGATTACATGTAAAGGGCCAGAGTTGAATGCTTTTTTTGAAACTTTTTTGACGGCTAAAATATGTAAAGGCTTATGAATTCAAATTTTATTTCCCATTCTAATATGGTTCTAAGTGCCATTTGGGTCAGGCTTTCGAACTATTTTATATTCATACTGGCCAACATTATTTGCTTCTAGATTGCGCAGTTGTTCTAGTTTTGGAACTTTTTGCTGTCGGCAACCTCTTTACGTTTATAATCACCATCTTTAGTGTACTCAAAACCATACAAAGCGCCTATCTCACCGTTCTGTTCAAAGTCCGCAAGTCTGCAAGGTCTTTTTAAATTTTAAAGTTATACACCTCACAGGCGCTAATGTAACTCCCGATTCTTCTGGCCCAGCGACATTTTTTAGTACAACTTATTATTTTATTTCCAAAACAATGTGCAGGTTATCACATTTTTACGACTTTCCCCGTTTTGTCTTGGGTTTTTATATTAAATGATCCGACCCTCCCACAAACTAATCTTTTAAACTGTAAATTAGGGAAATTTTATAATTTCATAATCGCAATATGCAGCTTTCCTGACGGAAGAGCTCTTAAAACAGTTGAGGGGCCTCCATCATATAAGTTTTCATCAGTGCTTAGCTCATCCCAAAAGAACATAGAGTAATGAATGTAATGCAAGGGTCGAGCGGGTTTCTCCCTCATAAGTAGTTTTGTCTGGCACAACTCTAAATCTATGATTGTTTATCTGCAAAGCCTAACATTTTAGGGTAGCTCTACATCAAAAAGGTAATGTGCTACTTCTTCTTCAGGTTTGAATGTTAACATTGTTTTTTGATTTGCATTGTTTTAAATTTGAGAAGTAATGTCGAAATTACTCATTGCTTCTTTAGCGAACAAAACCCGTAATAACCATCAGGTATGGTTAACCGGCTAACTACCTTTCCCTTTTTTATTAACTTTTAGAACTGCATTATTTTTCCTGGATTCGCTTATAGTAAACCATACGACTTTGTAAAATATTCATGGAGCGCGACCGTTTTGGCTCCGCATTCGTTATTTAATAGCATGTTCTAAAAACGAAAGGGCGGTCTTGGGTTGTTATTGTTTTCAAACATTTTTTTAAACGAATAAAAATGAGTGCATTCAAATATACTGGTGCAAAATATTCTGGTTTGGGCCGCACTACAATCTTAAAAATATAGCAAAATGATACTCTTGACATTGCTGTGACCCAGACTGCCTCTTTTCATAAAAAGGTGAGTACTCATTGAAGAGCTATCTTAACCCCCCTATTGAAAACGACCACATCAAGAAAGGGGTTTAGTCACCGATGCAGTTTTATCAGAACCAGTTAAACTTTGCTGTGTTTTGGCATCAACTGGGTGTGGAGTGTCGTATGCCGATCATTTAAAAAACACCATGATCCTTTGGGTGAGGTCAGTGTACAGATTTCATTTCTATTACACCTTCAGACGTATTTTGACTGAACTGCAAGCTCCATTAACCAAATGACAAACCATTTAATCCACTCAGCAACAGAATAGACATGAAGGCTTTTGAAAGGATCTGTAACGAATTCAATATTAACATCAAGACAGGCTTTAGACAAAAGTTGGATCATAATCATGGCCTAGGCGACCTTTATTTTCGGGGCACGCACAGAAAGGTATAACTATGACTGGCATCCTCCTTTCAAATCTTTTTTTTTTGGCACAACTGTTGAGCCCGGGTCCCTACAGCAAGAGCATAAAACAGCATGGACAACATTTATCTTAGACACTTTCTAGGGCCTAACTAGAGCGGGAATAGAACGAATAAAACGACTCTATTCGCACTTACGTTTGGTGTTTGCTAGGGGCGCAAGCACAGGCAAGATCGAGCATAACTGATCCTTCTACTGGCTTTGACGCCAAAAAACAATACTTAGCAAATTTAGAGGACGCCATTAATTCTACAGTTGATTTACCTTCAAGTATTAAAAGATACCAAAAATGTTTTACAATACCAAGTCGAAAGTAGACCCTTTTCTGTTGGCACTGGTTTATACATGCTGCCTTCTGACCTCAGACTCCAGGTAGGAATAATAATAAACTATAATAATGAAATTCTTATAGCGGGCAATGAACAGAAGGTTGGGAAAAACGACCAAAATTCTGAGCCAGTAATATTACAAACAATAAAAGAACGCCCAAGATAAGTCACTAAATTCCCGAAGTCCAAACCCCCAAAATCATTGAAGACTCAGCAAAGCTTGCGGACTCTGTTCGCGATGACCATGAAAATTGAAAAGACAGCGCTTGTTCTTGGATTAACTGCATAGGATTACTTGGTCTTTATCTTACTAAATAGTAACCCAACTATAACGAGAACTAATGTCCATAAGTGCTCGGCCATAAAGCCAACTATTTGCTTGCAGTAGACAAAGCCAGCTGACAATACTCCCCAATATTCCTTTGGTAAAGCGTCCACGGCTTTACCAGCTAATTTTTTTAAAAAATTCGCAAGATGATCAAGCTGTTTTTTTACCTTGATTTATCAGGTGGAGGCGATGGCGGTGGAGTTACTGAAAATTTGGCCACCGCCGCCTGTAATAGCCAACACCAATGTACTTATTGCAAATCCTAAGGCAGTTATAACGCTTGCTAATGTGACTCCTTGCTCTCTAAACAGTGTTCGTATTCGTTCTGCTAGTGTCGTGTCTTCATATAAATTTTTTCGATAGTTTCTCTTATTCTATTCACTTGAGTTCGTAATGGTCCCGGTTTAGTAGTCAGCGCTTCTAGTCTTGCTGATCTTTTTTGTTCAAGATTTTTTTTGTCTTTCGGCTATTCTTTCTTTAATCTCACGCCCTACGATGCGGTCGTCAGCCTCAACGAGTTTTTCTTTTTCTCTTTTTATTTGCTCATCTAGTTCACCTAGTTTGCTAAATTGTTTGGTTTAATTCGCCCCTGATCCTTCTCAAAGCATGATCAAGGGGCCCCTATTTCTCGCATGGGTAGCGGGGAGTCGTGTATAGTCTTTAAAACTGTTTCTTCTGGAAAAACTGGTTTCTGCTTCTATTGCATTTATTATTTCATCGCCCATTGATTTAATTCTTTAAGTTCCATGTTTTTTATTTGGTTTGCTGTTGGGAGTTCTTGTAGTGTGTTTTGAAGTTTAGAAACTGCCTCCCAAACTAATTTTGGTCTAGCAATGCCCAAAGGGGATTTTGATCTTTCACACTGAGTCTTTGTATAATTGTACTCTTGGCTAAAAACTTTGATGGGTCTGGTTTAGTTGTAAGCCGAAAAAGTTGTCCTTGGTCGTTTTTTAAACAGACAAATGACCATCTTCTAATTCAAAATCATTTGGGTCTATAAATTCGGGAGGTTCTTGGCCTAAACTTTTGTAAAATGCTTCGACCGTACTTGCTGTTAAATTCATGCCGCATTGAGAGCGTTGAGCGATGCTGTGTCAAAGGGATCATTTCACTCATGTTGTCTCCAGGATCAAAAATCATAATCTTCTTCAGCTTCAATTCCTGCCATGTTTTAAAAAATTAACTTTTTATTTTGTTTATAAAAAAAAGGCACAAGCACATGGCTCGATTCTTAACCCGTATAGAAGACTGAAAGAACCCTATGGCGTGAAGGGAAATAAGCGGAATATTCTGTTCCAAATAATCCATCACTATTGATGCGGATCAAATTCTTACTGTCAAATTTCCAGACCCAGGGCGGATGAAGTGATTGTGCCAGGCTCTGCACGTTTTTACTTTCAAAATAGAACTCGCTTCAACAACAGACCCAAACAGGACAGTTGTAAGAATCTGGGGCGGGCAATGTTAAGAAAATTTCTATAAAACTTGAGGGGGAAGAAATATTTTCTTTACACAATGCAGACATATTTTAACCTATTCTGATCTATGGCTAACCGGGAATGAAAGGGCTGACTTTGCGTTCAAGGAATTGAAAATGAAGAAGCGCTAAAACATAGAATAGGCGCTGCAGATATTAAAGACGGCAAAAAGTATGTACTGGGAAAGTTTGCGTATGGAAATCGCTTTTCCATACCCTTAGATTTGAGTTGTTAAAAAACGCATGCACCATACTTTCAAGGAGCATTAAAAGACAGATTGTCATATGAACTAACTTTTTAACGAATACAAACGTGTTATCAAATCATCAGACGCCGAAGCAAAGTACAGCATTTCTGACATCTCGTTGAGTTTGACGTTGTTAGCAACCTGATTAGCAAAGCTGATTAAGGACCAATATGAGTCAAAATTAGCAATATTTTACGAAAGAGTGATTCATCATTCAACATACCCAGAAGCAGGGCAGACACTATATGGAATTTTAGTTTTAGCACCACAGCACATTCGCTTAAAGGTATTTTATTGCTGTGGCGAAGATGAAGAAACCATTCAAAAGAGCAAGCGAAAAGTTTTTTAATCCTAAAATTTAAAGAAAGTGCAATGTCAATTGATGGTAGTCCTAACCAAATCTACGCTTTGCGGGCTTAGACCTTATCATCATTTTGACGAAATAAGAAATTGTTTGGGGGTGGGAGGGGTAGGGAAATCCAAACAGCAGACCTAGTGTCTAAAGATTTACATCTTCACAATGTTTTGGCTTGTGAATTATTTAACAACAAAATACGGTTTATGGATTGACCTTTAAAGGGCAACAGAGGATAATGAGTTGTATGGAAGCGGGAGAAAAGTGGGAAAAACGTAATAAACATTCAAATTGATAAAGAAGAAGAAGCCGATAAAACCCCTTAATGTACATTTGTTTTTATTATATGATGCGCAGCTGAATATTCAAGAAAACAGATTAGACTATGTATTATACTAAATTATTTTTCATTTTTTAAAAAGCATGTCTGTTAAGGTTTTTCCAAATGTGCCTACAGCACCCGGGGATGCCAAAAGAAAGATAGTAGAAAACCCTAGCATAAAAAACCCTTTAGATTAACAAACATTACACAAATGCAACAAAAACTAGAGCAGGACCTTTCAAAATACAGCAAAACCAAACGAAGGTATTCTGCTGCCTTTTAAAGCGTTACATATGTTAATACTGGAACATCGACTATAAGCGCTCTATCAGCAGGAACGAGCGTAGGTCTCTTTGCAAGGGGAAAAGGCGCACCCGCCCGCTTTTACCCCTAGGAGGTTTGTCTTTAGCTCTCGGCCTGTGCTCATTAGCTGTAAGTGCGGCCGGTAAAAAATTAAAAACTAAACTCCAAAGCACACAGCTATGGTTCAACTAATAACGGTCCCAAACTTAGTTTTGTTTAAACTGACAATAATAAAGCGCTTGTTGACCTCAAAACATCACGGATGAAGAATTAATCGTTTACAGGCTGATTTTTATGACTACAAAGACAAAAGTTTGATCTTCAAAGAAAGGCGGGGACAAGTTTTTCTCAACAGCCAGACCCCGAGCAGATAAAAAAGGAATGCTTAAAAAAAGTAAACGAAACATTAAACTCTGTTCTAAACAGCTCACATTAACAATGCCAAAGGGCGTTTATACTTTAGTTTATGAGTCCAAGCGCAAAAAGAACCGTTGATATTGGTTCTGATTAAGTATTTTTTTTTTATTTAAATAAATAATTTTGGCTTAGAAAAGAAAGACAGCATGGCTAAGATATATGAAGGACAAGGCGAATTTTTTGAAGGAATGCTCGAGAGAGAGCGTTTATCAAGAGCACTGAATGATATTGATTTTTGAAGTCATTGACCCAACAAACGTACAGGCAAGTGTTGTTCATGCTATTTCTCAAGTTCCAGGGAACCCAACAATAGACCCGCCGGTTAAAATAATGTTAGCTGTTTTTAATCGACTATGTAACAATAATGAAGAAAATTTAGAAGTCTGGGTCTCGACTAAACAGCCAGACTATTCTTTTTTCATAATGACTTAACACCCGGTTGGGCAGACGAACTGCTTACACAGTTTGCGCTGCCGCTGAAGAAGCTAAAATGAGAGGCTCTGGGTTGGTCAGAGGGCGAAGTCTTAGAGATTAGATTAAAACAGGCTAAGTATGCACCGATTGTAGGCAAAAGGCTTACATTCCGCTAACTCGGGAGTTGGTTTTAAAGAGAGCAGTTTTAAACATAAAAAATTCAGACAACAAATGTTTCATGTGGTGCGTTCTTGCAAGGCTGCATCATGTCCGCGAACACGCAGAAAGAGTGACTAACTATCGGCAATACGCCAAAGATCTTACTTCAATGGAATATCCTTTCCTGTTAGTGTAGACCAAATTGATCAGTTTGAAGAACAAAACAACCCAATAACTGTTAATGTATACACATGGGATGAGGAAACAAATTTGGTGCCAATTAAAGTGTCCAAGAACAGTCCAACAATAGGCAACCAGCCAAAGTCATGTGGACTTACTCCTAATGTTTTCGCCAGCAGGGCTGCCCCATTACACATTGATACGCACAATGAGCAGATTATTGGCGCATACTTCAAAAAACACTAACATACAAGAATTCTGCAGAAAATGTTTAACAAGAATTCCATCTGTGCAAGCCGCGAGTGAACATATAAAACATTGTAAAAGTTCTGTAGACTGTAAGACAGAACTAACTACGCCCCCGCCAGGATCTAAAGTTAGTTTTAAGAACTGGAAACGGCTGCAAACAAGTCCATACGTAGTTTACGCAGACTTCGAGTCGCTTATTGTTCCTTATGAAGGGCCAGCACCACAAAAACTTCGAAAAACAGTCTTAATGAGTAATCATCAGATTTGTTCATTTGCCTTCATTATTGTTAGGTCGGATGGCGTTTATTCAGAACCAGAATTATACAGAGGACCAGATGCGGCTAAAAGATTTTTACAGCGCATGCAGCAAGTGCGTAATGATTGTTCTAATAATCTGAATTTATCTGAAATCAAGATGACGCCTGAAGCCCAACAACAGTATGACTCAGCCACTCACTGTTGGATTTGTGGTTTAGAGCTAACGCCCAAGAGTGTAAACCCACAGTAAGAGACCATGATCACATTAGCGGAAAGTTCAGAGGAGCGGCGCATAACAAATGCAATCTTCAACTAAAGTTTGATCCTAAGACATGGAAGCTGCCTGTATTCTTTCACAACTTGCGAGGTTATGACTCTCACCTTATAATGCAAGCAGTAACCAGCGCCTTCAGGGTAGCATGCATTGCACAGTCATCAGAAAAGTACATGTGTTTCACTTTAAATAACATGTCTTTCTACGACTCTATGCAACACATGATGGGCTCATTAGAGGCACTGGCTATGTCCTTAAAGTCCTGCCCAATAACGGAAAAATATTTTGACTCAACTCTTGTTAGAAAGGGTGTTTACCCTTATGAATACATGAACAGTTGGGAAAGGTTTGACGAAGATACACTTCCGCCTAAAGGCGCGTTCTTTTCTAGTCTTAGAGGAAAGGACATTAGTGATTCTGATTACCAGCATGCTCAAGATGCGTGGCAGAAGTTAGATTGTAAAACGATGGGAGACTATCATGATTCATACTTGATGGCTGATGTATGTTTGTTGGCGGACGTCTTTGAAAATTATAGAAAGACCTGCATGAAACATTATAGCTTGGATCCCGCGCATTACATTTCTGCGCCCGGGATGAGCTGGGACGCTTTCTTAAAGTTTACTGGAGTACAGATTGATTTATTGTCTGATTTACCAATGCTTCAGATGATTGAAAACGGATTGCGTGGAGGAATTAGTATGGCATCGCATCATTACTGTAAAGCAAACAACAAATACTTGGGCGACTATGATCCAAGTAAAAGGTCTAAACTATCTTATGTATTTAGATGCAAACAATCTGTATGGATGGGCTATGGCGCAATCACTTCCATTACGTAACTTCAGATGTACACAGGTACGAATAATATTCAAAAGGCATTAAAGTGGTTGGGCAGTTTAACGCCTGATCAACAGCGTGGTTTCATTCTAGAAGTTGACTTAGAATATCCTCATGAACTCCATGACCTGCATAATGACTATCCATTAGCAGCAGAAAGTCTAAAGATGGATCCAAGAGAGCCGCCTAAACTTGTGCCTAATCTTCGAGGCAAAAAAAATTATGTCTGCCATTACAGACTTCTACAATTTTATTTAAGACATGGTTTGAAGTTGACAGCAGTTCATCGCATAATTGCTTTTGATCAAGAACAGTTCATGAAACCATACATCATGAAGAACACTGATCTTAGAACTAAATCCACAGATGCTTCAGAAAAAGACTTTTTCAAGCTGATGAACAACAGCTGTTTTGGAAAGACTATGGAGAATCCCACAAGCGCAAAGATGTTAGATTGGTCACCAGAGAGAACGAAGCAATTAAGCTGACTTCAAAACCTAATTATCAGGACTTCAGAAGATTTCATGATCAGCTTTTTGGCATAATGATGAAAAAAAAGAAAGTCAATTAGACAAACCTGTATTTATTGGGTTTACTGTTTTAGAATTATCAAAGCTTTTGATGTTAGAGTTTCTTTATGACTACTTTAAGCCCTCGTATCCTGAGTCCAGAGTACTTTACACAGATACAGATAGTTTTGTTATAGATATCCTTACTGAAGACATCTATAAAGACATGGAAATGGAAGTAGCTAAAGGACATGCGGGATGGTATGATACATCTGATTACCCTAAAGATTCGCCTTTGCATTCAATTACTAACAAGAAGGTTTTAGGAAAGATGAAGGATGAATTATCTGGAAAGGTGATCAAGGAGTATGTGGGGCTAAGGTCAAAAATGCACAGTATTTCGAGCCAGGAGAAAATCATTAAGAAAGCAAAGGAATATCTCGCAGCGTTGTGCAGTCAAACATATCACATGACAACTACAAAGAAGCATTGTTTGGCAATAAGACTTTTCATCATGACAACGTAAAACTGCGATCTAATCTACATGAGATCAACACAACAGTTGTAACAAAGAAGTCATTAGATAGAACAAACCACAAAACGGGTGTTTGTTAATCCAGAGTTTTCATATGCAATTGGGCACTGGAGGACCGCTTAAACAGGGGTTTTTATATTTTTCATCAACTTTTATTATAAGATCAATCATAGCTTCATCCAATCATTAAATCTTTTCCATGTTTGCTTGACGAGTTCGATTTTTTTTTTATTTCAAGATATCTTTTCCAATTTGGGGTTGAGTTGAGTGATCTGGATGATTTAGCATCATTGTTTAATCTCGAAAATTTTTCCTTAATAGATACACCCTGAATGATTCCGAAATTTTAAAGTCTTTCCTTACCATCTTTTTCGTTCTCCCCTCCTCTGGCCTTCCTTTTAACAAATATGTTTAGTAAATTATTAAAGCGGACTGTGCTGGCGAATATCTGCATTCTTCTTTCACAAAAGATCTTGAGAGCTGGTTGTTTGTTGCAGTTTCCCGTAAATAAACCGGGCGATTCATTTTTACAATCTTTTTATTTCATATGGTCAACCTCCAAACCGGATCAGTTGCCCTATGGGGGTGTCCCCTTCTGCTTCCCCCGGTAAATAAAGGACCTTACTTTTAAACCAACGGTAATAGTTTTGCGGATGAAGACTCTCCTTAAACAGCATTTATTGTTTTTCTTTTGTTTGCTTGTACTGGTTTTAGGCCTTTAAATTCTTCATTTTTCCATTGCGCGCAAAACTGAGGGAGTCTTCTAACCCATTCTGTGTTGCGAGAATTGTCAATCAGCTCTCTGTGATACTGGTAGGAGAAAAGTCTTTCGGCAACTGTTTGTTAAAGTTTTCAACTAAAGCCTGTGATCTGTGAACTCCTGGAATGCCTCTTTTAATGGTAACTCTATGTTTCAACAATAATTGATTCACTTGGCCTTTAAATCTTTTCCACATCAACTTGAATCATGCGAGGGAAAGTTAGTGGGCCTCGTTGGTATACAGTTGTATGCAACAGCAACAGCAGAGGCACTCTTTTGTGTTAATGGTTCCGCATCTTTGTATCTTGAAGCTATGTCAATGACTGTGAGTGCGTACTTAAATCTTTTTCGTCTAATCGCATCAGAGGGTAAATATAGAAGATCCTTTGATGGGTTTCGTTCGGTGTTGTATTCACAAAGTGCGGTCTCTGTATTCGTCTGGGCGCTGGAAAATTTAAATTTGCCAAATCCTTGTTTAGATAACCATTCTTTTGCCGTTTTTTCACTGACTCCAGCTGCTTGGCTTAGCTTTTTAATTGCTGTGATGCCCTTCCAATACCCTTTTGGGGCGAATAATAGATTTTGTCATTTTTTATTCAGCCAATATTATGTGCAAAAAAAATACACGACGGTCCATACCAACGACAATAAACCCGATTTCTTGCATCTTTTGTTTTTCTGATGGTTTGATATAAAAGTCGCTGAATTTTGGGGGGGGGCAATGTCTGGATGGTTTGCCTTTCTAGATAATATTGTTTTATTGCTTGATCAACATCTTTAAATATGTAAGCTGCATGCCCCTGTTTTTTTCAGTGTGTCATTAATAAAATCTAACTGCTCAAGTCTCTGTTTTTCATGGGCGTTTGTGCAGCTGCTAGTTCCCCATAGCTTTGTTATGTCTTTTTCTCTCGCCGCCCATCCGCGTTTACTAAATGCGAATTACTTCCGCTAAAAGCAAGCGCATTCACCACAGCGCCGCCTATCTTTTATTGCGAGTGAAGCCATTTTTTTAAAAATGTATTTTTTTTTTACATATTTAAAATTGTCTGGAATTATTCCTTGCTTGACTAGAAAATCTTTCGTGGCAACCGAAGCTGCAATGATAGCAATTAGCTTTGCTGAATCCAAAGTCTATTTTGCCAAGATCTGCTGGTTTAATTCTTAACAAGCTTTTACCAAGCTTTGAGTATCCACACTTAGGCCTCCAATAACAGCAGAATGGTAAAAAGGGTTGGTAACAGTTTTTCGGTGCTCATTTTTAAAAATAAAATAATTAAAATTTATTAAAAAACATGAACAGGGGATGATCTCCTACAGCTACAAGGCACCTAAACCCTTTCCCCGAACTTATGAATGACCAAGTTGATGATCAAGCTATTATGCCAAAAAGGAGAGGCTGTATTCTTTGGCAGCGTGTGGAAAAAACAAAACAGTTCCTCGGAACTGAATTCAGCATAGAACAGATTCAACAGAGTCTCCACAAACATTATAAAGTATCATAACAGGTATGAAGCGCAGCTAGGGTCTGAATGGTGAAAAGTGTGGGGCAAACGGTTCTTAGTTTGTACACTAAACTAGTCAGAAAGATTTGCTCCCATTGATCTGAACAGGATTTTATGTAGATTTAACGCAGGATCCAGTTTTAACAAAGTCATTAGAGTCTCTAGGGTGTATCTGTATTACAGATTTGGAACATTATTGTCGCCAAGAAATCAGGGGAAATTAATAACTTTTAATCATATAGATTTTATTTCCCTTCAAAATGACCGGGCCGAAAATCAGCAGAATCAGAAAACACTGAACCGGGGGAGAAAGAAAACAAGCCAGAAAAATCAGCAGAAAACGCTGAATCAGGCGGAGACCATTAAAAATCCTGGGCGTGTTGAAGCAGGAAGAAAATTAGCAAGTGGAACAGACAAAAAAAATTAATGTTACAGAATATGACTCATCATAAAAACCCTAACACCTCCACGCCAGAACAAGGGGTTTTCAATGCCAGCTATAAAAACTCCATGTGATACAAGGGCCCCAAAGTCTTCATGGAATATTGAACTTAAAACTGTTGTCATTTTTGGTGCTCCCGGGTGCTGCTGGGGCGGTTATTACGGTTATAAAATATATAAACAACGCTGGCAAAAAAAAAGAGCCCAAACAATCTCCACCGCTAATACAGAAGCCGAACACAACTGCACCCAAACCGCCAATAACAAAGCATCATTTTGATTTCCCTTTATAATGGAATAATTTTTAAGAACTTAATTTTAATTTTTTATAAAAATAGATCATGGCGTATTATAAAATGATTTAAAATCAATAAATAAAGACATGGAGTCTATAAAGACATTTCCATAGACCCAATTTTGATCAATGCGGTTGCTTAGGGTGTAAGAATTTCATTAAGATCTATGCAGAGAACGCTGAGCAAGACCCTTTTTCAACGATGACACGTTTTTTGAGGGTGTGTTACTATATTAGGCATTTACTATTTAAGATAAAAACATAGATTGTATTTTTTGATAATTATAAGATAACTTAAATAAAGAACTTGGTTGTACTTAGAGGATGACTTAGTTATGATCTTAGGTTAACTGGGGAAGACTTAGAAGTGACTTTAGAATAACTTGAGGAAAACTTGGGTAAAAACTTGGGATTTACTTGAGATGAACTTCAGGATGACTTGAGGATGACTTGAGGATGACTTGAATAAGAACTTAGAAGTGACTTGAGAATAACTGAGGATAACTTGGGTAAAAACTTTGGATGACTTGAGAATGACTTCAGGACAACTTGATAAGAACTTAGAAGTGACTTAGGGTGACTTGAGGATGACTTTAAGGGCAACTTGTGGATAACTTGAGTGCAAAGCGGGGGGTGGGGGTGTGGGGTGGGGGTGGGGGGTGCATGCGTGGGTGGGGTTGGGGGGGGGGGGTGTGCATGCGTGGGGTGGGTGTGGGGTGTGCATGCGTGGGTGGGGGTAAGCAGGAGTTACCTCCCTTAGTGTCGCACATAGCAAGTACAGGCAGTACTGCAGCCCTCTTGCTACTAAAATAAGGCGTTACAGCATGAACGGCTATTATAGCAAGGCGGATTTTACCGTGCCCTCTTGCTACTATAAATAGGCGTTCACTGCATGAACGGGTTTTTTATAGCAAAACGGATTTTACCGCAGCCCCCCCCTTGCTACTAAAATAAGGCGTTCACAGCATGAACGGCTATTTTATAGCAAAGGTGATTTACCGCAAACCCCCCTTTTCTACGAAAATAAGGCGTTCACAGCAGAACGGCTATTTATAGTAGCGTCAGCAAGGCTAACTTCACCGCAGACCTCTTTCTACGAAAATAAGGCGTTTTACAGCATGAACGGCTATTTATAGTAGCAGTCAGCAAGGGTAACTTCACCGCGGTTTTCCTCCCACAACAAAGAGTTTCATTATACTTTCCTTCTTGCACAAAAAAAGTTTTTTACCACCCCTCCTCTTTTTTTATCCGGGGTTGGGACCGCATTAGGCAGGTTAGTGGGGTTTTTTTTTTTAAAAAATACTGCTTTGGCAGAGCTTTTTTGGGGGCTCTTTAAACGCCATTAGTACACCTGTCGCTGAACACTTGGAGCTTTTTGTAAGAATAGAGGAGCCACCCCCTACCCCACCCGTTTGTTAAGTGTACTAAAGAGAACTTGGTCTAATTTTACAGAAGTTTCGAAACTCTACATTTTGCTGCGAGTACTTTGCGATCAGACTTCGTTTAGCAAACAAATCATTGATGCCAGTTAGGTTATGAAATTTTTTGGGGAAAAATAAAAATGTTTTTAAAGCTGCAAACAGTTTTCTTGCATATGAGTCATCAATATTCATGTGCGTTCGTAAAAATGAACGCCATGTCTCAGTTGGTTTTGATCTTTGAAACATTGTTTGCGCCTTTTCAAGGCAGTGACCCATATCAGAGCATGATGGATAGTTTTTCTTTCGCCAAGTTTTTTGTAAAAGAGCACCACTTTGTAAAAATGGAATCATTTCTCAACAGTCGAAAGATTTTCAAGCCATCAACATCTCTTTCAGTAATATGCCCAAATCTCTTCTAAATCTCTTTGTGGAACCAACAAGCTTTCAAGTGGCTGTGTAGTTCGTTAATGGTTATTTTTCGTTTTCTTTCACCCCACCTTCCAAAAACGCATACTCTTCTTTGGCTTACAAGGTAAAAAACAGCCTCACCTAATTTTCTTTTGTTTATATACTCCATCAAAAAGCTTGTGTATTGCATATGATCCTCCATAACACGAAGTTGTTCCTCTGTAAACAAAGCACGTCCGTCTCCATTAGAAGCCATGGCTAAAATGGCCGGCTCTTGCCGGCGTAGTATGTTGACGTGGAGTTTCCACGTGGCAGTCTAGAATATTCGCGAACATTTGCTGACACCAAAAATGGGCAAGTTGCCCGCGGCGCACTTGGCCAGGAAGAGACGAACGCGTAAGCTCGCGAGCAGGGTTATTGATTTTTTGGGCACAACATAGGAAGACACACAGTTGCAAAACGAGCCGCTCGGCCTGCGCTGTGTTTCTACCTAGCCGCGCATTTCGTGCTTTTGTGTGTGTGTGTGTGTGTGTCTCTGTGTGTGTGTGCGTGTGTGTGTGTGTGTGTGTGTGTGTGTGCATGGGCGCCTCCTGTCTGTCTGTCTGTCTCTCTCTGTCCCTCTCTTCTCTGTCTGTCTGTCGTCTGTTCTGAGGGCAACTTGACCTTAACGGACTTTGTCCCGGGTTGCCGGTGATTCTCTCCTCTCTCTTCCGCCACAGAAAAAGGCGGCTTTTAGGCCACTTTCGCCCACGTGCTTGTGTGTGTGTGTGTGTGTGTGTCTCTGTGTGTGTTTTTGCGTGTGTGTGTGTGTGTGTGTGTGTGTGTGTGCATGGGCGCCCCCTCTGGGCTGTCTGTCTGTCTCTCTCTGTCTCTCTTTCTCTGTCTTTTCTGTCTGTCTGTTCTGAGGGCAAAATTGACCTTAACGGACTTTGTCAAAGGGGTTTCCGGTGATTCTCCCCTCTCTCTCTTCCGCCACAGAAAAAGGCGGCTTTTAGGCCACTTTCGCCCAAAACTCGGTGGTGGAGCAATGGAGTAGAACAGACATTTATCTGTTTTCTAGAGTCAACACTGTGCAATCAATGTCAGGTGGTGACAGTTCGGGGGAACCCGAGAAGAGGAAATAAAACGATACAGGAAAGTGTAATAA
>CM031596.1:99885893-99888191 GCA_018398815.1 Conus ventricosus
GCTTTGAAATCTTACTTCTGTGGATTCGTACGTTGGGTGAGAATTATTCATCTCTTGCACAAGAACTTGTAAATCACACCTGGTGGAACATTTCTGATAAATGTTTGGTGTGTGTGTGTGTGTGTGTGTGTGTGTGTGTGTGTGTGTGTGTGTGTGTGTGTGTGTGTGTGGAGTCTGTTGTAAACACTCGTGTCTGACATGACATGTTAAGTCCCAACACTCTACAAGAACATGTATATGCTTACAGGCGAAAGGTGCTTCACATGGAATGCACCACGGAACTTCTTCCTCTTTGAAAATGGAAGGTACGAGTGGGTGTAAAAGGAACGGCCGGCTGTGGGTGTGTGTGTGTGTGTGTGTGCGTGCGTGCGTGTGTGCGTGCGTGCGTGCGTGCGTGTGTGTGTGTGTGTATGTGTGTGTGTGTGTGTGCGTGCGTGCGTGCGTGCATACGTGCGTGCGTGCGTGCGTGCGTGCGTGCGTGCGTGTGTGTGTGTGTGTGTGTGTGTGTGTGTGTGTGTGTGTGTGTGTGTGTGTGTGTGTGTGTGTGTAAGCTGCACAACACTGTTTCTTCTTTACAGCCGCCAGTGGCAGATGGTAAAGCTTTTAAACGGTTTCGGAAGAGTTTGTTTTCCGTCTGTGTCTTCCATTCCTCTTGCTAGAGGTCTTTGATGTAAATAGTCTGAGCTTCGGGTTTCACACGGATGCGATACATGGGGCTTCTGTACAGTTCTGTGTTTATTTGTGGCATTCTTGATCAGTCACTTTATGTAGGGGAGGTGTACAAAGTAATAGTCCAATCAAGATTTATTCAGTGTGTGTGTGTGTGTGTGTGTGTGTGTGTGTGTGTGTGTGTGTGTGTGTGTGTGTGTGTGTGTGTGGCGTGCGTGCATGCGTGCGAGCGTGCGCGCGGTTATGTGTGTGAGTGTGTGTCTGTCTGTCTGTGTCCGTGTCTATGTGTAGATGCGTGTGTGCGGTGTGTGCGTGTATGTGTGTGTGTGTGTGTGTGTGTGTGTGTGTGTGTGTGTGTGTGTGTGTGTGTGTGTGTGTGTGTGTGTGTGTGTGCGTGCGCCCTCCTATCTATACATTTATCTTTCTGAAGCTTCAGACCAAAATGAAATTCCTCCTCATCATCCCCATCATCCTCGTTGCTCATTATTAACCACAAAACTGAGTAAAACGTTGAAAAACTTCAAACTCTCTACCCGGCAGCATCATGCGACTGTCACTGGACGGACGAGGTAAGATCCTTCGGATGACGCTAGCAGACACTGGCTCCACGATTTAGCTGTTACCGTCGTCATGTAGCAGATGTAGTAGGTGGTACGTGTGTGGGCCCCCTGTCGCTAACAGCTGACCCCAAGCTGAGAGCAATGCACACTCCTTTGAGGATGTAGTCTACTCATTGTTTCCCACACCTTTCCCAGGCGCATGGCACGTGTTGTCCGTCACAGAGCCAGCTCCAGCTAGGGCGGGCCTTCAGTAAAAAGTCCCACACCCAGAGGAAGATGATGTTTACCGTACGTACCAGCATGTGCTCTCTCTCTCTCTCTCTCTCTCTCTCTCTCTCTCTCTCTCTCTCTCTCACTCACTCTCTTTCACTCATAGTGACCAGGGTTATTGCGGACAGAGGCACTGACATGATTCTCATAGAACGCGCATAAAGCAGACCATACTATGGTATACATTCATTCATCAGGTGGAGGAGGGCGCGTCACTGTGTTTCATTACAGAAATCGTATTTTTCTTTTAAATATCTTTTCTTTGCGGTGGATTCTAGACTCGGTGCATTCATTACAATATATATTTGTGATTAATCGACAAAAAGTGCCAAAAATAAACGCAAAATGCTGTGGTTGGGACTGCTGTAAGAATACGAAGCTGCCGTTAGCGTCGGGTGCCCACAGTACATACGTGCTTCTGTTGACTCGTAACAGATACCATTGAACATCAGCGGTAATGCAGGGTCCACTTTTAAGTGTTGCCTCAGAACGGCTTCTTGTTGGTTGAATGTTTCCTGTGGACCACCCATGCCGAAGCTGGGACGAGACAGGCCATGAGAGTGTCGTCTCTGACGGGACATGGTCAACAGGACACAAACAAGGAGAAGAAGAAGGCATCATAATCACATGGAACTATTGTGGAATGTATCACTCACACCACCAACACTATCCGATGTTCTTTTCTTACGCAAACTAGCAATTGTATATATTTCATGTGTAGCTTTGTGGAATATACATCTGCAGCGAGTTGTGGTATGTGCAGTTTAAGCGTTTTTGTTCATACAATTTTGAATCCCAA
>CM031596.1:99888291-99893291 GCA_018398815.1 Conus ventricosus
GATCCTGGAGACGACATGAGTGAAATGACTCCTTTGATACAGCATCACTCAGCGCTCTCAGTGCGGAGTGAATTAACAGAAAGTCATGTTAAATCATTGTACCAAAATTTAGGCCTTAAACCTCCCGAAGTTTTAGACCCTAATGATTTTGAACGAGATGATGATGGCCATTTGTTTGTAAGAAACGACCAAAGACAGCGTGTTCAGCTTACAACTAAACGAGACCCATTAAAGTTTTAGCCATAGGTACAATTAGACAAAAACTCCCTGTGAGCGTACAAAATCGCCTTGGCATTGCTAAACCAAAATTAGATAGGGAGGCGGTTGCTAAACTTCAAAACACACTACAAGAACTCCAACAGATATCCAAATACAAAACATGGAACTTCAAGATTTAGTCAAACAACAGTCAAAGTAATAAATACAGTAGAAGCAAACTCACTGAAGAAGAAAAAACAGCATTAGAAACTATAAATGATCCGCCGCTGCCCATGCAAGAAATAAGGCGTCTATAAGAGAATTAAAAGCCCTTGATCGCACTTTAAGAACCTTCCGAGGGAATTAATAAACAATTTAGCAAAACTGACTGAACTAAATGAGCATATAGAAAGAGAAGAAAAAAAACTCGCTGAGGCTAACGAGGCCAACTTAGGACTTGATATTAAAGAAAGAATAATCAAAAAAATAAAAGAGCTTAAAGAAGTAAGATCAGCAAGAGTAGAAGCCTTAAATTGTCTACTAACAGAGAAGAATTACGAACTCAAGTGAGCAGAATAAGAGAAACTATCCAAAAAATTTTATATGAAGACACAACACTAGCAGAAAGAATAAAAACACTGTTTAGAGAGCAAGGAGTCACATTAGCAAGCGTTATAACGACCTAGGATTTGCAATAAGTACACTGGTGTTGGCTAATTTCAGGCGGGGGTGGTCAAAGTTCAGTGCCTCCGCCGCCATCGCCCCCATCACCGCCTGATAAATCATGGGTAAAAAAACAGCTTGATCATCTTGCGAGTTATTAAAAAAATTAGCTGGTAAAGCTATAGACTCTTTACCAGGTATATTAGGAGTATCGTTAGCTGGATTTTGTCTACTCAAGCAAAGTAGTTGGCTTTATGGCTGAGCACTTATGGGCATTAGTTCTCTTTAAAAGTTGGGTTACTCTTTAGTAAGATAAAGACCAAGTAATCCTAGGCAAGTTAATCCAAAAACAAGCGCTGTCTTTTCATATTCATGGTCATTATTTTTTTGACTTCTTCAACGGCCTTCGACTTTGGGCCACAGGATTGATGCCTTATTCTTTGGGGTCATCTTGTTTGTTTACTGCTTGCAATATACTGGCTCAGAAATTTATTTCGTTTTTTCCGACCTTCTGTTCATTGCCTGCCACAAGGATTTCATTATTGTAGTTTATTATTTGTACCTATTTGGAGTCTAAGTCAGAAGGCAGCATGTATAAACCAGTGCCACAGCAAAGTCTACTTTCGATCTTGCGTATTGCAAAACATTTTGGTACCTTTTAATGCTTGAAGGTAAATCAACTGTAAATTAATGGCGTCCTCTAAATTTGCTAAGTATTGTTTTTGCGCATCAAAGCCAGTAGAAGGATTAGTTATGCTCGATCTCGTTTGTGCTTGCGAACCTAGCAAACACCAAACGTAAGTACGAATAGAGTCGTTTATTCGTTCTATTCCTGCTTTAGTTAGGCCCTTAGAAGCGTCTAAGATAAATGTTGTCCATGCTGTTTTATGCTCTTGCTCTATGGACCCTAGGTGAACAGCTGTGCCTGAAGAGAAAGATGTTTTAAGGGGATTCCAATCATATTTATACTTTCTGTGCACGCCCCAAAAATAAGGGGTGCCTAGACCATGATTAAGATCCAACTTTTGTCTAAAGTCTGTCTTAGCCTTATATTGAATTCGTTACAGATCCTTTCAAAAGCCTTCATGTCTATTCTGTTGCTGAATGGATTAAACGTTTTATCATTTGGTAATGGCGCTTGCAGTTCAGTCAAAATACGCCTGAAGGTGTAATAGAAATGAAATCTATACACTGACCTCACCAAAGGATCAGGATGATTTAAATGATCGGCATACGACACTCCACACCCAGTTGATGCACAAAACACAGCAAAGTTTAACTGGTTCTGGTAAAACTGCATCGGATGACTAAACCACACTTTTGGGATGTAGTCTTTTTTAATAGGGGGGTTAAGATATCTGTTTAATGGCGTACTCACCTTACTTGAAAGGCATCAGACTGAGTCACAGAAATGTCAAGAGTATCAGTTGTTATATTTTTAAGATTGTAGTGCGGCCCAACAGAATATTTTGCATTAGTATATTTGAATGCACTCATTTTTATTTCGTTTAAAAAATGTTTGTAACAATAACAACTCAAGACCGTCCTTCGTTTTTAGAACATGCTATTAATAACGATTGCGGAGCCAAAATGGTTGCACTTCATGAAATATTTACAAAGTTGTTTGGTTTAATATAAGCGAATCCAAGAAGAATAATAAGATTAAAAAAGTTAATAATAGAGGACAATTAGTTAGCCAGTTAACCATACCTGACGGTTATTACGGGTTTTGCTCACTAAAAGAAGCAATGAGTAACTTTGACATTACTCTCAAACTTAACAATGCGAATCTGAAAACAATGTTGACCTTCAAACCTGAAGAAGAAGAAGTAGGTTACTATTTTGATGGAGAGCTAGCTAAAATGTTAGGCTTTACAACTGCCAATCGACCCATTCATAGTTTTAGAGTTACGTCAAACAAAACTACTTATGAGGGGGAAAATCCGCTCGATCTTGCATTACATTCATTACTCTATGTTCATTTGGATGAGCTGAGCACTGATGAAAACTTATATGATGGAAGGCCCTCAACTGTTTTAAGAGCTCTTCCATCAGGGAAAGCAGCATATTGCGATTATGAAATTATACAATTCCCTAATTTACAGTTTAAAACATTAGTTTGTGGGAGGGTCGGATCATTTAATATAAAAATTGCAGACAAAACAGGAAAAGTCGTAAAATGTGACAACCTGCACATTGTTTTGGAAATAAAATAATAAGTTGTACTAAAAATGTCGCGTGGGCCAGAAAAATCCGGAGTTACATTAGCGCCTGTGAGGTGTATAACTTTAGAATTAAAAGACCTTGCAGACGTTGCGGACTTTGAACAAAATGGTGAGATAGGCGCTTTGTATGGTTTTGAGTACACTAAAGATGGTGATTATAAACGCAAAGAGGTTGGCGACAACAAAAAGTTTCCTAAACTAGAACAACTGCGTAATGTAGAAGCAAATAATGCTGGCCAGTATGAATATAAAATAGTTCGAAAACCTGACAGCAAATGGCACTTAGAACCATATTTAGAATGGGATATAAAATTTGAATTCATAAGCCCATTTACATTTTTTAGCCGCCAAAAAGTTTCAGAAAAGCATTCAACTCTGGCCCTTTACATGTAAGTCTTATGCCAGAGGACAATAGTCGGAAAGAGATTGAAATAACGCCGTATGGGAAAAAACAGTACATCCTCCACAGAAAAGAAACGGTTTTGAAAGATGCTTCTACAAAATTACAGTTCATTCCACAAATGAAATTAGGAGATACGTTCACAATGATATTTGAAATTTCTGTCTTAAAGATGAGGCGAGGAATGGGCTGTGGGCGTTAGTGACGTCCTTCTAAAAGGAATTCTAATTAGCTTGCAAAACTTAGACGTTGAAAAACTTAAAGTTACTGTCGTCGTTCTTAACAATGGTGAGGATATTAAGCTCATAACAACAAGCAACAAAATCAATATTGGCTTAAATAGAAACAATCTTACAGAACTAAATTGGATTAATCTTACCCATTTAGATCTTATAGGATTTTATTATACTGAACAAGTTTTGACAGAGAGCATGATAAAAACAATAACTGGATTAGATTAAATTCTGTTATAAAGAACTATGGAGCAGTTAAACTTTATGACAAAAGAGCCTCATTGTTCATTGATTTGTGGACAAACTGGCTGTGGAAAAACAATATTTGTCCTAGACCTATTACAAACAGTTTATCGCTATAATTTTGATTATATTGTGATTTTCTGCCCAACGCTTAAACGGAAAAAAAGCATATCATAATAGAAGGTTTATATGGACGGATGATGACATATATTTAGCTGATCCTAGCAATAAATTGAGTGAGTGTTTAGAATACTTTTATAGAGCGTTTGAAGGAACGCAGACACTATTTATTATAGATGACTGTTCGGCAGAAAAAGACATAGTTAAAAAAAGAAATACTTTGTCAAAACTGGCTTTCAGTGGAATACATGATGGAATAAGTGTGTGGATTTTATGTCAGAAATATAACTCGGTTTTAAAAGACTTTAGAGAACAATTAAAGACTGTAGTTTTATTTCACATGAAAGACAGAGACGCATTTGATGAATGTATGCGTGAAAATGATGTTATTGAAAACGATCAAGAAAAACGCAGGATTAAGCAAAAACTGAAATCTGAAAAGTTTTGTAAATTAGTATTGAAAACGGATAACCCTACACAGTATGTTTGTTTCTAGATAATCGTTATTTTTTTGGTTATTAAAGTCTTACTTGTCAGAGAACTAATAAATGTTCATTCTGGAGTCAGCCGGTCGAAACTGGTTGAGACCGGCTGAGCCAGAATGAACATTTATTAGTTCTCTGAAGGGAATCCTTCCATGAGACGGTTGTTGGAGAGGGAGGAGTATCGAGCAGCCGGAGTGTCTTGAAGCGACAAGGCCACCAGATGGAGTATCATCAGCGAGAGGAGTATCGAGAAGGGAGTACATCGAGCGTGTGTCAAGCAGAGTATCAATACTGTCCACTCGGGACTGACTGAACAACAAGAAAGGAAACAAGAGACAGGAACAAATGAAGACCTCAAATCCTTGCTGAAGAACAACCAGGCGACCCCTACCTTAACAAACTGTTTAAAACTAATTACCAATGAACAACTTGG
>CM031596.1:99898291-99903291 GCA_018398815.1 Conus ventricosus
ATGATACGCTGAAAGACACACAAAGAGCAAAAGAAACCAAGCAGGTGGCGGAAGAAGGCTTGGAGACCATTGACCAGTGTGGCTCCCTGGCAAATACAAGGTCTGGTGTCTGCAGTTCATGCTGATACCAAAGCTCCTATGGCCTCTGATGATATACGACATCTGCACCAGCACAGTGGAGGCAATGGAAGCCAAAATCAACAAGTTCACAAGGAAATGGCTTGGTGTCCCACCCTGTCTGACTGACATCGCGCTGTACTGTCGCCAAGCAAAGCTCAAACTACCACTGAAATCCATCCTGGAGGAATACAAAGCAGGAAGATCAGACTTCAAAGCATGCTGGAGGACTCAGGAGACAAGGTGGTAGAAGCAATCAAGCCCCAGCTGAAGACAGGCAGAAAATGGAAAGTTCAAGAGGCGATGGATTCTGCAAAAGAAAGTCTCAAGATCAGAGAAATAACAGGACACACACAGACCAACAGACAAGGACTGGGGGTGTCCAAAACTGAATGGTGGTCAAAGGCCAAAGGAAAAGCCAAAAGAGACATGATGATTCAGGAGATGAGAAAAGAAGAAGACCAAAAAAGACTCCAAAAAGCAGTCCAGCAGAGCCAGCAAGGGCGATGGACAAAGTGGGAGAATGCACTCCAAAGAAGTCTAACTTGGAATGACATTTGGCACATGGCCCCTCTCACACACATGAACAAAAAAATTCAATGTATTCCATTTCCTGTCCTGAAAGGTTTCGCATCTAACATATAAAAAGTCCCCCTCTTCATTTTCTTACGTTTATACTGAAGAGAGAATGAAGTATTACACACGTGTACAGCAAACAACATTTTTTCCGTTTCCAAAGGGAGGTGACTGCGAGCGTAAAATGAAACAAACATGAAAGAAAAATTACTGTACCGCCGAACGGAAACGACAAACAAATGACAAAACAAAACACGACGCTTTTCGACCTCTGTGGTCTTCTTCAGGAAAGGCAAATAACATTCAAGGCAATGAAAACGGAGAAGGAACAATCACTCATCACCTTCAATTGGACGCAGTATGGATGTTGTTTGTCTTGCCCGAAGAAGACCAAAGAGGTCGAAACGCATCGTGTAATGGTGTTATCATTTGTTTGTCTCTTTCATTCGGCAGTGCAGTAATTTTTCTTTTAAATGTTTAAAACATTTATTTAAACTTCTGAAAAATGAGTCACATACACGTGGTTAGGGGAAAGTTGAAGTAAATTTGGGCGAACAGGAGGTACTGCAGTGAGATACAGAGAAAGCAACCAGATTAACATTTGTATAACTATGTGTTTTGGCGACAAACGCTACGGGACACAGAAGTTTACTTTCGCTGCTTTTTTTCTTTCTTTCATTCATTCTTTCTTTCTTTCTTTCATTCTTGTTTAGTGTCTGAAAGATGGTCCATTAATTTCAAAAGGAAAAAGAGCATCTGTTTCTCCACGCTCATCATGGACGGATTTGTTTTACTCTCTCTCTCTCTCTCTCTCTCTCTCTCTCTCTCTCTCTCTCTCTCTCCTCTCTCTCTCTCTCTCTCGAAAATTGCACACTGTCATTACTGATAATCTTTAGTATTGTCATAATTGAGCGTGCCTTGTAAAGTTGCGAAATAAGCTCTTTAGAAGAGACGACATTGTGACAAAAAAAAAAAAATCTCCGACAAAAATTGTTCTACTACACTAGTTGGTGCCAGACTACAAAAGTACGTCCTAGTCTACCCACTTACATTAATGTCCAGTGCATCGCCACACACGTGAGGCCCGTGGAATTGTCTCTTGATGCCGTCGTTGGTGCGTATATCCCAGATCTGAACAGAATCAGTGGCCACGCAGGTCCTCCACATTTCTGTAGTGTTGTGTGCTGTGCACTGTGTTGCACTGCAGTGTGTTGTATCATCTAACAATGTACTGAGTTGTATTGTGTTCTATTGTACTGTACTGCACTGCACTGTATGGTATTCGATTCCATGGTGTTGTTTTCCATTAACACTGAACTGCGTCAGACTGTGATTGTTCTGTGTCATGTTACATTTCACATTTGTATGGTATTGTATTGAATTATACTGTATCTGTCGTACTATATTCATAATAAACTCTCTCTCTCTCTCTCTCTCTCTCTCTCTCTCTCTCTCTCTCTCTCTCTCTCTCTCTCTCTCTCTCTCTCTTCAAATCATGATTTCCAACGGCAAAACGATATCCAAATATGAAGTGTGATCGGTTGGAAGGCCGACATGAATTTAGCCCCCCCTGTATTTTCAGCACGACAAAGACAGCAGTTACATCATGCAGGTATGTATATCACAGGACCGGAATCAATCAGTCTGATAAACACCATGAGTTGAGCGAGTGCCTGCCTTCATCTACAACTATCACAGCAACCTGCTAAACTGGACGAACAGATAGATATCCATCCGCACGGACGGGCATTTTCACATTTCCTGTTCCATGGGAAGCAACATGGGGACTTTAGAGCTGAGAGGATGTACGTCATGTGTGCTACCTTGACATGGTCGTCCCAACCAGCGGTGAGTAGGATGTTCTCGTTTTCCGTGAACCTCAGGGCAAAGACACGCTTGGTGTTGCCAGATTCTGTGTCAGGGTTGCTGGCAATGTGATCACTGCTGATGCCTCGGTACTCTCGCACTATCTGTCACCCGCCAACAACAGACACACCATGGTAATGGCGTGGTGTAACTACCACGTTTACATGAACGCAGGGTGTAATGACATCCTGAAAATGCCGCGAGGTTGATTTACTTATTCAGCAAGGCATGTGAGAAATCGAAGTCAACATACGGCGAAACTATCATGCTCAACAACAACAAAGCAACACAACAACAACAACAACAACAACAACCACAGCAACATCAACAAGTATTAAAAAATGGTAGTTAATGATACCCAAACTGGTTAAAGTCCACAAGGGTCGAAACTGTCATACTCATCAACAACAACAACAACAACAACAGCAAAACATGTGCAAAAATGCTAGTTAATGACACCCACGATAGTTAATGTCCACGGAAGTGTCAGATGGATTATTCTCATGATTGTCAGTTTTCAGTTCTCTAATAGAAAGTCTGTTTATAACCACCCCACCCAATCACCCACCCACTTCCGGTCGTTTTCAACCTCAGCCGCGTCCCTTTTTTCTCCCCTGTCCTTCATCCCTCCCCAGCCTCTCCTGTCCCCACCTTTCTGACTCTCTCTGTCTGTCTGTCTGTCTGTATAAACATCGCTTGCATCCTATGTGAGAAACTGGAGGAATAAATGAGATAAATGAAAATGAGTGACTGAGAAACTGGAGGAATAAATGAGATAATGAAAATGAGTGACTGATATTTGAATGGTACGGGAAACGACTGAATGAGCGCCAGTAGGCTGCTCTTCGGCCGGCTCTACCTGGGTAGGCAGCCCGTTGAGTGAGTGAGGTAGTGTGTTATTGTAAAGCGCTTAGAGCTTGGTCTGTGACCGAGGATAGGCGCTATATAAATACCCAATATAATCTGTCTGTGTCTGTCTCTTTACATGAACGCAGGGTTTAATGACATCCTGTAAATTCCGCGAGGTTGATTTATCTATTCAGCAAGTCGTGTGAGAAACCGAAGTCAACATACGGCCGAAACTGTCGTGCTCAACAATCAACACAACAACAACAGCAATACCAGCAGCAGCAGCAACACAGCAACAAAACAACAAAACATGTGCAAAAATTTTAGTCAATGATACCCACGAATAGTTAATGTCCACAGGAGAGTCAGAGGGTTATTCTCATTATTGTCAAGTTTTCAGTTCTCAAATAGAAAGTCGGTTTATAACCACCCCACCCAATCACACCACCAACTTCCGGTCGTTTTCAACCTCAGTCGCGTCCCTTTTTTTCTCCCTGTTCTTCAATCCCTCCCCTAGCCTTTCCTCTCCCCACCCTTTCTGACTCTGCCCTGTCTCTCTGTCTGTCTGTCTGTCTGTCTCTTTCTCTCTCTCTCGTCTCTCTCCTCTCCTCTTCCTCTCTCTCTCTTCTCTCTTTCTTCTCTCTCTCTTCTCTCTCTCTCTCTCTCTCTCTCTCTCTCTTTTCCTCTTTTCTCTCTCTCTCCGCGGAACCGGTGCTTTCCCAAAGTAGTATGGCCGTCTTCTTCTTCTCTCTCTAGCTGATGCAAACACATGAGCAGAGTTTAATATATCACTTACGCAAAGCAAGAAAAGCAAACAAAACGCATGTTGTTTCCTTTCGTCCATCTGAGCAACAGCTATCTGACGACTAGATATTTATTACCTGTGTTTCAAAGAGCAGTCCAAGAGTGTAGAAGACAGCACTGATTTTTTTCTTCCTTTTTTTCATTTCATTTATAATTATTATTATTATTATTATTATATTATTATTATTATAGAGGAAACCATGTCGAAAAAACTAGCAGTTTCGAAAGTGTAAATGCTCTAGAAACATGTGTCATTTGTTTCTTATGTATTTCAGTGACATAGCTTGCTTCGCGATGGTTTTTTTTTTTTGTGGTTTTTTTTCTTTTCTTTTTTTTTTTTTTGCTTTTTTAATCCCAGTTGAACCATTGTGATATTGTTCATACTGAATACTACCATATTATGCGGGCCAATCGACTATTTGAATAGATCTACTCTCTCTCTCTCTCTCTCTCTCTCTCTCTCTCTCTCTCTCTCTCTCTCTCTCTCTCTCTCAACTAAAGTATCATAGACAGCCATTTATGCCTATACTAAGCTTCTTATTGTCTATTACATTGATCCTATTGTCGTTCAGTTTTCTCTGATTTTTTTTTTTTATACGGGGTTTGAATTCTTATAGGCCAACGTACGTTTGTTTGTTTTTCATGTTAATGCGCTTACCTTATTTTGATATTGTACACATTGTACGTTGCTCACATACCCTTTTCTTGGGGACCAAGGCCTGTAATGAATAAATTATCCGTTTCTGTATCCGTACCTCTCTCGCTCTCTTGCCTCGAATATATTATTA
>CM031596.1:99910791-99958474 GCA_018398815.1 Conus ventricosus
CTGTGGTGTGTGTGAAAGCGTGGTTGTGTGTGTGAAAACCTGGCCAGGTAAGAAGTCATTTTATTATAACTCGCGTTTAGGAAGTATTGATCTTTTATGTTTGATTATTCCATTTTTGTGTAATTGGATTGTTCATGCGTAATTATAAGTAGCATAGAAAATGTATTCGTGTTCTCAGTCGTGTTAGGAAAGAAACGAATGCGTGACATCCCATTCCCAGAGAGAGGTGAATGTTTTGTGGGTGCATGAGTGTGCATACGTGTGTATGAGTGCAAAGATAACCTTGGTGGTTTAAGCCTGACTAATAATACATCAACTTAGTGCACTTAAGCAATACCATCACGATTTCCCCGGTCCAGGACCACACACACACACACACACACACACACAACACACACCACACACGCACGCACGCACGCACGCACGCACGCACACGCACGCACTCACGCAGGCACACACGCAGACACACACAGATAGGCAGGAAGAGACAGACAGAGACACAGAGAGAGACAGAGGGAGGAGGGGCGTACCACAAACAGAGAGACAGACAGACAGGCAGACACACACACACACATACAGAGAGAGACAGAGACACAGAGAGAGAGAGAGGAGAGAGACAGACAGAACAGACAGACAGACAGAGAGATGTTGACGGGGAGAGAGGGTGGAAGGTCGGGCAGGCATACCAGTGGAAACCGGAGGAAAAGGGTTCTACTCGGACAGTCACACGTGCACGCACACACACACACGCACGTGCGCGCGCACACACACACACACACACACACACACACACACACGGAAAACACCACCAGTACCTTGGTCGCTTGGGTCACTGCGTCTCTTGTTTTCTTCCAGAGCGCGACGGGCCATGATGATGATGATGGCTTAGGCTCTGCGCACAGGCTGCACACCAAATATTAATGCGCCAATGCCTTGCTTGATTAAGGAGTCGCGTGTTTATTGACTGGCACAATAAGATTGTTTTGAGAATGTTGGTTGTGTCTGACAGTTGACTCTCTTCGTTTTCTTTCATATGGCCACCAAGGTACCAGCCAGGTGGTTTCAAGCAGACGGATTAAAAATGGAACAATTTAGGGGCTTCGACCTGGCGCAAAGATAGGGTCACGGGTGAGTGCGAAAGCCGGAAATGTGACATCAACTGAGGGAGGGGAAAATGTGTTTGAAGATTGCATGTTATGTCATCGGTGGAAATCCTCCCAAACAAGGAAAATAATTGGTGGGGAGTTGTACTTTTGATTAATTATCAGTTTAATATTTTTTGCTGGATCTCTCTCTCTCTCTCCTCTCTCTCTCTCTCTCTCTCTCTCTCTCTCTCTCACACACACACACACACACACACACACACACACACACACACCACACACACAACACACACATGTAGGCAGAGGATTCTTCCTTTTTAGACACTTCCTTCTGAGGATGATAAGCAGACCAAATCACCACCGAGTGGCGTAGATAAATCACTGGTTGACATGTCGAGAGCGTGACGATGCACGAAATTGCGATTTGTTTCGCTTAATCTGTTCTCTTTGATGAACATTGTTTAGGCTAATTTTAATGTTAAGCCCAACCTCAATCTTAACCCAAACAAATTTGAAATGTAATTAATATCGAACCGCCAAGAAAACGTAGACAAACGAATCACAAGACAAAACACGACGCGTTTCGACCTCTTATGTCTTCTTCAGCCAGTGTAGAAGGTAAAGACCTTCGTATTTCAGGCGTAATTCATAGTCTCTTCGGATTGAAAGTTCAGTGAGAGCAAGAGTGGACATGATGCTAGGGCATGAAAGCTGGATTAATACAGCGCCTGACGAATGGAATCTGGCAAAATGACAATACCGAAGCAACAGGTTTCGACCCTGGGGCCTTCTACGGGCAAGATAAAACAAGAGGGACAAAAGAAGCCTGAACACACACACACACACACACACACACACACGCACACACACACAGAGTTACTATGCTTTACCCGGGTAACGTCCTCGTTCCAAATCACACTTCCCATTCATCTGCAAAACAAAACCTAGATAAGTCACTTTGTGATTGACATTTTCTTCTTCTTCCTCCCTATTGCCACCACGCTTGGAGCCCGGACTGGTCCTCAAATTGAAATAGGTGGTCCTCCCCAATGCTTTCTCCACTGACCCTACAGTTTCTCTTGTAGAGCGATACGCATCGGCCATGTCATTTCTCATCCCCTGGCTGGGGGTCCCCACAAACTTCGTGAATGTACCATATGGCCTGGTCTCCTTCCACACAGATGCAGAGAGAGAGAGAGAGAGAGAGAGGGGGGGGGGTGAGTGTGTGTGTGTGTGTGGGGGGGGGGAGGGGGGGCACAAGCTGTGGAAGCGTCTGCACAGATGGAATAGTTTAGACGGTTGTGCCCTCCCTGTCTCCGAGCGGAGGATGATTGATAATCTGAGAGGTGTTTTATTTTTTAGATGCGAGGTGGCGAGGATTCTTGCTTGCTTGACGAGTGTCCGCGTTTCACAGCCCACCCTAGCGAGGCGAGCGGCAAGCAGTGCTAGGAAAACGCGAGAGTTGGTTACACTGTCTTGGGGCTCTCTTGTATGCGAGGGAAAATGGCAGACAGGCAGACAGTTTTAACGTTCTGTGATTGGTGCACGAAAGTAGTAACGTTCTCTGATTGGTACTTAAAACGACCAGAACACGGATTCCTAAACGCCGAGAACTTGAGGAAGCAGTCTCGTTGCTAATTTGAAATTTTGTCGTGCACCCGTTCCTTTCTCCTCTTCGCCTCTCACAAGAAAAAGGTACATCTGAGGGTGCGCGTGGGACCCAGAAAAGTACCGACCCTAACTGCCGAACAAAGCAGCTGGGAGCAATCTTGCACCGCACTTGAAAGCCTGCGCTGTGTTCACATAGAGTGAAGGCACACACAGGGCATTCCATTAAGACGTCAGGGAACATAGTGCTCCCTGGCAGACTCCACTGTATAATGGCCAGTGGATGTGACAGGACAGATCCTCCAAGGGAGCGTTTTCATGGGTGTACCAGCCCCTGTTTCATAACTGCAGAGCCCACCAGCAAAAAAAACGCCATTGTCAAGCAACTGTGCACCCTGTAGCCTTACTCGTTGCTGTTTCTCTGACAAGTGAAGACAGTACAACTCCTGACACGGCCAAGCTTTCGCCATGAGGTCTTACGTGCTCTCTGAAGAGAATACCAGGTTACGGTCTTTCTCGCTGTCAACAGGACTCTCCCTGCGGTCAGTGGGTCTTTCGGTCAGTGTGTCTTTCCTCATTGTCACTGGGCCTTTCCACAGAGTCGGCCAAAAGGCAAGGATCAGTTAACCACATTGCGTGTTCCTGTGTCTTTGAAAGTCGTTTCTATTCTTACCTGTTCAACTGATGGTGGTTATATCCTGTGGCTCTGGTGTCCTTAACAGAATATTAATGATAACTGCCTTCATATATCCTGTGGCTCTGGTGTCCTTAACAGAATATTAATGATAACTGCCTTCATCTCTGGGAGGCATTTTGATCGCTACGATTCAATGGTGAATGTATTTCAAAAAAGTATCAGTCCAGATTGAAGCTTGAGAATTGGCCAAGTAATTGAGAAAAGAATGGGTTGAGGGAGGTGAGAGGGAAGGGAAAGCGGGGAGGTGGACATGGCCGTGATGATGCACGGAATTCTGTCAGGCTAGTGCATAATGCCCCTTACCACCCCCCCCCCCCCACCCCCCTTCCACCCCTCTTCCCGCCACCGCCTAAGACAAGAGATACGAAAAGTGACATTATCCTAAGCGGTCTCAAGGTTCTGTTGATGCTTCACGACCTTGACAGGTCGGAGTGGTCACACGGGGAGTACTACTTTTTGTGATGACGCCGGTCATGTTGAAATGACATGACATTAATACAATTAACACCACACTTCGCTTAGCCATTATACGGTATGATCAGTTCATATATATATATATATATATATATATATATATATATATATATATATATATATATATATATATATATATATATATAAAGTGAGTTTCTCTCCCTATTGGAGATTGTCTCCCCCTTGGAGACTATAAGCTTACTGAAGGCTCATTTTGAGAAGCAATTATTTTATTTTTCCCCATTCACCCACTCAAGCACATACTGTTAGTTAGGCAGAATTATCTACCACTGCAGATATGAATGCTTATCTCCACCTGTTTCTTCAATCTAAGACATAAGAGCAAGCTTTGTTTATAATTCAATATTTCTTGCAGTCATTGCAACACCAAGCTGCTCTGTAAGTTGCTGGAATGGTGCTCGTACTTATCCTTGAAATTTATTAGTTTGTTGTATATATATATATACAATATATATATAGTTTTAACAGAAGTGGGGACCAATGCAGCTCGTTCAGTTAGGAGATAGTTTTGTTACAGTGAATATGCAACACACACACACACACACACACACACACATTATATACACACACGCGCACGCGCGCACACACACACACACACACAGATTCAAAGATTCAAAAGATTCAAAGATTTTAATCCTGTGACCCCTTTTGGGGCATGGAGGACTTGAAACAAATCAAACGAAAGTAAATGAAACAAATCAAATATAAAAAAATATCCCTATAATTAACACACTGAACATAATGTTACACAACTTTATTAAGTTCTAGAAACTTCGCTAAGTTTAGCAACACTTTTTTTTTTACTACCACAGAGAAACGACAATAGTTAAATACGGAATTTATACATGTAAATTTTCTTGGTATAAACTGATTTCTAATGTCGTTACATTTGATGCATTTCATTACAAAATGAAATTCATCACCGAGGCCATTCTGGTCGCTGTCCCGACAGAATCGTTAATCGTAAGGAATTCCAAATCATCTGCCAATTTCTATTACGAGTTTATGATTACCACAGCGAAATCGAATACATGATTACCACCCACACACACACACACACAGAGTTTTATTGTAGACAGTGAGTATCAGCGAATATGCAACACACACATACACACACACACACACACACACACACATGCGCGCCGCACGCGCGCACACATACACACGAATACACACACACACACGCGCGCGCGAATATGAAGGAACTTAAACGGACGTTTTTCGGAAAACAAAAAAGCAGTTCAACCCCAGCTCCTCTCTGTCCAAGCACTTTGTTGTCTTCATCAGTTTTTAAAGTCTGGTTGTAAAAAGCGAGAATGCCAGATCAGACCCTTCACTGTAACTGTAAGCATCTTTTGCTGCACAGTGGCGTTTTGAACTGGGGTGAGGTGGGGGAGAGGGACTGGGGGCACTGTTCCCACCTCGATCCTAAGAGTAATTGGGAGGGCGGGGAGGGGGGGGGGGGGGGGGGGGGGGGGGGGGGCAGACCACCTTGTGGCTTCCCCAAAATTTGAAGCCAAAACATGTAGACTAGTGCACCTCTCTTCTCCTCCCTACCTGGTGCATCTTTTCCTCCCCCCCCCCCCCCCCCCCCCCCCCCCCCCCCCCCCCCCCCCCCCCCCCCCACACACACACACACACTCCCCTTTCTCTCGCTTTTACAGGAATTTGGAAGATGTGAACACACCCTCTAAAAATTCTGGGATATAAAATTTACAAAAATTTTAGACAACCCTCGCCTAAGCGCTTTTATGGAAATTTGGAAGATGAACCCCTACGCTCAACCGCCCACCCTCACCCATCCCGCCCATCCCCTGTCCCCGCTGTTATGACGATTTGGAGATGAGCCCCTTCCCCCTTCCATTTCCCTACCCTCTCCCCCCCCCCCTCCCCCGCCCCCTTTTCCGCCCGCTTTTAGAAAACAAAATCGGAAGAAGATAACCCCCTCCCACCCCTACTCCCCCCTTCCTTCACTTTTACAAAATTTTAGAAGACCGCAGTGCATGTCAATTCAGTCTGCCCTCCTTATGCAGAATACCTCCCGATGCCATTGCTACGGAACACATGCAGGACTTTCTCCGTAAAACCAACACGTCACACGTTACATAAAATTGACGTCATGATGTCCGATTACTGCTCAGTTCCCAGGCCAAACAAAAAAAAAAAAAAAAAAAGAGTTAAACTTGCATCTGTATCCAAAATTCTGTGACCGTATTATGAATAATACCACCTCTACAAATTGATAGTCAGCGGAAGGAAGATCAGTTCAAAATAAAATTACCTTATCAAGTGGGTTTGAAAACATAACCCCCTGAACTCCAGAGTGGGTGGATTTTATCTGTTACAAATAGCCCGAGTTAATCCGAAATAAGTACAATATAATGTTCCGAAAAACAATGGCATCTACTGTGACAGAGAGAAGAAAATATACGGTAAAATGTTGCCCATAGTAGCCTGTTGTAAACATACCTGATAGTAATAATTGTAACTGTTCTCAGGTCGGCGTAGGTTTCATTAGCGGCAGATATGTTGATTCAAAACTTTTCTGTTTGCGGTGTTGATTTACAAAGACCGTCACTAGATTACCTGACTCCTTTCGAAAGTAAGGTCCGAAAACGTGTTGATGACATCATTTCGAATGTATTACGTCATGAAACTCGCCCAGCTGAGGTGAATTCGAGATAGACTACGAGTTTGTAGCATTTGCGGTGCAGTCTGAAAAAAAGTATCAGTTCCACTGATGTGGATTATTGATATTATTGCAATTCAAGACGTTAATCCTTTTGTCCCTTTTCGGATATTGAGAACACGGCCAGAAGACGGGTCTGTTTCGTGGTTTCTTTACCTTCATTGCAATTTTACCGAAACTAAATAACAAGGAACACATGAAATCCGTATCGGTCAGAATGATACATTTTCCTAGTCTGATGACTTTGTGTAGATCATGTTTTCTTTCCAGAATGACACGATAAAGTCTAAATGTCTGACAAGCAATTAGCATGATCGACGTTCTCCGGAATCAATGTACTTCAAGAAATTATCGTATATTGTTTCAATGTAGCCTACATTTTTCACATGCACATTCTAAAGCTAACACTGTGAAATTTTACCTCAATACTTCCTTGACACATGCCAAATTCTATACTGTGCACAAAAAGAAACGCATATTTTTATTTCAGTCATTTCATGCATCATTTAGCATTCAAAATATTACAACCACAAAAGAAATAAGACATCAATCCAATGTTATGTCTATTCATTATGTCCGACTATTCACACTGGACAGAGAGTTCCCTGCTATACAAGGCATGTTTCTGTCAGAATTGTCCTTAATATTTTCAGCGAAAAAAATATGCGTTTCTTTTTGTGCACAGTATATTTTCCCATGTCTCTGCCCTCTGTTCGGGCAACTTCCAATTCTTAAGAAATGACGGAAATACTTGAAAGTTTTTAAAGGCTTTCACTATGGTCTATTCTATCTTGCAGGCAATTTTAATAAAGGCGTTGATACACATCAGCAAATAACTAAAAATCATCGTTGTCTTTTCTGAATTGTGTTACATCTTTTTTAGTCTGCTTGCCACCGGTGATCTATCCTACAAACAATAGTGTGACGTCAAAAAAAAAAAAAAAAAACCTTTGCATCGTACAGATTCAAGAAGAGCGTGAGTATCCTGATAATATAACCTTGTTTGAATTGATGTTGTTCTTTCCCAAGCGTTCCTTCCGCCATACGCTCCTGGACGTCGGAAATCATTATAGGAGTTGGACGAAATCTTGCTGGAGTGTCACATCACTTGTAGGATCCAGGTTGGTCTCTTTTCTCTGGATTTCCTGATTACTCCGTCCTAGTCTTGCTTCTTGCAGCTGCTTCAAACCAACGGGCTTAGCCTTTTCATTTGTCTGAGGAGATGTAGGTAATGTCTGGTTTCGAATAAAATCCAGCACGTCAGGGTAAGATAAGATAAGATAATGTTGCTTATAGCGCAGCCGACCGCAAAGGGCCATATCAGGGCTGTCACCACGTTAAAATCAACTCACAAGTCTTTCATTCACACAATTCTTTAAAATACATCTTCTAAAAACCCATCCAAAAGTTTGTTAAAAAAAACTTTCCACTGTAAAACCTCAGATCCGATGAAAAATGTTAATCTCTTTCACGAACTCAAAGATGTGTCTCAGGCGGAACATCTCTGAACAAGGTTTTCATGGAATCTGCTGTAAAATGTTTGTGTCTCACATCATGCAAGTCCCAACACTCTGAAAGAACATGTTTCATTGTGAGTAGCGCATGACATGGAATGCACCATGGAGCCTCTTCACTCTTTAAAAGGTAGGAATGGGTAAAATACGAATGGCCGGTGTGCAGCCGGCACAGAACTGTTTCTTCTTTACGACCACCAGACGAAGATGAGAGGAACTTCTTTAGGTTTGGACGGATCTGAAAGAGTTTGTTAGCCGTCTGCGTATTCCAATCCTCCTGCCAGAGGTCTCTGACATAAACGTTAATTTTGGGTTTCAGATCTGAGCTGGGGATAGATATGTTTGACAGTTTCTCTGTCAGTTGTGGCATTCTTGGCTAAACGATCAACCATATCATTCCCTCCGATGCCAACATGACCAGGAACCCAAGCCAGAATAATGTTGTAACCATCCGCTTTCAACTTGGTAAAAAGTTGTTTTGTTTTTTTAAAGTGTAAAAGTTCTGGATGCTGAAGGTTGCGGCCAGCTATGGCCTCCAAAGCTGACAGCGAATCTGACAGAACCAGAAAGTCCCTCTTCTTAGATTGTGAGATTATCCTCAGTGCCAGAACCAGAGCTGTAAGTTCAGCAGAGTAAGCAGAAGTATCTGAAGGAATATGTTCTAACAGTATATGAGAAGGAGCACCAGGGCAATAGGCTGCATAGGCCACTCCATCTTCAGACTTGGAACCGTCAGTGAAAATTTTCTGATAGAATGGGAATTTCGAACAGAGATCAGCATACAATGCCTTGTATGCCAGAGAGCTGGTGGACTCTTCGCAAAAAGCTGCAAGGTCAAAACAAATGTTTGGTGTGGAAATGGTCCATGGAGGCTGATCTGGAAACTTGGAAAAATCGGACACAACTCCTAGGTCTAGACCTGCATTCTGTGCATGAGGTTGCATACGAAGACCAAATGGCGGAACAGAGTTGGGGTTGTTTTCGAATTTACTTTCAAACTGAGGGTCAAAGACACAGTCATAGGCAGGGTTCTCCGGTTCCCAGAACAGTCTGATATAGTAATTCAAAGATAGTTTCAGCCTGCGATTGGACAGTGAGGGTTCACCTGCCTCTGCGTACAGGCTGTATACAGGGGTGGTGCGGAATGCTCCAAGACAAAGATGAAGCCCTTGATGGTGGACAGGGTCCAAGAGTTTTAGGTAGGACTGTCTTGCAGAGCCGTACTTAACACAACCATAGTCCAGTCTGGAACGGACCAAGGCTCTGTAGAGGTGCAGCAAAGTTTTCTTATCAGCGCCCAGTCAGTGTGTGCTACGACCCGCAGAATATTCAGAGCTTTCTGGCAAGAGGTTTTGAGGTTTTTAATGTGGCTGAGAAAGTTGAGTTTTTGGTCAAAAATAACTCCTAGGAATTTGGCCTCTTTGACAGCTGGAATGGGAGATTTCCCTATTTTGATTTCAGGATCTGCAAAAAAACGACAAAAATTATGGAAATGAATGCACTGTGTCTCCGTAGGAGAAAAAGTGAAGCCGTTTTCATCCGCCCACTGATGAATTTTATCCACACAAAGCTGGAGTCTGCGCTGGACACTCGGGTACAGGCTTCCAGTTGCGCAGACAGCAAAATCATCCACAAACAGTGAGCAGTCTGAACCCTGTGGAACTGACTTGACAATGTTGTTGATCTTGATGCTAAAGAGGGCAGGAGACAGTATGCTCCCTTGTGGAACACCCAACTCCTGCTCATGAACATCAGAGAGAGTGGTGCCAACCCGGACCTGAAACTGTCGTTCTGGTAAAAAATTTTGAATGAAAAGTGGAAGATGACCCCAAAAACCAAGATCCTGGAGATAATGAAGAATCCCAGATTTCCAGGTGGTATCGCAGGCTTTCTCCAAGTCGAAGAATATAGCCACTGCATGTTGTTTGTTAACAAAGGTGTTCCGAAGCGTAGATTCCAGACGGATCAAATGGTCCACTGTAGTACGATGCTTGCGGAAACCACACTGTTCTTTCGCCAGAAGGCCATCGGTTTCACACGAGTCAAGCATTGACCATTTTTTCCATCAGTTTGCAGACACAGCTGGTCAAAGCTATCGGACGGTAATTGGATGGGTTCGAAAGATCTTTTCAGCACGTCAGGGTGTCCAGTGATGTTTTGAGGGGTATTTCAGTCATGCAAAGGAAGCGGAAAAGATTTCCCAGCTCTTTGATTCAAACTTTTGTAGTTTCTGAGAACACCATTGTTCAGGCTGACCAAATCAGAATGCTTGACCAACTGTCCTTGGTACTAAATCTTGTTTCTGGAATTTCACGACAGATATGGGCTTTGTTAAGCGTGTTTGAACATACGTTCAGCTTTTTTTCTGTTTTTTTTTCTTCTTTTTAAAAAATTTTTTTTCATAAGAAAGTACTCTCCAGCACATCTTTCTCCAGAGTTCCCCTAGATGACTCGTGCTCCTCTGTTGATAATGTCCTTAAGTGTGTTCTCAACGTCGTTTTCTCCAGAGGTCGTAGTTTCTGGGTGAAATGAACCATGAACAGAATCTAGCACACGAGGATCCACTAAAAAAAAATTTTCATGATATGCTTCACGATTATAATCTCAGCTGATTTTAACACTACTCCACCTGAGAACAGTAGTAATTACAGGTACAAGAAGTGCTTGGACAAACCTACCTTTCTGCGAGATTTTGATAACGCCAGCATCTGAAGCATGGGTACGTTTATCTAGAGGCTTGCTGATATGGTTATTTTTGAGGATACACTACTTGATGATCGGGGACAGGGTGCAGGCGGGAGAGGGGGGGGGGGGGAGGGGGGGAAGGGGGGGACACTGGCCCTCGGGCGCTTGTGATCAGGTATTTCCTGACAAACATCAAAGAGCAATTAATTAATTGTGGCGCTTGGCGGTCAAGTTTCCTGACGTAGTTTGAGTTTCTCAGGGTACACCTGTTTAGCTGAATGGTTGATCGTGCCGCGTCACATGGGTTTTTACGCACCACTGATTAAGCTCCTCTTGGCTGTTCTTTCCAACCAAATTTTGAAGAAAATATACATCACTCTCAGGTTCCGGTGATGACTTGTCCTTTTGTAAACAGTTTAGTTCCCCAATCATCTGTTTCACTCATCAGGTCATCAAAGATTTCAACTCAACGTTTATGCCCTTACCATTCCATTTTGGGCAAATCCTTCACATACAGCACTCCTTCCGAATGAGTGCCACTCTCCCTAACTCTACACAATGTCACCTGGGTATAGTGTCATCATCTCTGAGGCATAACTTAAACATCGTGTTACCCACACAGTTTTCTCACTTCCTTTCGGACTGAGATGACACAAGTAAAGGGAGACTTCATCTTGGGTCCATGATCATTTTTGCACCACAGTCTTCCTTGACGTCTTCCGGGAAACTCACGGACCCGCCCAAGCGTAGACAACTCGAGGAAAGTCGGACAGAGGAAGAGAGATAGAGAGGATGAAAGGGGGGACAACCGAAGTGCAGGCTACTCAGACTCATGAAAAAATAAAAATAAAAATAATAGAAAAAGATCAGGGAGTTCATCAAGGGGAACCATCCAGGAAGATTTCATTAGGGACGTGTACCACAGGTCCAGCTGCTGTCAGTGGTTTGAAATTTTTTTTTTTTTTTTTTTTTTTTCTCTTCTGTGCCACTTCAGTGCATGCTCCACGCCACTCATTCTGAGCCCCCGGTCTACAGTGCAACAGCCCAGCCCGGCCCACTGCAGCCCCGGCACCCAAAATCCACTGGGAACAGTCAATGTCGAGTCATCAAGAGGCAATCCGCCGGAGGAGACACTGCATTTTTGCCGAGTCACTTTGGCGATGTTCAGTAGTGCCTGTTCTGATCCAACATATGCAGGAAACCACCTACTAAGCCCCGAACTGATGGCAATAAGTAATTGCTTAGTCGCAGAGCCAGTGTGAGTGAAGTCTCCCTCCGGAGGGCGCCACCACATCCGTCCATGAATTTGCTGATACCGGTGACCGTGACGGAATCAAACCAAGGCCATAAACGCGGAGAGGGATATCGAAACTGAGGTCACCATGAGAGCAAGGCATGAAGGGCACAGAAAATGTTAGGTAGGTACTAAAAGCCTGACCAGTGTGTCAGGCTAATAAGCAGGTCAGACATCTATTAAGTCGTAACCATGAGACCCTCTTCTTAAATTATGTCACCAAAGTTATTAATTCGTCTCTCCATCAGCTCTAGATCTAGATCGTGCAAAGTGTGTTCTCGAAACTTAGCAGATGTGGTGTAGTTTATGTGGACTAGTCCGCAGCAGTGACAGTCTTTGATGAAACCGAGACTGAAACTGAAACCAGGGGCATAAGACTTGCATCACTTCGACCCAGAAATACTTTGGGGATTCAGTTTCTTTTATGTCTGGAAAGTTGTTGAGCACATGGAGAGTCAATTTCTTTGAGAGGTCCATGGTGCCTGACCAGTTGCTGAATGCCTGAGGGAAGACGACAGCAGGTAAAAGGGGAGAATACACATGGGAGAGAGTGCAGCAAATCCCATCAGAAACATATTTCTCAAATTTACAGGCTCCACTGACTTCTATCCTGAACTGCATGCTGGTATGCTATGGGTTCACGTTGGAAGGTTGAATCTTAGTCATGTAATGGATGCGTCCGAGGATATTGCTCAAATTTCCTGACCTGCAAGTGTCTGTTCCTCTTGTGTCTGTTTACTATCAGCGTATGCTATGAAGATGTATATGCAAACTGACAGTAATCAGGGGAGAATTATTTTGTGCTGTTGCTGACTGTTGTCAGGGGAGATTTGTTTTGCGCCATTTTGTCTGATGTTTGTAGCATTTAAAGGAGATATATACTTTGTCCAAAATTCACTTGTGTGTTTTGTATTGTATGTTGTTGTATTTTGGCTGTTTTTCAGATATGCTGCAGTCCGTTTCATTCCTTCAGAAAACTGTTTTTCCTATTCATTAAATCTTTATTGTTGTGTTTTCTGATCCCTTTCATAAAGACGAAAATTAAAAGTTGTTAACCAACACTTACTTTTTCCACCTTTACAAATTTATTGGATGAATTACTGATAATGATTGTAGATGGAAGTTCATTAACTTTGAAATCTCTGGACTTCAGGCAGTGATTGGTGCTGGTTAGTTCTCAGGGGATCTGTGCAGGGGTTGAATTAATGTGATAACACTAAAAGTAATTTCAAAGTTTTCAAAGAACCTGGCATTTCACCCTCACAGTGATATCAGCTGTCATAATCAACTGTTGAAAAAAACATAGCAATATAAAATCACTTTAACCTCTTTTCTTTTGTTATTTATTTCGTACCAACCAAACACAAAAAACAAGAAACAGCATACACAACTGTCATTACATTATTGACACATTTTTTCTCTTTCATAAAACTAGAATTTACAGAAAAAAGCAAATGAAATTCAGACTTCAACAAGACATAAGGGAAGGTGTGGTGGAAGCTTTCACAATTTTTTAAAACATATCCTTACAATTCTAAGGTATGTGCATCAAATTCTGAATACAACTTGTAGATTGTATTCATCATGGGTCATAGACAAGATACAGCTTATCTTCTCTGCCCAACGTATGTTGACATGATAATGGCATTAAAAATATGTGTTTTGAAATCCATACATATTCAGCCTCAAACCTAGCCCTTATCACATTTAAAATCAGTCACAACATAATATTTCATAAAACAAAATGTAAATCCAGCAACGCATGCTAGTCACTCTGAGGATTTTGATTAGATCTTTTAACTTCAAGTGGTCATCTATAATCAACTGAAGTGCAGACATTCTCAAAGAGATTAAACTCAACATCTATGCTTCCATTACATCCCTCAGCCACGAATAAATTATTTTTGCTACATGTTCTCACAAGAGGAAACTTTCACATGCCTTCTTACAACTCAGTAAATACACTTGACAGAATAACCATCTCACAAACTGATTCAAACTATCCATATATCACACATCTGGCTGCAGACGGGCTCTGTGCCTACTCCAGAATAATATCAGTTTGAAGATGCTGTTACATGCCCACCACAGAAGAGTAAGATACCAACAGGCAATTATAATGCCCAGTTGCTAAACAAGCCAATGGCAGCAGTCTTGGTATATTTCACTACCACTACATCACATGAATGAGGTCAAAAGAAGGAACCACAGCTAGAACAGGAACAGGGTGTGTGTACATAGTTCAGTTTACAACCATCTTTTCTGCGTTATCACCATGATCATCATATGTACAGATGGCAGGCTGCCCAAACATACTGGTCTTGGGAGACTCGGGACACATAAATGCCGTCTACACTGAGAACCACAGCTTGAGCATTTAATCATCGTCCATCAAAACAGCAACACAGAATCAACTCCAGTCTTGCACCATGCTGGCTGATAATAAATGTATCTGATAAATAACGACAGTTCCATCACATTCCAAACAGATGTCATAAACAGTCACCAGATGCAGCGATCTCTGGCCGCCACTTTGGGAAAGCAATGCTACCGTGGAGCATCCATGTTTGGTGCCTCAGGGACTTCCACTGTGTTCTGGAAGATAAAACAATGTTAAGTAAATACCAGACATCTTTTATGTAAACCTTTGCAGCGCCTCCAGTTTTACATTCCTAGTGAGATTTCATGAGACAAAAATGGACACACACTTCCTAAGGAAGTGTTTTATACAGCACTACATCAGCATATACGGTCCACACACACACACACACATTACATTTCACAGTGGGATTTTGTCTATCATGATGTAGATAGGCAGTGGAGAGGGGAGTCTACAGAGTTATACTGCAAGCAGTGACTTTCGGGGGAGATAGAGTCAAGAGTGCCCATTATCTTCCTTGCCCCACGCAGGTCATTTCAGCTCTCCAGTCTCAACCAGACTCATCTTCCATAGTCACACTGTCAATAACAGGGAGCAATCAATATTGGATGATTAAAGGAGCAAGCTATGAGTGAGATACTGCTTGTGAGTCACATCAGAAGAGTTAGGTGGTGCTTGTTTGTCAACTAACACACAGGATACCACTTACAAAGCTTCCTACTGACCATGACCACTTCACTGCTGAGTCAGCATGCAATGGGTGCAATAGCTGGCCACAGAGAGAAATATTCTGTGCAGATGTCAAAAGAAATCAAGCTGCAAGAATCAAACACCAATTGGATTTTGACAGGAATTGCTCATCCAAAAGCATTTTCTTTCCTGCACTGGAACAGACATTATTGCTAAGAGACAACTAGCATCGGACATGTATAATACAAACTCCCCATTTTGTGTCTCTCTTTATTGGCATGAAAGAAACACAACTTCCCTATTGCACTCCTGTCAGTCCCCTATGTAACATTCATACCTGTGTACCAACCACCGTGGTAAGTGATTTGCGTTGTGGACTCCCTGTTGGGAGGTTGTGGGTTTGATTCCCATCATGGAATTTCCTGCCCCGAAAGGCTCCTACCCAGAGTCGAGTTTGCTACTGACTCAACTGGGAAGACTGGAACTACACAGTTGAGTTTCATCCTCTAAATGGATGCTTCTCTGAATTTTGCTTAATTTCCTGACCAACACTGCAGGTGTATCTCTTCGACCTGGTAGACGCTGGGATATATTATGAAAGTAACCAAAGAGTACAGCCCTGTCATGCAGTCTTAGACCGGAATGGAAATCTGTAGCATCATCTTCATCATCCCCACTCTCATTAATCAGCATTTTAAAAAAAAAGGTCACAAATTCTGTGGCCCTTCATGCCCTGCTCTCATGGTAACCTCAATTTCAATGTCCTCTCCATGTCTATGGCCTTGGTTTGATTCCATCAGGGTCACCAGTATCAGCAAATTCATGGGGGTTGTTGTTGCAACGGATGTGGTGGCGCCCTCCCATGGGAGAGCTCACTCACGCTGGCTCAGCAACTAAGCAATTATTGCCATCAGTTTGGGGCTTAATAGGTGGTGTCCTGCATATGTAGGATCAGAACAGGCGCCACTGAACACCACCAAAGTGACTCGGCAGCAGTGCAGTGTCTCCTCCAGTGGGTAACCTCTTGACAACTTGACACTGACTTGTCCCTGTAGAATGCCGTGTGTCAGGACTGCGGCAGACCGGGACAGGCTGTCGCTGTGGACAGGGGGTCGGAATGAGAAATGGGGGTGCTGTGCCACCAAGGTGGCACAGAACATGGGACAGCAAAAAAGCATTAAAAAAAAAAAAGAAAACTCATACCTGCGCACTCATACCCAGACTGTATTGGTGACACAAGTGCACAAAGTCATCGTATGCCAAAACACACTTCCACAATTAGAATACTGTCAACAAAACACTGATATCATCCACAAAAGAAGTATTATATGCATGCAGTGCTCAGGATATACAGAACCTCTTAGAATCAATCAGCTGAACAATCACTGGCTGAATCAGGAGAAAAAGTTCTCAAGTCAGAATGGAAAATGGGACCTCAACTGAACCTTATCAAGACGACAGCAAAGGTCACCACAGGATAAGCAAAAAGTCATCAGCTTTAGAGAGAAAAGGTCATCACAGGGCAGGGAAAAGCCATCAGCTATGGAGAAAGTCACTCTCTCCAGACCGCTCCTTGACCTTTGCTGTCAACTCTCTTCTGCCATGATCTCCCTAACATCAATCAGTTCCTGTCATCTCCAGACATTTCCCTTCTAAAAACAACCAAAGGTTGTGCAAAACATCCAATAAATCAGAGTGAATGTTGATGCTTCTGGCCATGCCATGCCACAAAGCATGCAGAGAGGGTCTGCAGCTCATGAGTACAGGAAGCCTAACCTGGGTTGTCAAAAATACCATCTGCCTCTCCCGCAAATGACTTCCATCATTCCACTCATACAGCAAAAAAAAAAAAAAGAAAAAAAAAAAGGTTGATTCTCGAGGTGTTTGGGACAAAGTGCACAATAACAGCGCATACATACACATTCACATACAGACTAGCAGAGATTCTACGGATGTACCTGAGGTGAGATGTACGGAATGGCAGTGTTCTGAAACAGATCTGGATTCAGCAACAAGGGAATGTGGACACCAGGAAGGGAGCTGGCTGGCGCAGCAGGAGCAGGGGAGGCCAGCGTAGGGAGAGGAGGTGGAGGATGTAGGAAGTATTGGGGGCCGAGTCCTCTTGCTGACTGAGTAAAGGACTTTCCGAGCGCTGACCCACTTCCTGCGGCTGATTCACCACTGCACAGCAAACACGGCATCAACACTTAGACTCTGTCCACCACCACTCTAAATTCTGTCACTGAACTCATGCAGGTATGCCCACCACAAAAAGAGGTACACAAAAGAGGGCATTCTGGGTTCAGACACACTTAGTGGTACCAAATTCAGTTTTACAGGGACATTCTTCATACAAGACCATACATCTCTCTGTGGTTTTAGTATGCTATCAGTAGTTTAACTCTTTGAAATTACTAGCGGGTTTATTTGTCTTTTAAACATTCCATTAACCCGTTGAGTGCCTTTAGTCGGTCAGCTGACGCGGAAATAAAAGTGCTTTTCCAGTGCCTATGGGCCGTCCACTGACGTCATGCATTTTTCTTGAATTTTCATTCGTTACTATTTCTATCAAAGGACTCAAATAGAGTTTGCGTAGAAAGCCTTATATGTCTGTAGTCTTAAAATAATATGTAAATGACCACACGTGAGGGGAAAGCCCATTTATTCTCATCACTGACTGGATGACCAGCCAGCACTTCGTGTCTCGCTTGCAAAGATGGCGGCACAACCTTCGACAAGCCCAGCGACCAAATCAACGTATTTACACAGCTGAGCAGGCTCTGCTGATGATTTTTGACAAACACAATAATCTTTTATTCAACGACTAACTCGAGCATGAAGGTGAGATGATGATAGTGGTGGAATTGCCGACCATATTCGTCAGTTATTGAGTAGGGCTCTGTGACCTCAGTGTGTGTTCAGCTGACAGCGTCGAACGAGCCAGCCTAGTGTGTACTCTGCACCGCGTGTTGGTGTCCAGTGATGTGAAAATCAGTGCGAGAGGCAAGCGTGGCCTGCTCGCGGCGTGACACGGTGCAGACGGAAAGGTAGGGGAAGATGAGGGGTGAAAGAGAGGGTTGAAGTCGAGCAAGGGGTGTGGTGGGGAGAGGGGGGGGGGGGGGCGTGGGCGTGGACTGGTCAGTCTGCATCGAGTGTGAGCGTCTTGATAGACTTCCAAACTGTTTTACTTTCATTTACAGGTGTAGTGTGACAATACAAACTTTATTTTCAACTTTTTTGCTGTGTGTTCTTGTTTGGATGTGGTAAATACATATGTTTTTGATCGTGCAAAAAAATCTATCCAAATCTAAAAGCCTAAATACTTTTTTATTATCAAAATTAAAACAAAAGAAGCCCAGATTCAAAATCTTCATTCAATTTCCTTCAAAAATGATATAGATTTCATTTTTCTATCTTTTGTAGTTTCTGAGCTAGAATTTTTGTTAATTATCATGAGATGTCCCTGGCACCTGGGAACACCTTTGTTTGTACTATTTTTAGGCACTGAACGGTATTGATTATTCTGACTGTCACACAAACTTACCTTTTCAAACTTGTTAATGCATACGCACACATAAACACAAAGAATTTTCTTTGGGTCACACTGAATTTTGTATAAAAATCTACTAGTGGTTGCAGTTTGCACTTCATGTGTCTGTGTGAATTGTTGACGTTTGAAACCGGCAATTGTGGTAACTCACCTGATCATGGCAAATCCAAAAGCCATCTGGAACCTCAATGCAGATTCCCTTCAACTTGCTCACCTTATGCACTGCCATTGAGGTACCCCACCAAAGTGCAGAAGCAGTCACATATTTTGAATGGGTTTTGAGCTATCGTTATCCATTCAGCTATGCCTAGGAGCTAATTGTCCACAATCATGATGTATGGACAGCCACCTACCACCTTCATTTATCGTCATGTTCCAACATGAACTCAAAACCGCTGTAACATTCATTAGAGTCAGATCAAAGCCATGTGATGAGGCGACCACATCTGAAAATAATAATTATTCTCAAACTGCATATCTTGCCCTCAAAGCTTCTCAAAGAAGCCGTCTACTGGCAAAACTTGAGTGTCACCCTCCACAAGTGATATGCAGGGGATGAATGGCAGTTAGCTAGTTATGGAATGCAAAAAAAAACAACAAAAAAAAAGATTTCCAGTTAAAGGCAAGCTGCCTATGAAGATAAAAGATGACTTGTAGGAGTGCCCAACTCCTCTCAGTGTCTTTACATTGTTCCACACTTACAATGCAATATCCTCTTCCCCTTAAGCACGCACCTTGACAAGAAGTTGGTATAACAGTGACGCCCTCCAGAGGGACTTCAGGCACAGTGGATGCCTGCTGGCTGTTGTCTGGCACTGGAGGGTCTGTCGCCTGCTGTGTACTGCCCTCTACCTCCACTGTCGGCTGTACTGCTGCAGGCACCACTGTCTCCTCCCCCGTCTCACTTCGGGCAATGTTTTTGGGTTCTTTGCAACAAACAGTTTAAAGTTCAACGGTCAATAACTGCATGCTTGAATACAGGAGGATGGTTAGATAGTTTCAGTTTCCTCCCCCCCCCCCACCACCTCCCCTTCCCTACCCAACCTCCTCCCTGTACCTACCACCCCCCCCCCCCCCCCCCCACCACCACACACAACACCCTCTAAGAAACAAAACAAAACAAAGTTCATCTGTTGTATGTGTTTGGTGCATATTTTGGTTTATGTATTGGGATCCGTATGCAAGCATGTTTGTGTGTGCATGCGTGCATGCACGCGCAAGTCTGTGTGTCTCTGTCTGTACATATCTGTGAACAAAGCAGTCCCATCTCTCCCTTACCAGGTGCAAAAGGTTTGAAGATGTCTTCCCGCAGGTGTGGTAGGAAAGTGTCGATTTTATCCCAGGTCAGTCTCCACAGCTTGGACTCTGTGCCCGAGTCTGTCTGGAATATGCCTGCTGTCTCCATCACCAGCAGCATGTTCTTCAGATTCTCTGGGATGGCCTCCGACTGTCAGACACAATCACATATATCATCTGACCCCTGTTGAAGGCATATCATGTTGTTGATGTGTCAATGCATCAGATCACAAACTTTGTGTAACTGAAGACTGAGTGGATAACACATGATGAATCTGCAGCATCTCTCAATAATACGAAGTCGCCAAATCAGCAAGAAATGTATCAGGTTGACAAATGTATGCAAAATGTAAAGGAGTGCTAAAACAACAAATATGTGTAACAAGGTTAATCTCTGCATATTTTCCCATGAATGTCTCCTTTCAATTATGCTGAATCTGGTAACTTTAGCAGACCAAGTACTAACTTACACACTCCAAAAAACAAAAACAGAAATCTTAGAGAACAACAAATCACCATGGCTCTATGGACTGTGCAATTCGAGAGATCTGAAGTGAATTTTTAACAATGTGGATACTGAAGTATGACTGCAGAGAGAGAGAGAGAGAGATGTGGGAAACTGATACACAGAGATGGGCATCCATATGGAAACTCACAGCAATGCATTACCGTAAATGACAGTATATTGTACCTTTTCAACTCCCGATTTTTATGGTATCACTGGTTCATATTGCCAACTAAACTAATTGGGACTAAGGTAGTGAGAGAAAGGCGGAGAGAAAGGATTTCACGGGGAGATCAGGTCATTTTCACTGAAATGATCCAGACAGTGAAGCATCAAAAGGCAAGCAGATAGGTCTACATAATGTCTCCATTAAATAAGGCCATTTGTTTTTATACAAACTCTAAAGGAGTTTTTTTCTTCAAAATAATTCTTTACTATCTTTGTATTTTGATTCAGATGGCAACATTTTGTCTGGCAAATTTCCCAAATACAGAACCACATTTTCCAGATATTATGACAGAACTCCTAGTTCTTTACATACTATGCAACCCATGCTTCTCTGCACGCTATGGGTGTTTGTTAAAGTCATTCACTCACTGTTACATGACAAGACTCATCAGCCCCTGTAACAGACACCAGTCTAACTGCCTTTGTTACAACTGTAAGATATATGAATGATCCTGAACTGTAAATAGGGAAAACGGTCAAAACAACCTACCAAAAGGTCACTGCTGTCAGCCTTCATGTACTTCTCCATGAAGTCCAGAATGGTCAGCCACAGAGCTGTGAACGTTGACAAGCACAACAAGGGGCTCAAGTGCTGCAAGAACACCTGTATGACAAACAGATCAGACACTAAAATGCATGTGAGATAATGCTGAACGAATAGGTATGTGCCGGATCTGAAACGATACAAGATGAACTGTTCAGTGTGTACACTATTTTGCACCAGGTTAATGTGATTTCCTTGTAATCAAAATGACTTTTCATCCCTCATTTTCTTGACACATTCCCTGTACAAAGTAGGAGAGGAGGGACATGAACACATTTTACACACATTTTCTGTTGGTTTATCCTTACAACCATTTGCATGTACTTTTAATGGTCTTACCTTTCCCAACAATGTGGAAGCTCTCATGCGGGTCTCCTCCATGCCAGAAGGATCCTGTACATTGATGTTTTCCAGCAGTTTGGTCAGCAAGGGAAACAACACCTGAAACACCCATCAAAGCCCTGTGGTGAAGCACTGACAGGGAGCTTGCTATTTTGTCAGGTTTTAGTCAGTTTAAATATGGCAGATTCAGCCGTTTTCACTATTTTCCTTTATTGTCCTTTACAATAAAACTTTACTGTAACAACTGATTCTGGGCTGCTTTGGCAATTTCTTTTACAACTTTATTTGTAACAACTGTTTCTAAGCCTTTTTTTCAAATATGAACAGAAGAGACAAAAATGTCAAAAACACTGAAAAATTAACTGAAACTTAATAATCCCTGTTCCAGCCAATCCGCACATTTGGTCCTTTGCACAGAATTTATATTATCATTCCTGTTCCAGCCAGTCCATAGCTGCCAACCTCCCAGAGTCAAAAAGAGTAACACCTCACGGGGGGTGGGTTCGGGAGGGGGGCTGGCCTCCCTCCTGATCAGCGGGGGTCAGGGGGCGCAGCCCCCTGAAGCTGAAGCCTTTTTACACTCTGACAGGCATATTTTTCATCTCCTGATAGGAAAACTAATCAAAAGCAAGCCTATTATTAAACCATATCAAAGCATGCATATTAGTATGTTGCATACAATGCAATATTTTGTGTAAAAAAAGCCTCTTATGTAGGTAGCCACCATATTTTTTTCTATAGATTAATATACAAAACACACAAAATAAGACTTACCCAAACAGCTTTTTTATCTTCCATATTGATGTAGGATGAACATAAAAGATGCTCTGCCCTCCCAATCAACAGCACTCACAGTCCTGGGCTTCCATCAGCTACACCCACATTCTTCAGTTCAAGTTCCATCAACTTCACCCTTCTGCCCTTATGATCCCACAACTACACCCCATAGGACTTAGGATCCATCAACTGTACCCCACAGTCATGTTTCATCAACTATACCCCACAGTCATGTTTCATCAACTATATACCCCACAGTCATCTTTCATCAACTACACCCCACAGTCATGTTTTATTAACAACACAACACAGTTATGTTTCATCAACTGTACCCCACAATCTTGCTCAAACAACTTCATCCCCAGTCCTCCGGCTCCATTTAATTACCATCGCCCCCCACCCCAGTTCTAAGGCTCCATCAAGCTACTCCCCACTCCCCAGTCGTCATGATCCAACCACTACTCCCACACCCTGAGTTGACAGCCTGTGTTCAAAGATCTAGGGTTTTTTTTTTCACTATTTGTGCAGTCGAGGACTTGCCCTTCTTTAGAAACTCCTGGCTGAACTTTTGCTCATAGCAAGAGCCATGAAGATTGGCCTTTGCCACCATCATGTTTTTTTTGACGGCTGCCGATTCCTCAGCTTCATTGTTTTTTTGTGCTTCGTGGTCTTCTCGTGATCGGCCAGATCATTTCTTCCCCCATGTGAAATATTCACCGGACATCGACACATGGTGCAGAAAGCAAACTTTTCACCCTTTGAAGGGCAAGAAGTGACCCATGGAAACTTGTCTTTATAAGCTGGCAGATACCGCTGGAATCGTTTAGGTTTTGTGGTTTTCTCCGTGCTACCACTTGACGCCATGTTGACTATTTGAACAGCAGCTATGCGCATGCGCAGAATGGGCCTAGTTATGCCCCTTTCATGCTGACTTCCGAGTTTACGATTCTGTTCAGTCGGACCAGTTGCCAAACGTTCTTTATTTAATATTGGGCTTTTTTTTTTTTTTTTTGAAAACTCGTAAACCGGAATTTTTTTCAGCAAACAACGAAAATAGGGACAAATTTTAAAAAAACGATATGTCCCCGGTTTTCCCGTAACAGTTGGCAGCTATGCCAGTCCATACATTTGCTCCTTTGCACAGAATTTATTTTAAATCATTCCTGTTCCAGCCAGTCCATACATTTGCTCCTTTGCACAAAATTATATCATCATTCTTGTTTCCAGCCAGTCCATACATTTGCTCCTTTGCACAAAATTTATATCATCATTCCTGTTCCAGCCAGTCCATACATTTGCTCCTTTGCACAGAATTTATATTATCATTCCTGTTCCAGCCAGTCCATACATTTGCTCCTTTGCACAGAATTTATAACATCATTCCTGTTCCAGCCAGTCCATACATTTGCTCCTTTGCCAACAGAACCTATCCTTTCAGACAAGTGACTAATTCTTATTCAGAATGAACATCCAGACACATACAAACATCTGTTCAATTAAATTTTCTGTCAATTTACATCTGAGATAAAAGACTTCTAAGCTGGGTCTTTTACTTACTCTCTCTATTGATGTAAGTCTGTATGTATGTATGTATGTAGTCAAATTTTGTAAGCTATGGACAGTTTGCTAGCTCTATCTGGGCCAATTTCCACGGCTAATGCTAAGTAAAGGTGCCATGCAAAAGCTTTATTACACTTCCAGCCGGCACATCCAGTTATATCTGAATCTGTCCATTTTGCAGCCAAAAAAAGTCAACCTAAGGATAGATATTTATTCTACAAACAACTTGGTAAAAATGTGAATAATAGATCCCTCCAACTGTTTAACCTTTACCCAGCCGAGTCGTCCAATATGGACGACAGATTTCTCTCCCTTGAGCCCAGTCGTCCAATAGTGGACGACAGGATTTCTCTCTCCCTTGAGCCGAGTCGTCCAATAGTGGACGACGGGAACATAAAAAATTCCTACACTTTGCATGAAATGGTCCAAGGGAAAAAACCTCTGTAACTAGTCTTGGATGTTGGAACGAGTTGTCGACCATACTTTCAGTGGCCTAGTGTGAACTTGGCTGACTCCACGACCTTTGGAACAAAGCACCGAGAGCCCGAACCACGCGGCAAAGCGGCACGTTTCCTGTGTCGGAAGAAATTCGGTCAGGCGAAGGATGCTAACAATTTTCTCGTGCAATGAAGTGCTTGAAATCGTATTACAAAGTGGATCTGGTGATGATTGGAGTTGAGTGTTTTGTTCTTTCCTGTGACACCTAACACAAGACCGTCAGTTGTTGTAGAGCTACCGTAAAAATAAATTAAAAAGTGGCCAAATGTGTGCGTCAGCAGGGAATTATCGCTGTGCACGGCGCACGGCGCCACGGAATGAGCGCGTGCGTGCGCGCTCGTCTGGAAAGAATTAGAGAGTATGAAATGAGAGGTTTCATTATTTTTCTTCCAGTGTAAACAGATGGGATCTACGACTATGTATTCTGAACAAACATCATAACCTTAAGCACAGACAGAGAGGTCTGAAAACGATGCCATACTCCCCCGTGCTCTTTCTGAGCAAAATGGTTTTACAACAAAAAAAAAAAAAAAAAAAAAAAAAAAAAAGCAAGGCCAGCCGACATTCAATCTGCATATGAATCTCAGATGAACTTCTGACTTACTGACTTTCGAAAAGAATAAGATCCACCGGTCTCTGTTGAATTATAATTAGATAACATTAAACTAACAAGTGACAAAGAGTGAATGTTAAGTAGTTTCCTATGTCACTCTAATCTGAAGAAATGAAATCATATTCATGTTGTTTATTGCTCAGTCAACTGCAGAATCATGTCTACAGGCTACAGTATGTTTTGTGGAGTCAGTTTCAGGACAACAGTATATCTTGTAGGTACTGACTTGGGACTTGGTATGTCTAAGGACAATACTATATACGATGGTGCCAGCAGCAATATCCGTCTCACTGTTCGTATTCAGTTAAGTAAGACGACATCTCTAAAATGGAGCTCTCTGTAGGCAAATACACATATCACATCCCAAAAGAGTGAAGGCCTTGGCAAACACAGTTCACCCTTGGCCACCAGTCTTGAAGTCCCTACAAGCTGATGGATGTCACCAGAAATGAGCAGATCTCAAGAAAGATCTCTTCATCCTACACACACTATACAGGCATAGGGCCCTGCTAGTGCCTGTACCTCCAAGTCACTGAGATATCTATCAATCAAAAGACCACAAGACAACTAGTCACTAACTTTGTTGAAGCAGCTTCCCATTCTACTGCTGACAGAGTCTGTAGATCATGGACCAGAAGTGCTCTCTGTAAATAGGTCAGGGCCTGACTGCGAACCTGTCGACGTGTGTCACAGCACAAACGAGCAATGCCTGTCACAGAAAATGTCCTGGTAACAATTTCACAGACCATGTTAGCACATATTATACATATGAAACAAAGATTTTTTTCCTCACTCACTCATGACATTCAATTTCAATCAAATCTGGGATTAATTTTTAAAAAATCACGATCTAACTGCAAAACAAAATCAAAATAAACAAACAAAAATTTTCAGTCTATGCAATGTAAGCACAGAAAATAGGTTAACAAATCATAAACAAAACAGAGGGACTAAGTGTAGAGTTGAACTCTCAAGAGCAGTATGTTGTGTACTGTGAATCCTTCACTTGCTAATAGATTAATACCTGGATGTGAGCCTCTTTAAATGCATTTCTGTAGTGCAGCTTCTCTGCATGTCTACCGCTAGCAGACCTGTTTACCCTAAAACTGCATTGGTTTGGACAAGTAACACAGACATTCAAAATCTGGTATGAGGTTATGGCTACAACACGCTGTTCTATGTCATTGGAAAACTAGCATCATCAATTGGCATGCAGCAAAATAGGGAGTTTGTATTATACTCCCTGTTTGGCTAGTATACTTACCATGTCAGACCATAGCATTCCACGGCAGTTAATCAGCTCTGCCAGGCCGAGATTTTTTGTGGCTAATGCATTAATAAGACCATCACGTGACGCCCACACTATTTCCGCCTGCGAAGAAGCCGGTGTAAACATCCTGTTCCTCATTCAACCTCGGCCTCCTGCCTAACAAGGACAGGGTTTTTGCTCTGTCTCGCCTATACTTCTGTTTTGTAGAGATTGCTTGTGTGCTTGCCTTCTTTACTTGTTCTGTTGTGGCTTACGTTCGACCATGGGTACCATTGCCGCGTGAGGCTTATGGATGGCGTTTTTATTTCATCTTATCCACGCTCTAAGCCAAACAGCTAAAACATTTTTTAAGGAGCAGAAAGAACACTTTAGTGCACAAACTCTGATTGGTTGAAACCAAAATCTAAAACTTTAAAGAAAAAAAGAAAAAAACGTTAGACCATTGTAGCGTGTCTCAGTCGTAGGCCCATTATCACAAAACTCGCATGACCAATTGTTTCCTACAGCCCTAACCTTGGAGCAGAGGACACCAGCATGTCGCCCACAGGGTGCCAGTGGCAGCGTCGATGGATTTCTCTCCCGACTGGCACCTTGCTCTGAGTTGTCAGAGCCCTCCTGGGCCCAAGCAGCGAAAATGGACGCAGCTCGTGTGTGGAGGGTGTGCATCAGATCCAGCAGCTGAATGGACAGCGAGTGGAGGCTGGTCAGTGCCGCCTCCTCCTCCCCTTCGTCATCTGAGGTGCTGGACTGTGTGACCTGCGTTGGGTTGGAGCGTGACTTCTTCATCTTCAGGTCCCTATGGTAGCGACTGCGAGACGGAGGATTGTGGGGTGTCCACCACCACGCCTTTCTCGTAAAGAGCTGGTGCGCAGAGGGGATCGATGATGACCTGAACAACAGCATTCAGATATGCTCAGACTGTAGCTTTAATTGTGGACACACAGAAGCAGAGGGAAGCAGAACATGAGAAATCAATTAAGTACCAAATGTCAAGAAGATACTTGATGCTAAAACAAAAAAAATCACAGATATCAATTCATGGATCTGATCTAATCTGAGGTCAAAATGCAGCACGAAGCAACTAAGAGCAAAACAAGCTATTGTTTAAGAGGCGGGTTTGTCATTATCCTCTTGGACACAAACGTAATGCCAAAGCAATGGGCATATCTATTTTCCATTAGTATATAGTTATTTCACAGCATGCCAAGATATCATGGCAATAGGCAACACGCTGCTTGGTATACGTAGCCGGTACATTTGCTGCAAAAGGTCAGTCATATAGCACTAGCTGTGCCAATGATTGCAACAGACTTACCCAAAAATATCTGACTTACATCTGACATGGCATTTTGTGTACGTAGATCATTCTTTCTACTTTATATGACATAAAAAGTATACCGACTGAGAATCCTTTTAACCACTCACTACCTTGAAACACACTCCCACTGACAGAATGACAAGGAAACAAGGTAACAGCTTTGTTCCAGCTGTAGCACTTCACTATGAACATAGCCAAATGTGGGCATCCTGCATTCCGTATCACCTCATTCACAGATAAAACTTAACTTTAAAATCCACTTCACTTTGAAGTCTTAAAATAATCTTATGCTAAGCAATAAACATGGACGCGTGAAGACTATAACTGACTGAGCACAAGAGCCTGCACTTGTTTTCCCCCACTACTTAATTGTTCAGCATCATATTGTTTGGTCAATCAGTGGAGATTGCATCTCTTAGGAGATCCAAGTAAAGGTTGTCCTGCACAATTCTTAGCCACTGACAGTGCTTGAGTTATAGAACAGCAAGCTGACCACTCAAACTGTTCCATATCTTTTGATCTCCCTTGCATCCTTGAATGGATCCACAGGCATAGGCTCAAAGATTGTCCCCTACATTTTATACTGTTTGTATGATGCTTTTAGTTTTTTAGCAACTTTTTTCCTCTCCACACTTTCGTTTTATTCCATTTACTATCCTTCACTGGCTGCTTTGGGGGTGCTGTTGATAAGATAAGATAATGTTGCTTATAGCCCAGCCGACCGCAGAGGCCACATCAGGCTGAGGTGCTGTTGGATTCTTTTTTGAACCCTTGGTGGTGAGAACACCACAGAATTATGAACTGTGGTGTGTCTCTATTTGACACCAGGAGCGCAGACACAATCAGCCGTGTCTCCCTGATCAGTCCGATCCAGTGGATGAAAGGCCTAGGAGCAGGCAATACAAATAGATCTGCCTCCAGAAGGGATCACGATGGTTCCCTCAGGCAGCAAGTGAAGGGTTTTTCATATTTAAAATATATTTCCCCATTTTCTTCATTTTTTTTTTTTTTCTTTTCTCTAAAATTTCAAATCTGTGCAAAAGTCATTATTATAATGATGGAAGAATTGTTAGCCTGCACTTGTTTTCCCCCACTACTTAATTGTTGAGCACAAGAGCTTGTAGTCATGAGTTTGCAACCGACTTGTATAGAGTGTGACAGTCACATCAGTCTACTATGCACGTTAGCAATTATTTTCCAATTTTTGCTAATGCCTCATAGCATATCTTATCCACAGTATAAAAAAAAATCCCCCCCCCCCCCCCAAAAAAAAAAATCATCTAAAAACTGTGCATGAGAAACTATCGGAACATCCCTGCCTCTAGCAATCTTGATAAACGCACATCACCACCAAAGTTCTTTTACCTCCATTGACACTAGCTTCCACAAAAACCCGGATGGCATGGACACAGCTGTGGAAGTTGTGCGGTGTGACGTGGGCAGCATCCCTCACCAGGAAGGCCAGAGTTTCTGCAGCCTTCATCAAAGACCGGCGGTCGATGCGCACCAGCTCTTCCCGCAGCTCAATGCTGTACTGGTTCACACGCACTGGCACAGGCTGGACTCCAGGACTGGAGGCTTCTTCTCGGTTCACCTGTGGGAAGCAGGTTTACTTCCACTGAATATGGTCAAAAATCCTGCTGAACTGAGCTTGTGATCCTTCATTTTAACACACAGTCGTACCTGCTATTAATGAAAGAAAAAAAAAATCTGTCATCAAGAAAATGCAGATAAGTTATTTCCCCTGCTTATTAATCAATAGCTTCTTTTCTGATATTTACTCGTTCCTCAGTTTGCTGTTACTCTTATTAGGATAAAGTTGGCCAGAAAGACAACAAAGAATTTAAATCTGCGTTACTCATGTGCATGTGTCCTTGCACATCAAACAAGCTTCACTTTCTTAATCTTTCTAGGTAGGCGCTAAGCAAGGATAACACACAAACAAAAATTAGTAGCACAGATGGACAAGAATAGGTGAGACACGACTGACTATGTCGCTACTTCCCTTGGCATCAAATGGAGGTATACCGCTGTCTATAATTCTGTGTGTTATCACCATAAAGGATTCGAAAACAGAATTCAATGGCACCCAAAAGTATCCAGTAGAGGAAAGAAAACAAGAATCAACCCAATCTCCCCAGCTCCCTTTAAATCACATCAAATGTCCCTTTAACTGCTGGTTAAAGACCTCACATACTCTGCCACTACAAAACATTCAGGGGTTCTAACACAGTCTATTAGTCATAACTCTCCTCCTGACTGTATCAATTCATGAAATGTTCAAGAGAACATTCAGGGAATGGCACAGTCTAGGCCAACACTTCCGTCCCCAAAGCCGGTGAAGTTCTGTTGAGCATGGATACCAGATTCACATCCTGTCCACCAAGCTGTCAATGGGTACCTGTTCCTTTTCGATGGACAGGCAAAGTTCAGCAGCATGGGAGAGGAGATAATTTCTGCCCTCATATACTGGGCCAGGGAACTGACAAAAAGTTGAGGTCTCTGTCTTACCCCTCAAGACTGTTTCAAGCTGTAGGAAAACCTTTCTCATTACCTCAACCAACATATCATGAATAAATCATTCAGTATAGAGGCAAAACAGGCAGGTGATGATCCAACTCACCAACATCCAGCTGCCGTTGTCAGGCACAGGTCTCAGAGCCAGTTCAGGACTGGAGCGGTGGGGCTGCTGATGACGGCTGGCACTTTCGTACAGCTCACTGTCTGAGGTGTAGCCACGGTCACTGGCCGATGAAGCACCACCTTCCTCCACCGCCTCGCTGTCACTCTGAGCTCCTTCAAAAAAGATAAAGAAACAGTGAATCTGAAGTTGTATAAAAAGAAAAAAAAAAAAGCAGTGAATCTGAATTATGTAAAAAGAAAAAAAACACACAGTAAATCTGAAGTTATATAAAAAGAATAAAAAAACAGTGAATGTAAAGTTTCCTCTCACAGTCCAGGGCTGCGAACACCTGCTTTAGTCGTTTTTCTCTTCTTTTTTTTATATCGATTTTCTCTTCACTTCTTCCTGTTTCAGCCTGTCTGACATCTTGAGATTTTCTTTGATTTATTATTGGCTAATCTTTAGCCTTTCATCTTTCCTGTATACTTAAAACTAATTCCCAACAGGGATTTCCTTTTAGATGGATTAATGTTTTATTTTACAAATAAATGTATCTTATTTGTATCTCACAATTCTTTTCTTTTTAAGGTACAGAATTCTATCTTTGTCAAAAAAAAAAAAAAATCTGATATGATTGTAATGATAATCTACATCAACCCAGATGTCCTACGCTATTCACATGACCCAAAAATGCCACCTACATGTTTCCACAGCTCTCACCTGCATCATGCAACACCTGGGCCACATCCACATCATTGTCCACCTGCATGACAGGCGGAGGGTTGGCTCCGGCCCCTACCACCTCCAGCAGGTGAAGAGGGTGCTCCAGTCATTAGCAGCATGGATGTTGGCAGCATTGGTACGCAGCAGTTCGTGCAGACCATAGGTCAGCTGACGGGCCAGTGAGTGCAGCACAGGGCCTGGCAACACTAGCAGCAGGCGTAGAGCTCCCAGCACCTGGTTGACAGGCATTCACACAGCCCATCAGGTCTCTCGTGGTCACTGTCCCAGTATCCATTTTCTCCTACACATTACATTCTGAACAAAAGAGTTGCTGACTCTTGTTCAATATTACCGTTTTCTTCATCAACAACGCACATTTACTATTACTAGGCCACTGTGGACGCCATAAAGTGCAGTTTTAAACCAAGCATTATTTTTAAAAAAACTTTCAAACATATAACATGGGGATCCTAAGATGAGTAAACAAACCAATTATTACAAAACATAATCAAGTACCAATCACTTAAACATACAATCCATCTTAACCCAACCCCCCCCCCCCCCCCCCCCCCCCCCCCCCCCCCAAAAAAAAAAACAACTTTCAATGTTAAATTTAAAACAAGATGCGAAGCATATAAACGTACTCCCAGTTTTCCAAACCGCTTATAAATCGGCCAAGTCCTTTGTGAGATAAGAAATAAAGGCAAAATAACGGTTTTTAAACGGTTATTTAACCGATGTACACTTTTGAAACTGGTATTTTAGTCCTCACTGGGCTAAAGCCTGTGTACATACCAAATTTCATCCAAATCAGACAAGATGTCAAGAATAACGGTTTTAAACGGTCAGATTTGAAACACTGCATGGAAGTGCCATTTGTGTGTGATGACCTTTCCAGACCTGCCTACCTCATGTTGTGCTCATCAGTAATAACCACAGAGATTTTCAGTAATTTTGCATTTCCTTCAGTAATTCCACGGACGCGTAATACACGGCGTTTTTGAACAAATGTGTACAAAACTCCAACTACATTTTTAACATTGAACAAATAATGTGTACAAAACTCCAACTACATTTTTAACATTTTAACAAAAAATATAAACAGTAAAAAAGGAACAAAAACAACAAAGCAGAATTAAAATACCTTGGGATGATGGCAGATGACGGACTCAGGACAGGAGTTTCAGGTCAATTCAAAGGTTATACTTGACAGTTTGTAACTTACACAGCAGTCACCACAGATGACACCACTGATGAAGAACCTAATGTACAAACCCCCCCCCCCCCCCCACAAAAAAAAAAAAAAAATATGTGTGTGTGTGTGTGTGTCCCTGAGCTGTGCTGACAAGATAGTGGCGAAAATGAAAAGGACCTTTTCATTTTCGCCACTATCTTGTCAGCACAGCTCAGGGACAAGTTGTTTTCGCAGATCACTCACACAACAGTCTTTCTGCGTTGGTGATCTTCCGTGTGTGGGTCTGACGGCTGCTCTCGCTGGATTTCGTAAACAACGATGTGATCTTCTGACTGGAGGCACTCGCAGCTGTCTCTTTGTGCATTTTCCCCGAGATATGGCGCTTGCAGTCATTTGCTCCCCCATGTCCGATGGAGAAGTCTGAATTGCACACCGAGCAGAAATGAGTATACAAATCCAGGTCCATGACAAGGCCAAGTCCGCGTGTATTTACTTCGGAACACTTGCTTCTTCGCCTTCTTCCGTTGTGGCACAGTGGTTTTCGAACCCTCGTCATCGGTTTCATGCAAACGTTTAGAAGATTTCTCCGCCATTTTCACAATCGCCGGCAAAAAATCGGTTGAAACTTGTCTTACAATGGCTGAACAAAAAGCTTCGAATGGGGCGCACAGATGTGATGGCGTGTCGTGTTGGCCCACAGCACCACATTGACCAATCGCAAGTTCCGAACTATCTGTGGTTTCGGCTTGAGTCAAGGGAAGTTACTCTGCGGTCTCGGAAAGGTCTAGCAGTCGACAATTTTTCGAGTCTGAAATTTGCGTAGTTTTTCAATTTTCTTTTCCGTAATTTCGCACGGAAAATCGTACCTCCGTAATGGGGGGTTAATTTTCCGTAAAATTACGGACGATTACGGAAGGGTAGGCAGGTCTGCCTTTCTATATACAAAATTGCATTAAAATCCACCAATATATAAAAAATAACGGCAAAATAACGGTTTATCGGTTATATAACAGATATACACTTTGAAACTGGTATTTTAGTCCTCACTGGGCTAAAGCCTGTGTACATACCAAATTTCATCCAAATCGGACAATATGTCAAGAATAACGGTTTTTAACGGCCAGATTTTGAAACACTACATGGAAGTGCCATTGTGTGTGATAACCTTTCTATATACAAAATTTCATTAAAACCCACCAATATATAAAAAATAATGGCAAAAATAACGGTTTAATGGTTATATAACCGATATGCACTTTTGAAACCGATATTTTAGTCCTCACTGGGCTAAAGCCTGTGTACATATCAAATTTCATCCAAATCGGACAATATGTCAGGAACAACGGTTTTTAACGGTCAAATTTTAAAACACTCTATAGAAGTGCCATTTGTGTGTGATAACCTTTCTATATACCAAATTTAATTAAAATCCACCTATATATAAGAAATAACGGCAGAATAACGGTTTTTAACGGTTGTTTAATCCATTTTCAGCATTACATCACTTACATATGGACAGAGGATCCGATTTGTCACAAGATCATCCAAACCGCTTATAAATTGGCCAAGTACTTTCTGAGATATTTCATAAAGAAGAGAAACCATTACAGGCCGTTACAACCGTTAGTAACGGCTATAACGGGCAAACTAAAACATCAGGCATCATCCGTGACCCATAATGAACATACCTGCTAATTTTCATAAAGGTCGGCCAAGTACTTTCTGAGATATCCATAAAGAAGAAAAAAACGTTACAGGCCGTTACAGCCGTTAGCAACAGTTATAACGGTAAACTAAAACGTCGGGCATCATCCTTGACCCATAATGAACATACCTGCAAATTTTCAGAAAGATCGACCCAGTAGTTGTGTCTGGAGCGAGTGGAACACATTTTGACCACGGACACACAGACAGACAGACAGACACACACACATACATACAGACAGCATTTCTTCGTTCCCATTCTAAAGTACTCCCTGTTCTTTAAGAACTGGGAGTACAAAAAAAGGAAGCTTATCTCCCCAAATCTTATTTCATACTCCCAAGAAGCTCTGAATCCACCTGTTGTAATTTGTGAAAAGCTTATGAAGTTCAATACTTTTTAAAATTAAGAATTCTAGTACAGTTTACAGCATATTATGTCAAAAGTTAATTATCTTAAAACAGCGAGACAAATGCACACACACTGGTCTCTCATCCACACAGAAAAACACCAACCTGCCCAGCCATCTCCTCCCGGCGGAGAAGTCTGATGGACATCCTCAGCAGGCCGACGGCTGCCCTTTCCACCAGCAGCCCTGGTTCACGTGAGCGCACAAACACCCAGTAGAGGTGGTCCCGCACGGCCGACCAGATGCCCATGACCCGGTCGCGGTTCTGCAGCACCACCTTCACCAGCAGCTCCAAGAAAAACACGCCTGCATCTTCATCGTACTGACCACCTAGTGCACCTTGCTCTTCTGCTCCTTGACAGGCCGCAATCAGTGCCTGCACAAAGTCGCGTTAACTCTGCAGTGTTGTCATCACAACTAGTTTCAACAGCAGGAACCATTTTACTGTTTTTCTGAGTTGGCATATGAGAAGCATAACAAATGTTAAACGCTCCTATTAGACACTTTACACAGAATTCACTGCTAAAAAAAACAAAACCTGATCATATTATGGTCACTAAAACAGAATCCAACAAATTTTACTGTGTGGACAAGGTGTCAGACGAAAGACATGATAAGCTGGTTTATGTGCTTAAAATCTGTTCATTAATGTTGATGATTTTATACTCTAAACACATCTAAACATCCAACGTGTAATCATCAGTTCAAGCTTTTAAATAAATAGCATGAGTGAACAACAACAACAAAGAAATCAAACAATGTTTATGTAAGAAAAAGGAGAGGGGTGATAAAATGCAGAGAGACATGGGAGGAAATAATGGAATGAGAAAGTACCGTTACAAAATGTGGCCATCACAAAGGAACCCCCACACAAATCCCTCTGCACCAAAATACTTAACCTAAGGAGGCTTGTGACATCTAGCTCTAAAATAACAGAAGTGACAGAACACACCTTAACCAGTTCACTGAGGGACTCGTGGCGAAGGAACTTTGTGTCGTTGATGAGAGACTCCAGATGACAGTCTTTGACACAGCTTTGAGCTTGCTTCATTGCCTCCACTTCTTCTACTGTGGGGCCCTTGGAGGACGCCGACTCTGACAGGGAGAAGTACGACACAAAGCTACTCAGCACTCCAGACTCTGATCTGAAAGAAAAAAGGTGGGGCCAGTTTCAATAACAGGTCACTTATAACAAATAATCCATAACAAAAATGGCTTATATTGTCTGAAATGAAAGATCAGGCATAAAGGAAAATAATGGGAATATAACTCCATGAGACAGGGACAGTAAAGGAAATTGGTGAAAGTATGTACCATCATAAAACACAGATATGTCTCCAAAACTGATATCACGTAAAGCATCTTGGTCTTTCACTACCCATGAAAATGTAACACACTTGTCACACCCTTGCAAGATGATGACATGGTACAATATATAATATCTGAATGAGGATCTTTAAAACCTGCCAAGGGCATCTTGTTCAGCATTTGGAATAGAATCAAAGTATCACATAATGCGCCATGCTTAGACCAAAAGTCAAAATTTGGCCGAGTTAGAAATATGGTCTCTGCATGAAAAAGTTTCCTGTGCACCACATAGTACACAGCAGAGTTCCTGTCTGAGAAAAAAAAAAAAAGAAAAAAAGAAAAAAAAAATGACAAGTTCATCGATGACCAAGACCTTGATCTAATCTAAGCGATAAACCAATAGTAGCAGCTATAATAGTGATGTTGATTGTGCATAGTATTATATTCCTGTGTAAGTAAATTAATGAAAAATAGTACGGAAGATGGAAAGAGGGGAGGGAGAGAGTGAGAGACAGACAGTCCACTTGAATGAGATATGTGTTAAGTATTTAATAAAACTTTTTAGGAAAAAATGAATGTTTATTAATTACACATTCAGAACCATTTACCTAACTACACTGGACCAGTTTAAGCAGATGTGCACTTGCACAAAAAGCAGCTGTTCTTGATCATTCTTTTACTTTAATGACCAGAATCAACCTTTTCAAGTCCACTGAATTACAGTGAAAAACCCTGACCAATTATATGCTCCTGAAGAAACATTTACACAATGTCTGATTGCTTAAACTAACTGATGCAGTTTACAACATATGCACATCCCTGACAATCACTAGAGGAACGTGGCGTGCACAAGAGCATGCATGTCCGAGTGTCTACACATGCGTGAGCTTCTGTATGCCATACATGTGCATAAGCAACTGTTCAGTTTTAGGCTGTTATTTTCATCCACTTACCTAATTTTCAACAGATCTTCCTTTTTGCATTCTAGCAGCACATATCTTAATTTTTACAACTGTACACATCTATACAAAAAAAAAAAGAACAAAGGAAACTTTAAAAAAAAAGAAAAAAAAAAGTAAGTGATCCCATTCCTTTCACCTACACTCACAGGTACAATCGGGAAGAATCCCTAATCTTGACTCTCAATTATAGCCTTCAAGGCAACACTGAAAGCATCTTTAACACAGATGTGAATTCCAGCCTCTCTGCTACCTGTCCCCAATGACACAAGGCACATATTCACTTTGTGTTTGATAAATTTACGGAATGTTTTTGAATAACACAATTAAAAGTGTGAAAGTTCAGTATCCACTATTATGTGAAACGTCAGAAACAAATAAACAAAAATGCAGAGGAGAAAAGAACAACGTTGGTTGTTTCATCCCTTTCCAGGTGGTTCATTAAAGCACTGCCACTACACAGGTTCACAATCTATGACTCTGCCATAGCTACAGTGAGTGCACTAACACAGGGTTGTGCTACTTGTCTGCCACAAACAAGGGCTGGCAGAAACAACAGGAAGTGTCAAAGATGATAAAACACTTAAGCAGATGCTTAAGTGACACTCTGATAAACAGAGGCATCAGAGAAATGCTGTCACCTTGTCACAGCTGCTGTTTCCTCCTTCACAATGGACACATTCCCTGTGGGATCAGCAAAATCTTCAACCTGCCACATACAACCAAAGTAAAAAATGAATGAAATATGTTAACAATAAACATTTATAATTGATCGGACCTGCTATTCCCCGAAAGACACTCAAAAGAAATATTTGAATAAATGAGCAGATTATGGGTACTTTCCTCGAACTATAATGATCTTTTGTTGTTCCCAACATTTACCTGGCTTCACTCTATGCCTGACCCATTATTGGTACAATGAAATAGACTACAAAGACAAACTAAAAACAGCAAGGCAGTTCAGTCATCTGCTCTTCTTTACCACCACCCCTCAACTCAAATTTGACTCACCAATGGGCTAAGTTCACTGCTCCTAGATACCAGGAATCCTAAAAATGTACCCGACTGAACAATGTGCAAAGTTCACCACTCCTAGCCCTAAGTCAGGTAAATTGCCTCTGTGAGAACTCGGGGTCCTGAGAGCATGCTGTTGGTTTAAGACATTCTAAAATATGAAATTTTAATATATTACTCTTTTGTAAATGATTACAAAACCTTTACAATTTTAAGTTCATTGTTCACACTAAGTTATGACAAGAATATTACTTGACAAGTCAAAAATGGTAAAAACCAATAGTCCCATTAACAGTTTTCATTTTCTATTATAAAATAAAAAAACCCTCACTTTTTGATGGAGAATGCATGCAGATAATGTGTCTAAAGTTTATCTTTTTTTTTTCTCTAGTACAAAATACCCTCTCAAGTATAAAAAAAAAAATTTTCTCTTCTCTGAACATAAAATCTGTACATACTTCAGCTTTAGAGTCGGTGTTTACTGAGGATTGTCCTTTAGCAGCAAGGACCCTTGCTGAAGGTGTTCCCGACATGACACAGTCCAACCCTGAACTTCGACAGGGCAAGATGCAAGACACATCCCTGACAAACAAAACTACCCCAGCTGCTCTTCATCAACTTCAAGGCACTGCGGGATCAAAAGCGCAGAACAGCAGGAGGGGGAAGCAGAGGGGAAGATGCTAGCCTGTCTCCACAGCTTAGAACCAATACCAAACCAGTGTAGCCGGTTAGAGGCAGGTGTATCTGTACCCCAACCTAGTGGGCCACCACGCAGACTTGCGCCATCTGAGTTGTACAGTCCACGGGAACATTTAGAGCAAAAGTTGCAGGACCCATGAGTGTATGCTCTAAGGGACCATCATGCAGGCTTATGCCATTTGAGTTGTACAGTCCAGGGGATTGTTTAGAGCAAAAGTTGCAGGACCCATGAGTGTATGCTCCAAGGGACCATCATGCAGGCTTACGCCATTTGAGTTGTACAGTCCAGGGGAACGTTTAGAGCAAAAGTTGCAGGACCCATGAGTGTATGCTCCAAGGGACTAACAGCAACACAAAGAGCAGACATATGACTCTGCATCTGAAGCATGGAGGACGATGAAAGAGACTTCACAGTGCACAACAGTGGAGCCAATTGCTGGACAGAGACAATGATAAAGCACAACTTGCTGACTTACATGGACAAAATTCACCCTTGTAAAGAAAGAATGAGAGAAGCTTCCTCAACTGAAATGAAAGCAAGCTGCTCCACAAAGCACTGTAAAAACTATGACTGAACTCCAAAGGAACAGAAGGGGGGGGGGGGTCCCTCACAAAGGAAAATGTGAAAACTGAACAATATTTGAATATGGAGCAATGAAGAGAACTAAGGGTAATCACTCTTCTGGCCTAACCAGCTATGGAGGTATGATTAGCTCCCTGCTCTCCCTATTTTCATGATGATCCTGATCACATGGCAATGTTCCATGCCATGTATGGATACAACATTTGTTTGGACGTGAGAAAAAGCCTAAGAACTAACAACCTTTCTTAGACTCACTCATTCAGACACACAGGCACATACAGATCGAGTTATGCCTGCACATATGCCTGCATCCAAGCTCATGCGCACACATGCACATGCACACATACAAGCGCATGCATGTGTGCACCCATGCATACATGCATGCATGCACACACACACACACACATGACACAAGAACATCAGGCAAAAGGAACAAGATGAGAAGTTGGTGAAAAAATATAGTTCTCACAGATGTCTTGAAAAAAAAAAGAGAGAGAAACAGAACTGCAGAGAGAGAAACGAAGTTTTTCCATGCAGCAAGCATTTAAAAAGGGCAAGGAAAAAAATCTTGGTATGGTAACAAAGGCTCGTCAAGTACGACTTTAACCTCTCCATCTACTTTCCGCTTTCAGGTCCTTTCTTTTTCTTCTTTTTTTTTTCCTTTTTTGCCAGAGAACTTGTTTGGGAAACAAAGTCAACATTCAAGATTTTGATTGTGAATACAACATCACATCTGAACATGACCTCAACAGAATTAGCTGACAATACCTCGATCATACAACATCACATCTGAACATGACCTCAACAGAATTAGCTGACAATACCTCGATCATAGATTTGGGCAGGAGTTTGGCACGGAACAGCTGCAGCATGCAGTCCAGGATGTTCTTCCAGCCTTCTCGCAGAATGTCACAATGGCGATGAGCCAGGGCAAACACATTGCGAGCCGCCACCTTGGCCTTGTAGTTGCTGCCAAAGGTTACTGGAATGTTCTCAGGACTCTGCAAAAGGTTAATTACATTTAGTTCTTTGTGATTTCAGGATTCTTAATAAATCGTTTCCAGCTGATTTTGACATTGACAATAAAAAGAGATAATGCCATCAACAAGGATGTATTAATTAAATACTGACTTCAATGAATTGGATGCTGGATTAATTTTAGCACTTACCTCAACAGCACTGAGCAATGTGGTGAATTTACACATGGAGATCACAAGGTTGTCAAAAACATCACTCATGTTGTTATGCGCAGAGATCATGGCACATTTTCTGAAAATACACACACACACACACACACACCAGCTGATCAGCAAATTCTGTTTTCAATCAAATATAGGTGACTGTTTATCATAGGAATGCAAACAGGTTTTGTCATCAATGTACCAATCAGAACCACTGAAAAGAACTCAAAATACAAGAGTTCAAGATCTCTGGTAGTTTAGTTGATGACACTGCCCATTCTTTTTTATCCAAAGCAACAAAGATATGTGAGCACCAACAAAGCAAAACAAAAAAAAAAAAAAAAAAATACCCTTCAAGAGAAAGAGAAACATGAAAACTATGGAAGAAATATATGTATTAATGTAGATTCTAAAATACAACTGGATGCACATGAATCTTAACTTTTACCTCCAAGATCTTTTAAGTTATTTGTTCTCATTCTCTGCTATATTGTCATAACAACAGACCGCAGAATAGAGACTGGCCAGAACAGTGCTAAGCAGCTTACTGAAAATGGTAGGTTTATTCCTACCACCCAAACATAGCATGTACCTGAACCCAGAGACAGCCTTTTGTATGATGGTCTCATCACTGCTTTTGTCAAAGACAAAGGACAGGGCAGCCACAGTGGGGCCCCAGATCAGTGTGAACAATTCAGAGTCCAGGGCCCCGGTAGGCGCATGGAGAAACACGCCTTCTTTGGTCGCCCCCCTTCGCAGCAACACCTGAAAAATAAAAAGAAACAGTAAACAAACTAAATTAAAAAATAAAAAAAAATTAATGGCTGTTTATCAAGTTGCAACCTATAAGGAAACTGGTGCATTTGTGTGACATTTTAAAAGAAAAAGCGTCTGCCATAGAGGTGTACGCTCTTTTTTAGCCACTGGCGGAGTGGATAACAAGTTTCAAAAAAGAAAAAAAGAAAAGCAGTCTGTTATTGGGTCAAAAAGATTGGAAAGCAATTTCCCCTATTATTGAAACCATCTCTTCAGTCTCTAATCTACAACTTTCTGATTATGATCATCTGTTCCTTTGTAAGAAAGGGTGTTTGTGGAAGAATAGGTTAGTGGAGGAAGTGGATTGTCTGGCTATGATTATCTGTACATGTAAAATGTTTAGGGAAGCAATGGTTGGTAAAGAAAGAAGTAAGATTCGTCTAGTTAAGAGTTATCTGTTTATGTTGGAAGACGTTTACGAAAGGGAATGGATGGTAACAAAACAAGAGAGATTTGTCTGGATATGACCATATGCACAAGTAAAATGGTGTTCAGGGTAGGGTAGGTTGATAGATGAAGTGACGATATTTGCCCAGCTATGATTACCTGTTTATGTAGGAAGGTGTTTAGGAATGGAATAGATGGCAATAAAAGTAGTAAGATTTGTCTGGATATGATCATCTATATATGTAACATGGTGTTTGGAGAAGGGCAGAATGGCAGAGGGAACAGAGTGACAGGGCAGCAGAAAATAGAATTCTATGTGATGTGACAGCTGAGACAGAAGACTTAAAGAACATGTAAATCAGCAAAATCAATTTTTTTACCACTAGCATGCACGCACCAAACTGGAAAAAAAGTAGCAGTTCTGTTTGGCGTCATATACTGTACCATGTCAGACAATAGCATTCACGGCAGTTAGTCTGCTCTGCCAGGCCGAAGTTTTTGTGTGGCTAATGCAGTAATAAGTTTTGGCCGGTCGAAACAAAATGGCGGAATGACCGGCGAAGAAATGGAAACCGAGTGGACGACGTGCAAGTTAGACGAATCGGGAGTCCGAATGGAAGGAGAAGGGACTGAGATTCGGAGAACAAGGGGCCGTAAAGGCCAAAGATGGGGCAGAAAGGGTGAAACCGGCGATGGAGTTCCCGACTTTCGAAGATCGAAAAGAGCGGAAGGCGAGGTCGCGAGTGCCGAGACAAAGGCACAAAGGCGAGGATGGCGTGGTTAAACAAATGAATAAAGCACACCAAACCTAAAAGCCCCACCGGCTCAAGAATGAAAGGGTGAAGCGCGCAAGCCACAACAAATAAGCAAAGAAGCAAACACAAAGCTATCTTAACACAACGGCAAAGAGAAGGCGAGACAGAGCACAAGACTTATCTTGCTTGGACGGCAGGCCGAGAGAGAATGAGGTATGGGAGGCTGACACTGGCTTCTTCCGACGGCGGAAGTGGGTTGGGCACCATGTGACTGTCTTATTACTGCATTAGCCACACAAAAACTTCGGCCTGGCAGAGCAGACTAACTGCCGTGAATGCTATTGTCTGACATGGTACAACTGGAAAAAAAGTAGCAGTTCTGTTTCCTATGACAACAGTTTCAAACAAGTATTGACCATGTAATGACAGCTGAACTGATACACTTTATTTCAAAGAATGCCATTTGGTGAAGGGGCTGTCATGCGCGCCAAAAAGTAAAAGTGCTAATGTACTCGAAATAGAACAATGAGGCACTCCGGTTCAGCAAAACTTCATTTTGTCATAGCATCACTTTAAAGTTGCTCTTTCAAGGATCTGAAATCAAAAGTGTAGTGACTCCAATACAATACTGGTTGCACCGAGGAATAGTCTACAGAGCAATGATGAAGGCTAAGAACATCCGAGTAGTTGATCTAACTTCTGTAGTTATGTATCACTGGCATAAACAACTATCTTTGGTTGGCCAAGCGTTTGTGGCTGTCAACACATGATTAGACAATATCTTAAAGAGGAGAAGACTACACGGCAAGAAGAACAATATCCAGCACAGATAAGGGAAGAAAATTACATGACTTACCAACAGCAACCCCCCCCCCTTTTCCCAACTTTTACCTGTTGGGTAACTGTTAGCTTAACCATAGGTACGAATAGCAAAATACTGATGAAATGAAAATTCACATCTGGATAGATTTATACCAAATGCTCCAAGATATCTCAGTGGTCAGCTGGCAGAACAATGTGCAAATTAAAAACTGGTGCCTGAATCAGTACCCACTACCACACGGTATCTAGCAAAGTTTGGCACAGGCAAATTTGGTACAGATCACACTCCAACAATACCTTCCACAGGTAGTTTTCCTTGACAAGACCAGTGTGCTCAGCAGGCATCACAATCTCTTCATTTCTGCACATCAATGGTACACATGCATACATATGAACATGAATGCAGCCAGCACCAGAGAATAATCATGACTAAAAACATACAAAATATTTCTAAATCAGAAGCGCCAGATCATTGGCCACAAACAATATTTTGAAGAACATGAATTTAACAAATGTGCAATGTTTGTGGAAAATAACTTTCACAGAAAACTGTAAAAAGCACCAAAGATTAAATAAACTTGAATATTCAACTAATCTTACTAAAGAGAGGAAAATAAATAAATAAATCAATATTTGGTTTCAACCTTTACTCAAAAAATGATTTTCATATGGAAAAAGAATTTTCAGAAAAACTACACCACATATCCAAATAATCATCAAAGAACATGAAACCAGACATAGAAACATATACACTTTAACTAAGCATTCAACACTTTTGATTTTCAAAGAAAATAACGCCCAATATGAAACCATTAGCAAATTAGTTATAAGTTTAAGAAAATAAATACAATGATGAAAACAGTAGCTGGAACTGGAAACGGATCAAAGAAGAAACCGGCATGTTCTTCCTAAATGTACAGTTAAAAATTCTTACAGGTGTAATGATTGTGGAATTTACATATTTCTTTAAACTGCACTTTAAATCTACAAACATGAACATGTTATGTAGGTCTGATGATAAGAAAACCTGACATGTTTCTCTCACTGTTTGTCAGGTAGTGCTTTGGTATTAACTGCAAGTGTGTTTATCTCAAAGACCATGACTGCTTCTGTCTAAATGTATTTGGGAAATCGAATTAATTCCACTGATAAAACTGGACGTAAACAAAGCTTCAGCTTCATGTGTTGTTTTAAACTTACGAACATTGTGCTAATAATTTTCAAGATTTTTCAACACTTTGATTTGGGCCAATAGATATGATTATCATGCCTAGAACAGAAAGCTGAAAAAAAAAATCTTAAAAATTAACAACAATCTGTTTTCTACAAAGAGTAGAAAAGTTGATGTGCTCACAATCATAGGCCCTCTATCAAAGTAAATCTCAAAGTTTGGAGATGTGGTAACTAATTTCATACCTTTGCTTTGGATTAAGCACATAGGGCAAAGTACACTGACCTGATAGCCGTAAAGATTTCTTCCAGCATGTCCTCATCGAAATCCTTTCCTCCATTCACATGGGACACATTGTGCTTAAATTGCTGAAAGAAAAATGCACATTTTTATTTTCTCTCAACATACAGTAATTCAAAATTGAAAAACCAGATTTCTACCAAATAGGGCACTTTGCATTCCATTTTACTAGCATACATACCTATCAAACTGGTGCAAGGCATGACCATATGCCGACTCACGACTGAATTGTCCACTGGCTCTAAATTTCTTTCAGTCACTCAAATTTTCGATGGGAGACCAAACTCCATACTTCTTTCATTGGATGGTTGATCAGACATACAACCAATGAGCCATAAATTGCCTTAAGAGCCCACATTCCATCAATTTTGACCTGATGATGGTGAAATGCAGGTCCTAACTCTGGTGAGCAAGAATATTTGCATACATGAGCTACAACATTTGCACAGATCAGCACAAAACTGCACAGATGAGCAAGGAAATTTGCACATATGAACAAAAAATTGCCAAGGTAGTCAAAGAAATATGCCAACTGCGCACAGCTGGGACTATCCTGTGTCTGTCACATGTCATCCTCCACTTGTGCCATCAGTATCATTAAGAGATTCTGATCCCAATCTTCACAAACTGTTCTTAAGTGACAGCCTCCTGAGAAGCCCCTTCCTGGGAGTGTGACAGTTGAACCAATATTGTCCACAAAATGGGACAGTCACTCCTGATGCGACTACACTGGAACCAACAGAGCCACCTGGGACCACACTGGAGCTAAGTGTGTATATGCAGCAAGTAGGAAGATGCATGCTCCCTAATCTCCCCCTCCTCCCACCCTGACTCCTGGGGCTTTGGGGATCACAAATCGCTGGGTTCGCACTGGACCAGGGTTGAAATACTGAGAACAAATCGTGCTGTGCACTCATGCTCTTTGCTGCTGAAGATGTCATCAAGGTGAGTGTATAGAGTACGCAAGTTCTCTCACATTTACTTGCACCTCAGCACCAACACAGCGCAGACCAGTCGTTAGTCCCAACTCACACTTGCAACTTTGTGCAATATGACTCCCAATAGGGACAAAAAGAACAGAGGATGTAGGAAAGGGGGGTGGGGGCTGGTAGAAGGTGGGCTGGGGTAAGTGATCAGAGATGTTGGATTGGGACCTTTGCGGTTGCTGCTAAGACATTCGTCCAATGAAAAATGCCATTGCCTTTTCCAAGCCCTGTCAGCTTTGAAGAGCTTGATGTTCCATGGAGTTACAGTTGGCCACACCTCTTCTCACATCGCTTCAAGAATGGGCACTGCTGAAAGATGTTTAGTCCCCCTGACTGTTGGGGTAAGCTGGTGATGCAATGGGCATAAAATTCAATGTTCATATGTACACTGAGCTGGTTGTAGCCAGTGAGGAAACTCACAAAGATCCCTTGCTTCTCTCTTGAAAAAAAAAAGAAATTTTACTAATAAAAGTACTTTCACAAAATATTTACCTGTCTAAATACTAGGACCACTTCCTTGCTTGTTGGGGAAAAGGTGCGAAAATTATGCTAGTTAAGTAGAGTGGTTTCAGTATGGTGCAATTCAGAGAACTCACCAAGGGCAATCTCTCTTCCGGTCTAACCGACTATGGAGGCATGATCAGCTCCCAGCTCTCTCAATATCATTTTCTTGAACCTCAAGTCCAGGATTTCAATCATATGGTAATGTTCCATGTCAAATTGGAATTAGTCTTTTGTTTGGATTGTTAAGGATGAGAAAAAGGGACAGTTGTCCCTTTCTGTCAGCAACTTTAGGAATTATTCGATGATTCTGCCTGTGCCTGATGTTTCTCTCCTAGTGCACGAGGTTGTTTCTTTTTGTGTCCTTTTTTCACCAGCTTATCTGCCTTCTTAATTCCAAAGATCCTGAAATGGCAGAGACTCCCAGAAAGACAGCTCTTCCAATTCCACTGAATTACAGAAGAGCTTCGGTTGGGGAGCTTGCCAATCTACTGTGTTTCTAAAACAGAAAGAGCATTAGAAAGTATGGCCAGTTGGCAACATGGTTCAGTCAATGCCTGAATCAAGGAGCAAGTCTGCATAAGATCTCTTCCTGTACTCTGTTGTTTGTGCAGTGTAGAGCGGAAGACTTCTCCCTTTAGTTGCTTCTACGTTCTAGCTCCTATCTTTAAACTAAACTTGCAGAGAGCAATTAACATCTCCAGGGATTTTAAGAACTCTCTACTGATCAGGAGTTTAAGCCTCTCTATGTTGTATCTTAAGAAATCCTGTGTATGAATCGGTCACACATTTACCCTCAGATTATGGCAGCCACATGACAACAAACATGTAATTACTGCAGCCAACAACAACAATAACAAAAGAACTCTCTCTCACACACACACCACACACACACACACACACACACACACACACACACTCACGCACACACACACACACACACACAAGGGTGCACACACACAAGGGTGCAAAACACACACACACACACACACACACACACACACACACACACACACACATTCAAGTCCATCCCACTCACATCCATGGTCATGGGAATGCTTTGTTTCTTGACATTGTGGTTGTGCTGGTCAACATTCAACATGATTATGGCATAGGTCAGTGTGAATGCTGCATCTGTATTGAAGAATGGCTCCCCATTGCTCTTCTGCACACAAGAAAACATTCATGTTCTTTCATTACTGATGCGTCTGCATACATGAAATGTTCAGCAGGAGATGCAAATGCCTTAGTCATGAAAGAATCCACAAAAATACACTAGAATTAGGATTCCAGATACATTGCCAGAAACACAAGAGGTTACAACCATAGTGTATTCATTGTTCAAACCACCAAGGTCTTTTCCCTTTTACTAATTAGTCCACTTCACAGCTACATTATGACTGATATATTATTTCATGCATGTGTCCTTTGTAGTTCCCTCCCTAAAAATTCACATAACTTTAATGTCTTCTACATCCAAGTCTTTTTCTACATTTTATTCCAATCTTTCGTATATTCTCATACGTTTTTACCAAGCTGCGTGTCTATTTTCCCTTTTTTTTTCCTTTCTCTTTTTTTTTCCTTTTCCCTCTTTTTTTTTTTTCCTTTTTATTTTCCCTTTCACAAACACACTATTCCTTCACAATATGAGTATCATTCCATCTCAGTCTGAGTGCCAGCAGAGAGCTAGCTATCCACTTCAGCCACCACCAGTCATGCATCAAATAAACCTTCCACTGTTGCTGACTTGCATTGGTAATGTTCAATAGAGCCCTTTGATTCAAAACAATGAAAGGACATTCTAACTATACATTGATCTGTACTTGACCCACTGTTTTTCTGGTACCAGGTCATTTCTATTCTATACTATTACTTACTTTGTATTACAGCATG
>CM031596.1:99970535-99973035 GCA_018398815.1 Conus ventricosus
GGGAGAATGTAAGATGATGTGTACAGAAACATGCAAACACTGTTAATAAATATCTGGAAATTATTTTTTTTAAGTTAATAAAACTGTTGATCAGGTCATTCTGTTTTCTATTCATTTTGTGTGCATAAATGTAGAGGTGGGTGGGTCGGGGGGGGGGGGGGGGGGGCGATGGGGTGAAATGAGATCAGGTATTGAGCACTTTCTGGAACAGCTGAGGAACAGTTGTGGAAGTAACGTGCATTTTTTTTTTTTTTTTACTTATTTAGAAAACATTCTACCTGTGAAGTAAACTCAAGGAAGCTAACGATGACGTGTGAACCCACCTTCACTTTAAGGATGAAGTTATTCCACTGCGTATGGCGATATTCCACATGTTTCTAGTCGTTTCTGCACATGGCATCTTGTTAAAGTTAGCGCGCTTAACAAATATCCTGACGTTATCATCATCATCATCATCATCATCATCATCATCATCATCATCATCATCATCATCATTATTATTATTAAAATTATTATTATCATAATCATGACTATTATTACTATTGTTGTTATTATTGTTGTTATTGTTGTTGTTGTCGTTGTTCTTTATTGTTGTTATCACTACTACTACTACTACTACTACTACTACTACTACTACTACTACTAGTAGTAGTAGTAGTAGTAGTAGTAGTAGTAGTAGTAGTAGTAGTAGTGGTAGTATGGTGGTGGTGGTGGTGGTGGTGGTGGTGGTGGTGGTGGCGGTGGTAGTGGTGGTGGTAGCAGTAGTATTGTTGTTGTTGTTATCATCATCATAGTCGTCGTCGTCGTCGTCGTCGTCGTCATAATTATGATTATTGCTATCATAATTTTTATTGTTAATATTATTCTCATTATCATCATCACCATCATCATTATTATTGGCAGAAGTATCCCCGGGAATAGACATAGAGGAAGAAGTACAGTACACCATACCCTGCGTAGCCATCTGCTCTCTCTACATCCGAGGTGGATTTGGAAGTCACAAACAACCCTCTCTCGCCGAATCCACTCACTTCTTATTTTTTATTGATTTATTTTCTATTTTTCATTCCTTTTGTTTGTTTGTTTGTTTTGTTTTGTTTTTTGGTAACGTGTCAAATGACTGTACAAGACTCATGTAAAACTGAGATGACATACTCCAGAATCCCCCCCCCCCCCCCCCCCCCCCCCCCCCCCCCCCCCCCACCTTATCTAAATCCATTCCTCGGGGGGTAAATCTGGCGGTAAGCTGGAAAAAAAAATAAAGAGAAAATCCCCGGGGGTTGATTTTGACATGTACTGAATTTACACCTGTACTGCCCAGAGAATAGCTCCATTATGTGACATAAATGCCCCCTCCAATCCTCATCCCTCAACACCTTCACACACACGCGCGCGCACTTTCCCTATACCCCAAAGGTGAATCTGATATCAGCAGAAACATCTTATGGGACCTGGGGCCGGAATAGCTCAGTTGGTAGAGCGCCGGACTCGTGGTCCTGGGGTTGAGGGTTCAAATTTCGGTACAGCGGGATTTTTCCCTTGGAGTTAACATTGGTTCTGACTCCATTCCCCATACAGTCCTTCGAATGAGACTATAAACCGAGGTTCCGTGTGTGAACGCACGCACAACATCTTGCACACACGTAAAATCCCATCACCAACTTTCGGAAGAGAAGGCCAGTTTGGCCGTTGGTATGGATGACACGTTAACGTTACATACAGCATGCACCTCCCCGAAGATAGAGTATGGCTGCCTCAATGCCGGGATAAAACACGGTCATACACACAAAACTCCACTGCCTGTCTATACAGGGAGTGTCCGCAGGAGTATCAGCCTGCGTACGCAGAAAGAAAGGAATTTTATGGGACCAGGTGAAGTAATCATTCCAGTGTATGCCATAATCCCTTACACACACACACACCCTGCCCCCCTCCCCCCTCCCCAATCCCCTTCAACGTCCCTTTTTTTTTTGATGGATTTTCTCAGTTCAATTTTGAAGCTACAGCATCGAGATGATAGTTAATGAAACCTTCAACTCTCAAATCAAGACTTTCAAACCTCGGGCTGTCAGCTTCCCCAATAAAAACTGTTTAAAAAAAAAAAGAAGAAAAAAAAAAAAGAAAAGAAAGAATGACAGAGAGGCAGAGATGGTAGTGATGTTGAGGTGGTGGTGGCTGTAGTGATGTCGATGGTGGTGGTGTGTGTGTGTGTGTGTTGATGGTGGTGGAGGAGGTGGTGTTGATGGAGGTGGAGATGGTGATGTTGATGGTGGTGGCAGTGGTGGCTGATGCCTGTGCTGATGTTCTGGGTATACGACTAGGGTAATGAGGTACTGCTGACGGAGTTGCAGTTGTGGCTGTAGTTCAGCTGCACTAAAAGCAGCGTTGTGTAAACACACACACACACACACACACACACACACACACACACACACACACACACACACACACACAAACACGCGCGCGCGCAGGCGCGCACGCGCACGCACACACACGCAAA
>CM031596.1:99980535-99988779 GCA_018398815.1 Conus ventricosus
TACACAGCGAAATCCCCATCTTGTCACGGGAATGGTACTTCTTCCTTCTTCACATGCGTGGTCTGTTGGCTCGTTCGTTTCCTTGGTTCGCCTGCCTGTCATCAAAGTTGTGCCAAACTACTGAAATGATTTTGAGGAAACCCAGGGTGGTGGGGGGGGGGGGGAGAGATGGACAGTGGCCAAAGACCGAAGCCATTGAAGTTTGGTGCTGATGTCCATTGACGCGTGGATCATCTAGGAATGGTTTCGGGGCGAGGGGGGGGGGGGGGGAGGGGCGGCACGGGATGCAACCTTAGTAAGGATGTGATTGGAGTAGGAAGACACTCTGGAGAGAGCTTGACAGCAGAAGGCCTTCAGAGATGAAATCCTCCTCAGACAAGTGTTTCGGCCCTGAACTGATTACACTCTAGGAGAGTGGGGAGAGGAGGTGGGGGAGGGGGGGGGGACATCCAGGTCATGACTCCCAGGTGTCTTTCTTCTGCCAATTGTTTTCTCTGGCGCTGTCAGGACTCGAATGAAGAACTTTACAGTGAAGGGGGGGGGGGGGGAGAGTCTCAAGGTGTTACCGTTTTAGACGGGTGTCTATTATTATTATCATTGTTATTACTATTGTTATTATCATCATCATCATTATTATTATTATCAGTTATGTTCAGAGTATTTACATAGCTCCTTTCCTCGGCTAGAGACCAAGCTCTAAGCGCTTCACAATCCACACTCTCGGTTACACAACGGGCTGCCTACCTGGGTAGTGCCCACTGAAGAGCTGTCTGCCGGCGCTTCATTCAATCGTTTCCCGCGTCATTCCGTCATAATCATTCACTCAGTTGTCTTTATTCGTTCTTTCGATTTTTCATGCAGGGTGCACATTATGTGTAACGTGTCATCCATACCAACTGTCAAACTGTCTCCCTCTTCCGAAAGTTGGTGATGGGATTTTATGTGTGTGCAAGATTTTAAGCGTACGTTCACACGCGGAACCTCGGTTTATAGACTCACTCGAAGGACATTTTGGGAAATGGACGCAGAACCAATCTTAAGACCGAGGGGAAAGCCCCCCCTGTACCGAAACGGCCCGGCGGAGATTCGAACCCGCAACCCTAGGATCACCAAGATTATGAGTCCGGCACTAAACTATTCAGGCCAGCTGTCTTGCCCACATCGCTGTCAGACATGTGTTGTAGGTTGGGAAATTTAAGCCTGATGAATACCGCTTTTGTTTCCCCTCAACCAGATCCAGGTGGAACTCTTTCCACCAGCCTCTGTCATTGCCTTTGGGGTTCTGGTCCTCTTCTGGTATTCCAGAAAGTTTTGTGAGAACATAGTCTGGAGCCAGAAACCCCCTCGTTCAAACTTCTATGAAAAGGACTTTGGAAGCTAGATTCTCCTGAAGCTGCTGAACAGACTGGCTTGCTTTTCAGTCTTGCAGATGTGAGCTTGCTCCATTCTGCTTACATCCAGCATAGTGAGTTCCAGTAGCATCAGTTAAATGACAAGATAAGTGATTGCTCGTTCTTCATTTTCGTTGACCTGTTGTTTATCGTGCCCGAAGAAGACCTAAGAGGTCGAAACGCGTCGCGTTTTGTCTTGTGATTCGTTTGTTCATGTTTGGCTGATGTATTACATAAACATTTAAAGATTTTGTTGAGATCTCCGCCTGCAGTCGCCTCACTTTGCAACTAGAATCAGTTGTTTTGAATACCCCGAGGGCAGTCGCCTCACTTACAACTAGAATCAGTTGTTCTGAATACCCCGAGGGCAGTCGCCTCACTTTGCAACTAGAATCAGTTGTTTTGAATACCCCGAGGGCAGTCGCCTCACTTACAACTAGAATCAGTTGTTTTGAATACCCCGAGGGCAGTCGCCTCACTTTGCAACTAGAATCAGTTGTTTTGAATACCCCGAGGGCAGTCGCCTCACTTTGCAACTAGAATCAGTTGTTTTGAATACCCCGAGGGCAGTCGCCTCACTTTGCAACTAGAATCAGTTGTTTTGAATACCCCGAGGGCAGTCGCCTCACTTTGCAACTAGAATCAGTTGTTTTGAATACCCCGAGGGCAGTCGCCTCACTTTGCAACTAGAATCAGTTGTTTTGAATACCCCGAGGGCAGTCGCCTCACTTTGCAACTAGAATCAGTTGTTTTGAATACCCCGAGGGCAGTTCCCTCACTTTGCAACTAGAATCAATTGTTTTGAATACCCCGAGGGCAGTCGCCTCACTTACAACTAGAATCAGTTGTTTTGAATACCCCGAGGGCAGTCGCCTCACTTACAACTAGAATCAGTTGTTTTGAATACCCCGAGGGCAGTCGCCTCACTTTGCAACTAGAATCAGTTGTTTTGAATACCCCGAGGGCAGTTCCCTCACTTTGCAACTAGAATCAGTTGTTTTGAATACCCTGGGTGGAGTACAATACGCGGTCATGGGCCACCCTTACTGTCATGGGCCACTCTTGCTGTCATGGGCCACTCTTGCTGTCATGGGCCACTCTTGCTGTCATGGGCCACCCTTGCTGTGACTGGTTTTCCCCATTCTGGAAGGTCTGCTGCAGTGCCCACCAAGTCATCTGTCCACTCCAGGTACTGAGGGCTTGGTTCAGATTCAGAGAACTGGTCCACCTTGCGGAGATACTCTATCGAGTATCCCTCAGGTTAATTTATTTACTTACTAACTCGCTTTATTATAGTTGCAAAGTGAGACGACTGCAGGCGGGAATCTAAACAAATCTTCAATACATGTGAGCGAACCGCCAAGAGACACGTGGACAAACGAGTCACAAGACAAAACACGTTTTGTCTTGTGACTCGTTTGTCCACGTTTCTCTTGACGGTTCGCTAACAGTTATTGAAGATTCGCTTTATTCTGTTATACTTTTATTCATTTTTTTTCCCTCTCTATTTGTTGTCTCCACTATATTTTCATTGCGTGTTGTTTCGTAACAAAACAGGCAGGGGACGCTGCTATCGCGTAAAACTTCCCGATTTTGTTTTCTCTTTTTTTTTCATTTTTCTTTTTCTTTTTTCTTTTTTGTTTGTTTGTTTGTTTGTTTCCACGTGAGTATCATTATTCAACAAGCTTTTGTTCATTTAATGCGACTGGACCATACGATCCTGCAAGTCAATAGAGTCTTCGTTTTCATAGTTCTGTTTCATCGGTTTTGAAACAATACGAGGCTAGGCTGCCGTCAGGCAAGCTATCGGCCACGCTGAAAACAAGAAGTAGAGAGCTGCTGCAAAACATTGGAGCATGCAAACGCGCGCGCGCGTGTGTGTGTTGTATGTGTGTGTGTGAGCGCGCGCCCGCGCGTGCATGTGTGTGTGTGTGCTTGCGCGCGCGCATGCGTGCGTTTGTGCGTGTGCGCGCGCGCGCGCGCGCGCGCGTGTGTGTGTGTGTGGTGTGTGTGTGTGTGTGTGTGTGTGTGTGTGTGTGTGTGTGTGTGGTGTGTGTGTGTGTGTGTGTGTGTGCTGCTGTTGTTGTTGTTGTTCTTCTTCTTCTTCTTCTTCTTCTTTTGGTTGTTGTTGTTGTTGTTGTTGTTCTTCTTCTTCTTCTTTCTTCTTCTTTCTTCTTCTTCTTCTTCTTCTTCTTCTTCTTCTTCAGTTTAAACGTCTTCCCACTTAATGTGATTACAGACAGATTGTGTAATGGTGTGTGTGTGTGTGTGTGTGTGTGTGTGTGTGTGTGTGTGTGTGTGTGTGTGTGTGTGTGTGTGTGCGTGCGCGCGCGCGTGCGCACGCGCTGTGTGTGTGTGTATGCGTGCGTGCGGTGTGTGTGTGTGTGGGGGGGGGGGGGGGGGGGGGGGGCGGGCAGTCGGTCGGTCTATCTGTATGAGCGTATGAATGTGTGTGAGTGTATGCATGTGTGTTTATGTTAGTGTGTGCGTGTGTGTATGTCTGTCTGTTTGTGTTTCTGTGTGAGTCTGTGTGTCTTTCTGTATTTATTTGAGTATGTGCGTGCGTGCGTGCGTGCGTACGTGTGTGTGTGCGTGCGTGCGTGCGTACGTGTGTGTGTGTGCGTGCGTGCGCGAGCGCGTGTTGGTGTGTGTGTGTGTGTGTGTGTGTGTGTGTGTGTGTGTGTGTGTGTGTGTGTGTGTGTGTGCAAATTAGCAGTAATGCTTCATAGTATCTTGTGAGTAATAGGATATTAAGCACCTCATCAGTCAATATGTTGTTTTTTCTCAAGAGAAAGAAAACGCCCATTCTCTCGCTGTATGATGTCACACACACGCACACACACACACACACACACACACACACACACACACACACACACACACACACACACACAACACACACACACACACATACTCTCTCTCTCTCTCTCTCTCTCTCTCTCTCTCTCTTCTCTCTCTCTCCACACACACACACACACACACTATATATATAATATATATATATATATAGAGAGAGAGAGAGAGAGAGAGAGAGAGAAGAGAGAAGGAGAGAGAGAGAGAGAGAGAGAGAGAGAGACACACACACACACACACACACACAATTGAGAAAAAAAGGCAAAAAAGCAATGTAAACAAATAAAATCCAATATTTCGACGGCTGCTTTTTTAAAGCACACCCCTTGTATCACGTCAAATGTAGGACCAAAGCCCTTTTTGGCCCCCCCCAATTTTTTTTAAAAAATTTTTTTTTTTTTTCCCCCCGCTGTTTCCTCCCCCCCCCCCCCCCCCCCCCCCCCCCCCCCCCCCCCCCCCCCCCGGGCAAAAAAAAAAACCCCCCACCCGACCTTTTCCCCTTTTTTTCCTTTTTTAAAAAACCCCCGGGAAAAACCCAGGTTTTTTTCCCTTTTTAAACTTTGGGGTTTTTCCCTTTTTTGTTTTTTTTTTTTTCCCCCCCCCCCCCCATCTTTTTTCCTCCCTCCTTCCCCCCCTTTCTCTCCTCCTTTTTTTTTCCCCTTTCCCCCTCCTTTTTTCTCTCCCCTTTTTCCGTTTTTAAATTTTTTTTTTCCCTTTTCATTATCCCTGGCCCCAATTTTTAAATATTTTTTATATTTTTAATTTTAAAAAAATTATCTTTTGTTTTATATTTTTTTTTTTAATTTCATTTTTTTTTAAAATTCCAAATATACAAGCCCCACCCTTTTTCGGAGCATTTTTAAAACAAAAAAAATAAATTCCCACTTTCCGCGGTCCGGGGAAAACCACCAATTCGAAATATGGGTTATATGACCAGGATTATATGTTAGTGAGTTTCCCTCCCTTTTGGAATGTCTTCCCCCTTGGAGAATATAAGCTTACTGAAGCTCATTTTGGAACATTTTTTTTCTTTTTTCCCCTTTCCCCACTCAAATCTGTTTTGGGCAAATCACGCCCTCGGGATAAGCGTACCCCCCCTATTTTAAATCTAAGAAAAGACAAGTTTTGTTTAAAATTAAAATTTTTCTTGCAGTCTTTGCAACCCCAAAGCTGCTCTGTAAGTTGCGGAAGGGGTGCTCGTACTTACCTTGGAATTTAAGTTTGTTGTATTTTACCCCTTGGGGATTCTTTCCAAAACCCCCCCAGCACTTTTTCTTGAGGATTCTTTTTATATTTTCTACTTTTCACAAGAAAAGTAGCTTTTTTTTGTCTTCATGTTTTTTTTTTTTTGTTCTTAGAGGCCCTTGGTTGGTTTTTTTTAAAACTAACAAACAAACTACAGTTTCACACCCCTTTTCGGGGTTTGCATTCTTTTTAAAACAAAAAGGGGCGGGGATCAATTACCCATTTCCGGGGTCACTGAAAAACCACCAAGTTTCAAATATGGGTATTACCAGAGTTAATGTTAGTGAGTTTCCCCCCCTTTTTGGAGGAGTCCTCCCCCTTGGGGAGAAAAAAGCTTACGGAAGGCTCATTTTGAAAAGCATTTTTTCTTTTTTTCCCCATCCACCCACCAAGCACAATGTTTATTAGGCAAATCATCTGCCACTGCAGGTAAAAAGGGGCTTCTCCCCCTTTTTCTTCAATCTAAACAAAGGCAAGTTTTTGTTTATAATTCAATATTTCTTGCAGTTTTTGAAAACACCAAGCGCTCGAATTTTGCGGGAACGGTGCCGGTTTTACCTTTGGGGAATTTATTATTTTTGTTGTATTTTAGTCCCTTGCGGATTCTTTCCAAGAACGGCCCCAGCATTGTGTCTTAGAATATCTTTTATTTTTCTACTTTTCACAAGAAAATTAGCTTCTTTTGCTCTTTCATGATTTTCTTTTCTTCTTAATAATAATAAAATACTTAATCCCCTATTCTCGGCTAGGGGCCCAAAGCTCAAAGCGCTTACAATCAAACTCGTTTACACAACGGGCGCCTACCTGGGGGATTCCGACGAGGCTGCCCCCTGGCGCTTTTATTTTAGCGTTTCCCCCTGTCATCCATTTATACCCTTCAATACACACTCATTTTCCTTATTCCTTTATTCTTTCCATTTTTCCCCGCAGGTCTGCAGTAACGTGTCTCCATACCAACGGCCCAAATGGCCTACTCTTCCGAACGTTGGGGATGGGATTTTACGTGTGGCAAGATGTTAGCATGCGTTCAAACCCCCAAACCCGGGTTTTTAAATCCTTCGAAGGGCTGTATGGGGAAAAGGATCAAACCATGTTTTAAATCCGAGGGGAAAAAACCCCCTGACCGAAACGCCCCCGGCGGAGGGTTTGAAAACCCCCAACCCCAGATCACCAAGATTACGAGTCAGGCGCTTAAAACCCAAATGAGTATTTCCGGGTCCCTGGCACCTTTGGTTGGTTTTTTGAAAACCAAAAAACAACACGTATTGCACACCAGCCTTTTCTGGGATTGCATTCTTCTTAAAACTGAAAAGGCAGAGGAGTCAAATTACCACTTTCCGCGGTCACTGAGGAGAAACCACCAAGTTTCGAAATATCGGTATATGACCAGGAGTTATATGTTAGTGAGTTTCCCTCCTATTGGAGGATGTCTCTCCCCCTTGGAGAATATAAGCTTACTGAAGGCTCATTTTGAGAAGCATTTATTTTCTTTTTTTCCCCATCCACCCACTCAAGCACATACTGTTAGTTAGGCAGAATCATCTGCCACTGCAGGTATGAATGCGTATCTCCCCCTATTTCTTCAATCTAAGACATAGAGCAAGCTTTGTTTATAATTCAATATATATATATATATATATATATATATATATATATATATATATATATATATATATATATATATATATAGTTAAAATCAAATGTTAAAAGGAGTATTAATACTCCTTTTAATATTTGATTTTAACAAATGTACTCCCCAAGGGGTCGAGCACTTTTAAAATCATAAAATCATATATATGATAAAGGCAGGGCGCGTGCATTGAATCTCACGCGACAGTTTCAGTTCTCACCTGAAACTCAACTTATCGACCCAAGGCAACCCAGCCTCCACTGTCTGAGACCCCAGGCCTGTCAGCTGGCTGGCTCCCGCTGATGCTAGAGTTCGGTGCCAGAGCAATGAACTGAACTGTGTCTACACCCACTAAGCAGGTACCGCAGACCCAGAGTCAGATTTCACCTGGCATCATCATCCACATCAGCTGACAGATGATTTTCCTGCTGCTCCGCACCCCCCCCCCCACCCACCCCCCCCCCCCCCCCCCACCCCCCCCCCCCCCCCCCACCCCGACTCCTTTCCTTTTTACACCGTACAGGTTTTTTTCTTTTTGTCATGAGTCCGGGCCGAATGTTCTCGAGCATTTAGACAAATTAAGGGTAGTTGCTGTTGTTGAGAGCACGTTCCTTGGTCTTCAAGTGTGCGAATTCAGGCATCACCAGGGGGGATACCCCGAGTCGTATACTGAAGGAGGGAGAGTACTGGGAAGTGTTTCGCATGTCCGAGGATAGTGACAAGGAGTTGGCGACTTGCCGGTCCTGGGTTACAGGAGTGTCCAGTCCGACCACTGGCTGGCTATTCACTGGGCTCTCCAGTGGGCCGGACAGAAAGGCAATCGTGTCAGTGACCGTCACGGGTAGGTGACCGTCAGCCTGCAGGCAGAGTACAGCGACCATTCAGTCGTCCTTGTTCTGAGGAATGAATGGAAGGCTGCGGCCTATCGAGTGGTTTGCGCCTTGTTGTCTATAGAGGTAGTAAATACTTGAAGCATCAGTCATGGCTAGTAGAGAGGTCCAGGCTGTTAGTTCAATGGGTAGCTTGGGGGAATCGAACATGAGTTTGAATAGGAGGTTATGCATTAACCACTGGGTGCCCAAGTCTTGTTGCGCTAGCAGCTGTGGTAGTATGAAAAAGGATGTC
>CM031596.1:99997373-100019873 GCA_018398815.1 Conus ventricosus
GATCTCTTCAGCATGAAAAAAAACAAAAAAACAAAAAAAAACCCCCACACTTAAAGACTGACTCGACCATCCACTCAATCAAATGATGACATTATATCTTACTGATCTCTTCAACATGTGATGAATGATAACATTCATTCAGATATCTCTTATAATATCTTCAGTTTCACTATCCTTCATCCGCTAATTTTCAATGCTTCTGCGATGAATTTCGCAACTGATTTTATTACAAGTTCATCATCTGATGATAACACGTACACCAGTGACATTTTGTCTTTTCGCTATATCTAACTGGAAAAATGAACAATTTGTCCGCACTTCATTATAAGCTGTACAGTGGAAGAGAGAGAGAGAGAGAGAGAGAGAGAGAGAGAGAGAGAGAGGAGGAGAGAGGAGAGAGAGAGAGAGGAGAGAGAGAGAGAGAGAAGAGAGAGCAGCACAAGCAGAGGAGAGGTGAAGTGCTCATTAAGATGTTTATAGAGGTCAACGATGGTATTGCTTTCTCCATGAAAATGGATCACCCTCTGGCTGGTGGCTGTTCTTTCCTTGACAGCTTGTCTATATGTCACTATGTCTGCATGTCACCGTGTCTATATGTCACTATGTCTGCATGTCACCGTGTCTATATGTCACTATGTCTGCATGTCACCGTGTCTCTTTGTCGCCGTTATACTTTCTACATGTCTAACCCTAATCCTAACCCCAATTCTAATCAAAACCTGACCCTGAACCAAACCCTGTCCAAACCCTAACTCTAAGCCCAACACATGAACTCGGTAACATAGACACGTTGAAATATAGACACGGTGATATATATATTATATATATATATATATATATATATATAATATATATATATATATATATATATAATATATATATATATATATGTGTGTGTGTGTGTGTGTGTGTGTGTGTGTGGTGTGTGTGTGTGTGTGTGTGTGTGTGTGTGTGTGTGTAAAACTCTCATTGAAACGAAAAGGTGATATAGAGACACCGTGACACAGAGACACTGTGTTACATAGACATGGCAACATAGAGACACAGTGACATATAGACACGGTAACATCAAGGCACAGTATCACATAGATGCGGTGACCTATAGACACGGTAACATCAAGGCACAGTATCACAGAGATGCGGTGACCTATAGACACGCTGACATCAAGGCACAGTATCACATAGATGCGGTGACATATAGACACGGTAACATCAAGGCACAGTATCACATAGATGCGGTGACCTATAGACACGCTGACATACAGACACGGTAACATATAGAAACCTCACTAAAACGAAAGATCGCTTGCAGACACAGTAGCGTGGTAAGGTAAGGTAACGTTGTTTATCGCCCAGCCGACCGCAGAGGGCCATATCAGAGCTGTCAGTGCGTTGAAGCTAACTCAAAAGTCATTCACAAAAACAAAAAAAATAAAAAAATAAAAAACAAAACTAAAAAAATAAATAAACGTCATTCACACAACTCTTTAAAACATACCTTACAAAAACACACCGGGAAACGGTAGCGAGGAGTCACGGTGACGCAGACACAACAACATGCAGACGCATTGACATTTAGACATGGTGGCATATATAGCAGACGCATACAGCTGCCACGCTCTCTTAACAACCAACAACACCATTCTTTTCATCGCAGCTTTCAGTTTTGATTACCCAGGAGGCTGCAATGTACAGCTTATTCAGAAGGAGTTTCAAACAACAAAACAGTGTGGTCTGTTAGAAAATAAACAATATGACGATCCAGTTGAATCAACGCCTCTTTATTTTCGGTGTCGTTAGTGTTGTGTATCTTGCCTGAAGAAGACCCAAGAGGTCGAAACGCGTCGTGTTTTGTCTTGTGATCGTTTGTCTACGGTTTCTTTTTTTTCTTTTTTTTTCTTTTTTTTTTTTGCGGAGCTTTATCAATATTTGTTCTTTCAAATTTGTTTCAATACAATGATGCCAGGTGTGAACATCACACCATGTTTTCCATTCTTCATTATTTCTAGAGTGCATTCGTTAATGAACAGTAAACAGGACAGGACTGTATAACTTTGCTTGTTAGCACACCGGTCAGGGAGTCAGAGAGAGAGAGAGAGAGAGAGAGAGAGAGAGAGAGTCGCCGGATTACAAACTGTTACAACGAACCGATTAACCCAATAACCAACAGCGAAACAACGAGGCAAACAAAACGATGGCAATCAAGGCAGATGAACATGGCGGGCAGGAAGGAAGGAAGAAAGGAGGGGGGGGGGGGGGGGGAAAGAAGGAAAGAAGGAAGGACGGGAGTGTGAACACAACACCCGGTCAGACGTAAAAAGGGATTAAAGAGACAACTCCCAGCGCGCATGCGCCGCGGTATCAAAGTCGGCTCAGTTCCGGGACAGGCGGCCCGAGGGAACAATGAAGAATGACGGAGATGTTCTCTGCGGGGAGTCTACGTGTCTTCACGCTGTTTGCTCGACTTACCGGCCTTTCCGCTTGTCAGTAAGGACACTGGAAGCAAGGACTGAGCAATCACTCACTTGTACAACACTTTCTTTTTTTTTTCTTCCTGAGTAGAAATGGGTTAGAACAACAACAAAGTTACAAAGAAAAAGGAAGGCAAGATAGAAAGATATGCCCTCCGAAGGTTTCGCGGCTAAGTGTCTGGAAGAGTTCTTGAACAAGATGTCAAACTGTTCAGCGTTTTGGTTTATTGAACCATACAGAAATCACGCATATGCATGAATACTACACGCACGTGCGTGCGCGCGCGCGCACACACACACACACACACACACACACACACACACACACACACACACACACACGCACGCGCGCGCACACACACACACACACACACACACACACACACACACACACACACACACACACACACACACACACACACACACACAGTGGCGGCGGAAGCTGTCCAGGATTAGGGGGGGCAATGGATATTTCAAATCATTGAACTTCGACAATCACAATATTGCAATGCTCGATTTAAAAAAAAAATCCAGCATGCAATATTCAGTTTACACACACACACACGCACGCACGCATGCACGCACGCACGCGCCCGCGCGCGCGCACACACACACACACACACACACACACACACACCACACACACACACACACACACACACACACACACACACACATATATATACTTGAAATACACTTTGTATAGCTGGACATTAGGCACCGTAAAATGCAGTTACTAAGTCACGATTGTCACAGTCTGTACATTAGCAGGTTACACCAACAGCTGGGAGGTTACACCTTTACACATTTAATTTTCCGAAGTAACTTTGACGTCGTTCGTTTCTGCAAACTAACTCGGAAAAATATTTCAGCGAGATTGAGTTGATCAACCTTGTCTTTGAACACATGCATAATGAGACAGTTGTTTAGGCGCTCCTGAGTCATAGTGCTTCGGAGGTATGTTTTGACCCGCTTCAAGGCAGAAAAACTGCGTTCAGCTGTTGCAGCTGTAACTGGAATGGTCAAGTACAGCCTGATAAGTTTGTCTACCTCACTCAAACATTCTTTTAACAGTGTCAGAAGCTGTCAGTTCTTCTAGCAGTGCCTCAAAGATGGACTTCTTCTTGTCCCCCAGAGCATGTGGAAGGATGGCCAACTGTCACACACACACACACACACACACACACACACACACACACACACACACACACACACACACACACACACACACACACCACACACACACACACACACACACACACACACACACACACACACACACACACACACGCGCGCGCGCGCGCGCATGCACTCTCTCTCTCTTCTCTCTCTCTCTCTCTCTCTCTCTCTCTCTCTCTCTCTCTCTCCCGCGTCTCCCTGTCGCTGTCTAAAACACAGACACGCACAGACACACAGACACACACAAACACACACAGACACATACAGACACACACACACACACACACACACACACACACACACACACACACACACACACCACACACACACACACACAATTACACCACTCCTAGACATGCCCTTCTTTATGCCAACGTAACAGTTACACCACTCCTAGACATGCCCTTCTTTATGCCCACATAACAGAATTACACCACTCCTAGACATGCCCTTCTTTATGCCAACGTAACAGTTATACCACTCCTAGACATGCCCTTCTTTATGCCCACATAACAGAATTACACCACTCCTAGACATGCCCTTCTTTATGCCAACGTAACAGTTACACCACTCCTAGACATGCCCTTCTTTATGCCCACATAACAGAATTACACCACTCCTAGACATGCCCTTCTTTATGCCAACGTAACAGTTACACCACTCCTAGACATGCCCTTCTTTATGCCAACGTAACAGTTACACCACTCCTAGAGAAGCCCTTTTTTATGCCCACATAACAGAATTACACCACTCCTAGAGAAGCCCTTCTTTATGCCCACATAACAGAACTAAGCCACTCCTAGAGAAGCCCTTCTTTATGCCCACGTAACAGAATTACACCACTCCTAGAGAAGCCCTTCTTTATGCCTACATAACAGAATTACACCACTCCTAGAGATGCCCTTCTTTATGCCCACATAACAGAATTACACCACTCCTAGACATGCCCTTCTTTATGCCCAGGTAACAGTTACAGCACTCCTACAGATGACCTTCTTTATATCCACATAATATGATTACACCATTGCAAGACATACCCTTCTTTGTGCCCACATAATACGATTACACCACTGCAAGACATACCCTTCTTTATGCCCAATGTACAGTTACAGCACACCTAGAGATGCCTTTCTTTATGTCCACATTATATCATTACACCACTGCAAGACATACGTACCCTCCTTTATGCCTACATAACACAATTATACCACCCCTAGAAATGCCCTTCTTTATGCCCACGTAACAATTCACCACTCCTAGACATGCCCTTCTTTATGCCAACATAATACAGTTACACCACGCCCAGAAATGCCCTTCTTTATGCCCACATAATACAGTTACACCACGCCTAGAAATGCCCTTCTTTATGCCCACATAATAAAATTACACCACTCCTAGAAATGCCCTTCTTTATGCCCACATAATGCAGTTACACCACTCCGAGAAATGCGCTTTTTATGCTCACATAACAGTTACATCACACCTAGAAATGCCCTTCTTCATGCCTACGTAACAGTTACACCACTCCTAGACACGCCCTTCTTTATGCCCACATAATACAGTTACACCACTCCTAGAAATGCGCTTTTTTATGCCCACCTAACAGCTACACTACTCCTACACGTGCCCGGCCTTCTTTCTGCCCACGTAACAGTTACAGCCATCCTAGACATGCCCTTCTTCATGCCCAGATCACTGTTAGAGCACTTCTAGACGTGCCCTTCTTTATGCCCACGTTACAGAGAAACAGTTTTGTTACTCAGAGACATAAATCAGGCGTGGCGTGGGGAATTCCCAACTGGAATGGGCGAAGCTTTGTTGGGAAAGGAGAAACTAATGCAGGCTTCGCTGAGACCAAGAAATGTATGGAACTAATGAGTCTTGTATGAACAAGTTTTGAATGGCACGTAATGAACAAATGGGAGAACAAAGTCATGTTTTATCAACGGTCGCGGTGCAACGGACAACAGAATTAACCGTAGTGGGAATATTGGCCAATGTGATGCTTCTGCTGGGTAGAGAGACACATGCACGCACGCGCGCGCACAAACCACACTCACACTTACCTATCCACATAACAAGACAAGCGCGCGCGTGCGCGAACACACTCACACCCACACCCACCCACCCACCCACACATATACACACACACACACACACGCACCCACACACAGGCGCACACATACACGCACACACATACAGACAGACACTCACATACACACACACACACACACACACACACACACACACACACACACACACACACACACACACACACACACACATCACGCATGCACACGCACGCCACACAACACTCACGCGCACACACACACACACACACACACACACACACACACACACACACACACACACACACACACACACACACACACACGCGCGCGCGCGCGCACGCACGCACGCACACACACACACACACACACACACACACACACACACACACACACACACACACACACACACACACACACAAGCGCGTGCGCGTCTGTGAACATACAAATAAAACACTATCCCAGGGCGGAGGGAGAGGTGGGTGAGATGAGAAGCAGTACAGAGGCAAGACCAGCACAAATTAATGGGAAGAGAACGAAGAATGTGAATGTAATTGTCAGAATTGACAAAAACCTTCAGCTAAAGGGAAAAAAATGCACACGATGCATTACTTCTTCCCCTCGTGATGCTTAATTAGTCAGCCGGTGTAACAGGCTGGATTATACCCCTGGCCAAGAATACACCCAGGTAAATAATGGCTCAAGTGTGTGTGTGTGTGTGTGTGTGTGTGTGTGTGTGTGTGTGTGTGTGTGTGTGTGTGTGTGTGTATGCGTTCGTGCGTGCGTGCGCGCGTGTGTGTGTTTGTGTGTGTGTGCGTGCATGCGAGCGTGCTTGCGTGCGTGCGTGCGTGCGTGCGTGCGTGCGTGCGTGCGCGCGTGCGCGCGTGCGTGTGTGTGTGTGTGTGTGTGTGTGTGTGTGTGTGTGTTGTGTGTGTGTGTGTGTGTGTGTGTGTGTGTGTGTGTGTGTCAGATGTGGAGTCAGATCTTGAAATAGTATAATTTTCTTCATTGGCTACCTCAGTAGAGCATACTGAAGAATTATTGAAGCAACATTGATTGCAACTGTTATATAGCTTCAAATTAAACACACATCAATATAAGATTGGGGATATAAAAAGGATCAGGCCAAATTACGACCCGGTATACAACAGCCTTGTCTGCTTTAAAGTTCGCGATCAGAAATTGTCCAGAAGGTGTAAAAATAGCCCCAGTCATATTATACCCGGGGTATAAATAAACCTAACCTGTTTCATACATAGGTATATTTCAGCCAAGGCCATCTTTAACCCGGAATACTCAGGACTATGTATATCCTAGCCTGCGACACAGCTGAAGTTGTTGGTCAGAAACAGCAGTTTTCTATTCTTTCCTACTTTTCTTCAGAATCGATTTCAGTGCATTAGAGCTAAAGTGACGTCACCACATGAAAGTCAAGGATCAGTGATAAATTTGGCGTTTATAAATATTCAGACTGCGCACCCAGCATTTAAACCTATTCTGAAATCTATGCTATCTCTCTCTCTCTCTCTCTTGGTGTGCATGTGTATGCGCGCTTGCACGTGTGTGTGTGTGTGTGTGTGTGTGTGTGTGTGTGTGTGTGTGTGTGTGTGTGTGTGTGTGTGTGTGTGTGTGTGTCTACCTGTCTGTTTATCTGTCTGTCTGTCTGTCGTACGCGAGAGAGAGAGAGAGAGAGAGAGAGAGAGAGAGAGAGAGAGAGAGGGGGGGGGGGAGGGAGAGAGACATACAGGCAGAGACAAAGACAGAGACAGACAGGCAGACAGACAGACAGACAGACAGGTAGACAGACAGACAGACAGACAGAGATTGACTTACTGATAATCTATGCTCTTGAGGGTAAACAGATGAGCTAGAATACGCTTTTTTCCAGTCGGGTTCTTATCTTCTCAGAGACTAATAAAACCTACACACAAATACCATTACACGCCCAGGATTATCTTACAAGTGAACCGACTGTAACAACTAAGTATTGAATAAAGACAAACAGTGAAATATTGAACAGGCAGATGAACATAACAAACATTGAAATAATGAGCCTCGACCTGTCGGTCTTTTTCAGGCAGGAACAAGAACAAACAATGCAAGTAAACATGAAGTGTGTGTGTGTGTGTGTGTGTGTGTGTGTGTGTGTGTGTGTGTGTATGTGGGGGGTGGGGGGGGGGGGCAGGGGGCGCGAGGGGGGCTGGGGGAGGGGGGGGGGGGCAATTGAGGGTGAACGAAACCTCTTTTACTATGACAATGACTGAAAGGGGGAAAGGTTGGGAGAAGGAAGGGGGATGGTGGTGGGAAGGGGGAGATGGAATGAAAAGCATATCTTTTATAAATGGAAAAACTAGGGGGCCGTAATAGCCCAGTGGTAGAGCGCCGGACTCCTAATCCTGGCGATCCTGGGGTTGCGGGTTCGAATGTCCGCCGGGCCGTTTCGGTACAGGAGGATTTTTCCCTCGGAGTGAACATTGATTCTGATTCCATTTCCCATACAGTCCTTCGAATGAGAGTATAAATCGAGATTCCGTGTGTGAACGCACGCATAACATCTTGCACACATGTAAAATCCCATCACCAACTTTCGGAAGAGAAGGCCGGTCTGGCCGTTGGTATGGATGACACGTTACACATAGCATGCACCTTCCCCGAAGTCAGAGTATGGCTGCCTTAATGGCGGGATAAAAAAAAACGGTCATACACACAAAACTCCACTCCCTTTGTTGGGTAGATGGGATGAATCCTTGCCTGTCTCTACAGGAAGTGTCCGCGGGAGTATCGGCCTGAGTACGCAGAAGAAAAAAAATGGAAGAACTCCTATTCTAATGTGCTCTGATTCTATACAACTCAAAGATAGAAAATAAAAACTTGTTAGAAATCTTTCTATGCCGCTGAACGAAAGAAACAAATTACAAGATAAACACGACGCGTTTCGACCCCTTTGGTCTTCTTCAGGCTAGACAAACGACCTTCAAAAGGGTCCAGGATTCTTGTCCTCTCCAAGCATGTCTTCAATCATGGATCAGCCGTGGAGAGTCAACATACGTTCAAGCAGCCTCGTTTTCCTTTCCACGCCCATAATGCATCCAATTTGACAAGATAAATAATTGTTCGTTCTTCGTTGTCATTGTCTTGAAAGTTGTTTGTCTTGCCTGAAGAAGACCAAAGAGGTCGAAACGCGTCGTGTTGGTCTTGTAAAGTGTTTGTTTCTTTCGTTCGGCGGCCTACTAATTTTTCTTTTAATTTTGTTTCAATTTCCGCCTTCAGACTCCTCGCTTTGAAACTGTCATCAACGATTTTAGAACTGCTTTAAGGCCACGATTGCAGATAAGCATGTCTTTAAGTGGTGGAACTGTGTCAATACTACCCGATTCTACGCTACTGTAAGATTTCAGAAGATTTGCTCAAGATATGTATGCATACAGAAATGCTCCGGCATGAATATCAGTTCAAGAGGTACTTGATTCTGCATAACTGATGTATTTGCCCAGATGCTGTTCTGCAAAATGTTTTGATGTGAGTAGTCCATAAAACATCTTGTTAATGATTATGCCTAGAACACAAAAATTATTTATTTTAATTCTTTTATAATTGATAAAAAGAGATGCAATCTCTTAAAGCATACTGCGTGTAGTTGTGAGCAAAACTCAGGCTTACTGGAGTTTAATGACGTGTGATTTATAGCGCATCATTAACGTAACATGTCCACAGTTTATAACATTGCATACACAGAATTAATATTGCATCTGCTTTAATGAAACGCCCTATCACCCCACGTACTCACGCGCGGACGCAAACGCACGCACACACACACACACACACACGCACACACGCACACACACACACACACGCACACATGCACACCCACACACGCACATGCACACGCACACACACGCACACACGCACGCACGCACGCGCGCGCGCGAGGGAAAAGAAAGAGGCAGAAAAAAGAAGTAGAAGAAGGAAATGAGGAAAAAGATAGCAAAAAAAAAAAAAAAAAAAAAGAGAGAGAGAGAGAGAGAGAGAGAGAGAGAGAGAGAGAGAAGAGAGAGAGAGAGAGAGAGAGAGAGAGAGAGAGAGAGAGAGAAGGAAAAAGAGGAAGAAAAGAAAAGGGGCACAAGATATGTAGGACAGGAGAAGGAAGAAAAAAAAAAGATAAAGACCAAACAGTAGAGATAAAAGAATGAGGAGACACAGAGGAGGAAATGATGAACAGGAGTCGACGGAGGAAAAGGATGATGGGAAAAATGATCAAGCGTTTGAGGTGGCCTCAACACTTTCCCTCAGTTCCTTTCTTTCTTCCTTTTTCTTTTTTCCTTCTTTTGATCCTGTCTTTCTTTCTGTTTTTTCCTAGCTTTTTTTCCTCTCGGTTCTTTAAAAGGAGTTCTCATTATACCCGCCATCATTTTCAACTTTTTTTCCCCTTTGTTGCAATAACAGCTGAGCCGCACAAGGTCAGTGGAACCTCGTGTTACCCGATCGTGGAAGGTCGCTGTATTCAGTCCATTTGCGCGCCTTGCCTCCAGGCCAATATTCTGATTACTTTGGCCACGCTGACGCACATCAAAGAGGTTTGAACTTTGAACAACAGAACCCTGTAATGGAATGGGTTTGCGCCGTATTCTGGAATTGGCTTCAACGGGTAACTAGTGGGGAGATGACACTCAGGCAATTGTCGCCTTTGTCTTCAACGTGCCGTGTCATCGCGTGCAGCCTGGAACTGGTGTAAGTGCCATCCCTTATCTATCTTCGTTCATCAGTCAGGATACTCTTGCTACTGTTGCTGCTGCTCTTGCTGTTGTTGCTTCTGCTGATATGCTGCTGCATCTAATGCTGTGATTATTTCTGCTATGTGTATGTCCAAGATCATAGAGAAAAATTCCGTCTGAATTATAAGTCCAAAATTATAGACACGTTTTCAGCCATAATTATGTGTATGTCCAATATTGTAGAGAAATTTTCAGTCAGATGTGTATGTTCAAAATCATAAAGACGTTTTCAGAATATTTGCTGATTTATGTGCTGCTGGAGCTCAGCCAATTATTTTTTTTAATAGGTGAGAAACAAACTTGAGTCCCTGTAAATCACTCTGTTTCGGTTGCCTGTGTGTATGTGTGTGTGTGTGGGGGGGGGGGTGGTGGGGGGTGGGGGGGACAGGATGGATGGGAGTGAAGAAGGGGAGGGGAGAGGTGGAGGATATGGTTGTGGAGGGGGTAATGGGGTGATCCTTAACGATGGCAGTTTCTCAGCAATGACAGAAAGTGCCACCGCTCTAAACTCAGCAGAAAGAAAATGTTGATCAGACTGTCCGAGTTATCTCACACATAAAGATGTCTTCAAATGGTAAAAACCGCAAAACTGAAAAAAAAAAGAAAAGAAAAAAAAAAGAAAAAAAAAAAGTTTCCAGCAATGTTGTCACTGTTAGAATTTTGACGTCTTTCTTAGAAATTGTAATCAGCTACAACAGAGTTTAATTATGATTATTATCTCATGCACCGATAACAGATATGTGAAAAACGAGATGTTACACAAACATTGCAACGTACTAATTCACATTCTAGAAAGTTCAGACAATTCCATGGAATTTTCTCTCAGAAGATATGGACACAACATTGCAACGTACTAATTCCCATTCTAGAAAGTTCAGACAATTCCATGGAATTTTCTCTCAGAAGATATGGACACAGGGATAACTGACTAAATATAGAACTAGGATGGGACTCGCACAGATATAGAGAGCCAAAAATATTAATCTAACACTTTATGACCTGACCATTTATGGTGAATCAAGCAAATAAACCCACATGAGAAAAAACAAAATAACAGCCTTACTTGTTTCCACAATAATAGGCACCAAACAATGCCAAAGCGTTGTAAGTTTGCCTTTGTGAGCAGTATGAAATCATAGTTTATTGTGTTGATTAAAACAAAAAGTGAGAGAAGTTACAAGTGGATACCTCAAACATATTGAACGTCATGTGTTACGTCAATGCAAGATGATGACGAACGTTTGAAACTAGACCGGATAAAATGGTGCTCTAGATGAAAGCTATTCCGTCAAGGGAAGGGTGGAAGTCGTCGCTGTGTCCCGAGGGAAACTGAAAGTAAGCTATGGAGAGGCCCCCGATCCACGGCTCATCCATCTTTCTCCTCCCCCCCCCCCCCCCCCCCCCCCCCCCCCCCCATCCTCCACTTTCCCTTCTTCCGACTCGTGCGACCCACATTTCAACACACGTGAGTCGAACTAGGTGAACTGTCTTTTTCATTTTCTCTCTTATTTTTGTGTGTGGTGGTTTTGTTCCTTTTGTTCAACTCCAGACTCTCTCTCTCTCTCTCTCTCTCTCTCTCTCTCTCTCTCTCTCTCTCTCTCTCTCTCTCTCTCTCTCTCTCTCTCTCTTTCTCTTTCTGAGTGTCTGTCTGTCTGTCTCTCTCTTTGTCTATCTGTCAGTCTGTCTCTCTTTAAATGGATGATGTTTTGTTTAATATAGATAAAGCTGTTTTGCATGTGACGCGTAGTATTACCCCAAATGGTAGTACAGAAGAAGAAGAAGAAGAAGAAGAGGAAAGGTCGGCAAAGCCATCCATGGAATGAAATTTCATACTTTTAATTTGGAACTTGATGAGGAAGACGAGTTTTCGTTTGATTTCATTTTTGTTTGTTTGTTTGTTTTGAAAGTAGTAAAGAGAAGAGTCTGTCGTGCAATTTGTTTGTTTTGTGAAACGAACATTTCTCAGTAACTTTGGTGCGTCTGCTATTGATTTGTGTTTCATGTATATTGTATTCACAGTCTGAACTTATAATGTTTACAGCCTTGCCAGCCATGGGGGAAACAGGAGGGGGGGGGGGAGGGGGGCACCTCATGGGTGTAAGGAAGTTAAAACCGATGTAATTATACATTTTAAAAATGCCAAGCCTAAAAATCAAAGCAAGACAATTGCAAAAACTAAAGGATTTACTGAAAAATAAAACAAAGTATATTAACAATCACGGATCACCGAAATACGAAAGTATAAAAATATGGAATTTCTTTTTTTCATTTTTTGTACTCCCAGTTCTTATAGAACAGGCAGTATTTTAGAATGGGAACGAAGAAATGCTTTGTGTGTGTGTGTGTGTGTGTGTGTGTGTGTGTGTGTGTGTGTGTGTGTGTGTGTGTGTGTGTGTGTGTGTGTGTGTGTGTGTGTATGTGTGTGTGTGTGTGTGTGTGTGTGTGTGTGTGTGTGTGTGTGTGTGTGTGTGTGTGTGTCCGTCCGTAAGTGGTCAAAATGTGTTCTACTCGCTCCAGACAAAACTGCTTAGCCGATCTTTCTGAAAATTAGTAGGTATGTTCATTATGGGTCATGGATAATGCCCGATATTTTAGTTTACCGTTATAGCCGTTACTAACGGCTGTAACGGCCTGTAACTGTTTTTCTTTTTTATGGAACATCACAGAAAGTACTTGGCCGATCTTTGTGAAAATTAGCAGGTATGTTCATTATGGGTCACGAATAATGCCCGATGTTTTAGATTATCGTTATAGCCGTTTCTAAGGGCTGTAACGGCCTGTGACGTTTTTTCTTCTTCATGGAACATCTCAGAAAGTACTTCGTTGATCTTTGTGAAAATTAGCAGGTATGTTCATTACGGGCCACGGATGATGCCCGATGTTTTAGTTTACCCGTTAAGGGCTGTAACGATCTGTAACGGTTTTTCTTCTTCATGGAACATCTTAGAAAGTACTTGGCTGATATTTGTGAAAATTAGCAGCTAGGTATGTTCACTATGGGTTACGGATGATGCCAGATGTTTCAGTTTACCGTTATAGCCGTTACTAACGGCTATAACGGCCCATAACGGTTTTTCTTATTTATGGAATATCTCAGAAAGCACTTTGTCGATCTTTCTGAAAATTTGTAGGTGTGTTCATTATGGGTCACGGATGATACCCGATATTTTAATTTACCGTTATAGCCGTTACTAACGGATATAACGGCCCATAACGGTTTTTCTTTTTTTTATGGAATGTCTCAGAACGTACGTGGCCGATCTTTCTGAAAATTTGTAGGTATGTTCATTATGGGCGACGGATGATGCCCGACGTTTTTGGTTAACCGTTATAGCCGTTACTAACGGCCCATAATGGTTTTCTTCTTTATGGAAAATCTCAGAAAGTTCTTGGCCGATCTTTCTGAAAATTTGTAAGTATGTTCATTATAGGTCACAGATGATGGCCGGTGTTTACCAGAATAGCCATTACTAACGGGTACACCAGCCCAAGACGGTTTTTCCTCTTTATGGAATATCTCACGCGTATTCAGGATAAACGGGGAGTACGTTTATATGCTTTGCATCTTGTTTTAAATTCTAGTTGAACATGGTCATGGAATTCACAGTAAAAACATGTGTGTCTTTGATCGAACACAACTCACTCACTCACTCAGGCCCATAACTACAGAAGTAGTCGGTGGGGAAACCTGAGGACCGCAGACGCAACATCCCTTCTACATCTGTCTCTGTCAGCAGCCGCCGGTAGCAGCTTACGTGTATGGAGTCCGGTCCATTCCTTGATGTTCTCATGCCAGTTCTTTCGCTGTCTTCCTCTTCTTCTTCCGCCCTCGATGGTGCCTTGCATGATTGTTTTGGACAGACTGGTGTGTCGAGTGTTGTGCCCAAACCATATCAGCTTGTGTCTCTTCACAGTTGAAAGGAGAGGTTCCTGAGGTCCAGTAAGGTTCTCAATTCTGCTCCGTACATATTTACTGGTCCTGTGCTCTATCCAGGAGATTTGAAGGAGCTTCCTCAGGCATTTGCTCTCGAAAACCTGGATCTTCCTTTCAGTTTCAGCCGTCAGTGTCCATGCCTCGCAAGCATACAGTACAATGGAGACCACCAGGGGTTTGTAGAGTTTCAATTTTGTGGAGAATCGGAGGTTACTTTTCCACACTCTGTTCAGTTTGGTCATGGCTGCGGTGGCTGTGCCAATACGAATTCTTATTTCTGTTTTGCAGCTTCCATCCTTTGTCAGGGTTGCTCCTAGATATTTGAAGTTTCCGACATCTTCCAGTTGTTCTCCGCTCATGAAAAATGTGGCATGGTCCATGTTCTCGTTGTTTACCATGGTTTTGGATTTCTCTGTACTGACCTCCATTCCATAAGCACCCGCTCTATCAACAAGTCTGTTGGTAAGTTCCTGCAGTTCTTCAGAAAGTTGTCGAACACAGCCCAGTTCTCAATAATGAACAGTTATTTAATGGTAAGTGGTTTATTGCACGGTTTATGCACAATGGAACCTCCTGGCTCTTTAAAAGGTAAGAATGTGTAAACTACGTATAACCAGTATACAGCCCTTGCAGTCTGGGCTGATTTGGAAAAAAAAAATAATGTTGTCAATTTGTGTAAACGATTCCTTTCGACACGGGTTTGTTGACATATCTTTTGGGTTTGGGCTTAACTGTGCAGAGAACTGATATTGTTTTGACAATTCATCGCTTGTGGCATTCTTGGGTAGCTGATTGGTAGCATGGTTGACTGCATTGCCGGTATTACCTGAAATCCAAGCTAAAATAGTATCATTACCATCGTTTTTGAAAGAGTTCGTAAATTCCAATAGCAAAAGATGATTTATTGCGGATGGCAAAGGCCTTCAAATCATAAAGAGAATCAGAGGAAAAAAAATATCTGCTAGCCAGAATTGAAAAACCATTTTAAAAGCCAAAACCAAGGCAGAAAATCATTGGTGGAAACGGAGCATTGGAGAAAAATGTATTTACACAATGGATGGTTCGGAGGTAAAGGACAGAAGGCGACTGAACCAGCACCCTGGTCCGATTAGGGGCCATCAAAGAAAAAAAACAAAGTGTGGTTGTCTAGAAATTGTTCATTGTTCTGCATTGTCGATTTTGTAGGCCGGTGAGCTGATGACAAGTTTTTGTAGCAGGCAAATTCGAAGCAAAGAGGAGTTTTGAACTGCATGGCGGACTGTTTTGAAAAAAAATCAGTCAGGTAGAAAATGTCCTCAAAGTCTGCATCTTGGCACTGGGGAAGATACAGATTTTTAAAGGAAGTATTTGACGACAAATTGAAAAAAAAATGTTGGTATCTTTGAGATGGAAAATGTGGTTGTAGGCGAGATTTAGCGTTCAGGATACAGAGTCAGATCATGTCAGCTTAAGTCTTAGTTGGGAGGGAAAGTTGTCAGTTTAAGTCTGTAAGGGAAAGTTTCCCGGCGTCGACGTGGCGACTGTAGTCAGGGATGGTTCGGAACGCTTCTAGACTAAGTCAGAGCCCTCTGGTAGTGGACAGGGTCCAGCGCTTTCAGGTTGGACAGTCTTGCCAATCCATGAACTATGCAATCTTAGTCTAACTTCGAACGGATCAAGGTTCAAAACAGATGAGGTGCTTTTGTCCTTTACTTTCAGCACCACAGTCTTTGTGACCTGCTACACAGATAATCCTCAAGGCATTTTTTGCAAGAAGTTTTCAGATTTTGAATGTGGGAACAGAAGCTTTATTTTTCTAAGAAAGATTATCTTAAGGAGTTTCACTTTTTTGGCATTTGGAATTTTATATTTTTTTTCTGTTTGGATTTCTTTGTCTTGGATTTCTTATCTAAAGCCATGAAAATGGATACACTGGTTTAGTCGTTCACAATCTAAGGAAACTATTAACCGCTCTCTGCTGGATATTGTTCGCTCACAACTGGAACTGATGTTGGACGCCGACAAAAGTGTTCTCAGGGGCGTAGAGTGCAAATTTGTCGAAAAACAGTGAAGATTCGTAACCCAGGCGAACGGTCTTCCCAATATCATCATTGGTTTTGAAGCAGAAGAGTGCAGGAGATAAGACGCGATCTTGGAGAACACCCATTTCCTGCTCAAGAATGCCAGACAAGGTGGAACCAATGCGAACTCGGGAAGTTCTATCATCCAGACAGTATGGATGAAAACAGAGATGACCACAGAAACCCAGACCTGGATGTAGCATAAAAGCCAAATTTCAACATGGTGTCATAATCCTTTTCAGATAAAAAAAGTTTTGGGGAAGGGGGAGGAGAAGGTGAAGGAGGAATGGGAGGGGGAGGCATTAGCGTTTCCTTGGTTAACAAGGGGCCTTGAAGTGTAGTTTCAAGGCGGATCAGATGGACGACGATGAGAGCCTTTGGTGTCATCTTTATGGAAACCATACTGTTCTTTGACAGCGAACCCGCCAGTTTATGATTTTCACATAAGGCGTAAACCGACAATTTGCTCTGTCACTCTGTGTAAACAGCTTGTCAGTTGAACTGGCCGGTGTTTGAACAGGTTTTAAGTCTTTGCCTTGGAACAGGTATGATTAGGACCTTTTGCCATGGAGGAGGGAAAATCCCCTGTGGTTCAGGTAAGACTAAAGACTTAAGACCGTCTGGAGAAACTTTTCAGAAACATCTGTCAACTGCTTGTAATGAATTTTCTATGGATCTGCTGAAGAGTCTTGTTGACAAAAGTCTGTGCTGACATTCAGAGCTTCTGTCAAAAAGTATGGAGGGTCATCAAAACAAGGAAGGGGAAGAACACTGTTCCTTCCGTTCACCACTTTAAACTAACTGATGCTGTAATGCAGAGGAAAAAGCCATGGGAAATCTACTGGCCTTAACAAATGAAACCAGTTTAACATCTTTCAAAGGTATTAGTACTTGAGATTAATCAAAGTTCAAATTCAATTCCACGTCAGATCTTACAAAATAATCTCTTTCACGTTGAACGAATTGAAATCTATCCATCTGATTTTTGTTCCAAAAAAAAAAAAAAAAAAAAAAAAGACTTCAGCGGGTCCAGACGAAATCCATTTCGCGCTGTTGAAAGATCTTTCTATAAAAAAAAACTTTCTCCAAACTGTTCTGAAGTCCGTAATCAAGGAAAATGGGTGTCTGCATGCCGTTTGCCCGCCCGGAACCGCCCCTCTGGAGTCCGAACAGTACACTTTAGAGACTGATTAATTGTACAGCCGTTTGCCTCCCCCCCCCCCCTCCTCCTCCTCCTCCCACCCCGGCCGAGTAACTCGAATGTTGGGCTACGGTTTGCAAACCTCAGCCGTTCGATGAACGTGGAAAACAATGATGACCAGGGTGAAGATGATGGGACCGTGCTCAGTCTCGACCCTACATCCATCCACCCCTCCCCTCACCGTGATCTACCCGCCATGGATAACCTTTCGAGGGGCAAAAATTTCAGCCATGTCAGGTGAGCGCGTGAGTTATATCAGTGCTAGGATTAAAGATGGAAATACAAAGTTCATGGAAGCAGTATCGTCCACCAGCATAGCTCAAGGAATCTATGGGGCTGTAAGCCTCCCGCCCATGCCAAGATAGTGGTCTCCCCTGAAAGACGTTCAACTCATTTTTAATGAAAGTTATAATGGAGATATATTAATGACTTATTACCTCGCGTCATTACATAGGTACAGTCTGATCGATTATTTCATTATTGCTATTGTTTTCAGCTCTAGCTACAGACAATCAACCATCATGTCTAGCCTACATGATGGAATAAACAAGTAGGGTAAGTATTGCTCCCATAAGAAAACTTAACACAGAGTAACTTTTATTCATGAATGAAAGTTACTCTATGCTAGGTTTTCTTATGGGAGCAAGACTTACCCTACTTGTTTATTGCTTATTGTTTACTATTCCCTGCCTCATTTTATTTTCAACTACATGATGGAAGTCGCCAAGGAGGCAGCGGAGGAGTGGGGAAGGGGAAGGGAAAGGAAGGTGAACAGGGAACAATCCGGGCGGGGATGAGAAAGGGGATTCTTCAAACATGTCCCACAGCCTAAACTGTGCAGCAGGGGATACTTCAGGCTGCAGGGGGACCAGACAGGCTATAACCCTAAACTGTCCAGGACACAGCTTTGGAGTGAGTGGAGATGACAGTTTTTCATGCATTCACTCTCAGCGCTTTTAGCATCATCGTGCTGAACAGATCACGGATCGGCAGGACGGATCCACACCAACATTTAAAGGGTTCGTCAATAGGCCACATACCGTCTTTCCACCGAGGGCCACTAAAACAGTCCAGTAGCTTTTCTGTGTTTTTATTTCCGACAGACACACTCCTCCCAGCTTTGGAGTGAGTGGAGATGACAGTTTTTCATGCATTCACTCTCAGCGCTTTTAGCATCATCGTGCTGAACAGATCACGGATCGGCAGGACGGATCCACACCAACATTTAAAGGGTTCGTCAATAGGCCACATACCGTCTTTCCACCGAGGGCCACTAAAACAGTCCAGTAGCTTTTCTGTGTTTTTATTTCCGACAGACACACTCCTCCCCTCTCGCATGTCTCTTCTAGCCCCCCCCCCCCCCCCCACCACTCCCTCTTCCAGACGTGTGCGACCCACATTTCAACATAAGTCAGTCAAAATAGGTGAACTCCTTACATTGTTTTCTTTCTTATTTTGTGTTCCTTTGTTTCAGCTCCAGACGCTCTCTCTCTCTCTCTCTCTCTCTCTCTCTCTCTCTCTCTCTCTCTCTCTCTCTCTCTCTCTCTCTCTCTCTCTCTCTCTCTCTCTCTCTGCTGTGTGTCTATCCATCTGTCTGTCTGTTTGTCGGTCTGTCTGTCTGTCTGTCTGTCTGTCTGTCTGTTTGTCTGTCTATTTGTCTGTCTCTCTTCCCTCCCCCTTCTCTCTGTCAGTGCCTCTGTCTATCTGTCTGTCTGCCTGCCTGTCTGTCTCTCTGTCTGTCTGTCTGTCTCTCTGTCTGTCTCTCAAAATGGTGAAGATTTTGTTTAATGTGGATAAAACTGTTTTGCGTGTGATGCATGGTGTTACCCCTGATGGTAGTATAGAACGCAACAAAATAGAAGAAGAAAGAAAGAAAGAAAGAAAGAAAAAAGAAAGAAAGAAAGAAAGAAAGAAAGATAGAAGAAGAAGAAAAAAAGAAAAGAAGAAGAAGAAGAAAACGAAAAGAAGAAGAAGAAGAAAGGTCGGCACAGCCATCCACAGAATGACATTTCGTACCCTTGATTTGAAACTTGATGAAGGAGACGAGTTTTGTTTTTGTTGTGTCATTTCTTTTCTTCTTTTCATTTGGAAAGTTGCGAAGGAGACGAGTCTGTTGTGCAATTTGTTTGGTGGTGGTGGTTTTATTTTACGTCTCTCCATCCGGCAGATGATATTAGACGAAAAATACAACAACAACAACAAAAAAACCCACTTAAGTCATTTCAACACATACATCTGCATACACTTATGAAAAAGAAAACAGCATATTAGTTAAGGACCCTCATAATAGTCTAGCTACCTCAGAGCAATTTGTTTGCTCGTTTTGTAAAGTGGACATTTCTTTACAACTTTGGAGCGCCTGTTACTGATGTGTGTTTTATGTACATTCTGTTCCCTGTCAGAACTCATCAAGTTTACAGCCTCGCCAACCACGGGGGTCCACAGTATGACTGTAAATAAGTTGAAAACTAATGTAATTATGCATGTTTAAAATGCCAAGATAAAAAACAATGAATGCAAGACAAGTGTTTAAACTAAAGGGCTTATTGGACACAAAGTATATTAGCAATTACGGATTACCGAAGTACGACAGTATAAAATGTTCTTTAATCAGGTAGAACATGTTTATGGAATTCACAATAAAATGTTTGTGCCTTTGATTGTATACAATCCAGCATTCAATAATAAAAAAGAAAAAACAGTTATTTAATGGGAAGTGGTTTATTGCACGCTTTATGGACCATGGATCCTCCTCACTCTTTAAACGGTAAGAACATATAAAACACATATAACCAGTATACTGGCTGATTTGGAGAAAAAAAATCTTGTCAGTTCGTTTTATTCCATTCCTTTCCACACATATCTGCTGACATATCTTTTGGGGTTAGGGCATCTTTTAAAGGTCACATTACTTCAGAATTATCAAATCTCAAACTCAATTCTATATCAGATAGTTTCGAATCTTACAAATGTCTTTCACGCTGAACGAACTGAAATTTGTCTTTCACACTTTTGTTAAAAGAAAAAGGCTGTTCAGCGGGCCCAGACAAACTCAATTACAAGGTCTTTCCACAAAAACTTTCTCCAAATTATTCTGAAGTCCCTAACCAAGGAAAATGGATGTCCATTCACATGGCGTTTACCCGCCCGGAACCGCCCCTCTTGGGTCTGAACAGTGCACTTTATAGCGACTGACTAATGTACAACATTCCCCCCCCCCCCCTCCCCTCCCCGTTATCCCCCACCCCTGCCGAATAACCCGAGTACGGGACTACGGCTTGCGAACGTCAACCAGTCAATGAACAGGAAAACGATGATGATCCGTACTTTTTGCGTCATCTTGCTGAACGGACCATGGATCCACTCTTGGCACTTTTTGCGTCATCTTGCTGAACGGATCATGGATTCACTCTTGGCACTTTTTGCGTCATCTTGCTGAACGGATCATGGATCGCCAAGACGGATTCACACCAACAGTTAATGGATTTATCAAATGGGCCACATACTATCTTTCAGCAAAGTCACATTGAAAACAGTTCGGAAGCTTTTCTGTAGTTTCTTTCTCTGACAGACAAACCTACACATGGGCGCAAATCGAAACATTCTCCTGTAGGCGGAGGTAAGAAACCAATGGACGCGGATGGACACATACACGACCTTATTCGTGGAGATAATGAGGACAACACTGTGGCCAGTGGTGCCTATAGATGAGATGCTGGTGGAGTAAAGGGAAACGAGCGGTTATGGTCTTTGCTAGGGGAAAGAAATATGGTGTGGAGGACGGCGAGGAACGACCCTCAGGGACATCGTGCGGGCGAAGGCCTCTATGTCTGGTCAATCGTCTTCTGTTTGCCTCATTACTCTCCGTACACAGGAAGTCAATAGCCTGTCTGCCTTCCTGTTGATCTGTTTGCCCGACTTCTGGCCTGTCCGTCCGTCCGTCCGTGCGTCCGTCTGTCTCTCTGCCTACCTGTCTACCCATTGATCTATCGGTCTGCCGATCCATCCGACCATCTGTATGTTGCCTGCCTGGCCGTCTGTGTGTACGTCAAGTCGTGTCACAGGGCATGCTGCATCCTTTCTAGAACCTCGTTAAGTTCAACATAAACACAGTGGTGAAATGGATCATCCTTTGCTGCCCCAGACAGTCTGTGATAAAACGGCAGAAACAGACCTTGATGGATCATAAACAGGTGGGAATAAAGACCTGGGAAAGTATAGACCCGGAAAACACAGGCCTGGGGTGCGGGGAGGTGGGGGGGGGGTTAAACACATGAGGACACAGATCAGGAGTAACAATGACATGGTAGAACACAGACTGGGAAAACACAGAGCTGGTGAAGATTGATAGATGGTAACATGGACCTTAGGAAACATATAGGTGGGAAAACACAAACCTGGTGAACATCGATAGATGGTAACATAGACCTTGGGAAACACAGAGGTGGGAAAACACAGACCTGTTTACATAGATCTTGGGAAACATAGAGGTGGGAACACACAGACCTGTTTACATAGATCTTGGGAAACATAGAGGTGGGAACACACAGACCTGTTTACATAGATCTTGGGAAACATAGAGGTGGGAACACACAGACCTGGTAACATAGACCTTGGGAAACATAGAGGTGGGAAAACATTGACCTGTTTACGTAGACCTTGGGAAACATAGAGGTGGGAAACACAGACCTGTTTACATAGACCTTGGGAAACATAGAGGTGGGAAAACACAGACCTGGTAACATAGACCTTGGGAAACAGAGGTGGGAAACATAAACCTGGTGAACATTGATAGATGGTAACATAGACCTTGG
>CM031596.1:100032373-100034873 GCA_018398815.1 Conus ventricosus
AAGCACAAAGAAAAAGGAAAAAAAGAAGAAGAAACAACGGATACAGAGAGAGAATGCGAATGCGAATGCGAATGATTGCGAATGATTTATTCAGATAAAGGCCATAGCCCATACTGAAGGGGTGACACCCGTAATACAACACACAAGAACAATTTCAGTAAGAAATGGAAAGAAAAAGCTATTACACGTATATGCACTACGCACATTATTATGAATAGACTGTTCGTATTCGCTTTTGAGCTTCATATATGTACATAGCAAGATCAAAAAGGTCATTTTCATTTCTTGTTGCTAACAACAAGTTGACTCTAAAACTACAGGGGTCACAATAATACTTAGCCTTACAAATTTAACTCTAAGGTCACTGAGTGCAGACAGCAAAGTAAAAAATGTATTTCATCTTCCTTTGCCTGATTACACAAGCGACACATCAAATCCTTATCTTTCAGAACACTGTATCTAAACGATGGCACGCAATGTCTGAGACACCAAATCTAAACTTACTCAATGCACTCTTCACATACCTATTTATATTCATTTCAATGTATGGTTCAACCACATGTGCTGTTTTAAAGAGTCTGTATTGTGCAAATCTGTCACTGCTATAGATATGGTCATGCCAGTCTTGCCATCTGCAATCGATCATTCTTTGTTTAAAACATTTCAAAAATCCCGATATACTTTCAACGCCCTGGTTGTCCCAAACATAAGCAAAGCCATAAGAATTTAAGCACTGACGAACATTGGTAGCCCATGTCTTCTTGCCATTACCATCCAACTGTCGCAATGTCTTATAAGCTTTGAATGGTATCTTACTTTCCTCCAACCAGTGGCCAAGCAGATACTGCGAAGGAAGTGGGGCTGGATCGGACACACCCTCAGGAAGCCAGCATCCAGCACCACACGCCAAGCCCTGACCTGGAACCCGCAGGGAAAGAGAAAGAGAGGCCGGCCTCGCAACAGCTGGAGACGAGACACTGAGGCGGAGTTGAAACAACAAGGGACCAACTGGACTGGAATGACCAGAACAGCCCAGAACAGAGTGTGATGGCGAAGAGTCGTTGATGGCCTATGCTCCACCGGGAGCGACGGGCATAAATAAATAAATAATTACTTTCCTCCGTTCTGGTTATTTTCAGCCAATACTTAATACATCTAAAAACAGAATTGATATAAATGTCAACAGAGATTCTGCGTCAGTAACAAACTCCACGACTAGAACTGACATAGCGACTGTGACTATCCCTGTGACTAGTGTTGATACAACGACAACGACTGGGGCAATACATGGCGGTGAATGTGTGACAAGATATTTAGATGAAATGAAAAGTATGACTGACTGTATGAATTATTCACACACCTCTTTTACATCGAGCGTCAATGATCATCAAGCTGACAATGTGTGTCATCGTGTTCAATGTGACGGCAGTTCGTGCAGCGAAACAAACGAGTTAAGCCATGTCGGTCAAAGTGCACGTGGTGTAAAAAATATCAACAAGCTTGTAAATAGTGTGTCATTCCTTCACTGGAATATATGTGGCTTATTTAAAAAAATAGATAATATTGATTTTATTCAGTTTATTTCTACCTTTGATTTTGTTTGTTTAGTGGACACTTTTGCTGAGTCGTTTCAGTCAAACCTTTTTCACGACCATGAATTACTTGTAAAACCGGCCGTAAAATTTACTAAGCAAGGACGGTGCTCAGGAGGACTGGTTTGCATGATACGTAAAAGTCTTGTCCCTTACGTGCACCAAGTGGATTGTGACAGTCTGTATACCATGTTATTCAGATTTGATAAAGACCTTTTTTGCTGTGATAAGACTGTCCTACTTGTTTGTACATATGTACCTCCAGAGAATGCACCCTTCTATACTTTAAATGGGTTTGATAATGGAATTGGAATGTTGGAAGATTGTATTGTTAATAAGTTGTTGTCCTATGATGATACTGAGTTACTGTTCTGTGGTGACATGAATGCAAGAACTTCAAATATTTCTCCAGAAACTGTATACGATGGTGACCTATATACTAACTTTAAGGAAGCAGATAGTAAATATCAAAGATGTTCTCAAGACAGGGTATTGAATCTGTATGGGAAAAAACTGCTTGGCATGTGCACTGTATTGGGATTGACAATTTTAAATGGATTATGTAATGGCGATCTCGAAGGTCGATTCACATACGTTTCGGATACAGGGAGCAGTGTAAATGACTATTTTCTAGCATCAGTAGAATTTTTTGAACGAATGTGTAATCAAATGACTCTGAATGTGATGGAAAGATATGAGTCTGACCACTTACCACTAGCACTGCGTATTGGAATGCAAACTGATCAGTCACATGTCAGTTTTGTTCGTAATATAGATGGTAATCAGTTTATTGTTAGATATTGCTGGAACCAAGACTTCAGTCAACAATTTTATTCATCAATGAATTCACCAAATGTTCTAGAAAAGCTAAATGTCGCTGAAAATCTTATTTCTGCTGACGTGAACGA
>CM031596.1:100044873-100087032 GCA_018398815.1 Conus ventricosus
CTTTGAAATATTTTCCTTATACCCGAGGCCTCGGTTATAAGAAAGTTCTTTGGAATATTTTTCTGATAACTGAAGTTTTATAATTGACCTCAGTGAAGCGCCTTTTCTTCTGTACCAGTGAGCTTGTTCGCTTTTATGTGTTCGGCTGCATATACATGCACCATCTGGGTCGATTTCTGTAGTAAAATCGTCTGTATTAATACATAACCACCTGACCTTGAGTCTATTTTCGTTGATAAGAAATGTTTGCATAATGTCCCTTCAAGTAAAGAACATGAGAAGGCCCGTTTAAATCTGATATCCGTGTATGTATCAGAGGTGTTCAAGTTTTCAGTGCCCATGCATCGTATTACAATATGTACTGTCCATACAGGCCCACGGAGAGACAGACAGACAGACAGACAGGGGGTGGGGGTGGGGGGTGGTGGGGGTCAGAGATGGAAAGGAAAGAGGTGTTAAAACAATTCCTTTCATCAGAGAGAGAGAGAGAGAGAGAGAGAGAGAGAGAGAGAGAGAGAGAGAGAGAGAGAGAGAGAGAGAGAGAGACAGACAGACAGACACACAGATAGACAGACACACAGACAGACACACCGACAGACAGACAGACACAGATTTCGTGTCCGCCTTTACATTGACGTCTTTTTCTTTTAACCCATCACGAGTTTACTGAACGCTGCTCAATCTTGGACATTTCGTTCACACTGAATTGCTGTTTCTTTGTGCATGCACTTCTTTTGCAGCGGGATGGCATGGTGATATATGTCACTGAAACTGAAGAAGCTTTTCTTTTTCTTTTCATTTGATCACGTCGATTTAAACTACAAATACACATATGCCATGTTGTGAATGATCTCTCTCTCTCCTCTGTGCATGCTAGTGCGCACGTGTGTGTGTGTGTGTGTGTGTGTGTGTGTGTGTGTGTGTTTTGAGCGTGCGTGCGTGCGTGTGTGCGCGTGTGTATGTGTGTAGATATGTGCGTGCGTGCGTGCGCGCGCACGCGTGTGTGTATGTGGGTGTGTGTGTGCGCACGCGGATGTGTATCTATGTGCGTGTGTGTGTGCGCGCGTGTGTATGTTCGCGCGCGCGTGTGTGTGTTATGCGCGTGTGTGTTATGTGTGTGTATGCGCGTGTGTATGTGTGAGTGTGTGTGCGTGTATGTGTGTGTGTGTATGTGTGTGTATGCGCGCGTGTGTGTATGTGTGTGTGTCTGTGCGTGCGTGTTTGTGTGTGCGTTTGTGTGTGTGTGTGTGTGTATGTGTGTGTGTCTGTGTCTGTGCGTGCGTGTTTGTGTGTGCGTTTGTGTGTGTGTGTGAAGGGTGTGTGTGTGTGTGTGTGTGTGTGTGTGTGTGTGTGTGTGAATGTGTGTGTGTGTCTGTGTCTGTGTCTGTGCGTGCGTGTTTGTGTGTGCGTTTGTGTGTGTGTGTGTGTGTGTGTGTGTGTGTGGTGTGTGTGTGTGTGTGTGTGTGTGTGTGTGTGTTATGCATGTGGACGATCCAGTCAGCACGTGGACACGAAGGGAACGAGGTGGATGGGGTGTGAGGTGGTGGGGACGTGCATGCATTTGTGTGTTCTTCAATTTAACGTCTATCCACGTTAAGTGATATTAGACAATGTTAGAGGGAAAGGGGGGAGGGGTAGAGGTATTAAGTAATATATTCAAAGGCTTTGAAGAAAAACAGCAAAAGCAAAAATAAAATAGACAACTATGAGCTGACAAAGAACTACTGATCAAAACACTCAATATCGGCTCCAGTTTACAGAACAGAATAAATAGGACTTTGATGTAATGAAACTGCAATTTTACACATCAGTGATAAATCGGATTCAACTTGATTCAGAGAACATTTAGGTAGGGATGGTAGGTAAGGTTTTAAGTGCTCACATTGAAAAAGGATGTGATTATTTGTAATTTTTCCGCCACAAAGGCATGTTATGTTCTTACAAAACTTTGTCTTAAAAGCATTCAATTTGATCTTATAAATCAAAGAAATTATTATCCGTGAATAAGGCAAGCTACATTGATGAGATGAATTAAGTGTGTCAATGTTTATTAGCTGGCGTGAGTGAGTATCTAGAAACCTTCCAGAACTTTTTAGTTTTTTTCTAAATGTTTCCAGCACGCATTTTCTAATAGACTGTATCCCTCATGGACAGACAATGGAATACTGACACATTCTGACCTGCTTGTATTTCTTGCTCCCCGCTTTGCTGCTCTGTCGACCCTCTCATTAAACTGAATACCACAGTGAGAAGGAACCCAGCAGAAAGAGATACTCGTACCCCTTATAACCAAAAAATGTATTAATTCATGAATGTCTGTAATTAAATCTTTTCTTATTGTTGTTGATTTGCTGAGGGCAAATAAACCGATTTTGAATCGACACAAAAGAAGGCCTGAAGTGTTGGTAAGAAAGATCAAGAAGATGAATACAGGGCCATTAAGGAAAGTGCTTGCCTCGTGCTTTTTTCTTCTCCGCCATCTTCTCTCCTGTCATAGAAATCCACAGGCACTCTGTAAAAATAAATTCTAAACTGTTTGATTGGTCTTGTGTACTCAAGAATGGAGACAGGAAATTGTGTAAGTTTGCTAGTTTCTTAATCATGTGCCTGTAGCGTACTTTGCTTTCTGTTATGACGCAGTTTTTTTTCGGCGCGTGTTTTAATAATTATTTTGCGTCACCAAGGGACAAGTTACAAAAACAGTACTGTATGCTCAGCTATGCTCTAGACAGTCAGACAATGGACAATTCTATTGGAACGCTTGTTTGCATATGTCAGTGTTAATCATGAACTACAATTGTGTTTGTGACCTCTGTCATTTATCAGATGTGGGTTTTTTCACATCCTGCATAGCGCCGCCGCGCCGCCCCTCCCCCCCCCCTCTCCCCCCCCCCCCCCCCCCCCCCCCCCCCCCACCAATCCTTTCTCCCCCTCCCCCCGCCGCCCCGAACTTTCCTGTATCCGAGCAAAACCCTCCCTTGGGGAGAGCAAAACGGTTTCTAAGGCCAGTTTTCTTGTAAGCGATTTTTGTATCCGAGTTTCCTAAGTAAGAAAAACACCTCCGGCAGGAAAATTTTTTGCTTTCCAATAACCGAGTTTTCTTGTAACCGAGTTTTTTTATAACCGGATTATACTGTCCACTACACCATATCTGCTAAGTTTCGAGACCACACTGTGTATGATATAAAGCTAATGGATCAATGAATTAATGACTAAGATGAGAGAATTTAAGAAGAGGTCTCTTGCCTACGACACAGTAGCGAAGCATCCCTTTGTGCCCACGTCTCTTTGTGCCCACGTCTCTATAAAGTGGTTAGGGTTAGGGTTAGGGTTAGTGTTAGGGTTAGGGATAGGGTTTAGGATAGGGTTAGGGTTAGGGATAGGGTTAGGGATAGGGTTAGGGTTAGGGTTAGGGTTAAGGATAGGGTTAGGGTTAGGGTTAGGGTTAGGGATAGGGTTAGGGATAGGGTTAGGGTTAGGGTTAGGGTTAGACGTGGGCACAAAAAGACGTGGGCACAAACAGACTTTGGGCTCAAAGATACGTCTGTGAGCACAAAGAGACGTGGGTACAAAGATAACGTTCCCCACAGTAGATATCTGATCTACGCATTAGCCCAGTACGCTGGTCAGCCCTTGAGTACCTACCTAACTTTGGGACTGTACCATATCATCATTGTATGTGTTTTGTAGCAAGGTATACATGTGTGTGTATATGTGCGTACATGGGTGTATGGGCATAGGCACCAAGTGTGTGTGCCAGTGTATGCGATGCATGTGCACATGTGAGTATGTACGCATGTTTCATATGTGTGTGCATGAGTGTGTGTGTGTGTGTGTGTGTGTGTGTGTGTGTGTGTGGTGTGTGTGTGTGTGTGTGTTTTATGTGTGTGTGTGTGTGCGTGTGTGTGCACATTTGTGTGTGTGCATGTGTGTGTGTGTGTGGGTGTGTGTGCAGATGTGCATGTCCATGCGTGTGTGTGAATTGTGGGCCGGTGTGAGCATGCTCCTGCATGTAGGCATCTGCACATGTACAAGTACATATATGTGTATATATGTATGTGTGCCGGTGTATACAGGTGTACACGCATGTGTGTGTGTGTGTGTGTGTGTGTGTGTGTGTGTGTGTGTGTGTGTGTGTGTGTGTGTGAGTGTGTGTGTGTGTATGTGTGTGTGTGTGTGTGTGTGTGTGTGTGTGTGTGTGTGTGTGTGCCCACGTGCATGTATGTGTGCGAGTATGTGCACACACGTGTGTGTATATGTATGTGTGTGTGCATGGTTGTGCATGTGCATGCGCGTAAGCACAAGTGCAAGTGCACATGTGTGTGTGTGTGTGTGTGTGTGTGTGTGTGTGTGTGTGTGTGTGTGTGTGTGTGTGTGTGTGCAAGTGTACAAGAGTGTGTGTGTGTGTGTGTGTGTGCGTGTGCGTGTGTGTGTGTGCGTGTGTGTGTGTGCGCGTGCACATGTGTGTGTATGCACGCGTGTGCATGTGTGCGCGCACACGTTTGATTGTTTGTGACCAATGAATGTTCAGAAGATGACATACTAACAAGAACAATAACGATCTGCGAAGATCCCTTTCTTCTATTAAGAAAGGGTGAAAACCGTAGTCGCACCTTCTCGCCACGTTAATGTGGGTGTTTCCTCAGGGGGACATGGGGCAGATTGTTTTCACTAACGCGGCACGGGAGCGGAATACTGGCGCTATATTAAAACTAGATCTCGGCCTCTCCAATCAAGGAAAGCCGCAGGCTAGACCAGTCCAGATGGAGGAGTAAGGCCCCCACCGAGAAAGGAAGGAACTCTGTGCAGGCTCACCGGCGCGTGGACACGACCTGACACTGCTCCAAGCCTTACCCCAGCCATGGGATAAATGGCAAGAGCCGAAGTCGGATGTGCTGGTCCTGACTTGTCAGGGGCGTAACGGCAGCACAACGCATCCCCGCTCACATGACAGACAACCTTGGAGAATCTCGATATGGTGCTCGACCGTTGAGGACCCGCCAAGGTGGAAGAGTGCCGGGCCCTGTGGAGGGAGAAACTCTACGGATCTCTGGAGGACCTCCGCCGGACGGCAGCCTTCATCAGTGCATCTGGGGTTCCTGTCTGAGCGAACGAAGAAGAAGAAGAACAATAACAAGAACAATGAGAATGTGTTCAACAACCTCCCATCCCAACATTCTCACACACACACACATACCAGTGCATACACAACACCTATGTACAGAGGCAAAGGTGGTTAGTGTTACATCTATGTAAATATGTGTAAAATGGAGAAGGAGTATGTGTAAAGGGGAGCATGCAAACACACACACACGCCTTCTTATGGCATACCTTGTGAGGACACAGTGTTAAACACTGTCACAATTTCACTATGCATGTTTTATGAGGACATGAAAGTCAAGTTCATGTAATATAAACTGATACAATTTCGTTGCTGTGTATTTGAGAAAGATGTCAGTGTTGGAATTAGCTTCTGTTTAAACAAAAAATCCCATACCCCAGAAGTGCCTTTTCTGGACTAACACATGCATAATTTCAATTCCCAGCTCTTCGTTTTCGCTTCCAACTATTCTCAGGTCATGAAACCTTCTGAGGGCAGCATATGCTGCTTAGAAAGTTCTCATATGGTTGCGCAACCGTGCTTGGGCGCGCGCACACACCCACTGTTCCACTCCCCACCTCCATGCAGTCTTTTTTTTTTTTTTTCCAGATAGGTCAGTCTGTAGGCCTTTGAGTGATGAACATGGTGACCCATGGAGGTGAAAGCATTTGGTAATACCCTTAAACATGCAGGTTGATGAAGACTTTAACTATCACATCTTTGATTATTTCCCGAAATAAGACCAGTTAAAGGGTACTTGAAGCCGTGAGTTTGACTGTCTAAATAAACTACTTGTGAGCACGTGTCTCCTCAGTGTTTATGTGCATTTGTGCCGAGTGCACGTATGCGTATATGTGTGTGTGCGCTCATCCATAAGGCCTAGTGACTTTGACCTAGCTGGATAGCATTGGGGAGATGAGAGAGAGAGAGAGAGAGAGAGAGAGAGAGAGAGAGAGAGAGAGAGAGAGAGAGAGAGACAGAAACAGACAGACTGAGAGAGAGACAGACAGACTGAGAGACAGACAGACAGGGAGGAGGAGGAGGATATTTCTTTCCATGGGTAACAGATAAGCAAACACATGCTTTTTTTCATCCCGCCCTTGCCCTGCTATGGGACTAAGCACGACTAGCGACTAAAACTTACAAAACTTTTAACAAACCTACTATCTTCACAAATACATATGAATGTTGATGAATTGTTTCTCTATTAACATTGACGCGCAGATGAATTCAAAGGAGAGAAAAAAAGATTGAAACAACCTGAGAGAGAGAGAGAGAGAGAGAGAGAGAGAGAGAGAGACAGAGACAGTGAATGTGAGAGAGAGCATGTGTGTGTGTGTGTGTGTGTGTGTGTGTGTGCCCACGTCCTGATGCGTGCCGGTAAAGGACTCAGAACCTGGCTCCACACGAATGTGAGGGCAGTATAATTATGTATGATATATTAAGTTTTGGCATTTAAAAAGGTAACATTTTTGATAATACAATCATTCATTTCTCACACACTGAGTATATACACACGCTCTTCAGCCACATTCGTCTCTAGCCGAAGAGGGGCTATAACATTTCATAAGTTGTCTCCACATTTTAGCCAACGGCCATACACAAATGAAAGCACTGGTTCTCGTCCGATCACCGAAGCTCCACAGATTACACCGTCTGCATTCCCTTGATTCTTTAGAGTAGTATCCCTTGTCAAGCTGAGCCGCTTGCTACTGTTTAAACAGGACTCGCACTCTATATCGAATTGCAAATTTTAAGATGTATACTTCAGTTTCTATGATATAGGAACATGTCATTTTCCCCCATTGTTATTTGGCTAAACCATTCTCAGTCCTGATGGAGCTGGACATCTCCTGGAAGTGTTACAAGAATTACTTCCCTTGCCATGTCATTTTCAGCGACACCTTCCTGTGCATCGATTACCACGTCACTTCGGTACAAAACATTTCTGTAGTGTCACACGATTAACGTTTACCAGTATCGTAGTAAAGAAATGCCAGTTGATCAAGGGTAAGCCATACGTGTCTGGCACGTAGACTATACGCTTGTATGCCAGTTGTCATTTTAAATCATTGTATGACATCTGCTCGATGGGGGTAAATCGTGAACATGAAAAGAAACGGTAGCCATTGCTTGCTTTGATGAACTGGAGACAAGAAAATTTCCTCTTTCATTCTGGAATCGACTGCGAGAAACACGATTGTGTCATTACTTTGATAATGTGGTTCGTGCTTGACGTCAGTCTGCTATTGTAATGATTTGTATAACAGAATAATGTGTGAAATGTACGCAGTCCCGTCATCTGCTAACCAGCAGCAGCCCTGACAACAGAATCCATCTTCCCCACAAGAGGTCTACCGAAAATTAAGTAAGTCATGAGTACAAAATTCATTGTAGACCTTTTTCTTGTGTGTTTGTATCAGTGTTATATTTCACTTCAGCTTGAAAAAAAAGTTCTTAACGAAATGCAGAGAACTGTCATTGACGTGCAAAATTGGTTTCATGCAATCTTCCTCTTGTCCTCACAAAATTAAGCAGATAATACAAGATAGCCTGGTTCAGGTATGTGCCTGACTATGACACCCTTTCAAGACGAGTTTGCAGGGTTTAGTGGAAAGAGTTCAAACCAGGTTCACAGGGAAGAAGTCCTGAATGGACAACATAAAGGACTTTTGAGTCAGATTACATGTTGTGCAAGACTAAGGTCAGAAGGGCATGGAGAACCGTCATTGTCTAGATGCTTTCATTACAAACCAGTTTGACCTTCTGTCATGGACATTAGTAATAAATGTTAATTTGTTATAAAGAAAAATACCCAAACTGTAGAAGAATTTGTTAAAAATATTTAGAAGTAGATGATTATATATTGGCTAAACAGCATGATTTTAATGTACTTTTATCCATTAGTTTGCATTGACTTTCACTTGAGAAAGACACATGGATACCTGATCCATGGTATGCATTTGGACAGCTAGACTTTTTTTTCCACACTTTCTAAACTCAATTTTGTAAAACTGAAAGGGGAATTAAACTGACTGCTTTGTTACTGAAATATAAGCAAAATACAAATGAATGTATATATAGAGCAAAACAAGATGTTCTTTAAACTTTTCTTCAGACATTACAATCAACAGATACATAACAATATCCACCACTGCAGCATCATGAATATTTTCAGTACATGCATTACGTTGCAGCTTGTATTTGACATTCATTTGTACTTTTGAAAAGACAGATTCTCATTTTTTTTGTATCGAAGCATGTTAGATCTTGTATGATTATGCTTTATTGCCTTACTAGTCACACACTGTGCTTCATTGAATGTGATGGGATGGGTGGGTGTGGGTTTGAATGTTTTCATAAACAAGTTATGGGATTTTCTGTCATGACCTGCTCCTATCCAGAGCTGAGTGGGCCTTGGGCTCAGAAAGAAAGATTGGACATAGAAGCACAAGTGGGACATGGTCATGGTTCATCCAGTTATTGTTTTTTTAGATGAGATTCTGTTGACGTGTGTTGCTCATAGTCAGATTCCCTGACCAACTCTGAGTGTTAGTAGTGTCAATCTTGGCTGCCTTACAAGGGGATGTATGGATGAAAGAATAGGGCATAGCCTTGTCATATCTTTTTTTCTGAGATCTGATTTGAACACGACAGTGTCATCCATAATCTCACTGATCTGAAACCAACCAACCCCTCCTCCATCCTCATCCCAGGCCACCCAATGATAACACCAAAATACCTACCTCAAGATTTGTTATCCCAAATGCCCAGCTCTCATGGTGACCTCGCTGCTCTTTCCAAGCCCACTCTATTTCAGGCTAATCCTTTATCTGACTGATCGCTCTCTCCACTTGTGTTTGCTGCTGTTTTTCAGGGCATCATTTATTCTTTCAATCACCAGAGTAACCACTGATCTTTTACTACAGTGCCAGAGTCTTCATCAAGATGATGGCCAATATTAGAAAAAAAAAAGGAAAAGATTATTATGTTTTTGCCTGTAAGAAATCTTTTGTCTGGAGCTCCATGGCTTTGCATAACATCATTCTTAAATGTGACTGTGCATGCACACATGAAAATATGTGTGCGTGTGTGGAACTTAAAAAAGTAGATGTGATATAGACGGATTAACAAACAAATAAAAGAAGTATTAAGGGGAGAGAGAGAGAGAGACAGAGACAATACACAGACATGCATACTCAAAATATACACATGATAATGATTATCTTTCACAGACGTGCTTACAGTATCTCTCAAGCAGTCTTTCTCAGTATTCTTTTTACATACTCACAGAATCTCTCATGAACTCCTTTTCAGAATTAGTCTCAGTTTTTTTCTCTCTCCATTTCCTTCAGTCCCACACCCCTATTCTCGACCCCTCTATCTCCGTCTCCTTATAAAAAGAAAAAAAAAAGTTGTGATAATTAATGAAGCATTGAAAACGTTTGTGGTGAAACCTTCAATTTATGATTGCAGCTTACCTGGACCCAGAAGTGGACGTGAAGTGTAGAGTAAGGAACATGGCATTGCCTAATGGAGTCTACATCATTCAAGGGGAGATATCCCTGGTCATCACGGCCATGCGCCGTACCTCTAGATACAGCTCCCATGCCAGACATGTGAGTAGCTTCATATTTGCGACTAATTAGTGACAGAAATCATGATTATCGTTGTCAGTACACTTGTGTCTTATCAATGGGATCAGGGGATGAAAGTATGGGACAGCTCTGTTAATGTACAGGACCTTTCGTTTGTTCAGTTCTGCAAAAAATGGGATATTCCTTCATAGTTGGAATTTGTGAAACTTAGATAATGAGCATGAAATAGCTGGTTAGCATTTAACAGCCTGAGGTCTTGCAAGCAAGAACGTCTGAATTAAAACAACCCAGATAATGTACTCGTGTCAGTGAAGTAAAAGGACTTTGTTTGATCCTGCCTGTGCATGTGATATTTTTATGTGGATCCAAACAAGGAAAACAAAATATTATCCCCATGAATAACATAATAATATCTCATTCACCTGAATACTTCTTTCTCAACTGGCAAGGTTTGTTGAATCAGACTGTATATATGCATGAAACTGCAAAACATCTTTTTGTCATAACATCTGATGAAAGTGTGGTGTCTGTGATTCACAGTGAATGAAGGATACACAAATAAGAGAAATTATCATCAAAGAAGGCAGCTTAATTGTTTGCGATCTGCTAGTTGTTTGCATTTAAGAATTGAAAATAATACAAGAAAAGAGAAATCAGTTATTCTGAAGCTGTTTCTGATATGTAGTAGATATCTTTTATTTAAAAAAAATGATTACAATGAAGTTTTTGTGAATTAGTAAGAGTGATTTAGAAAATAAATAGAAGAGTTATGGCTAATGTCTTACATGGTTGTTTTTTTCCCCCAAAATCTTATGAACAGAGCTCGAAAACTGGACAGCTCTTGCATATGAACTGTCAGAGAGGTGATAGACAAAGAACTGAGTACATTATACATAGACCTCTCTTAAGTTTTATCCACAAGTGAAACACTTAGGGCAGGACTCATGTGACATTTACTCATATATATAATTCCAAGAAGCATTGTACGTACTTCAGAATTAAAATGTAATTGTTAGCCAGTTCAGGCTTATTTGTGACTCACTGTTTTGTGTATTAATTGCTGATTATGTTAACAGCCAAGTCTTTCCATGAGGACCCCCCCCCCCCCCCCCCCATCCACTACCAGCTGTTTGACCTTTTTTTCTTTTATTTGTTTCACCTTTAATGCAGCAGAGGTCCCAAGGCTTATCAGATATCTGTCTATTTATGTATAAAATGTATGTATGTATGTATTCTATTTATCTATTAATCTGTCTGTCTATGTCTGTCTCTATGTATATATGTATATGTGTGTAATCTATATATATATATATCTATCTATATATATATATATATATTGTTGTGTGATATCTGTGATATCTATCTACCTGCTGTAGCATAGAGACAGATTTGCACAAAGTGACACCTCCATAGCGAAGGTGAAACAACTGAAATGTAATGTGAATGTTAGAGTATGCATATGTGCATATGCTTGTGCCCATACTTAATGTGCTTTGTGTGTGCATGCAGTTGTCTGTTACAAGGTCTGCTGTGTTATTTACTGTAGGTTTTGTTCTCTTTTACAGCAGGACGATGATGGAGATCAGTTGTTGAACAGCTTTTCTCAGCTCAAAGATATCTTGAATGATCTCACAGGTATGTTATTTCTGTGTGGTTTCATTTCAGTGACATGGCAACTGTAGATGTGTGAACTTAAAGACTGGTGTTTCTTTGATTGTGTAACCACTTATTACCACTATACATCTGTAGAAGGTATTAGTTCATCACAATCGTTGAATTTCGTTTTGAAATTTGATCAGGTTGAAAAGGCTTGTGAACGGAATTGACCTTTGCACTGATGTCAGCACTGGCCGCTGAAGAATCCCTTTATTACAACTGAGAACTGAACAAATAATTGACAGTTTTGAGCAAGGAAAAAACAAAGGATAGAAAGACACTGTGAGAAAGAAATTGGTCCAAATATTTATGAGAAGTTATACATGTGTTGGTTTTTTCAGTGTACTAGGAGAAAAAAAGAATTGCGTTGGTGGACTTACAGTGAGGGTAGGGTTTGTTTAAAAAAAACACAAATAGAACAATGAAAAACAAACAACACATAACAGGAAATGGAGAACTGAACTAGTAAAGTCTACAAAATTACTAAAGTGGACATAAATGAGGAGATGGGGTCGGCTAGAAAAGAAATTTTAAACATGTTTAGCCAAAAGTTTTTGAAAGACTCCACTGAAATAAAAGTGAAACTGTTGCTGATTGCTAGGGAATATGATTATTTTTGAAGGCATATCTGGAATATTTTGATGCTGTAAAATTGTAAATTTTTAAAGCTTACAAGCCTTCCAAAATAGTCGAAAAGAAACTTGCCTGATCTGCCTTAAGTCTAAGTTTCTGTATTCAGCATAATGTATATGGGGTTATGTATGTTAACTGACAACCCTCCCTGTAAGCTCTTTCTCCTCACATCCACTCACCCACTTCATCCATCCTCAGTCTTGATTGGTGACATTAAAAAAAGAAAGATTGTGATCGATCTGATTTTAGGGTTGAATACAATTGGAATGCATGTGCAATTCCTTCTCTTTAGGCAGCCATCTACAGTGTAAGTAAATCCGTTGCTTTTATGATGCATCTGAACAGCCAGAAAATGTACATTGCACGGTACGTACTGTCAGTCTTCATGTCGTTTCATGATTCAAGTGTATTAATGATGTGTGGTGCGTTTGTTAAATTTCTTCTTCAGAAATGAACTCTGACTAATGGCAACCAAGCCAAAAATTTTTATGCAGATGGTTGTTTAGTTATAGAAAACATTCATAACATTTGTGATGGAGGCATGGGAGTGGAATATTTCTGCTTCAGTAATATGTCACCAGTAATGTGTCGGAGGATATAGAGAAGGAAGGATAGAGTCTGATGAGGAATGAAAATTTTTGTGACTGCCAAGCAGATAGCATGCGTAAAATGAAGTATAAATATATGTGGTCTTTTATAGATTTGGAGGAGCTAGAGCCCAACACATTCCTGAGCCCCTTTTTGGATGTAATCCGCTCCGAGGACACCACAGGACCAATCACAGGCCTTGCTCTGTCATCAGTCAACAAGTTTCTGTCGTACAATCTGATCGGTGAGTTTATGCTGTGTGACTGATTGGCGAGTTTGTGCTGTATGACTTACTGGTGAGTTTATAGTGTATACACGTGTTGACATTTGAAATTCTGTATAATTGCGTGTGTGTGTTTTATGTGTGTGTGTGTGTGTGTGTGTGTGTGTGAGAGACCATTGTGACATTGTCAAATCAGATGTGGAAAAAGGCCATAGCCATTGAAAAAAAGTAGCCTTTGACATGGTTGAGAAACTGATTAGAGCACAACAGTTGAAAGCTACAAGTTCTGAGAACGTAGAAGAAGTCTATATAAAGAAAAGGTGGAGTGAGTGCTGGTACAAACATACAGCAATATTACACGAACGCAAGCAGTAAACAAAGGGATGCTAAAGCAATAGTTCAGGCCAGCAGTCCACACATTAAAGGGAGGACTAGAGTGATACTGGGAAAAATGTTTGTGAATGGAAGCTGAGCACTTTTCCTGTTATTGATACCGAAACGGAATTCTGAAGCATCAGTCATCAACTGCTCGATCATCAGAAAATGAATGATGACTTGGAGGAGTTAAGGGGAGGAATGGAGGACCCAGGTTTGGGTGGGGGGGAGGGGGGTGTGTGTGTGTTCCCAATGTGGCACTTTTTATTTTTGTTTAGAAAGTACATGGCACAGTTACAAGTGATGTGTAGTGGCAAAATGAATAATGAGTTTGAAGAGTTTGGGGGAAAAATGGGTGGGCAGGTTTAGCCTAGGAGTGCCCTGATTGTGGTACTTCTTAATCAGACTATGTATGGCATTATAAGTGAGGTACAGATGATTTGTATTGGTATAATCTTTGACTGCATACTTATTTCGAGTTCATTTATGTGAAAAAATAGTGGCGTCTTTTGCCATTTACAGAGAATGATAATGACACATATTATGTTTTATTTTTAGATTATAAAACAAAGAGACTTGTTTTGTGAATTGTTGAGTGTTTCTTGAAGCTATGAAATGTGATATTTATGAATGTTCCAGCAAAGAAACTCGCAAACACTTATGAAAAAGAAATAAAAAAAATGATCTCTTCCTCACAAAGTATGCAAAGCTTTTGACTGATCTCCCTGGTGTAGATGCACGCATCTGCCTGTCATACCTCTGACCGCTCAATATACTTCAGTGTCCTCTTCCTTTCCTCTTTGTCGTCCACCTGCTATTCCATGGTACCAGTGAAAATGCTCTGCTGGTATTTGGAACAGCAACAGAAACATATTCCATATTTGCTGGTTTACTCTTTGAGGTCATAGGAAGGTTCCTTGAATATTTTGTGTCCTTTTCAATATCACCGTCTTCAGACAAAATCTCTTCCATCATTGTTTCAATTGTCTGGTGTGTGCAGTTCATTTCTTTCTAGCAGTTAGTGATTAACAGTGTTGTCAGTCTTTTCTTTGTTGAAATCATCTTCTGATTAGTCATACAAGTTTTTCTTTTTCAGCACTGTCCTCCTCATAATTTTGTTGAGTGCCTCCAGCTATAACATGCTCTGGAGAGGTGTAAGAGATGGTCTGTACTCTGCAGTTTGCTGTAAACAAATCTCAGTTCTTGGGATAAAAATCGTTCTTGTTAGAGATGTATAGCAAATTGAGTACTGCAAAGAAAGCTGATTGCTTTTGTGAACTTTCTGAGACAGGCAATATAATTCAGTGGTTCTCACCAATATACAGTGGGCAAAAATGTGTGAAAAATTATCTCTGTATAAAATATGGAGGTGGACATTACAGAAGCCTATGTGAGGTTCGGTGTTCTGTTGAGTAAAATGTCCACAATTTTTTTTTTACTGACCAGTGTTTCGATCTGAATATATGAACTGCCAGTCTGTGCTAATTGGTTATTGATGTTTTCTTTGCAGATCCAGCAGAGGAAGCAGCTGCTGCTGCCATAGAGAACATTGCTGATGCTGTGACACACGCTAGATTTGTTGGCACAGATCCCTCCTCAGATGAAGTGATCCTCATGAAAATACTGCATGTATGTAGCTTTGTGATCAACATGGGTTGTACTGAAAAAGAATTGTTTTTCATTGCTGCATTGATAAAAAATATGTTAAGATTTGTGTATTTTGGAGAATTCATTTTTGAAACTTTAAAATGACAGGGTTTGTATGTTTTTCATCAGTATATGGGGCAAATTTGAATGGTGTGTGTGTATACATGCGTGACTGTGACGTGTGTGGCCCCATATGATATTGCTTCAACCAGTCCTTTTTCTCATACTTCCTTGTCCAAATGAATACCTTATCCACATGGGTGAAACCACACGTCCGGAAAATCCGGAATCCGGATTTCGTATTGGTCGTTTGTCCGGAAATCCGGACATCGGCGTTCGTTGTGGTCGATTTTCCTTTTTTGGTAGTTTTCGGTGAAGCTGCGTTCTTGAACAACTCGCGCATGCGCCGTCCAAGTTGTTGCAAAACTTGTCTTCCGATATGCGCCATTTTCACGATAGCCTACAGCGTGTTCACGTCGCACGTCTTCACGTCGCAACGATCTTCTTCACGTCGGAACGATCCCGTCGACCTAGATCTAGTCTGAATCTGCTGCACTTCATTCTCTTCTTTGAGCACGATGCCGTTTGTGGCTGTGAATGAAGACACGTCGCTGATCGATGCTTCTGTCCCCAACAAATGGTCTTGGCGATGGCTGGACGAAAGAGGTCCGGACAATGATGGCGAAATGGGAAAGGGCGACATTTCTGACTTGGTGCCGCAAAACCACAGCTGCTGGCGTTGCCCGGTGCATCGTCTGCTTGCAGGACATCAAGTATGGAAGCTCTGGCATAACGGCACTCAAAAAGCATGTCAAATACAAGAAACACCAGGAAAATGCAAAGGTAGTCAACGCTCTCTCTATCTCTCTATCTCTCATCATGTTGCTATGTTGAATTGTCTGTATGAATGATATGTGCTGAAGTAATGTATACTTGACAAGGACAGATTGTAAGACTAGGCTTTGGCCTAAAATCTTCATCCTTGGGTATTAAAGATCAATCAATCAATCAATCAATCAATCTCTCTCTCTCTCTCTCTCTCTCTCTCTCTCTCTCTCTCTCTCTCTCTCTCTCTCTCTCTCTCTCTCTCTCACACACACACACACAGTTTTTAGAATAGGAGTGGGTGGTCGGCTTTTATTGTGGGGTTTTTTTTTTTTTTTGGGGTGGGGGGGAGGGGTTGTCAAAATAGTGTGCTAGATGAACATAGACGGATGCTCCTGAAAAGGAATGCTTGTGTTCAGAGCACCATTAGAAAGTTTTTTAAGTAGGTATAAGAGGACACATGCTTCAAAGACTTCAAAGAGCTGTGTATACTACATTGGACATATGAATGTATAGACTTCCAGGATACCTTGCTTGAGCATCTGGGCTTGGACACTTTCTGCAAGGTTTTGTGTTAATATGTGCTGTATGGACTCCTTCATGAATGTGATCGTGTGGGCTATAAGAATACTGTTCTTGGACATCTGCGTTGTAAAGATTATTTGAACACCTGTGGGTTTGTTTGTTTTTTGGATAGTGGGCTTTTTCAATTTTGTAACTGCTCAGTGATGAACATCTGGACACCTGCTGCTGCTGGATAATGCTGAATACATTCCTTGGACAAGTAATGCACCAGTCTGTAAGTAAATTCTGCATAACATACAAAATTATGCTGGTTTAGTGATTTTTATTATTCTTTATGATTCACAAGTTTTCTTTTCTTTTTTTTTTTTTTTTTGGGGGGGGGGGGGGGGGGGGAGCATAAATTACTCTGGGACACAACATTAGTCTTATTTCACTTATAAAAACATGCTGAAAGTACCTCAAAATGGTCTGATTTTAATAACGAAAATGTAAAAATGCTTCAGCTTCAGGGGGCTTCGCCCCCTGACCCCCGACAAGGGGCTCTGCCCCTTGACCCCGCCAGGGGCCTCCCAGCCCCCTGGACCCCCACCTTTCAGGATTTTCAATTTTCCCAGGTTTCACCCATGTATCCATACTTGGCGTGGAACTTTGCCGTGTTATCAGGATGCCCAAAACAACAAAATTGGGAGAGCAGGGAGCTAAACTTGCTTCCATACCCAGTTAGGCAGTAAGAGTGATTGCCCATAATGAGCTCACTTCATTGTGTCATATTCAAACTAGTGCACTTTTCTCTTTTTCCTTGGCAAGGGGACGGACACACCTCTTGATTTCTAGGATTCTGATTTTTGTGTTGGTGGTGGTGGTGCTCATAGATCCTCGTAAATGTCAATTCTAGTGCATTTTTATATCTGATGGAGAAGCTTCTTCCTTCCTTACTTCTCAAAGAGGAATTTCAGCAGTCTATTTTGTTGTCCTCCAAGCCATTTGCTACTATTATGGACTAATTTGCTGTCTTGCCTCTGTAGTGCCTTTATACCGACACTCGCAAGACCTGCATCACACCGTGCAAAATGTTTCCTGTTGTTCCTTGCATATTGTACGAGAACTGAACCAATAAGTTTTTGGCATTCTATTTGCGATTTCAGTATTCAGATTAACTTTAAAGGTAAAAAAAAAAAGAAAAGTAAAAACAAAAACTTTCAAGGTAGTCTGCCTGTTTTGGTTAGAGCGTCACCCCCCTCTCCAGCTGTGCCAGTTCCATATCGATACTAAGATTCATGGAGACAGGCCAGCATCAACCCTCTCCCCTTCCTGCTCCATGCTCTTGACCCCTCAGCGCCCTAGTAAATGAACTAAATGGGCTAAAGAATGTCTTTTTGCTGGCAACATGCTAGCATGATTACCCCCAGCAAGGCTTGTGGCTGGACGGTTTCCCACTGGGAGGAGAGTAGCAGGGATCACTAGTGCAAAAGGGTGAACCTCAGTTAACTCTGGCTGGGAGGGCTGCACGGCTGTTCAGAGCAAGCCACTTAGTTCTGAGAGGCAGGGGAGCTTACAGCTCTCCCACAGCTGCAGAGGCCAAGCCGTGAATGCAGGTCAAGGAAAGGGGTGTTTTCTGCAGGCTGCTCCCCACCAGCCAGCTAACCGTGCTGTACTCGACCAACTGAATGTCATCTGTGTACAGCTGGTCTGGCAGCAATGTGTTCGGCATTGATGAGCGGCCATTACAAATGGGGCTCTTAGTTTGATAATCAGTGGTTTTCATGAAAAATGTTATATATCTGTGCTCTTGAGATGACTGAATAGGCGAATTCCCGACAATTCTTTTAATACCAAACTCGACTACGTTTATTTTCCTGTAGATAATGTAGATACGGCATGAAAGCTTGTACACAAGAGGTCAGGCGATATTCAAACAATGACAACACACACACACAATTGTGCAAGAATGACGTCATCACTTTCTGGGAACTTAATTTTCCCTAGTTAACTAGTACACAAGTTTGATACATGCCTCTGCTTGGACTACAACAACAAAAATGTTGGGTCAGAAATGTGTAAGGCTTGTTTGTTCGGCCCTATAACTGTCTCGAATGGGACAGAAAAATAAAGCTGTGGCTGGGTCCCTTTTTTTTTCCTTTCTTTCTGCGTACGCAGGCTGATACTCCTGCGGACACTCCCTGTATGGACAGGCGGTGGAGTTTTGTGTGTATGACCGTTTTTTTATCCCGCCATTAAAGCAGCCATACTCCATCTTTGGGGAAGATGCATGCTGTCTGTAACGTGTCATCCATACCAACGGCCAAACTGGCCTTCTCTTCCGAAAGTTGGTGATGGGATTTTACGTGTGTGCAAGGTGTTGTGTGTGCATTCACATACGGAACCTCGGTTTATAGTCTCATTCAAAGGACTGCATGGGGAATGGAGTCAGAACCAATGTTGACTCCGAGGGAAAAATCCCCCTGTACGGAAATTCAAACCCGCAACCCCAGGATCACGAGTCTGGCGCTCTACCAACTGAGCTATTCAGGCCCCCGGCTGGGTCCCTGAATTGACACAATGATGGCTCAGTCACCCTCTTCCTGACCCCTTGTGTAAGAGTCAGAAACCTCAAGCCTGTACAGCGGTCGAAGATAACCTTGCCTCCACTGGCCCCTTTGTCTTCTACTCTCAGGTCTGGACAATCACAGTTGGAGCAGGTTAATTTCCTGTCAGAACACTGACAAGATACCTTCAGAGAACAGGGTCAGGCACTCAGAGCACCCATCTATGATGTTGCTGAAGTAACGCAAAACCTCAAATGATATTAGGTAAATAATTTGCCAAACTTAAGTCTTTGCTCAGAAACCGCTTCCTCTCAGAGCAGATACAAGAGCACATGATGTCCAGACTCTGTCTGCCAGTTACACGCTCTGTGAGTGGTCACTTAAATAGTGCATGCATTAGGCAAGGTACTATCTCTTTGACCTGACTGAAAATATGAGGCACTTTATTGTCTTGAGGGGCATAATAGTTGCCTGAGTGCCAACCTACTCTGTCTGATATCACATTGACTCATTCCATTCCGGTCGATCTGTTTGCTTAGCACCATCACTACTTGCCATGTGTATTTTTTGCACTTTGTTCTTTTGCACTTTGTTTTAAGTGTTTCATATGAGAGTGTGACACAGTCTTTGGAGTGGCACTGTTTTTACTCGCTTTCCCAGTATGTCTTTGGAGGAGGCCTCCTTTTCCTGATTTGAGGCTTGAGAAATTCTTTTCTTTTTGAGATATTTGATTGCTTGTCACTTTGTGTCATTATCTTGGAGAGTGGAGACTAATCCTTTCACCTCTAGACTAGACATAGGAGGCTGTTGGTTTGGGCTCTTGAGAGGTTTCGGGTGTCAAGTTCAAGGTGTGGGAAACTATACAGAGACATTCTTGTCTGGAATCAGTGTCTTCCTATTCAGATTATCATACTTCTCACCAATCTTTTTGTTTTTGTTTAGACAGCTAGTGATGAGAAAAAGGAATTCTACAATTAAAAGTAGTTTTGCAGAATACCTGTCCAAACACTAGGACACCCTCGCATCTTCCCGCCTGGTCGGGAATAGGATATGAAAACTGAACTAATTTGAATGTAGCGCAAATAAGTGAATTCACCGAGGGCAATTTTCTTATTGCCTAACTGAATATGGAGGCAAGGTTAGCTTCCTGCTCTCGCTTTTTCATAAGGAGAAAATTTTTTTTAAAATCCTGATGATAATAGCAATGTTTTGCTCCAAGTAGGGATAACGCATTTGTTTGGACAGGTTAAGTGTTTTGTGATAAGGAATTTTACTGCTTAAAGTAGTTCTATGATTTACTTACCTGTCCACAAATGCCTTATCTCTTATGGGTATGGAACATCGCCAAACATCAAGATTAGAAGAAAAAAAAAGAAGAAAAAAAAAGAAGGAAAATACCCCACCTGGAAAAGAAGGGAGATAACTTTGCTTGATCTCCTCTGGTGAGTTCACACCAGTCAGACCTTGCTGAATGAGATCAATTTTTCCCTTTTCCTTGGTTGAGGAACACGTCTCTTGGTTGTAGTAAAATTCCTTTTTGTCAAAATCATGTTAAAAAGATGAGATATTCTTGTGTAGGTTGTGCTAACTGCATGGCATTTGATCTTAATATACAGTACAGGTAGAAATCTGGGTAACTTCTGCCCATTTTGCATTATATTAGTATGATTGTAATTGGAACCTGAATGTCTGACGATTCTTCGCAAACTCTTTTAAATGAGTGTTTTTAAGATTAAAAGAACATAATCGGAAAAGACTGTCCCCTACATGTTATATTATTTGCATAATGTCTTTAGTTTTACAGCAACTTTTTTTCCTCCCCACACTTTCGTTTGGTTGCATTTACTACTCTTCGCTGGCTGCTCTGGGGGTGCTATTGGATTCTTTTTTGCACCCATGGTGGTGAGAACACCACAGTATAATGGACTGTGGTGTGTGTCTATTTGACGCCGGGAGCGCAGACACAACCAGCCGTGTCTCCCTGATGAGTCCCGATCCAGCGGGCGAAAGGCCTCGGAGCAGGCAATACAAATATATCTGCCTTCAAAGGGGATTGCGATGGTTCCCTTATGCAGCTAGAGAAGAGGTTTCATATCTGTAACATTTTTTTAATTTTTTTTTAAAATTTAAATTTCATTTTCCCAGTTTCTCCATCTTCAAACTCCCCTCCCCTCAAGTCCAAATCTTTGCCAGACAGTTCAGTTGTTGGCCTGCGCTTGTTTTTTTCCCCCACTATTAGATTGTTCGTCTATGTATTTGTCTGACTTTATTCAAATTTAAAAGGCTGTGCCAGTCTTGAATAAAAGTTACTCTGTGTTAGGTTTCCTTATGGGAGCAAAACATACCCCACTTGTTTATTGTTTAAAAGAACATAGTTTAGGTCTGCCAAGGTTTTTGATGTTTTTTCTCGCTATTTGATGTATTGTCATTTCTTTACGATGCAGTTGCTAAAAAATTCTGATTTTGTTAATTTTTGAGCCTGTTTTAAAATTTGGGACCTCATTAGTTACAAATAATCTCCAGTGATTGGTAAAATGCCTTACTGAAAAGGAAATAAACTCTCGCTCAAAAACTTCACTTTTAAAATTTGGGTAATGTTTTATTTTGATGTTAGAGCTTATGTCTAATAACTTCAACACTGTTCGCTGGAAGTACAGTTTCGATTTGCTGCGCAGGTAGATGGGACGAGATCTTAATTTTTCTTCCACAGGATGTTAAGAGGCAGTCAGCTGATGATCTACAGTTCTTTTAAAAAAGACTGCTTAGTGCTCAGGTTGGCAGCTGTCATGAGGTTGCAAGTGGTCGCCCTATAACTTGTATGCCATCCTAATGTTGAGACTCGTTCACTAAAATTTGAACTGAAAATAAATATACCAGACCTGCCTACCCTTCCGTAATCGTCCGTAATCTTACGGAAATTAACCCCCCATTACGGAGGTACGATTTTCCGTGCGAAATTACGGAAAAGAAAATTGAAAAACTACGCAAATTCCAGACTCGAAAAATTGTCGACTGCTAGACCTTTCCGAGACCACAGAGTAACTTCCCTTGACTCAAGCCGAAACCACAGATGGTTCGGAACTTGCGATTGGCCCAATGTGGTGCTGTGGGCCAACACGACGCGCCATCACATCTGTGCGCGCCATTCGAAGCCTTTTGTTCAGCCATTGTAAGACAAAGTTTCAACCGATTTTTTGCCGGCGATTGTGAAAATGGCGGAGAAATCTTCTAAACGTTTGCATGAAACCGACGACGAGGGTTCGAAAACCACTGTGCCACAACGGAAGAAGGCGAAGAAGCAAGTGTTCCGAAGTAAATACACGCGGACTTGGCCTTGTCTTTTGCAATCCAAAAAACATGGACCTGGATTTGTATACTGCTCGGTGTGGCAATTCAGACTTCTCCATCGACATGGGGGAGCAAATGACTGCAAGCGCCATATCTCGGGGAAAATGCACAAAAGAGACAGCTGCGAGTGCCTCCAGTCAGAAGATCACATCGTTGTTTACGAATCCAGCGAGAGCAGCCGTCAGACCCACACACGGAAGATCACCAACGCAGAAAGACTGTTGTGTGAGCTGATCTGCGAAAACAACTTGTCCCTGAGCTGTGCTGACAAGATAGTGGCGAAAATGAAAAGGATGTTTCCAGACTCGGCAATCTCTGAAGCAGCAGCACCAAGACCTTGGGAACCTTGCCCAGGTCATGATGGGGATCTGCACCATCCCACACAGCAGTGCAGCATGTGAGCGTGTCTTCAGCTGTGTGAAGAAGAACCTCACTGACCAAAGGTCTACCCTGCACCAGGACACCATTGAGGCACTCCTTGTTCTCAAATCCCGGCCTGCAGAGAACACAGATCTTGAGCCAGAGGAACTGGACCATCTCAAGAGTGCCTACTCCAAGCAGCAGGCACAATACAAGGCTTAGTGCAACACACACACCCCACACACACACACACACACACACCACACACACACACACACACACACACACACACCTTTTGTATTTTTTTTGGGGGGGGGGGTTGTACATTAGGTTCTTCATCAGTGGTGTCATCTGTGGTGACTGCTGTGTAAGTTACAAACTGTCAAGTATATCACCTTTGAATTGACCTGAAAAGTTCTCCTGTCCTGAGTCCGTCATCAGCCATCATCCCAAGGTATTTTAATTCTGCTTTGTTGTTTTTGTTCCTTTTTTACTGTTTATATTTTTTGTTAAAATGTTAAAAATGTAGTTGGAGTTTTGTACACTGTAACACATTATTTGTTCAAAAACGCCGTGTATTACGCGTCCGTGGAATTACTGAAGGAAAATGCAAAATTACTGAAAATCTCTGTGGTTAGTACTGATGTTGTTGTTGTTGTCGTACCCTGGCTAAAAGACTCCAGGGATCATCCAAACAGCCGAAGTACTTGGAACACTATGGTACAAATGCATCAGCTGGGGATGAGAAACATTACGTGTGTGGACCGTTTTTGACTACCCCGCCACGTGGGCAGCCACACTCCGACTTCGGGGGAGTTAGTACTGATGAGCATAACATGAGGTAGGCAGGTCTGATATACACTGTCAGTCTCACCTGTTGGATGTAATAAATGGTTCCCTATAAAAGAAGGATGTAATGGTTTTAATGTCTGTCACCAAAGGGTTTGATATCTTTATTCTGTTCTGTCGTTCTTCTTTCTCTTCTCCCTTTTCTTTTAAGTGAAATGTTTTCGGTATGATTTTCCCAGAGAAGGATTGTTTATCGGCCCTTGCTTTCTTTCGCTTGTGGTTTAGTTTAACAAACTGATCTTTTGAAAAGAAGGTAATGACAAAAAACAGAGATAATCCCGGTAAGTGAGATGAATATAGTTTGCTGTGTAGCTCAGCAGTGTGTGTGTGTGTGTTTGACAGGTGCTGCGGACATTACTGTTGTGTCCTGCTGGAGTGCTGCTGACCAATGAGTCTGTGTGTGAAATCATGCAATCCTGCTTCCGCATTTGCTTTGAGATGCGACTCAGTGGTTAGTCAATCACTTCTCACTAGTCTTTGTGTTAGAAATGCTTGATTGTGCTTTGATGTTTTGTTTAAGCTCTTTGCACTAGTGAAAAATAGATGAAAGTGAATTTTTACTAATCTGTCTTCTGTTGTTTGATCTGTGAAGTGTGGGAAGATGATATGTGCTCATTTTTAATATCGCTGTAAAGCATAGTAAGGTTGTCCACTTTGGCATGTTGTGAGAGTTAAAGGGAAAATACTGTCTCCAGACAGATTGACCTTAGACCTTGGATCCCTCATGCATTATACGAAGTCTGTGACCTTTGTTGTTTTAGAACATTTGTAAACTTTCTGTTCAGATCACATGATGTTAACCTATTGATCTGGAAGTGTTCAAAGTATGTGCATCCAAGTAAATATGTGAAAAACATAAGTAAAGCACTTCATTTTAAAAGATGCATAGGAGTCCTCTCAGTGTAGACAGTCACTGAGAAGAAGTATAAGAGTTCTTTTTTCCCTCTCTGGATTTTCATGTGTGGAGCATTATTTACAAAACATAATGGACACACGCTCATAGGATTCTGTATAGACCTAACCTTCAGGAAAGGAACATCATGTCATTGGGGGCTGCAATTATTATGATGTTGGTGATGTGCATGTGTGTGTATACTATGTTGCATTTGTTTTTTATTCATTCCAAATGAGGAAAGCAAATTGTAATGCGGTAATGATCATGATTATTGTGTTCTTGAGCAGAGCTGTTAAGAAAGTCAGCAGAGAACACCCTGATGGATATGGTCCAGTTGCTGTTCACACGATTACCACAGTTCAAAGAAGATCCAAAGTGGAGTGCTAACATGAAGAAAGTGAGTGGCAATGATTACTTCTGTGAGCTGACTTAGAGAAAGTTTCTTTTTTTTTTTAACCTGTTCTATACTGTGCTGAGCAAGTATGTCTACACCATATATGGCCAGTCTGTATAATATGCTACAACAAATATCACAGCAGAGTTTTCTAAAAAAAAATATATTACGGTGGAAAAGAGGATTGCTAGATTGAAGGTTCCATTCTTTTACCATGTTTTTTATTTTTTACCTAGCATATCTGTATCTACCAAAAGAATGTAATTGGAGCTCTAGATGAACTTGGATAGGGTTTTGAAAATTACCCAGAAGAACACTTTAAGTTGCATCAAATTTTGTCCAAAATTTGTTAGTGTGTGTAGTTTGTCTTTGCATTGTTGATGTTTATAACTGACCTACGTTGACAGTCACCTGTGTTCTGCAGATCTGGAATGAATCAGTAAGCCCAAACTGACTTCCACCTCTTGGTCATTTTTACCCACTGCCACTTAATTTTGAAGCATGTGATTAAGGGTATGTGATTGAACAGTTTGTTCAGTGGACTTTTCCCTACTCATACTTGCACACATGATCTGATAGATAGTATTTTAAACCTTTTAGGTTCAAGATGATGCCCATTGCAGGTGTTGGCCACTTCTGCTTTTGCAGTTGTCTTCGAACATGAAAAAAAAAAATTCAGACTGTTCAAAAACACCTTGAAGCTGTTGTGAACCGAAGGGCCCCTTGTCAGGAGTTAATTTGAGCTTTCCAAAAATTAATCCTGACCATGAGAATTCATAAACATGAGTCAGTTGGTCTTGCATTGCTGTTTTTTTATTTTGTGCCTTAGTTATGTATTTAATTCATTACTCTTGAACTGCTGAGGTTTTAATTGTCTTTTTTTCCAGCTGAAGATGAGAACTGGGGGTGTTGATCCATCACGAATCAGTAAACGCAAACGTTCGCCAAAGCCCAGGAACAAACGCACCCATCAACAGTCCTCACAAGCACAGGAAAAATCAATGTCGGTTGCTCCAGTGCCCGAGGTTTCAGAAACACAGGCAGCATCGGCTGCACCGGAGGGTTTTGAACATGTCATCTGTGAGCGTTTAGCTACAACACCAGCGGGTGGAGAGGCTGGGGGTGTTGTGGACATTGAGAAAAGCTTCGAGGTAACTTTCTGTTGTGGTGGGGGTGTGATTCAAGTGCTTTTTTTTTCCTTTTTGCTGCTGAAGGTCTTCCAGCAGTCCAGTATAAAAGGGAGTGCTTGTATGATAGTGATACTTTCAAAGGCAGTGTCTGTCTCTGTGAGCAGAAACTTGAGTTGCAGATTTAATGTTGTGTCAGGAACTGTTCTAAAGATTGTAAAAATGGTTTATACTATTTGGAACACCATAATTGTGCTAAAATGTTTCATGTAATTAACATTTTCAGTTAAGTGAAGTCACTGATTTCACCAAGTTTGAGGATAGGAACCTCAAATGTATACATGTGCATGTGCAAAGTTTTGATTGTCCTAGGCAGAAGGGTCACATTGGGTGTTATAGTACAGAATTAGCCATGGATACAAAGCAAACATAGTGATGATTGTTTGCACCACTTTGACATGGTGAATATACAGGGGTGGGGGAGTTGGGTGGGGTAGAGAATATTTTAAAAGAAATTTTTTCAGTTATCGAATACAATTGAAATTTTCAATTAGGATGTCCAGCGAGTCTAGACGGGCAATTAACTCTGGTATAGACACAGCTAAACATTTCCAAACATGATGATAAGTGAAGAAAATTGGTGGTTTTGTTCTCCCCCTCCTTCTTTTCCACCTTTTCTTCAGCCCCAATCTCCACCCAGATCTTTTTTTTTTACTGAAAAGTTAACATTTACATGTTTCACTTGAGTGTAAAGTAGATCTGTCGATAAAGTGGTATTAGTGATAAGAACTATGATTGTTGCATAGACGACATAAATGGGGAGTTTGTATTATACTCGCTGTTTGGCTAGTATACTTACCATGTCAGACCATAGCATTCACGGCAGTTAGTCAACTAACTGCCGTGAATGCTATGGTCTGACATGGTACAGTATATGACGCCAAATGATACTTTTGGAGAAAAGAATCGGGGCCCCCAAAATGGCCATGTAGATCATTGAACAATGGATGAGATGGTGTGAGGAAAATTGAGCATGGTATATGGGGAAATGTAAACAATATTTTTAGTATTGTGGATGAGAAGAGAGGGCTTTTAGACTGATAGACAGAAGTTAAAACCGAAATGTAAATTCGTAAAGTACGTACATGAATTACATATTTCCACACAGACGCAAGACATTAATTTGCTCTCACACAAGCATGTAGCAAGGGTTCATAGCTCGTGTGTGTGTGTGTGTGTGTGTGTGTGAGCTCGCGCATGTGTGCGTGCGTGTGTGTGCGTGCGTGTGTGTGTGTGTGTTGTGCGCGCGCAAGCATGCACAGTGTGCGTACATGCCTGTGTGTGTGTGTGCCTGCGTGTGTGCCTGCGTGCACGTCAGGGATGAAAACTCCTCCGCGTCTCCGCCGTTATTTTTTCGCATCTCCGCCGAAAGAAAAAGTCTCCGCCGAAAAATTATTCGAAGAGTGAAGCTCAGAAACGGTCTCAACTTGTCTGCATAGCGAATAATCTTCTCTGTCGGTAATGTTCTCAAACGGCGTAGTTCTCATTCTGCTTCCTTCCAGTATCATTTCTCATCATGGCGTCGATTCACAGCGAGAGTTTGTCGCCAGTGAGTGCAAACAAAACGGAAAAAAAAAGAAAGAAGTATGTGAACCACTAGAAGACCGAGTGGCTGCAGAAGGACGTGTGTGGCCGCAGAGTCACGGATGTAATAGGAAAACATGACAAAGAACGGCGAATTTGAAGCGTTTTGCGAGCCTTGCCAAAAACGTGTCTACTTGGTAGTCTTGGCTTTGTGGCAATCAGAGATCACATCGAGCGTCCCAGTCACCAACAGAAATGTGTGTGTTTCCCACACCATTACAGCATGTTTTTAGATCATTGGGTATGCAACAATCTACGTTTCATTTCCAATGATAGTTTGACTCCTACTCTGATTTTTCTACAAGTTCCATTTCCATGATAGTTTGATTCTAACTCTGATTTACTTAAAAAATGAGTACTTTGAAGTCCTTTTTTTACAAAAAAAAAAAAAATGGTAAGCACTCAAGCTTTCGGGTCTTAGACCCTTCATCAGGAAACACTGAACAGCAACACAAGGGAAAAACAGGATAACAAAACAACGGAGGAAAAAAAAACTTCGAACCCACTGGAGAGATGAGGAATTGAGTACTTGCACTCGTTGTCTTCAAAGCAAGGGAAAAACGTCAAAGTGACAAAAAGAATATAAAAGAACAAATGACATCAAAATAAACTGATGTCACAACAGTATTGTGTAACACTTTTCCCCTGGTATAATGCAAACGTTTGCTACATGTGTTAGGCAGGCTGGGGAACTCTCCTCGGATCGAGGATTTCCGAGATTTTTTAAAATGACTTCCGAGGAAAAAAAAGATCGTCCGAGGAAAAAAAAAATCCGCTGAGAAAAAAAAAAAAATCGCGAAGGACTTGATCACTCCCGAGTCCAGTACCGTTCCGTATCCAGTATTTCCAATCCAGGTTTTAGTATAAGGCAGTTCCGCCCGCGGTTGTGAGGGTATTTTCACGAGCTTTAGGAAGCCATTGCCGAGGCGGGCGCATCAGTCTGCGAACGAAATATTCGCAGTCATTTTCTGCATCTTTCACGAGTCAAAATGTCGTGTGTATCACGCATCGTAAATCGTGGCGAGTCGTTTGATGAAGGATCGATTGCCAACAAATGGAGATGGGACTGGACTGAAAAATCAACGAAAGTGGCGGGTTACGATCAGTGAGTTTCAACTCTACCAAAACAAAACAGGCTTCAATTGCTAGTTTTTTTAAATAGTGTCCCTTTTTTCTTATCATGCTGTGTAAAGATATAGTGAGTCACTGAGTGTTAACTATTACTATTACATATATATATATTTTTTTGCATTAAACTATTTCCATTAATTTGACTTTGAAGAAGTTTTGACTTTGAGGTTGATGCATCATTTGTACTGAAGAACTACCTGTTTATGGGCCTCAGTGTGTGAAGACTGAACAGTTATAGCAGGCGCTTCATTACACTAAGAAAGTGGAGTGAGTGTTGACTATATACAAGACTGATGTCAGTATTTGACTTTGAATATATCCGTGGGTGATGCTTCATTTAGCAGAGACATACACTGAACATTACTGGGACTCAATTTGTAAAGACTGAACTATTGAACTTATGAAGCAAGGCACTACAGCACATCAACAAAATGAAATAAAGTAAGTTTTTTTTTTTTAAAATTTCTTTGCATGCTGCATGTAAATATGTTTTAGTTTGGTTTCTTTGCATGCCACAGGGTAATTTGCTGTCACCAGAAGCCACGAAAGGGTCTTCAAAAGTACTCAAAATCAATTTCGGCCGGGGGGCTTCGCCCCCTGGACCCCCACCGGGGCGTTGCCCCTGGACCCCACCGGGGCCTAGGCGGCCCTGGACCCGGCCTATTTTCAGAGATTTTTTTGATCAGCTGTTCCCAGCCTGGTTAGGTGTCTGCTAACAGCCCCAATGAAATCCTTTTCCACCAGCCACTCCCCCACTACCTATATACTTCCTCTACTCCTCTCCTCCCCCAACCCCACCCTCACCCCACAACACACATACCCCACACACTTCGCCCCCTCCCCCCCACCCCAGTCCCCTACCCCACCTCACACACACAAACACCCTCCCCCCACACACACACACAAGCACCCCCCCCCCCAAACACACACACAAAAAACTTGTCAGGGGGGGGGGGATATGGTAAGTGGGAGAGGGGGGGGGGGAGTTGTGTGTGGTGTACTGTTATGACATCAGTTTGTTTTGATGTCATTTGTTCTTGTTTTATGTTCTTTTTTGTGTTTAGTGTTTCCTGACGAAGGGTCTAAGGCCTAAAAGCTTGAGTGTTTATTATTTTTTTAAAGGACTTCAAAGTAATCATTTTTCATATTATGTTTATTGAAGTCCAGCAGTCGTTTTCATACATCTGATTTACTTAGTTTGATTTCCCACTCTGATTTACTTATCTACAGGCCTTATTCTGTATGTCCTGAAAGCACTGTTTGCCAAATTTTCTTTAGCTACAGTTCTGAGGATTCATCATACTAAACGTTTGCTTTGTCTCAATTGACATAATAGTTTCTTTCCACATCAGTCTCAGTCTTCATGGTGTTGAAAGCTGTTGTATAGAATGAGGTGTTTAGAACAAGAAAGTGATTTCTAAAGATTTTTATGCCTTATTTAATACAAAATATGCTTCAGCTTCAGGGGGCGCCGCCCCTGACCCCACGGGCTGTTGCCCATGGACCCAATTTGGGGCCCATGGTGAACCCCAGATCCCTGCCAATCTCCTCTTTTTTAAAAAAAACTTTTCATCCCTGGCACGTGGTTTCAGGCAGCTAGTCAGTCAGAAGAGGCAGAGCCCCCAGTGGAAGGGCAGACGACCACGGCAGAAGAAGGGGGTCAGTCAGAACAAAGAGTCGGGGAGGATGGTGCAGTGGGCCAGGAGGGGACAGATGGGGAGACGACGGAGCCTAGTGCTCTGAGGACTTCACAGTTAACTCTGACAGTCCCTGGGCAAGAAGATGGCCTGAAGGTAAGACAGGTGCTGGCCTCCATCTGATGCAGTTGGTGAGAGCAAGCTAAGTGTGTGTTGTGTGTGTGTGTGAGTTGTGTGTGTGTTTGTGTGAACAACCATAATCTGACAATAAATTGGTTTCAGTCGGTCAGTTGGGTGTGTGTGTGTGTGTTTGCTTGCTTGGACAGGCGAGTAAAATGTGTACATACATGTACATTACTTGCATTTGTGGCTGTTCATTTCTGACATCTGTAACTGCGTATGGGTTTGTAAAATCAACAATTTGTTGTCGTATAACTTTCAATGAAAGTTTGCTGGTGTTGTTATGCCTGTAAAGAAAACTTTATAAAATGCAAATCTTTTTGTTTCGGAATCAAGAGGTTTCACTTCCTGGTTCAGACGAAATGTATATTCTTGATTTATAAAGCTTGATTGAACTAAAACTAGAACAAGCTTATTTACTTTCAGTTAGTAAGGAAATGAAGTACAATTTGTCTTGTCCTTGGGGTAGAATTAATCAGTATAGGTTGGCTATGTTCGAGGAAGAAACAAGTCAGTCATTTACTTTTTTTTATTTGTAAGCACAGAGGTGTCATGTTAATACCAGGGGGAAAAATGAACAACTGTTGAATAGATGTAGATGATTGTCTTTAAAAAAAGTTACTTTGAATGAGTTGCATGTTTGATTTGTATTCAGTATATGGTTTAGTTCATGTGTGATTGTTTTTCTTTAGTGTATACATGTGTGTTTTAGTTCCTTTTCCTTCTTCTTTTCACATTAAAAAGAAATGTATTAATATGCATTCATATGGGCACATGTTGACATGTTAATACAGAAGGTGGGGAGTGAGGCAGAATTTGGGTCAGAGGCTGACATGACAAGCTATACATCTGAGGTGGCTGATGACAATGACTCAGTCAATCAGCAGATACGTCTTCCACCCAGGAAGGGGAGTTTGTGAACCCCAAGGGAGTGCGCTTTATGCAGCAGCAGCAACAGCAACAAGCACGGGAAGGTAATGTTCAACAGAAAAATTTGTTAGGTTGCCTCCATTTACTTTTTATTGTACGCAGAGATGTCGATCCTTCAGTTCTTACTGTTAATATTTTCCATGTGGACAAAGAAACACTATTGTTTTCAGACTGCACTGTTTATTTTGTTATGAAATACTTTCATTCTAAGAACTCAGATGATTCATGGATGAATGAATTATCTTGTAGTGAATGACTCGTCTCTTTGACACAGAGAACCAGTGAGTGTGGAGGGAGATGGGGGAGGAGATTATATCGTTGACAACTCTAGTATCCTGCTAACTGTTGACTCTTCCTCCTCTCCCCCCCCCCCCCCCCCCCCCAATTTACTTTTAATATTCTTTCTCTTCCTGTTTCAAAAGACTTTTGAATTTTGTTGCAGGGTGGGGGGGAGGGGGTCACGAAGTAAAAAGAAGCCCTTTCCTCAAATAGTCGTTCTGTTTTGACATCTTATTATACACCCACCCACTTTTAACCTGTTGACGCTCATATATACCCAGCCCACTCTCCTCATGTCGTGCCCGCGTCCATCATTGATGATCAAATTATTCGTGTTGTAGTTTTGTTCACATGTTCTGAGATGAACCATGAAGAGAAGATCTTGGTCGTTTTTTTTTTCTAAATGGAAGAAAGATTGCACAGTGTTGTTGGTTCATTTGGATCAAAATTGGCATTTCAGTGTTGCCAGTGGTAGGGAAGTGGGGCATGGGGTTGCAAAGACTTTGAGATTATGGAAAAATTGCAGATTTATTCTTTAAGTGCTTTCTCTTTATCAAAAATGTATTGCTAGGAAGGAATGGTCTCTGGAGAGTCAAGAATATACAAGTTTCTGTTAAAACTTTAATGATTAGACTATGGACAGTGTTAAAACCATCTTTGACTGAGATATATTTGTGTTCATTAGATAATTTGTTATATGATTTGCCAAGAAGAAGTGTTATATGTTCAGCTTGGTAATCAGTGTTAAGATATTTGAGTGAAAATAAGGTATATTTACATGATTTGGGGAAAATACTAACATATTTGTTTCTTTAGGCTATACAAAAAAAGTCTTTAAAACGTTTTTGTGTGTGTATTGTTTTCTGGTGGGAAAAACATTTGTATCAACTTAATTGAATTTATCAAATTAATGTTGTTGTTGCAGTACATTTATTATTGTTGCTCTGTATGTCATTTCCATAGTTTGAATTGATCGAGATGCTGTAGGCTTTGCTTGGATGAAGTAAACAGATTTTTTTTTTTTCGAAGCATCATCTGCAGGGTGGAGTTTTTTGCCCCAGTGTTGTTGTTGTTGTCCGCCTGATGAGGGTAGATTGACGTGTGTGTCTTGTGCAGGTTATCCTTTGATCCCATATGGCTTGCCCTGCGTGCGAGAGCTGTTCCGCTTCCTCATCTCGCTGACAAATCCCATCGACCGTCACAATACAGATGTGATGATTCACATGGGGCTCAGCCTGCTCACAGTGGCTTTGGAGACTGGGGCAGATCATATCAGCTGCTACAATTCCTTGCTCTACCTTGTCAAAGATGAACTTTGTCGCAGTCTCTCTGTGGTGAGGATGTTTGCATGTTATGAGTGTGTATATGTGTCACGGTGTTACAGTATGTGTGTATGTAATAAAAAGTGATGAAATTAAAGAAGTGATGCTGAACAATTAAGTAATGGGGGAAATTAAAGAAGTGAATCATAGATTTTCTTACTGTTGTAATTAGTCTGTAGCAGAGAGAGACTACTGCTGAAAAGAAACCTCTAGAACATACATCTTAGCATTGCAGAATTGTTTGCTGTACATGTTTCAAATTCTGAGTGAAGAAAGAGCAGAACGTGAACTTAGAATTGATAGAACATGTGGATATATTGCTCCTACGAATTCACCATTGCTGTGAAGTGAAACGTGATACATTCAGTCAAGACACTTTTGCTGTTTGTGGATTGAGTAGAACAGGGAAACTGGTGAAAATATTCCATCTAAATCACAGTAATGAGTTTTAAAAAAGTGCAAGATCAGGAGCTGTTTCTCACATGCAGATCTTGCCAGTTTTTTGTTTGCTGCAGAAATGAACATATACAACAATATATGTTAGGTAACTTTTGAAAGAACCAGCTGCCAACACAAATATCGAGGCCATTCATATTTAGTACCTTCAGCTTTCATCCATGAGAAATAAAGACATAGGCTGTAGAAACTAATCTTTGTCTACTCTCTGTCCCATACCAATGTTTCAACTGACTTATCAGACAATGTGTGAAGTATTCTGTTCTGAAATTATGGTGTAGCATCATCTGGTAGTCTGTTAGTGAAGGAAATCCACACATGCAATACAAGAAATCAGATGGCTATTTTTCTGAAGTCAAATTTCCAGCTAGGCACACTGGAGAATACTCTCTTGCTTGTATTTCTTTGGTCTAACTAAACTAGAGCTCTGAATACTGCCTTCAGTATCCAGAATAAACTCTCTGCATAGCTAAACCATACATAGCTGAACCATGCAATAGTTATATTCCCTAGATCAGAGGAGGCTAGTTGCAGGATTTTGTGATGCATGTCTGACATCATTTGGATGGCAGGCACGGTTACATGCATCAACCGTCATTTAATACACACATTCTGCACATGTGCGTAAGAGAATGGTTATGGGCACCACCAGTCTGTAAACATAATTTTCTTATCTATTGTATTGCACAGCTTCTAACTCGTGATGGGAAGGTTCTTCCTCTGACCAGCACCAGCCAAGGCAGGAAATGCCAGGCATACGTGGTCCAGAGTTTTTGAGACAGGTGGACAGTTTGTCACAAGCCCTTTGGAGCCAAAAAGTTCAGTGACGAAACAGATCTTTTCTGTCAGCTAATTGAATCTTATCTCAAATGTTAGAATTTCTTTTGGCCATGAACTTTGAAGGATTTCATTGGGGTTTATTTCAAAGATATACGATCCACTCAAAATGGGTACAGCTACGGTGTTAGCAGAGCAACTAGCCACATGATTATGAAGTGGCAAGAAGGAATTTCAGTGATCAGCCATTATAAAACAGGAACAAGTTAAACGCTCGGTCTGTGCTGCTGCTCAAGTGTGTGTGTGTGTGTGTGTGTGTGTGTGTGTGTGCGTGTGTGTGTGTGTGTGTGTGTGTGTGTGTGTGTGTTCTGAACACACAGCTTGATTTAGATGGGTGTTTTTAAAGGTAACTTTCTGATTTTATTCAGATGAACTTGGTGATTTACCTTCCGTTCTTCTCTGCCCCCTGTCTTTTGTCTTTACTTTTAGAATAATATCCACAAAAAAAATTGAATCACAAATGCCAGGGTTTCTAAGTATCCTTTTTTTCTTGAGATAGAAAGCATTTTGGAAAATGTTAAGATGTTTGACACAAATTTGAAGCAAACTTGCATTTGCCTTGATTTCATAGTTCAGTACTGACAATATGGGTTGCTTGTTTGTGCAGCTCTGCAGTCTGAACGTTTGTCCCTGTTTGCTGCTGCTTTGAGGGTCAGCTTTCTTCTTTTTGAATCTATGCGTTCCCACCTCAAGTTTCAGCTGGAGGTAAGTTAAGGTGAAATACAAATGAACACACAAAACATAGTGCAGAGTAATGCTCATTATGAACAGATCAGTGATTTTTTACAAGTATGTCTTAATCAGATGCTACAGACCATAGACAACAAAATGCACAGAACAGTGTTCCCCTGACCGCAGTCGGCATGAGCATTTCTTCAAAACAAACAAAGTTAAACAGTCTAACAAACAAACGTCTCCTGTTCTTTTTTTCTGATGTCATTTTATTCTCTGAAGAAAACACATTGACCAAAATTCACTCGTCTGTTTTGTATACTGTATTGAATAAGCATGACTTTGCACCATGTTTTGTGCGTTGATTTGAATCCTCCTTTTATTTTCCATTAATGCCGCAGTCTGTTTAATTCCTTCTGTAAGTTAGGGTGTTATTGCGTGGTCTGGATGTTAATTCCAAGGTGACAAGGTTCAGTAAACCGAAATAATACTGATTTAAAGGCACAAAAAATTGCAATTGAAACGATCGAGCTTGACAAACGTTGGCCAGATTTTGATCAAACAGATATTTGCTTTGTTGTCTGTTTGTGTGATTTCCAGATACACCCCAAATTTCAGTGAGTCATGGAATCTTACTGAAATTAGGGTTAAATTGAAGTCCTTTGCCCTTACAGCTGTAGGGGCAATGAAGTTCTAGAGATTATGGTGTCTGTGTTTTAGTATAATCAAAGGCAAAACCCTGTTGTTTCACTGCCTTAACCCTGTCAGAACTGAATCAGGTTCTGGGTACGGAGAGGCTATACAAGCCATAAAAATCTGACCCAGGGGACATGCAGGTTAATGCATGGTCTGCAGCTCTGCACTAACAGTGCAAACATTGTACTGAGGGCCCTTCCAGTGAAGTAACGTAGTTTAAAAATACATATGATGTGTGTTTCTTTTGATTTTTGTATTGATGTGTATGAGAGGAATCTTTGCTGCCCATGTTGATCCAGCGCATTTTTAGCAGTATCTTTGGAAAGTCAGGGCTGTTGTTATTTGTTAGTGTTATTAGTTATAATATCTTTTATGATTTAAAAAAAAAGTTTTCTTTTGTGCAGATGCATCTTAGTATCAAAACGTAGTCAGTGTTGGCCATCATCAGTACTTTGAGCTCTTGTTTTTTTCACTGTCCCTGCTAGATGTACTTGACACGACTGAGTGAAATTGTGGTGTCGGAGAGTCCCAAGGTGACCTACGACCAGAGGGAGATTGCGCTGGAGTCCATTGTGCAACTGTGGCGGATCCCTGGGCTGGTGACAGAGCTGTACCTCAACTATGACTGTGATCTGTACTGCTCCAATCTCTATGAGGAGCTCACCAAGCTCCTCTCCAAGGTCAGTAGAACTGCAGGTTGGGCAGAGAACAGTCACGCAACCAAACAGGAATACTGACTCGCACAACTGCATTCAAGGGTTGTTCATAAATATTGTCCATGCCATGCCTAGTAAGTTGACAGTCGAGGATTGTATTGCCATTTGGTAGATTCAAGTGTGGGAGTAAAGCTGATTCTTTGGCCGACATACTTGCATTGAAACCTTTGGACATGAACTAACATCTTCACTCACTCTGGCACTGCCATTTGCAGCTACACTTGGGTTAGCCCTTCTGCAGCCCCAGCATCAGCAGCCCGCTGGGAGCAATCAAATCAACTTGTCATGAGGCAGCCTATGATGTTTGTGTACTGATTTTATCTCTAAGCAAGACTCCCTCTTAATATGCTGCTTAAGAAGAGTTTTTGAGGTCCTTGTGTAGAGTCTCCACGGTAATATTGTGATGTTTCTATGTGTGGCAGAATGCTTTCCCTGTGTCTGGCCTGTTCACCACTCATCTGCTGTCACTGGACGCTCTGCTGACTGTAGTAGACAGCATCGACCAGCACTGTCACCACCGTGTCCTGTCAGCCACCAAATCCTCAGCATCTGCTGAGAGCGAGTCGCAGCAGCTAGAAGGTCAGTGATGACATTGTCAGGATGAAATTTGATGAGGATTGCATGTGCATGTCTATACAGGGTGCTCTGTACATAAGAGAGCACCTTTCTGTGGGCTTCTCCATTGTGCTTTGGTTAGAATGATGAATTTGTGTGTGTTTCTGGAAATGTGTTTGAAATGCTTGGTTATCACTAATGGATTTTTTTTTATAATGAAAAGCTTTTGTCTTCAGAATGTTTTGAACACTAAAGAACATTAGTATTGAAGCAACATCAGTATTGATTCTGCGCAGAACAACCTTTGAGAGTCTTTCTACAATATGTACGCAGTGTTCTCACCAACCTCCTCCACAATCATGATGAATGTGGAGCATTGCTAAACAACATGAGCTGAGTTTTGTGCCTTTGTCTGACATGCTGAAGGGCCATTGTGCCTTTGTCCTACATGTTGAAAGGAAAGTTACTGATCTTGTTTAGTATTCCAAATGTGATGCCCCTACAATTGACTGGCGTTGTTGTCTCCCTGTAAACGGTAAGAATAAGACTTGTGTTTACGCAGGGTCAGCCTCAGGGGTGGTGGAAGGAGAGACCAGACCTGAGCTGAGCGGAGCTGCTGAACCAGTGGCGTCTGCTTTCCGAGGCCCTCCCTCCACAGGCTTCACCATGGCACAGTTCCTGATGCAGAAACAAGAGGCAGGTCAGTTGCTGACAGTGCTCTGTTTGTGAAACAGACATGCACATGACATCATATTTTGATCTTACTGGGTAACAGGACAGCATGAAGGAATGTAGCCAGAAGATGAAAGGAAATCTTAAATGAGGCAGGGAGTAGTAAACAGTAAATAACTAACAAGTAGAGTAACTTGGGGATGTCTCGCATGTTTGCTGTTTGTGCTCTATGTTGGCATTTGTGCCAGGCAATTTGGTATTGTAGCAGCATCCGTTTGGAGTTATCAGCATGCAATTATCTCATTATAGGAGCAAGAGTTATCCTACCTGTTCGTTCTTATCCACAAGATGTTAACTTGGGGAAACATTCAACTGTACTTTGTCAGCTTAAGTACGCTTTGTATGACAGTTTCTGTTCTAGATTTGATGGATATTATCGAGTATGTTATTCACACTAAATCATTGGTCTCACTGATTTATCATTGACCTCTTTGGAAACTTTCAACAGGATTTGTTCTTTTAAACTTTACTCAATTTTTAATTCATAGAGCTGATTTAAACAGTACCTTGTCTGCCATTGCATTATTGAATTTTATGACTTAAGTATGTTTTGTGAAATGAGGAATGAAAGCTCTCATCAGTTCTGATGAGCATGAGAGTTGTGTGAAGTTCAGAATGTATCTTACGTTTGGGCAAAGTGGAGATAGAAAGAAAGAAAAAAAAAAAGAAGAGAAAGTTGCTCTTGGCTGAGCACAACCAAGCCATCTGTTCAGCTGCACGTTGATGTTCTCCCAGATCCTGGTCGGCTGACACGAAGAGAACAGAGACTTGGTCCACAGATCAAGCCAAATCGCTTGGCCAAACTGACTGCCAAGATACCTTCCAGGGGGGAGCTTGCTGAATTCAAACAAAAGAAAAGGGTAATGACCTGAATACGGTTAACTATCAGCTCTCTTGTTTTTTTCTTCTATGGTATCTGTTTACACAGGGGGGTTAACTCAGACTCTAAGATACGTTTGTGTGTCTGAAATGATGTGGTAGGTTAGTGCTGTATTATGGTCAAGTGCGATTTTTGTTTCCATTAAGGAAAAACCAAGGTATTTGTAAAACAGTGACAAAAAAAGTTGCTATGATAATGAACAATAAATTGCATGAGCATAAGGGAGAAGAGAGGGTATAGGTCTACCTGTGTGTGGTCATTCTGTTTGACTGACAGAGATCATGAGCAAACATGCAGTGTAATGTTTGACCGCAATGACGACCTAAAGAAATGGATTTTTTGTTACCTCATAGTGTCATTTTTGATGATGTTTTAAAATTTCAGCAGACTTGCTCAAAATGACCAGAGCATGTAGCCTGGATAGGATTCAGAAGTTTACTAGAGAAACATCCAAACAGTTAACAATAATTTTAACAGAGCACAGTTGACACGGACAGAAAATCCAAAGCAAGGGACGAGTAACATCATTGAAAAAACTTACACTGAGACACACACTACATGAATAGTGTGATAATTGATAGTCTCACAAAATTAAAAGGTCAGAAGGCTCCAGAAATGCACTTGCGGGAATTAAAGGAAAGATTGTTGGTGGCCATGAGGTAAAAAATCAATATTTCACAGTGGAAGAGGTTGAAATGATGGTCTGATTCTTGTTAAATGTGGAAACGAATGATTCTTATTAAACATGGAAAATGAAAGAACATGGTTGATCAGTGTGACACAGAAAGCTGTCAGATTCATGCACAGTGAGAATTTATCCTTAATTTGAGGTGAAGGAAAAAACCTTTCTTGATGTTCAGTGTGTCTCGCATTGAGAATGTTCAGAGAGACTGGAAAGTTTTGTCTTCTAGCTCAGAAGGAGACCCTTGTAGCAAGTTTTTAGAACATAGTTAAAGAAAGTTATTGATAAACTGTAGACTGTAAATGAGGAGGAAGTCTCTTCCTAAACGGTATCATGCTTTGTTTATGTACAAAGTGAATTGGTGTTTTAAGTTTCTTTTGCTATTTGATTTCACAGTGGAGATAAAACTTGGAAATATCAGTGTGAAATAATGAGACAGTTTGTGCTGCTATATTTCCATTATGAATTGTGCTGCTTTGTTTCAGTTTACAGTCATAAGTATTTTTGCCCCAGTTTGCAGTAGTTAATTCTTAGTTTGATGTTTTGTTGTTGTCGTTTTTTTTTTATTTTTACAATCAGTCTAGTTGTAAATAAAATTAGATTTGATAAAACATTTTAGGGATCAGTTTCTGTCTTTCGTGGACTAATCCAAGCTTGGTAGAGTATTCACTACATCATAAACATTGCTATCCAGATCTGTATCCAGACACACAGGGCATATTGTTCATTCACATAATAGACATGATATAAAGGCTCTATCCAGTCAAAGAAGCTAGATGCTTCATTCCCTGAGGGATTTAGACATGATATAAAGGCTCTGTCCAGTCAAAGAAGCCAGATGCTTCATTCCCGTGAGGGATTTAGACATGATATAAAGGCTCTATCCAGACTGAGAAGGCAGATGGATCATTCCCATGAGGGATTTAGACATGATATAAAGGCTGTATCCAGACAGAGAAGGAGATGGATCATTCCCGTGAGGGATTTAGACATGAATTGATATAAAGGCTCTATCCAGACACAGAAGGCAGATGGATCATTCCCGTGAGGATTTAGATGTGATATAAAGGCTCTATCCAGACTGAGAAGGCAGATGGATCATTCCCGTGAGGGATTTAGACATGATATAAAGGCTCTATCTATCCAGACAGAGAAGGCAGATGGATCATCCCTGTGAGGGATTTAGACATGATATAAAGGCTCTATCTAGTCAGAGAAGGCAGATGGTTCATTTTTCAGTGAGGGACAAACATGATATAAAGGCTCTATCCAGTCGAAGAAGGCAGATGGATCATTCCCATGAGGGATTTAGACATGATTAAAGGCTCTATCTAGTCAGAGAAGGCAGATGGTTTCATTTTTCAGTGAGGGACAAACATGATATAAAGGCTCTATCTTGTCAAAGAAGGCAGATGGATCATTCCTGCGAGGGACGTGTTGTGCAGGCCTACATTCAGGGCACAGAGTACTTCAACCAGAAACCAGCCAAGGGGATCAGCTTTCTTCAGGAGCAAGTTTACTGTCTACCCCTCTGGACCATGGTCAGGTGGTGGTCTTCCTGAAAGAGACCCCAAACTGGACAAGAAGATGATTGGGGACTACCTTGGCAGCAAAAGAACAAAGTGGTGCTGAAGCCTTCGTCAAGTGAGTGGGGCATAGAGCTGTATGTAGCTTCTGTGGTTTCAAATTGGAAGGTGAAATTTGAACTTAACTGTCTGCCTACCGCATGACTTTGAGCTACATGACTATGAGAATACCATGCCAAGTGAGGTAACTCTGCAGCACATACACACTTGCCATAAAGAAAACCTCAATAAGAAATTTGCTTTTAAGTCATCTATTCTATAAAAGTAATGAAAAAAAAATTCAAAGACATCACCCCATCCAAAACAGCCATTTTTTCACCATATATAGTGAACTTGTACACGAGGAAAAAAAACAAAACAGACTAACTCTACTTCAATGTTCTCTGTCAGGGTTCGTACGCCCCTGAAGACCCTTGAAACCCCTTTAAAAAACAACTGGGTCAAAAAGGCCCTTGAAAACCCTTGAAAAACTGCAGATATCCCTACCATCCCTTGAAATCCCCTTAAAAATCGTTTTCGGACCAAAACTGACCGTAACATTTGAAGACGAGTCGGAGAACAAACGCGAACAAGACTTCGGACATCGATTTTCGCCTCTCGAATCGTTTGTGTGTCGTCTGCTTGAAAAGCAAAGGGAAGCAATTCGATAGTTGGTTATCGTTTGCGCATGCGCAGTTCGACTTCCGACAAAGAGCGCCATGCTCCCTCATCTTCCGTGAATTCCAACACTGTTGCGTCTGCCATCATGCCTAAGGGAAATTGCGCATTTGATCTGTTTGGTTACAGAAGGAAGAATATCGAAGCTGGATCACTGAATGCAGAGACAACAAACATGCGTTTTTCCATGAAGTGTGCAAAAAGACCGTTGATGTTCGGCAATGGGCGAATCGGCGGTTGCAAGTCACGGAAAGAGGAAGAAATACGTGGAATTGGAAAAAGCGAGTAGGCTGGTAGTTAGTCTTACGGACTTCGTTCGGCAATCATCAAATTTATCAACATCAGGTCAGACCCTTTCCTCAGTAAGAATCGTCAGGCAATTCACAATAACAGCAATGGGACAGATGTGTTGAAAGCTGAAGTGTTGTGGACGATTCATGCCATCAACAATCATCACAGTTTCCGATCTGCTGAAGACAACACGAAACTGTTTGCAGCAATGTTTCCATATTACTCGATTGCGACGAACTAGATATCTTACAACTTTTGGCATTACTCCTTTTTTCTGTCAGAACTGAAAAAAGAGTGAAATAACAGACTGAATCTTCAAATCAATCGTCACGTCGTCTCCGTGTGTGCGCATTTGTAAAAAAAACAACAAAAAAACCTACTTTATTGTTTAAAAGACAGCATTCATACCACACCCCTACCCCCCTAACTTACCTACGAGCTAGCCTACACACACACCACACACACACACACACACACACACACACACACACACACACACACACATACACACAGCACACACTCACAGACACACACACACACACACACACACACACACACACACACACACCACACACACACAGAGAGA
>CM031596.1:100087132-100097132 GCA_018398815.1 Conus ventricosus
CGACCAGCAAGACAAATACGTGCAATTTTAAGAAAAGACCTGTGCCAGGTAAAGTAGAAATCTATTTATACCCGGTTAGTTAATGATGTTTTAGATAAATGATTTGTGAAGTTCAGGAAAGAGAGAAGTTTTATTTTGTTTGATTCCATATGCATTGATGTTTCGTTCTATGATCATGTGTAGTAAAGTTATAGACTTTACTCGTGGTTTGATGTGACGAATGCATGATATATGAATGAGATTGTAAGCAAGCTGTGAGTGTGTTTGGGCTGTGCGCTAGTCCTTCCTCCACTGACATCACCCGAGGTTGACAATTTATTGGCGAGCTTGCCAGGATATTCTGGCCCATTTATTTTAATTGTTCAACTTCTCAGAGAGGAAGCTGGGTGGGATTCAAGTATTGTAATCCTAAGACAAGGGGTTGTCTTACTGTATGTTCCCAAGATAGTTAAATACTAGGCTTGGCATTGCTTCCAAGATAGTTAATACTAGGCTTGGCATTTCAGCCCCAGAGTACTCATTTCGCACAGATTGCCTATAATTCGCTCTCATAGTTGGGTCAGCGCTGGGCGTCTTATAAAAACTAATTACGTTGTCCCAAGCTAATATTATCATTCATAGGATTGTGCTATTACGTCACTCGTGTCGGAAACCACCAGTTTGGCTGTCGTAGTAATAAAATCTTGTTCAAAAAAAAAAAAAAGAGATTAATGGCGGAAGAAAAGAACACCCCTATTGAACAACAATTAGAGTTGAGTGGTACGAAGAAGGAGTTCGCTGAATTGAAAGAGCTAGTTATGAAGGAACAAATTTTGTCAGGTTGCGGCCCTGAGTTAACATACATTTGAAAGAGAGACAGCCAGAGACAGCAGGAGAGTTGTTGAAGTTCGCAGAGGTGTATAGAGAGGCACGTTTGGGCACGAAGGTGCAGGAGAAACAGGTGCTAGGCACAGGTGAGAAGAGTGCAAGGAGACCAGGGAGTTTTCTGCAAAGTCTGCAAACCCAGTGGTGGGGCAGAAGGAAGGCAAAGGGACATTAGGTGTTTCATTTGTCACAAGAAGGGACATGTGGCGAGGGATTGTCGCATGAGGTTCCAGAAGGCAGCAGCCTTGCAAGAGGTGGATAAGGGTCGTCAAGGGAAACGACCTGCAGTGGAACCAACAGGGATCCAATCTGAAGAGGGTGGAGTGCAGCCTATGGCTAGCACTGGACAGCAGTCAGTGTCAGTGATGGAGGGCACTAGGCTGAGTGGTTCGTTACCAGTGGAAGAAGGGTGGATTGGCCAGCAGAGGTGAAAGTGTTACGAGACACTGGTTGTTCATGCGGGTAGTACGAACAACGCTGGTCGAGAAAGGGATTTGACAGGGCAAATCCAGACCTGTACTCTAATCGATGGCACTGTGAGAGAGTTTCCAGTTGCTAAGATAGAAGTACGTACCCCTTACTTCTCAGGCGAGTTGTCTGCGTTGGTGATGGAGAAACCCCTTCACGATTTGATCATTGGAAATATTCCAGGGCAAGGATCCAGGGGATCCTGAAGTTGTTGACTGCTACAGGGGCAGCAGTTCAAACACGGAGCAAGAAGGAGGAAAAGGTTGATAAACCGTTAGTCGTTCCAGCAAGGAAGTCAGGCATAGATGTGTCGCCTGATGAGTTTAGGGCAGCGCAGGAACAAGACCCTTCGCTCGTGAAGTCTTGGGAGTTGGCAAGAGGTGGAGAGAAACAGGAGGTTAGAGAGGTGAGACAGAATTTCTTGTGAAAGGCGGGCTGTTGTACCGAGTGTTCACCAAGGGGAAGACAGGTAAGGTGACCACTCAGTTAGAGGTACCAGCAGGTTATCGTGACACTGTCATGTCAGTGGGTCACGAGTCGCTCATGGCGGGTCATCTCGGCACCAGCAAAACAGCTGACCGAATCTTTGATGACTTTCATTGGCCAGGAGCAATGGCAGACATCAAGCGTTTCTGCATGTCATGTGACGTGTGTCAAAGGTCAGCCACAAGAGGGTGAAGAGGAAGGGCCTCTTAAACATCCCCCTTTAATTGACACACCATTCAGGAGAGTGGCCGTCGATCTGATTGGCCCAATCTCGCCCTGTTCCAAAGGTGGGCACAGGTATGAGACATGTAAGGTTGCAAGGGAAAGTTTGCAGAAGGCTAGGGTCGTTCGGAAGAAGCAATATGACAGGAAGGTGAGGAAGCAATCCCTCAAGCGGGAGATCAAGTCCTGGTACTGCTTCCCACGGTCACAACAAGCTGCTGAGGCATTGGAAAGGACCATTCACCATCACTGAAAAGGTCGGTCGGGATTACCGAATTGATGTGAATGGGAAACTAAAACTTTTCCATGCGAATTTTCTCCGCAAATATATTCAGCGTGAGACTCAGCACATAGGCGCAGCAGCAATCATTGATGAGTGAAAGAGACACAGCAGAAGAAGGGAGATTTTGTTGCCTAAGTTTCCAGAAGAGTCATACAGGATGTGTCACTGTATGAAGGGCTAGACAGTAGGAGTTCCTAGGTTTTGTTGTCGAGGCGACACAAAGCAGCCAGAAAAGGGAAAGGTGGAGAAGATGATGAATTCAGAGAGACCAAAGACCAAAACAGAAGTCAGGAGTCTGCTAGGTTTTATTGGGTTCTATAGGGAGTTTGTTCCAAATTTCGCAGCAATCACGAGTCCTCTCAGTGATTTGGTCAAGGCAGGGAAACCGGCAGTGGTCGAGTGGTCAACGCTGCAGAGCAAGCACTGCAGACGGTGTTGGAAAGACTAGGTTCCCGTCCCATCTTGAAGCTACCAGATATGTCCAAACCATTTTTGTTGCGGACAGATGCATCAGGTGGTGGGATAGGTGCAGTATTGTTGCAGGAGCATGAAGGAGTCGAGTTTCCCTGTGAGGTATGCTAGCAGGAAGTTGACAAAGTGTGAAGAAGGGTACGCAACGGTGGAGAAGGAGTGTTTAGCGTCGTGTGGGCCGTGCAGAAGTTCCACAAATACTTGTATGGGAAAGAGTTCGTGATAGAGACTGATCATCAACCACTCAAATTCCTGCAGGAGGCGCAGTTGAAAAACAGCAGAGTTGCTGCGTTGGGCAATGGCATTGCAGCCCTACAGGTATCGAGTGCAGTACATTCCAGGTCGACAGAATGTCGGAGCTGACTATTAAGCCGTGTAGTCTAGCAAGCTGCAACTCAGAGGAAGTCAGTCATATCCGGGGTGCTTTGTTGATAACATGTGTTGATTACAGTTATGTTGATTGGATATGGGTTCATTCCCAGTTGGCTATGGTTCATATTTTTGTGTGAGACTTGTTCATGTTTTCTTTGTGAGACTTGTTCATGTGAATGTAGTTATGCTTGGAGCATACAGTCGCTTGTGTAGTGATGCATTATTTGCAATAAGTGAGGATGGAGATTCCTCAGTGAAGTGTCATGGATCGTGATCATATTATATTGTGCTTTTCATAAGAATTGTGAAGAGAAGATATGGCAAATCCGCAGGTAGGGGATTGCATAGGTGCGCACAGAGGTCGTTATAAAATGAATTGAAATAACGCAAGAGCGCACGTCAATGATAACTCATTGGAGTGGTATTCACTAATGATATATTTTATAATTTATAAACCGTTGGTTGTAAAGTATTTTTTAAACTTTGCACGTGTAGCTGTGTGTCAGCAAATTCGGTTGTTGTTTTTTTTGTACCGTGGTTTTGAGACGATGCGGTGCATAGTCTTTTGCAAGGGGAAATTGTCACGGTCAAAAATAGAACAACCAAGTCGTGGTCCAGGTTGTTTGGACATAAGCTCTAACTCAAATATTCTGGCGCCACGTAGACGGGCCCATGGTTCGGATCCAGCCAATTAAGCATAGGGAGAGGCTCCACAGAGACGGTCTGTCCGGCCGGACGGACTAAGCAGCTTTGACCGACAGGTCTCGATAGGTTGGTCAGACATCTGGGCGCCTACCCATACTCATCTACCAATTTACACTGACCAGGGCCCACGATTAAGCCATACGGCGCCAGTTAGGTAGGAAAGGGGGAAGGTAGTGTGTGGTGGGGGTGAAATCTAGCTAATCAATTAAATGACCAATTGACCACCACAGAGAGTAAGGCGTGTAGGCGTGACTGTCATGATTTGAATATCCAATGGAATTAGAGGGAGATAACTTCGGGTATCAGCGGTAAAAATACTGACCAATGGTACTGGCCCTTGGACACGGAGTGAGGGGATAAAGTAATGCGTGAGTGAGAGAGAGGGAGAACGAAGAAAACGAACAGACAGAGAGAGAGAGGAAGAAGTTCGGGGAGTAGGCTCTCGCCTACAGGAAGGCAGGGAGATGGGAACGAACAGAGAGACAGAGAGAGAGAGAGGTTCTGGGTATAGTCTCTGCAGGAGAGAAAAGGCAGAGAGATGAAGAGAGGAGGAGGAAGACAGAACAGGAGAGAGAGATGAGGAGGTTCGGGGTGTAAGTCTCTGCAAGAAAAAGGCAAGAGATGAAGAGAGGAGAGGAAAAGAGAACGAACAGAGAGACAGAGAGAGAGAGAGGTTCTGGGGTGTAGTCTCTGCAGAGAAAGGCAGAGAGATGAGAGGAGTGAAGTTTGAGCATTAGCACCAGATAGTCTGCAAAGGGAGGACTAAAGAAGATGGGGAAAGAGAGAGTTGCTAACTAATGAAGAGAAAAAGAAAGAAAAGAAAAGGAAAAGAAAAGCAACCATGCCCATTTAATAGAGCAGACTAGGAGAGAGAGAGAGAGTGCAATGCGTAATGCAGGAAGGAAGAAAGGAGAACAGATCGATGTTGACAGTCACTGTTCCATCCTAACCGGGTTCGACCTCATACCTGGCAGCGTCACTTCGTCAAGCAGTTCCACAGACCAACGCCAGTGCCAGCAGACCAATACCAGTGCCACAGTTGTGTCGTGTTGTGAAAGTGACATGAAAAGAAAAAAAAAGGAAAAGAAAAGACAGTGATTCGTGAATAGTTAAGATCACCTGCCAGTAAAGTAGAAATCTATTTATACCCGGGTTAGTTAATGATGTTTTAGATAAATGATTTGTGAATTTCAGGAAAGAGAGATGTTTTTATTTGTTTGATTCCATATGCATTGATGTTTCGTTCTATGATCATGTGTATAAATTTATAGACTTTACTCGTGGTTTGATGTGACGAATGCATGATATATAGATGAGATTGTAAGCAAGCTGTGAGTGTTTGGGCTTGCGCTAGTCCTTCCTCCACGACATCACCCGAGGTTGACACATTTCCACACACACACACACACACACACACACACACACACCACACACACACACAAAGTTTGTCTTTTGATCTCTTTAGATTTGCTGGGACTCACTGACATGATCAGTAACCCCCCTTCCCCCCCCCCCCCCTCCCTCCCCCCCCCCCCCCCCCCCCCCCCCCCTTCCCCACTCCATTCTTCACTCTTTCTTTCCTCCCTGCGTAACGTTTTCTGGTGAAAGATTCTATTAAAAGGGAGGGGGGGGGAAGTAGTGGTTTCACCTTCCCATTGTTGACCTGAAACGGATATTATCTTTCGAGTCAATTCTAACCATTGGCAGATTTTGATTCTGTACCAGACGGTAAAAATGAATCCAGCCATGCAGGTGGGTGAGTGAGTGAGTGGTGTGTGTGTTTTGTGTGTGTGTGTGTGTGTGTGTGTGTGTGTGTGTGTGTTTGTGTGTGTGTGTGTGTGTGTGTGTGTGTGTGTGTGTGTGTGTGGTGTGTGTGTGTGTGTGTGTTGGAGACTCCGGTGTGTGTGTGTGTGTGTGGGGTGTGTGTGTGTGTGTGTGTGTGTTGTGTGTGTGTGCGTTTACGGCCTCTCTTCTGTTTCGTTCTTCATACACTCACCTGCACAGAGCTTGAGAAACTATACTGTGCACAAAAAGAAACGCATATTTATATTTCAGTCATTTCATGCGTCATTTAGCATTCAAAATATTACAACCACAGAAGAAATAAGACATCAGTCTACTGTTACGTCTATTCATTATGTCTGACTATTCACACTGGACAGAGTTCCCTGCTATACGGGGCATGTTTCTGTCCAAATTTTCCTTAATATTTTCAGCGAAAAAAATATGTGTTTCTTTTTGTGCACAGTATATTTCAAAACGAGTGAGAAACATTGTACTTGGTTGTTGCATTCTACGCGGCCTCATTGCATTTAATCTACACAGAATGACATACGAGCAAGAACAGACGGACAAACGTAAGTAAAAATGGACAAAGTAAGACAAAGGGTGCGAGAAACAGAACCAAAAAAAAGGTAAGAAAATAGAAGGAAAACTGATTGATCACAACACAGATCCGGGACCAGACTGCCTCCATTCAGTAGTGGGGCGACCATCCCCAACCCGGGGTCCCCGGGTGGCGGATAAGGGAACGGCCCTCAGATATGGGGGTTAGCTGCGAATAAGCAGTCCCGGACCAACTGGCGATGTTCCTACCAGGACGGGTGGGTCAACAGGTGCTCTGTTGTCCTCACTGAAATACCCCATGTGTCCTAAAACGGGCTCATCATGCGGTCAAGAGGCGCGTTATAACCTCTAGCCACGGGGTGGGATCCCCGAAAAACAATTCCCCTGTGCTCACAGGGCAGGACGTACGGGCCATGAGCTAAGGTGAGGCACCCCAAAAGAAAACTCCAGCTGAAGACGGAGGTATCGGGGCACTGGCGCAACTAAAACCACGATACCACCATCTACGCTTCCATGATGATGCAGTCCACAGAAATTCCATGTGGCGCTCGACCTTCGGAGACCCCCCGGGGGAGTCGGGAGCCGGCCCTATGCCTCAAAGGGGCCCATCCCAAGCAGTCGGTGGTCGGACAAGGAAATTCCGCATGCCTATGCGAGGAAGAAGGAGACCTCATCCTCCTGCTGGTGCCAAGCAAACAATATCACCCAGAATGCTCAACATTCTCCAGTGGAATGCAGATGGGTGCATAAGAAGAAATTTGGGCCTGGCAGAAAAGATGCAACAAGAAAATATTGATATCGCATGTGTCCAAGAGACACATTGACCGTAAACCATCGCTTTCAAGTGAGGGTTACGAGACCATCAGGTTGGACCGTGAGGAAAGAAGCAAAGGAGGGGTGCTTGTCTTGGTGCGGAATTCCATCGCCGCACAAGAACTCAAGATCAACACCAATCAACAGGCAGAGATCCAAGGGTTGATATAGTCCTTAAAGAACACAACATCAGGATCTACAATGTCTATTGCCCTCAAGATCGTGATCTTTCCCTCACATACATGAACATCCCAGACAACTTGTGTGGTGTGGGAGATTTAACAGTCACTCAGAGAGATGGGGCTATGACGAGACGGACAAGAGAGGCGAAGAAGTTGAGGATTGGGAGATTGACACACATCTTCATCTCATCAACCAAGAAGATGATGAACCCACCTTCTACTCTAGACGCTGGATGACCACATCAACACCAGATCTAGCGTTTGCCACCAATGACTTGTTCGTCAGAACCAAACGAATGGTCCTCAACCAGCTTGGAGGAAGTGACCACAAGCCCGTAAAACTCTCTATCAACCTCAACTTGCAGGCTCCTTAAGCAAAGTGTTTTCCCCGCTGGAATTATAAAAAATGCGGATTGGACTCTCTTCGAGACCCTCACAGACACATACACAAAGCCAATTAACATCAGGCAGAAGGACTCAAACAAGATGGTTCAAGACTTCACAAAGGCCGTCTTGAAAGCTGCTACAGAATCCATCCCAAGAGGAGCACGCAAAAACTACAAGCCCTACTGGACAGAGGAACTTCAGAATCTGGAAGATGCTGTTACGGAAGCCAAGGACCGAGCAGAAAAGCAGCCATCACTGGAGAACAACATAGCACTGAAGGAAGTAACTGCCAGATACAAGCTGTCCTGCGCACAAGCTGCAAGGAAAATCTGGCAAGAGAAAACTGAAAGCCTGAATCTCCCACAAGGATGGCAGCAAGCTGTGGAAACTGGCTAGAACCCTCGGTAACGAAACAACAAATCAGTCCACAATAATAATACAAGAAAAAGGGAAATTACCTCTCTGGAAAGAAAGCAGCAGACCACTTCATAGACGTCTATGAAAACAGCAGCAATCTGGAAGTCCCTCCTGAACATAGAGCTGCAGCGCACAGGGCCCAAGGTGAACTTCATAAGAAAGAGCCCCAAGAGGAAGTCATGACCACAGCTTTCACAGAGAAAGAGCTGGAGGAAGCGTTGCAGAGCCTCAACCTGAAGAAGTCACCTGGACCAGATGTAATCACCAATGAAATGATTCTGCATCTTGGGATGAAGAGCAAGGCAGTCCTTCTAACAATTTTTAACTCCAGCTGGAAGACAGGATCAGTACACAGTGTTGGAGGTAAGCAGACATGATCCCCATTCACAAAAAAGGAAAGGACAAGTCGAAGGCTGACAGCTACAGACCCATCAGCCTTACAAGCTGCTTAGGAAAGCTGATGGAGAGACTTGTCAACACAAGCTTGTCTGGCACCTTGAGGAGCATCAGCTGCTGAGCCCTGAACAGGCGGGCTTTCGCCAACACAGATCAACAGAAGACCAGATCACATTCATCAACCAAAGCATTGAGGACGCTTTCCAAGAAAAGAAGAACACGCTTGCTGTCTGGATTGACATGGAGAAGGCGTTCGACAAAGTCTGGAAGGACGGACTCAGGCTTAAACTACGGCGATGTGGTGTGTCTGGGAGGATGTACACCTGGATCAGCCAGTACCTACGCAACCGCCAAGCCCGAGTAAAGATTCAGGGTCAAAAGAGCAAGAAGAAGGTGCTGAGACAGGAGTACCACCAGGAGGAGTCCTTTCGCCAACGCTGTTCCTCATCTTTATAGATGACATCGTCAGAGATCTGCCAAGAGGGGTCAGAGGAGCGATCTACGCAGATGACCTGTGCTATGGCGCTCCGAAGAGTACACCACTACAGCACAGGTACGCCTCCAAACTGCGCTCAATAAGATCAGCGACTGGACCAAGGAATGGCGTGTCTCTGTCAACTCAAGCAAAACAACCTACACAGTCTTCAGCCTATCCAGCAAGAAGCAAGAGGCGAAGCTGACTCTGAACAGCCAAAGACTTGCAGAGGAACCCACACCTACCTACCTGGGAGTGACCTTTGACCGCAGGCTCACTTGGAAACAGCAGATCAAAAGATGCTGTAGCAGGGCCAAGCTGAGACTGGCGATCATGAGGAAACTTGCAGGAACGGACGGGGGGGGGGGGGGGGGGGGGGCCTGACGAACGTATCCTGAAGAGACTCTACACAGGGAGAGTCCGACCTGTAGTTGAGTACGGGACATCAGCATGGGCATCAGCTGCAAAGTCAAACCTTGACCATCTCAACAAGATACAGAACCAAGCTCAGCGTGTCATAACTGGCGCCATGAGATCCACCCCAATTCTGAAGATGGAGGAGACCACTGGCTGCAGTCATTGGAGGACAGAAGGAACACAAAGATCCTCATCCAGGCAGCAAAATTCAAACGCCTTGAAAACCATCCAATGAACGACAGAATGAGCAGACCCACCAAGAGCCGGCTGAAAAGAGGCAGCTTCATCCACCAGTCAAGACGCCTTGAAAGACAGATCCCAGTCTTGATGGAACACGAAGCAAAGCCTATCGCGGGAAATGTTACCCACCAGTCTTGGAAGAGGCAGTGTTCCCAACAGTCGTCACCAGCATACCCGGAGTGGAGAAGAGAGGAGCACAGTCAGACACCCAAAGGAAAGCCCTGGCCATGGAGTACATCTGCAACCATACCCCCAGGAAGACTGGACCCATGTCTTTACAGATGGCTCCGCCACAGAAGCAACGAGGATGGTGGAGCTGGAATCTTCCTCCGATACAAAGACGGAGATGAAGAAATTGCAATCCAACAGGAAAATACTCCACCAACTTCCGAGCTGAGCGAGAAGCTCTCTGTGAGGCAGCCACAACAGTCTCGCAGAACTCCATAAGAACAACAG
>CM031596.1:100109632-100114632 GCA_018398815.1 Conus ventricosus
CAGTGTGTGATTCTGGCTTTCCCAGTGTGTGATTCTGGCTTTCCCAGTGTGTGATTCTGGCTTTCCCAGTGTGTGATTCTGGCTTTCCCAGTGTGTGATTCTGGCTTTCCCAGTGTGTGATTCTGGCTTTGATTAGTGTGTGATTCTGGCTTTCCCAGTGTGTGATTCTGGCTTTCCCAGTGTGTGATTCTGGCTTTCCCAGTGTGTGATTCTGGCTTTCCCAGTGTGTGATTCTGGCTTTCCCAGTGTGTGATTCTGGCTTTCCCAGTGTGTGATTCTGGCTTTCCCAGTGTGTGATTCTGGCTTTCCCAGTGTGTGATTCTGGCTTTCCCAGTGCGATGTGCCCACGCAGCTGTTCTGCCCACTGGCCGTCTGTCTCCCCTTCATCGGGCTGCAGGCTTCCCACCCCGCCTCTCAGGGACTCTGGCTGGCCTCGCCTGTCACCCGCTGAATCAGCAGCTGGGGCCTTGTCCTGAGACAGACCTTTTCCCCCCTGTCATGTCAGAACTGCTGCTGTAAAGCTCTGGAATTTCTGTTCTCTCTTTCTGTCTGGTTGTTCTAGGAGCGATTTCCCAGCTTCAGCGCATTGACTTTCGTTATCGTGTGCCATGCACAATGGCTTTTTGTTTAATTATGTGTGTGTGCTGTGAAAGATTGTCATTTAATGTAGAGCTTATATTGTTTGGCACTGATGAGAAAACAAAAACAGATGATATGTTAGACTTAATCATTTTAATGGGAAAATATTTCATATACAATTGTAGAATTAATAAGATGAAACCCAACCTAATAATGTTTCTAAAGGAACTATGCTATAGACATAAAATTGAGAAACATATGTACTCGATGGAGATGAATTATGCAGAATACGGGACAAAATGGTTTCCTTACATACCACTAATACAAGAATAATGTTAATAATGCATAGAATATAATTCCCTTCTTTTTGCGTGTTGTCCGTGACCTTGGGCATCAAATGGAACAATAAGACTGAAATATGATTATGTAACGTATTTTCTCTAAATGTCATGATGTATTTATGAGGACACTATGTGACATGTTACATGACTTTGTTTGATGTTTGTAAATAATGTCGCTGTTGTCCAGTGAAATACTTTCTTTATGTGTGCCTATTTTAAAATTAAAATAAATATAAAAAAAATTATGTGTGTGTGTGTGTGTGTGTGTGTGTGTGTGTGTGTGTGTGTGTGTGTGTGTGTGTGTGTGTGTGTGTGTGTGTGTGTGTGTGTGTGTGAACAATAAATGAAGGGAAAAGGATCCCCTGATTTCTGTACTCCCAGTTCTTATAGAACAGGGAGTACTTTAAAATGGGAACGAAGAAATGCTGCCTGTGTGTGTGTGTGTGTGTCTGTCTGTGTGTCCGTGGTCAAAATGTGTTCCACTCGCTCCAGATAAAACTACTGGGCCGATCTTTCTGAAAATTTGTAGGTATGTTTATTATGGGCCACGGATGATGCCCGATGTTTTAGTTTACCGCTATAGCCGTTACTAACGGCTGTAACGGCCTGTAACGGTTTTTCTTCTTTACGGAATATCTTAGAAAGTACTTGGCCGATCTTTGTAAAAATGAGCAGTTACGTTCATTATGGGTCACGGATGATGCCCGATGTTTTAGTTTACCTCGTTATAGCCGTTACTAACGGCTGTAACGGCCTGTAACGGTTTTTCTTCTTTACGGAATATCTCAGAAAGTACTTGGCCTATCTTTCTTAAAATTTGTAGGTATGTTCATTATGGGTCACAAATAATGTCCGATGTTTTAGTTTACCGTTATTCTGTTACTAACGGCTGTAACGGCCTGTAACGCCTTTTCTTCTTCATGGAATATCTCAGAAAGAACTTGGCCGATCTTTGTGAAAATTAGCAGGTATGTTCATTATGGATCATGGATGATGCCTGATGTTTTAGTTTACCGTTATAGCATTACTAACGGCTGTAACGGCCTGTAACGTTTTTTTTTTTCCTTTTCTTTATGGAATATCTCAGAAAGTAATTGGCCGATCTTTGTGAACATTAGCAGGTATGTTCACTATGGGTTACGGATGATGCCCGATGTTTTAGTTTACCGTTATAGCCGTTGCTAACGGCTGTAACGGCCCGTAACGCTTTTCTTCTTTATGGAATATCTCAAAAAGTACTTGGCCGATCTTTGTGACAATTAGCAGGTATCTTCATTATGGGTTACGGATGATGCCCGATGTTTTAGTTTACCGTTATAGCCGTTACTAACGGCTGTAACGGCCTGTAACGGTTTTCTTTCTTTATGGAGTATCTCAGAAAGTACGTGGCCGATATTTCTGAAAATTTGTAGATATGTTCATTATGGGTCACGAATGATGCCCGATGTTCAAGTTTACCGTTAGAGCCGTTACTAACGGCCATAATGGTTTTCTTCTTTATGGAAAATCTCAGAAAGTTCTTGGCCGATCTTTCTGAAAATTTGTAAGTATGTTCATTTTAGGTCACAGACGATAGCCGATGTTTACCAGAATAGCCATTACTAACGGTTACACGAGCCCAAGACGATTTTTCCTCTATATGGAATATCTCACGCGTATTCAGGATAAACTGGGAGTACGTTTATATGCTTTGCATCTTGTTTCTTTTTAAAAACGGTTACTTCGTTCCTCTTAGGCTTCACTGCTTAACGCGCGGGTGGGAAACGCTTAGACCGCCGCACTATGTAATCAAAGACTAAAACAGATATGATAGGCTTCTTCCTCTCTGGTTCTACTTCCATTCAATGCCAGCGCTTACAGCCAATTGTCTTGATCCGGAAAACAAAATTCAGGGAAGAAACACACATCTTTCCATCACAAATAAAGTTACCCTTTCTTGGTTTATGGGTCAAACAAACAGATCTAGAGATTCAAATATTTTATGATAAGCGCACGTCAGGATAACGATCGGGATATTGAATGCCTGAATTACATGCGCCTATGGTGCAGTTTCACACCCAGGTTTTGACATTGTCTCTCTGTGATTGAACTGTTGAGCTGACTGATGGAGCAACATTGCTTTGGGAGCACCTCACCAGCGGCATATGCCCCATGAAAATGGCAGGGTCACTCTCGGTGAACGCATCAGAGATCTGACACAGATGACCTCCCTTGCAGATCACTGAAAAATGTCTATTGACTCGAACAGTAAAACGCCAGTACTTACGTCACTTCGCCTGATTAGGGCAATAATCGAGTGATCATTAGGAATCAATACGCATTGTATAAAGAGGAACACACAGCAAGTAACTGTTCATAAATAAACCAAGTGAACTAACATTTGAGTGTATTTCACCACATCATTATCAAAACATATCATTTTCATTTAATTGTACTATTTCTAGCTTGTAACTGATTTTGTTAACCTAAATAACGTGTTACCTGTATGTCTCTCTTTCTTTAACACACACACGCGCGCGCGCGCGTGCGCACCACACACACACACACACACACACACACACACACACACTTTGTCCTTCTCAAGAGCGGTCCTCTCTCTCTCTCTCTCTCTCTCTCTCTCTCTCTCTCTCTTTATATATGTATGTCTGTCTGTCTATCTATCTATCTATCTACCTATCTGTCTAGCTATCTGTCTGTCTGTCTGTCAATCTATATATCTATATATCTATCTATGACGCGTACGCGCCCTCGTGTGCACGTCTGTGCGCGCGCGTGCGCGCGCGCGCGCGTGTGTGTGTGTGTGTGTGTGTGGTTTCCTCTTAGTCACGGTCAATTTGCACAGGGCGACTAAAATTCAGTGTCTGCAACGAATGACCTCTAATGAAATCGAGATGTTTTGTAGCTAAACGATGGTTTAGTTCTAAGTGCGGCTTTAAAGCATGACCAAAGGCCACTATTGTTTTTCACATTTCTGAAAATTATCTTGTACTGTATAATGTATGGTCTGTCCTTTTCTTTTCTTCATCTTCGATGTTCCAAACGCTGACGGGAAAGAAAAAACAACAATAATGCATTAAAGTTTCCAGCATCCTTACTAAGCCATACAAGTCATCCACATAGTCAGAGAGAGAGAGAGAGAGAGAGAGAGAGAGAGAGAGAGAGAGAGAGAGAGAGAGAGAGAGAGACAGACAGACAGACAGACAGACAAACAGGCAGGGGGCCTGCAGGCAGACAGGCAGACAGACAGACAGAGAGATGATGTTGATGATAATCTTTATTTCAAAGGGTAACAAATAAGCAAACATATGCTTTTTTCATCTGGCCCTTGCCCCGTTAAAGGGCTAAGCATGATTAGCGACTAAAACTTACAAAACAAGAGTGAGAGACAGACAAACAGACAGACAGACAGACAGAGACAAAGAGACAGACAGACAAAGACTAATAATCGGATTTCGCTGGAAGGACAATTCTTTTATGAGGGGGGTTTCCTCCTTCGAGCTAAACATATTCATTTGCCTGCATAGAGCGGCGAAAATCCTCGTAAGAAGAATTTCACCCTTGGGATGCTCCAAGGAAGATTTCACTCAGAGCGCGGATTTTCGGAGTTGGACAGTTCTCGTCTTATTCCAGTGTGTACATTGAGCAAGGCAGCGTAGGTCGTGTTTCCCAGTAAGGAAACTCATTAACACTGCGTGACCTTCGCCCAGCCTGGTCTGCTGATTGCCAGACAGTGGCATCGGACAGGACATGCATCACAGCCTGCGAGAATTCCTGGGCCGAGTATGGCGTCTGAGGACGTGACAGGCGATCGCTCTGGCACTAAACTGCCACTGCCAGAACTAACTGGGATTTAGTACTGTACTGAGGTTTCACTCCTTTCGTAAGTTTTCCTCTTTTCTTTTTTTCTTTCTTTCTTTCTTTCTTTCTTTCTTATTTTCAGAATATCATGTTATTCATAATATGTTCTCCCCCCCCCCCCCCCCCCCCCCCCCCCCCCTTATTTCACGAAATAATTGAAGTAAGGTAGTCCAGACCACACACAACAATAAAGGATCTCTTTTTCTTCGTGCTTCTTTTTAG
>CM031596.1:100124632-100132132 GCA_018398815.1 Conus ventricosus
TGCTTACACACAAACGCCGCTTACGCGCGCGTTCCACACTTTCATTCATGCCCAGTTCCAAGTGTTTTTGATTTTTCTATCGTTGGGACAATGCTTCTTTCTCAGTTAATGTACACTATGACACAATGATGTCTGGGTTTTTCAGTGCACTAGTGTATGTTGCAATGAGTTTGCTTGCTTGGTTCTTTCATTCTCACTTAATTCACCCGGGTATGCGATTTATACCTGACGAAGTTGTAGTAGAAAGAATAAAGTAGCAGAAGGAGCAAAAGCAATCAGAATGGACAGAGGGAATCAAGAAGCAGAGAGAGAGAGAGAGAGGAGAGGAGAGAGAGAGAGAGAGAGAGAAGAGAGGAGAGAGAGAGAGAGAGTGAGAGAGAGAGAGTGGAGAGAGAGAGAGAGAGAGAGAGAGAGAGAGAGAGAGAAAAGAAACAGTTCACAGTCTTAGTCTTTTTCAATCTCCATATTCCCCAAAAGGGTTGCGCCCTTTCACAAACGAAATCGAAAGAGTGGAAGGGTGCACAGAGGAATGGAGAGCGAAAAAATGTGTTAATTATAAAAGTATTTAGATGACTCCGCCGAACAACGAAGACAAACGAATCACAAGACAATATTTGTCTTGTGACTCGTTCGTCTACGTTGTTCGGCGGAATCGTTTTAACGCTTTTTCAAATTAACCCTTTTCCAACTTAACCTAACCCTGATCCTAACATTAATGTATCCCTAACAGCATAAAACGTTCAGGGGGGGGGGGGGGGGGGCAAAAATCATTCATGAATTTGCTAGCAGTGTGAGGGCAGAGGAGGAGTTGTCTTCTGTGTAACCATTGATAAAGGAAAGACGAATGGTTGACGCCGTAGCATGAATGGTAATATTACATTACCTGCAAGGTAAGGTACCCAGATCTTTCCCGAAGGCTAGCTTATGTCAGCCATGTGATGAATCACCATCACCCCCCCCCCCCTACCCCCTACCCCCTCCTCACTCCACCCCACCCTTCAGGTCTCACTTGATTGTTTTTCCTTGTATTTTGCTCATTTGTTCATTCCACATTTTACTTTTTCATCTGTCTGTTGTCAGTCCGTCCGTACGTCTGTCTGTTTGTCTGTCTGTCTGTCTGTCTGTCTGTCTCTCTGTCTCTGTCTCTGTCTCTCTCTCTCTCTCTCTCTCTCTCTCTCTCTCTCTCTCTCTCTCTCTGTATGTCTATTTATTGTTCTACCTGACGATCGATCTATGTATTAAAGTTCTGTTATCTATATCTGTACGTATGTATCTATCAAATCCATCTGCCGAACTGTTGTCTGTCTGTCTGTCTGTCTGTCTGTCTGTCTCTCTCTCTCTCTCTCTCTCTCTCTCTCTCTCTCTCTCTCAGTTTTTCTACCTCTCTACGTATCTATTACTGTTATCTATATCTATCTACTCTTTTCTATCTATATCTACCTATCTATCTATCTATTATCTATCTACCTATTATCTATTTATCTACCTACTATCTGTCTATCTATTGCCCATCCCATCTGTCTAACTACCATTCTACCCATCTTTCTATCTATCTATTATCTATAATCTATTTTTCATTTTTTTTCTTTCTTCTGTCTTTCTGTCTCTCTTTTCTGGGAAAAGACCTGGAAGGAATAGACTTAACGGGAATAGACCTTGAAGGAATAGACCTAAAGGGAATAGACCTATAGGTACCTCACCACAGGACAGAGAGACAGATAGACAGATAGCCCCCGTCCTGTGTACACTTTGGCCCAATAGTTATTAAGAAGTGAATGTAGCTAGCCCTGAACCAGTCCTGACGTTATGACATCTCTTCGATGAAACTGACTATAAACCCAAAGGCTGCACAGCGAAAGGCCGTCACTCACGGTCCTCATCGTATCGCTGTCAAGGGATCAGTTTCCATCATTTATCTCTGCGGGGTTGACCCCAGCCTGGAACGCCCGCACTGCTCAAACTACTGCCAGCTCAGCAGGTCGTCACAAGACAAAGACCAGTTTCCACCCATTTGACAAGCTGGCGGCTTTCCCTTACGTCCATGTTTTATATCGATTGATTTATTATGGAGTATTGTCATGTTATCATTAGTATTAGTATTATTGATGTTGTTGTTAATTAGTTGATCTTTTTCCTTACTGCCATCATCAATTGCAAGAAAATGCTGTTTCACATCCCAGCTTTCTTTTTTTTTCTTTTTTTCTTTTTTTTTTTGAAGCTGCATTGATGTGAAGGTTGACTGTATCCAGCATTTGTTAATTTGTTTGTTTGTTTGTTTGCTTTTTCTTAGGGGAAAAAATCATTGCAGGAGAGAGAGAGAGAGAGAGAGAGGAGAGAGAGGAGAAGAGAGAGGGAGAGAGAAGAGAAGAAGAAAAGGGGTGAGAGAGGAGGTAGAGAGAGGTAGAGAGAGAGAGACGAGAGTAAGGGGTCCGTTTTATATACATGTCTAAAGAACTACAACAGCACAGAAACATCTTGAAACTGTTAGACAAGCTGTTAGTTCCCCATGGTAGACTACTCCTCACTGGGTTTGAAGACAAAAACTAGTAGAATTGAAGAGGCACACAGGGTGGGAAATGGACATGTCGGCCCATTTTGTACAATTCCACTAAAACTGCATTTGTCAGTGGTCCAGGTCATCTTCGGGTCATATTTTGTAGTCCCTTGGCTGGCGCTAGGTCTGTTAAGTGGTATGGTTGCTGCCTCTCTTCATTCGTTGGGGGTTCTGGTCGTTATTAGCGTAGTGTAAGATAGGCCCACTCTCTCCACTCTTCTGTGATGTTTACGACTCTTCTGTGAGTTTATCCCAGCCTGTCGTATCACCTGACGTGCATCTGGAATTGAAACCTGCGTGTATTTAATTTCGCCTTTTTCCGGAGAACGGAAAACCGTTCAGTATGCCCCGAAACATGATCGAGCGTGGCCAGACGCGGAGCATAATTATCTCTGTCTCAGTTTGCATGGAGGAAAGTCCGCGGTTATGGTTAGAAAACAACGTAAAAACGATACGGGATAAGACAACATCATTTTTTTCCCCTGTGTCTTCTGTGCCACTTCGGTTGCCACTACCCAGATGCCGCTCATTCCGGTTCCCCGTCTACAGCTATGCTGTGGCTGGTCTCGTCACAGGCTCGACACTAGCATCCACAAGGAGCAGTCAACGTCTTGTCGTCATGTGGCAATCCACCAGAGAACACACCCGCACTGTCAGCGAGACACTTCGGTGTATTCAGTGGTGTCTGTTCTGTCCAGACATACCCAGGACACCACCCGCTAAGCCCATAAACAACGACAACAATTGCTTAGACGCGTAGCCAGCATGAGGTAGGGTCTTCCTCCAGAAGGGGACATTACGTCCGGCCATTGACAACTCCAGGGAACTTATGATGCCATTGCCCATACCAGCGACTTCGACACGACTTCACAAAAGGCATGGACTTGAGAAGGAAATCAACACTGAGATGGTCATGAGAGCAGGCCATGAGGGACCACTGAATTTGAGACTTACTTGGTGCTAATCGATGGGAATAAGGATGATTAAAAAATGACCGCTGCCACGAGGGACCACTGAATTTGAGACTTACTTGTGCTGATCGTTTGGGAATAAGGATGATAAAGATGACGCTGCCACGAGGGACCACTGAATTTGAGACTTACTTGGTGCTGATCGATGGGGAATAAGGATGATAAAGATGACGCTCTAGAGTCCCATGCCAGTCTTAGATTGCATGAAAGGGCTCTACTCTAAGCTTTTTTTTTCTTGTCTACATACATTCTGGCTTTATCCAGGCTCGAGTGACATAGACACCACAGACGCAGACAGATGGTTATGTCTGACAGTCTCGGAGAAACGTCCATTAAATGAATGAAACCCTTTCCCGTAGAGCAACTTAGCTCAGGGTAGGAACCAGTCGAGGTAGAATAACCCGACAAGCAAATGGCTCTGATGGGAGTCGAACCCACGATCTCCCTGCAAGGAATCCGTGACACTATTATCTCTCTCTCTCTCTCTCTCTCTCTCTCTCTCTCTCTCTCTCTCTCTCTCTCTCTCTCTCTCTCTCTCTCTCTCTCTCTCTCTCTCTCTCTCTTTGAGGTCTCGTATGACTCCTCAGATGTTTCAGTTGAAACGTTTCAGTTAAACAGTATGTATTGTTACTAGTTCTTTTTCTTTTCGGAAGATGTGTGTTCAAGGATTTATCCGGTATGAATAGTCAGGAAAGAGTGGAAATTCACGTGCAGTTGGCGTGAAAGATTATCATTCAGTTTGTTTTACAAGAACTTGCAGGAATGCCACAAGTGAAGAGTTGAGCATAGTCTGTCATTTGTGGGCTTTTTTTTTTCAGGACGCTTGAGAAAGAAAAAAAAGGTTTAAGAAACAAACCAAAACTGTGCGCCCTGTTTTCTGGGTGTTGACTGTTGTTGTTTTTTCCCAAATTCAGTTATACAGCTTCCTATGGACAAGGGAAAATGAAGTTCTCTCCACTACATAAATGCCGTAACTTTGTAAACATTTGGCGAAAACGTCTTCATTCAACAGCTAAACAACCATTGACAAATTTCATTCACTGAATGCCGAGTGAAGGGGACTGACATTCTCCGGTTGCACAAGGCAGAATCACCTTATGCAATTCTCTTCTTGGCTCCTGTCTGCCGTCTCTGCGCATTTGCATCCTCCTGAGAACGGCATCCTCTCGTTACCTCACTGGACACGTAATCAGTAACGTCGTTACTTCGCTCCTAATCCTTCCGCCTTCCCCTCCCCTCCCATTCCCTCCTCTGTTACGTGTACTTCCATCCCCCCCCCCCCCTCCCGCCTTCTCAGTGTCCAGGGCTGTCAAGTAGTCTCCACGTGGACGCTTCCGACTGTATTTTTATTGAATCGTCATAATATGATTCAATAGACTGCAATAGGAGTTACACGTCTATCTTATCTTCCACGTCACAAGAGATTTGTCTGTGCGAAAGTCGGGCTGTTGTTCCGATGTAGCGTCTCATAATCATTCCTTCCCGAAATCCACATGCTGACGGGAGAAAAAAAGACAAGTCTCCAAGCTCATCCCGACAGTACCGGGTAAATCCAACTGACTTCCCCTTTGTTGCAAAATCATCCGCCTCTTTCAACATTTTCAGATATCCCCAAAAATCAAATCACATTGCACCTGGGTTTGAAGGTGGGTGATCTGGACATGGACCAAACTGCATCCCACCCTGTTTTTAAAACCTTTCTTCAATAAAAAGCTTTGGGAAATGGTCCTGAAACGACCCATTAGGATGGGGGGGGGGGGGGGATTCGGTCTCGTCCAGATTCACTCCCCTTTCAAATTCAGGTACGATGTGCTTTCATTGATATGCTTTATAGTTTGAAATACGATGAAAGTTTCGAAGGGTGGGGCTTGGTTTTTTTATTTTTTCGTTTTTTTTTTTCGTTCTTTCCTTTTCTTTCTTTTATTTTGTCTTGTTTTGTTTTGTTTGTTTGCTTTAGCAAAAGGGGAGAGAAGAGGGGGGGGGGGCGGTTTTGAATTTACTCTTTATGGGATGAGTTTGGGTACATGTCCATTTTTTTACCTGTCGAGAGTGGTATGGGGGTGGAGTGATTATGACATGTAACACCAGTGAGATCGTGTGTTTGTGTAGTACCTGACTAGTTAGCAATGGGTGGAACTGGGCACACGATCGTTAAACTAGTTTCAAGTTACTTATAATTTTTGTTTGAAGGAAACGAAGAAATGAGCAGTACTTTTACATTTAGAATATTAGTCGAGCACACGTGTGTGTTTGCGCGTGTGTGTGGGGGGGGGGGGGGGGGGGGGGGGGAGGGGGGGGGGCGCTCGCGCGCTTGAGGAGCGTGTGTAACTCTCTCTCTCTCTCTATCTCTCTCTCTCTCTCTCTCTCCTCTCTCTCTCTCTCTCTCCTCTCCTTCTCTCTGTAGATTTGTTTGTTTGTGTGCGTGCGTGCGCATGTGTGTGTATATGGAGAGAGAGAGAGAGAGAGAGAGAGAGAGGAGAGTAGAGAGAGAGAGAGAGGAGGAGAGAGAGAGAGAGAGAGAATGCGGCGGGAAGAGAATGTTTTTTGCTTTTGTATGTTTAAGTGTAGTTTTCATGCACACTCACAACAGCACATGCGAAACAAAACAAGTCTGTCTGCATTTCAGTGTATGTGGGGAATGGGGGGGGGGGGGGTTGCGAGCGTGCGTGAGAGCGCGAGCGAGCTCGTGCATGCTTCTGTAAATATGTGTGAGTTAGAGCGTGAAGGTGTATGTGAGTGTTTTTGTATGTGTGCGTGTGCATGTATGTAAGAGGGAGAGGGAGACGAGACAGAGACAGACACAAAGACAAGGACAGAAAGAGATAGTCGTATAATAACACATCTGGATGCCCATCACTTTATCCAATACGGCGCTCAGAAACCTGCTGCTAGGTAAGTGCCCAAATCAAAGAGAGGGGATCATACTAAGCCTCTTCTTTCCTGGGCTAGATAGCCAAGAAGCTGGCATGATTGTACTTTAGCTGTCTCCGGGGCTTTCCTTACACTTACAAGGCCGTCCCGCTGTCTCTGAGGGTCATCTCCCCCAAGGCTCGCTGTCTCTTAGAATCATCTCCCCTAGTCTTTGGTATATCAGTCGCGTACGATGAGGACTTAGTTGTTTTGTCACCGATCCTTCGAATTCCGTGAAGCTTGGCACAGATTCGCCAAGGCCTTACCTGTGACGGTTAGGTTTTCCCCGCCTGAGATTCTGTGGTGTTTTGGATGTACACAAAGGGAAAAAGTAGTTGTGTGACTGGACAAGTAGACCTGGTGACTTAAGTATGAAGGGATAAAGCAGATTTACAACATACGTTCGGATTCTTGTTCGAATGTGTTTGTGGGAATCTGGATCTTTATTATTGTGTTTTAGCTTACTTGTAGAGTCTTATTTGGTTTGATTTGTGCGTTCGTTTGGTGTGTGTGTGTGTGTGTGTGTGTGGTGTGTGTGTGTGTGTGTGTGTGTGGTGGTGTGTGTGTTACCTTGCTTAATACTTAATATGAGGCATAAACAGTTTCATTTAGCACTGGGAGGTAGTGGGAGTGGGTGGGTTGCGAATATAAACACACACTACTTACTAGTTATCAAAATGACAGCACACAAGTGGGTGAAAACTGACGTTCTGTATCGAAACAACACGCCTTCCAGCCAATCCCATTCGTTACTCTGTAGCATCATGGTGAATTTCGTTCAGTTCATCAGAACAAAAGTGATGATATACGGTGGACTGTGTTGGGCAACTAGTTTTGCTGGGAAACGTTGACATCTATAATTTTTTTTTTTTGGGGGGGGTGGGGTTACCAGCCATCTTCCCACTGCCCGCTGCAAAACACAACCTTGGGGTAATCTGGTCAGTATCCGGTTATACAAAAGGACAGATGGAGCTGACCACAGCACGTGCAGGGCACGCGAGGGTCAGTGTTCGATAAGTAGCCAGGACAGCCCGGTGTATTGCAACAGTGCTATCTTCATCACAT
>CM031596.1:100139632-100142132 GCA_018398815.1 Conus ventricosus
GCTGAGTCCGCTGGGAATGGAGTAAGTAAATCACATTGTCCTGGCTCTGCTGAAGCATTCATTTCCTCTAGAATGGCCTTTCTGTGAAGTCTGCAAGTCTGTTTCGCTCAGCAGGGACAGCATGGAAATGAAAGGCGCACCCCGCTTCAAAGGAAATTAGATGTTCCCATTAACCTAGGGGATTTGAGACACCTGCGTTTTCCTTAGAGGTCGCTATTGTCCTCATGCCTCTCTTCCACATTGCATTCATATTTGATTTTACAATGTTGAACTATTTCTCTCTTCTACGTTGCATGTACATTTTCATTTCCTCGTTACTCTCTTTTACATTCTATTTTTTTTCTTTTCTTTTTTAACGAAGTTGTGAAACCCAAGTCCAATCTGTTTGAGTTTTTAATTCAGGGTAAGACGCACAAATAACGAAGGAAATGATGTGTGATCGTTGACTAAATGATCGCTCAAATCGTTCAACTTAATGATTACCCAGTGAGGTGCTCATCATTGGTATTACATCATCTAACCATGGGATCATCTAAGTACGGTATTTATCGTTCGATAAAGTAGCAACCTAAATGCAGCATTTACCATCCAACAACGTGGTAAACTAACGGCACTATAACGTGGTCATCCAACTATGGTTAGACAGAGACGAGCCATTGATGTCACTCTTTGCCAAGAAGAAAACAATAACCCATAAAATGACAAATTGGAACTAGAAAGTTGAAAATTATGTACTAGTGGACAGTGTTACAAAACAAAAATTGAAAAAATTGTCTATAGAGTCTTCTCTATAGGGAGCCAGCAGGATGTAGGGATATACAGAATGATCAGCTGGAACTTTTATGTGCGCTGGCATATTCTTTTTATACAGGAGACCAAACTATGATGGAATAATGGTGTCCAGTAAAGAGGAGGGAAGAAAAATACAGATATGTATGTGGTCTTTTAAAACAAAATATGTACAGTCTCCAGGAATAAAGAATATCTGTAGGAAAGGCTTATCCATGTCGAATGTTACTTAGAGAACAGTTTGTTAGTGCTGTTTGAGCACGTTTAAAAGTATTGATTTCAATGCCCGAACAATTGAGCTTATACAGTGTGGCAATGTGAAAGAATATGTGGTTTCAAAACTCATGATTTTTTTAAACCATCATACGGGTCTAAATCACATGCGCACGCAGGCATGCAGAGACGCAGGCACACTCCTCCCCCCTTCCCCACCCTCTCTCTCTCTCTCTCTCTCTCTCTCACACACACACACACGCACACACCACACTCTCTCTCTCTCTTTCCCTCTCTCTCTCTCTCTCACACACACACGCCGCAGTAGCTCTCTACCTTTTCAAATCAAGGACACCTGAGGTCTTAGTTTGACAATGCGGCTGTGTTATCACGTGCGTTCTGCGGACAGAAGGGAGTGCCGCGACGTCTCCCCATCATTATCGGTCATTGTCAGTCAACGCTTCATTTGCCGTTGTCACTCCCTGTTCTGCCAGCGTGTTTCAGTTTACTCTCAATCTTATTGTATTGCTCAACATTGGAGGGCTGTGTCCGCTTGATATTCCTGCGTCAGATCCTTATTGGCAAATCCATGCACACTTCACTGATCTGACTTAACATAAGGGACACAACTGCTGTTGTGATGTGGTAAGCGTCGTCGCTTCCGGTCTAGATGTCACAGTCGAGTCCCATCGAAGACAAATGTTTATTTTCTAAACCTTTTTTTTAATTCATAATGAAAAGACAATATTGGCTACGCAATAATCGAACAAAGAAATGCTAGAAAAAGGAGCCTTTTCTCAAAAGAAATGGATAATTCATTAACAAAAGCTGATCTATACCTTTACGTTGATACGGCGATTTACCGTGTTTGAATATCAAAGAGTTTGTTTTAAAACATTAAAATAGATTTAAAAGGGACTAATAACAGCAATTCAGATATGCCAAGTGCAAGAGCTTTGGAAATGTACATAAAGGGTTTCAAATGTTCTTTCAAGTTTTGACGTGAAATGATTTAAACTATGATGTTGCTTTAAGTGGCCAGAAACACTAAATGTTAACATGTCTAGAAAATGCTATTTCTTGAAATTAATGCCTTTGTATCCAATGGTGTGAAGGTGTTTTGTTGTTGTTGTTGTTGTTAGTTTGTTGTTGTATTCTTCTTCTTCCTAAAATACTGGTTCACTCAAAAACGAGTAGGTCACCAGCGCGCATGTTAAAAAGTAAAATAAAATAACATAAAATAGTGCGACTCAGACTGTTGGCCCCTGGAGCAAATTTGGCAACAAGGGGTCGCACTCGATATTCAAGAAGTTAAAAGCAATGGCCAACTTCAGGCTCAGGTAACAGTAAAATATCTGGGGAAGTTAAAATAGAAAATCGTCAATATGCAGATCTCAAAACTGTCGTTGTTGCTGTTGTTGTTGTTGTTGTTCTTGTTGTTGTTGTTGTTCTTCTTCTTCTTCTTCTTCTTCTTCTTCTTCTTCTTCTTCTTCTTCTT
>CM031596.1:100152132-100154632 GCA_018398815.1 Conus ventricosus
CTCTCTTTCTCTCTCTACATGTGACAACGATTTGACAACGATCTGCTTTTTGTTTCATTGTGTATTATAATTGTTTATACGTATTGTGCTGTGTATGTTCACACACCCTTCGTTGGGGGCCATGGCCTATTACGAATAAATTATCTGAATATCTCTCTCTCTCTCTCTCTCTCTCTCTCTCTCTCTCTCTCTCTCTCTCTCTCTCTCTCTCTCTCTCTCACACACACACACACACACACCAACAGCATTTCGGCTCGTCAGTTTACTTCATTTTAGTTTGCCCACCTTCATACCCCAACCACCTCCTCTTCTCACTCCCTTCCCTCTGTCTGTCTGTCTGTCTGTCTGACCTTTATAGCAAGCTGACTCTAAGGTGACGACAATGGGGTAAAGACTTTTGACCAAGGTCGTCCGGCCACCCCTTCCTATCCACTCCTTCCTTTCCACTTGTCTGGTAGCAGCAGAGTTCTCATGAAAACTGTGCAAGTGCTTCCTATGGCAGAACTCTTAGAAGATCAGTTTTACAGCCTATGGTGCAGAAGTGAAGTGGAGAGGCTTGATCTCCCATTTGGCATTGGACAGAGTGGAGAGCGCCCTTGTGGTGAGGGACCAGTGACAACCGACCACATCCTTCAAGACTGTGCGACGTATGCAGCATCAAGAAGGAAGTACTGGCCAACACCGACAGCAGTGGAAGCCAAGTTGTACGGCACCCTGGAGGAGCTGCGGTGGACGGCAGCCTTCATCGAGGACACCGGGCTGCTCATCTAACGGGAGTCGAACGAGGAAGAAGAAGAAGATCTCCCATTTTTTTTTGTTAAGCTGTCCATCACCTCTATGATGCCTGATTGACAGGCTGTCAGAGGAACAGGACAGCCAATAACATCCTTATGTGTAAAAAAGGGACGCAGGGCTAGTCACCTGAGGGGGTGGTGGCGATCTGGAAGACCACTTCCAAACACCTGATATAATGTAGTTGGGATCGATGATGACAGTCTCTTAAGATCCTGGTATTCTTCAGCCTTTGTGCTACTGAACGACGTGATGGTGTCGGTATCTGTGTGACACCTGCAGACATGGACGTCCACGAAACATCTGGCCAGTTCCACTGATAAGACATGAAGAATGCCAGTAGGGAACTTGCCAGGAAGCTGGAGTTAGTGGGGAAAGGGGAAAGGGGGGGGGGGAGGGGGAGGGTTGGTGGCTTCCTGTGTGGTGGGGTGTATGGCATAGGAAGTACTTGCATAGTTGTCAGGAGATGCCCGCCGCTATCAGATAACAGGAGTGGGGGGGGGGGGGGGGGGGGGGGGGGGGGGGGGGGGGAAACCACGCTGCCATTGCATCAACGTTCTCTGCCCCATTGGCGTCAGCGTTTTGGGTCTGTTGTTGTGTTGGCTTGCATTAACAGTCAGACAGACAGACAAAGGGGAGTGAGTGAGAGGACAAGGGAACTTGGGGGATGAAGATGGGCGTTGAAAAATGACAGCTGATGACCCTCATTGCTATTTGTGAATCAGAGAGAGAGAGAGAGGAATATTCAGCTCTCCATCCATTATCCATGTTTTACTTCACATTTTGTGAGACTATTCGCCATTCATTGAAATGCATTCTGCGATGTAAAGACACCGAAAATATAATGATACCACGATCTCTGAGAAAAAGAAAAAGTAACAGGTGACTGATTTCTGTCATGAAGTATTGCATGATTTTCGAATTTTATTCGCCTAAAATTTATAAGACTCACTGCGAATCAACTGAATGAGCTAGATGTCATGGAATCTGGACTGCCATCAACAGCAGTAACAAATGAGGAATAATGAATGCTGCCCCAGCTGCATGATTATCAGAAAAGGTGGCATCAGGTGCTTAGAAGTGGCTTCGTTAGTGGCGCCTGAAAATTTAACAAGACTTTTGCACGTGCGCGATCACATGAGCTACAAGACAGTACCAACTGCCAGGCTGTTGATGGCTTTTGAGAGACGTTTTATTTGACACTTGGGACACGTAGCTGAACATGGACCATTCAGAGTTTCGATTTTGATTAATAGCCCAGATTAAAAAAGTAATGGAGTTTTGAGTCCGGCATCTGTCTGGCTACAAACTGAGGGCACACATTTAATCAGTGAATCATCATCATCATCATCATCATCATCATCATCATCATCATCACCATCATCACCATCATCATCATCATCATCACCATCATCATCATTATCTCATCATCATCATCATCATCATTATCATCATCATAATCATCATCACCATCTAATTCATTTGAATAATGACTCTGTCACTCTCGCACAAAGGTGCAGGAACCATACACATAATATGAATACATTTCAATGCCGTGAGAAATGAACAAATTATAATGCAACGTGTCGAAAAAGCGCTTACATTTTTCGAGTGAAGCATTCTTTTTTCCAGCTAATCCTGACTTTCCCTTTTCCCATATGCCCCCCCCCCCCCCCACCTCCTATTTGTTTCCCTTCTCTTCCTCATT
>CM031596.1:100162132-100179632 GCA_018398815.1 Conus ventricosus
GACACTCTGCACTTATTGTCTGTGTTTTGACTTTATAGATTTGTGCTCTCCAAAATCATTAGAACTAGAAAATTCAGTAATACACGCGGGAAAAGAGGAGAACGAAGTCTGTGCCACGTTAAATCTTGCAGTTCTTTTACGTCGTCCTTATGACTCATACATAGCTTTAAAAGTCATGGTCCCAAAAAGCAAAACATGTGCAGCATGTGCGCAAAAGCTATTGCGATTTCCTTGTTTTTGCTGATGAGGCCCCAAAATTCAGTAATACACGTGGGAAAAGAGGAGAACGAAGACTGTGCCACGTTAAATCTTGCAGTTCTTTTACGTCGTCCTTATGACTCATACATAGCTTTAAAAGTCATGGTCACAAAAAGCAAAACAAGCGCAACACGTGCGTAAAAACCATTACGATTTCTTTGTTTTTGCTGACGAGGCCCCCATATTTCAAATAATTTCATATAAATATTTGTTCTGCTTTGGACAGTTACATCGTATAATTCACCATGAGGCATGTGTGCAAATGCATCGCAAGCGGGAGCGCACACGCACACGCACACACACTTACCCACACGCGCGCGCGTGCACACACACACACACACACACACACACACACACACACACACACACACAAGTTTTGTCAGCGGAGCAATTGAGGCACCTCCAGGCGGCTAATCAATGGTGATTTTTTTTATCACGATTTTCTTAGTTGAGCCGGTTGTAGCTTTTTTTTTTTTTTTTTTAAGCCACACAGATGCCTATGCGCTGAAAGTCGTCGGTGTTGAAAGGGACACCAGACGGGTTATTTTTCAGCTGATCGGTTATTGCCGCCATTAAGGTGCTCAAGCTCTACTGAGAGCACTAAGCAGCAGGGCGGTGCCTTCTTTGATGAGTGACCTCAAGTCGACTTAAAACTTTAATGTGCTCAGGATTCATTCTGATGTGGGGCGACATGCTTGTGGTTCTGCACTGCACAAACGGATGAATGACATGGGGGTGGAGGAGGGGGGAGGGGCGTTAACAGGAGAAAATAGAGGATAGAGAAGCTGGCAAACAAACGATTATCGAGAAAATCATCAACTTTAGAACAACAGAGAAGGATATTAGTGAAGCTGATGAAAACAACAGAGAAGGATATTAGTGAAGTTGATGTTGATTTGAAGAGAGGCTTATGGCGGTGGTGAAAGTGTCAGATGACTGGGCTGGTGGTAGTAGTTCTGTTGATGCAGGTAATAAGACATTTTTTTTTTCGATCCAATGTCTTTGAAGCAAACACCTAAGAAATATACTAATACACCACAGACAAAAGGAATCATACCGGGACCGGGGGGGAAATACGAATGAAGAATAGAATGGATGTAAGGAAGAGGCTTTGGAGGGAGGTAGCTAGAAGGAGAAAAGAAGGAACAGGCCAAACAAACAACTATGGCGGGGAAAAAATGAAAGCTTTGATGCCAAAGTAGAACAATTCCCGTGATGTACTGGGCTGTGAGCTGCCCAGTCAGGTCTGTCCTCTGGCAGAAGCATGTGGCCCATGTTGAACCGATTACTTCTCTGAAGTTGTGATGGCTATGAGCTGTCCGAACAGTGTCTCCTGCTGGTAGGAGCATCGGGTCCACACCGAGGTCAACACCAACTTTGTGCTGGTTGTGAGTGGCAAGATCGTCGTCCTTCTGTGGCAGGAACATGTGGTCCACACTGAGTTGACCACTCTGAAGCTGTGATAGTTGTGAGCTGTGTGATTGGCGACTTTCTCTGACAGAAACATATGGTCCATATTGAGTTCACCATTGAGAAGTTGTGATAGTTGTGAGCTGTGCGAGTAACGAGTTCCTCTTACAGAAACATCTGGTCCCTACACACACACAAAAAAAAAACTACTGAGTTCACCAATCGGAAGTTGGGATAATTGTGAGCTGTGCGATTAATGACTTCCTCTTACAGAAACATCTGGTCCAGAGAACAGGAAAATACCAAGTCTAGCTCAACCACCCTCAACCAGTTTCGGGTGGTTGAGCTAGACTAGGCATTTTCCTGTTCTCTAACTAGTAAACCCTACAAACATGCATACTGTGTAGGATTATCCGTTTTCAATACTAATTTACTAAACTTTTCAGATTTTAGTTTTGCTTTAATCCTTTGTTTTTCTTGTTTGTTTTCAATGACATCATTTTCGCGCATACATATATTAAACGCGTCTCTGTCTTTCATGTGAAATAAAACTACAGTCTTTAACTGTTCTCTAAAGTCTTTTAAAATCCACACACTTATCCTAGCATGATAAATCTTATAAAACGAAGTAGACAGACAGACAAACAAACACTAGGTAATGGTGGGGTGGGTAAGGCTGGCCGGATCACACCATGTCTTTAATCACTCATTGTCGGCCTACCTAAGGAAGAAAATTTCCCACACCGCCAGAATACTTCACAGACATGGAAATACAGAGGCCCGTCATTAGGCTGACGTCTGATTACTTAATTTGTGGTGTTGGGTCTTATGACTTGGCAAGGTGCAATACTACGTGACCGGACATGACGATCTAGACCCAACGCCCCCAACCAGCGCGCGCAGACCTAATTACAGGGTTCGTGAATTGTGGCAGGGCGCATCAGGCAGCAACAGGCACAGTGGTCCGTTTGGCTCCTGTGATACCTGTAATTATCTGACTGCAACCTTCACGGGAGAGCAAAGCTAATCATTTTTTGCTGGCAGCTTATCTTGCTACGATACCAAACAGTCTTCGGTGGCCAGCGTTGACATGAAGACATTGACAAGCTCAGCTCTGCTGTAAAGAATATATATGCCAAAGCAAGTTCTGTGACTTACTTCTGCCTGTGCAACCCAGTTACTTTTGGTTTGACCGTGACATTATTTCTTGGTGTTGACATATAAAAAGGTATTGACACTGTTTATAGTTACGTGTTCTTGGAGACATGCAGTTAGTTTCAAATGTCGATCAGGCAACAACATCGGGAACACCAAGAACTGTTGAAAGTTTTTTGGCCAGTATTCCATTTAAAAAAGAACATTTGGAAGAGCAAATAGTGAAAAAGAGAAAAGATATGAGAAAGATAAAGAGACAAAGAGTGAAACAAGAAGAAAGAGTAAAACTAGAAGGACAAAAATTAAAATCATTGACTGATAAAGAAAAAAAAATTTGAAAGCTGCTCTTGATGAATTAAACACTCAATGGATGTAGCAGAGGATTCACAAGACATTTAAGGTAATTTATTATTATAATTTGTAGTTGTTTTTAAAATTATAGCATTTTTACTGATAATAACTATATCAATTCTGAACATCTGTTTCTTATAAATAATCAAAGGTGCGCGCCACCCCCACCCCACGCATGCACACACCCCAAGTCACTTCTAAGTTCTTAACTCAAGTTACTCCAAGTCACCTCTAAGTTCTTACTCAAGTCGTCCTTAAGTCGTCCTCAAGTCATCCTCAAGTTCTTACTCAAGTCACTTCTAAGTTCTTACTCAAGTCATCCTCAGTTATCCTCAAGTCACTTCTAAGTTCTTACTCAAGTCATCCCAAGTAATTTCTAAGTTCTTACTCAAGTCAACCTAAGATCAAACTAAGTCATCCTCTAAGTTCTACCAAGTTCTTATTCAAGTCAACTTATAATTATTTATTAAGTTCTTAAAGTATTATTGCATCTGAAATGGATCAAAATGAACTTTTTTGTTGGCGGTTCTGGCATGCTTTTGTGTTCGGGTTCTGTATTTAGTGGTTGAGATTTTTTTTTACTGCTTTGGGTTTTGCTGTCTTTGTTTATATATTTTATAACCGTGATAACCACCCCCAGCAATGCTGCCAAAAATGACAATTGCTTTAAGAAAATTCCATGAAGACTTTGGCGGTGTAGGCAACCCTGTTGTTGTTGTAGGTCTTGAATCAACTTAGTTCTGGTTGTTGTTTATAGCTGGCGTGAAACAACTGGCTGCCGGCTCTAGCACTTTTTCATTGAGTTTATATACTTGTGCTTGTAACTTTAATTTTTTTTTCTTTGTTCCACTCTGCTAATTTTTTTCCTGCTGCAACACGCCCCAGGATTAGAGGGCATTTTACTGCCGCTTTCTCCACTTGATCAATGTTTTCTGATCTGATCTGCGATTTTCTGCTCGGTCATATTTTAAGGATAAACTAAATCTATATGGATTAAAATAATTCATCCCTATGATTCGGCGACCATAATGTTCCAATCTGTAATAGTAACGAGTTATATCACATCCTAGAGACTCAATGACTTTGTTAAAACCTATCGCGTTAAATCATACATAAAGTCTTGTTTCGAATCATAGCAATTTGGGTAGGTAGTGGGAGGTTTACAAACTAAGAACCGTTTGCCCGACACTTTTACCATTCTTGATCCTAGTTGCGCTCATACCTGTTATATACTTTACAATGCTTGTGGCGAAGAAAAAAAGGGGGGGGTCATCTGTTGAATCTGTTCTATGCTGAATTCATTTCCGAGTGAACTTATTGTTTTTCCACATGCTGCCAAAGAATAACAGCCTTTCTTTTTGGGCTTAATAGCTTGGTCATCAACCTGTCATTTGTAATAATAAGTTTAAAAAGGAGAAAAAAAAAACAGGAAGGTTTAGTAGATCATCGCTGTTCATGTTTTTTTTATAATATAATTATTTACTTTAAAAAATAGCACTGAACAAAACTATTACTTAACCTTATATACATTCTGCTGTAAATTGGAGGCCTAATTGTAGGATACACAATGCTTGTAAAAGCCTAGTTAAAAATAAAACCGGCTGATCATGCAAGCTAGACTTTGAGGATTCAGGCTAAAGCTAATAGCTATCGATTAACAGCTTCATTTGCTACGAAAGATTTTCTATCAAGCAAGTGAAGTAATGCCTGACAGTATGAAATATGGTAAATTAAAAAAATACATTTATAAAAATGGCTTCCATTCGTAATATGATAGGCGGCGCTGTGTTAGCGGCTGCTTTTCGCGGGAAGAAATTACGCATTTAGTAAACTGCTGGATGACGGCGAGAGAAAAAGACATAACAAAGCTAGGAGCAACTACATCTGCACACGATACTAAAAAGCAAGAATTGAGCAGTTAGAATTTATTAACGACAAACTGAAAAACAGGGACATGCTCTTACACATTTGAAAGATGTTGGATCATCAATAAAAGAATTATAACTTGTAACAGGCAAACCAATCGAGACATGGCCCTCCACCAAAATCAGTGACTTTTATCAGCCATCCGAAAAACAAAGAATTCAAGAAATATTATTATCCGGCTTTGGTATGAACCGTTGTGTATTTTGTTTGCATCATAATATGGCTGAATAAAAATGAACAAAATCTATTATTCGCCAAAAGGATATTGTAAGGGATCACGCAATTAAAAAGCTAAGCCAAGCAGCGGAGTCAGTGACAGAAAACACAAAGGAATGGTTAACTAAACAAGCTATTTGGTGCAAATTTTATTTACCTCGCCCAAAACGAATACAAAGACCACACTTTGTGAATACACAACCCGAAAAGACACCCATCAAATGGACCTTCTATATATTACCCCATGCTACGATTAACGAAAAAGATTTAAGTACGTCCCTCACAGGTCATTGACATGCTCAAGATAACAAAGATGCCGAACCATTAACACAAAAGAGTGCTTCAGCTGGGTGCTGTTGCCATACAACTGATATACCAACGAGGCCCCTAACTTATCCTCGCATGATCAAGCGATGATTGAAAAGATTTTAAGGACGAGTGAATTCAATTATTGTTAAAACAAGAGTTACCATTAAAAGAAGCATCCCAGGAGTTCACAGATCACAGCTTTAGGTTGAAAACTTTAACAAACATTATCTGAAAGACTTTTCCTACTCATACACAGAGATCTGATTGACAATTCACAGCAACACAGAATGGGTTAGAAGACTGCCCCTCAGTTTTGCGCGCAATGAATAATGAAGAATTTAAAGGGTTAAAACTATACAAGCAATCAAAAAACAACAATAATGTTGTTGAAGGAGACGCATTCATCCGGCAAATATACCATTTGGTTATAAAAGAAAGGTACTTTATTTTACCGGGTAGAGCCAAAGGGGACACTCGCATCAGGGCAACCAAACCAGTTTGATGAGTTTTGATCCATATGAAATAAAAAGAATTGTAAAAATGAATCCGCCCTGTGTATAATTTACGAGAAATCTGACAAAACAAAACAACCAGCTCCTCTCCCTCCAAAGATCTTTTGTGAATAAGAACTGCAGATAATCCCACCAGACACAGGGCCATGGCGGTTTGTAATTAATTTACAGAAATATAATTTATGTTTCTAAGTGGAAGGCTCAAAATAACAAGAATGATAAAGAAGAGACCTTAGAATTAATACGGATCATATGATACGAGTTCTACTATTGAGGAAACAATTTAAGAGATTCATCAACACATGATAAAACTTCCCAGATCACCTACAACCCGAAAATCCCAAATTTTGATTATCAGATATGGGGAAAAAGAATATCTTGAAAGAAAAACAAAAAATTCGAACACATCAAAGCAAACATGAAAAAATAATTTGGCTGAATTGGATAATGATATGAGTGAGCTATAATAAACTTGAGGAAAAAAAAGTTTCTCCCTGGCCCGAAATACTGTTTCATTTTCGTCTCTTAAACCAATAAACTACACCTTAATCACAGTTTCCATTTGCTTAATTAATTTTTAATTTACAAAAATATATGTGATTCAAAAATGGAAGCAGAGGACGAAGCAAGAATGAGAAAGGAAAGAGACCTTGAAAATAATACGGGAATCATTTGATCGAGTTCTACTATTTAGGGAAACATTTGCAAGACTCGCCAACACATGCTAAAACATCCAGATCACCTACAACCCAAAAACCCAAATTTTGATCATCGAATATTGAAAATAATATCTGAAATAATAAAAAAAAATCGAACACATCAAGCAAACATGAAAAATAATTTTGGCAGAATTTGGATAATGATATGATTTGAGCTTATAATAAAACTTGAGGAAAAATATAACCCCCGTTGAAGAAGATATATAATTTAAGAGTTCTCTCAGTGACCAATTGCATATGAAAAACTCTGGATTAACAAAATACTCGTTTTAGTGTTAGTTCTATTAATGATTCTTTGTATTACAACAGTTGTGTTTGACTCAGAAGATTAGATTCGTAAGTTTAACGTTGTCATGATGAAAAGTATTATTGACCACACAATGCATCTTTTGTAGATGTCATGTGATATGTTTGACTGCACAACATACTGCGTGATATTCCTTTGCTTTCTTCATGGTTTTTTTTGGCTTGAATACTGTACATTTCGACCTTAAACCAATACACTCCTTAGATCACCCTCCAATAATTTCATCCTTCATCTTTCCTAAAACCTTCTAATTAACCAGATGAATCTAAAGGCGAATCATTAGGGTAATCAGATGTATCATACCATCCCGCATGCCCTTTACTACTTCTATTTCCATGTCCTTTTATAGATGTCATCAGTAGGGCATAACTATACCAAAACTATCTGTATCTGTGTAAAGTACTCTGGACTCTGGATACAAGGGTTTAAAGTAGTCATAAAGAATTCTAACATCACAAAGCTTTGATAATTCTAAAACAGTAAACCCATAAATACAGGTTTGCCAATTTACTTTCTTTTTTCATCATTATGCTCGAAAAAAAACGCCCATCATGAAATCTTCTAAAGTACCTGATATATTAGGTTTGAAGTCCAGCTTAATTGCCTCAATCTCAGTGGGACCAATCTGACTGACGGCGCTGGGCGGGGATTCTCCATAGTCTTTCCAAAACACTGTTGTTCATCAGCTTGAAAAAGTCTTTTTCTGAGCATCTGCGGATTTGTTCTAAGATTAGTGTTCTTCATGATGTATGGTTCATTAACTGTTCTGATCAAAAGCAATATACGATGAACAGCTGTCAACTTCAACCATGTCTTAAATAAAATTGTAGAAGTCTGTAATGACAGACATATATTTATTTGCCGCGAAAGTTAGGCACAAGTTATAGCGGCACAGTTGAATTCATCTTTAACTTTCCCCCCCCGCGCTAATGGGGAGTCCATTATGTTAGGTCCATGGAGTTTCCTGAGATATCTAAGATCAACTTCTAGAATAAGACCTCTTTTACTATCATCAGTAATAAGTAGGCAGTTGTTCTACAAATTCTTTGAATGTTTTAATACCACCAGTGTAACATGTAAAAGTTACATAATGAAGTGATTGCGCCATACCCAACCAAACATGGATTGTTTGCATCTAAATACATGAGATATTGACCTTTTACTTGGATCATAATCATCTAGGTTTATGTTGTTTGCTTACAGTAATGATGCGACGCCATACTAATTCTCCACCACAATCCTTTTTCAATCATCTGAATCAATTGGTAAATCTGACAATAAATCAAATCTGCTCTCCAGTAAACTTTAAGAAGTCCATCCCAACTCATCCCGGGCGACAGAAATGTAATGCGCGGGATCCAGGCTAATAATGTGTTCATGCAGGTCTTTCTGTAATTTTCAAAGACGTCCGCCAACAAACAAACGTCTGCCATCAAGTCTGAGTCATGATAGTCTCCCATTGATTTACACTCTACACTTCTGCCATGCTTCCTTGAGCATGCTGGTAATCAGAATCACTGATGCCCTTTCCTCTAAGACTAGGAAAGAACGCGTCTTAGGCGGAAGTGCATCTTCGTCAAACCTTTCCCAACTGTTCATGTACTCATAAGGGTAAACGCCCTTTCTAACAAGAGTTGGGTCAAAATATTCTTCTGTTATTGGGCAGGACTTTAAGGACATAGCCAGTGACTCTAATGATCCCATCAGGTGTTGCATAGAGTCATAAAAAGACATGTTATTTACAGTGAAACACATGTACTTTTCTGATGACTGTGCAATGCATGACACCCTGAAGTCGCTGGAGCTGCTGGAGCCACTGGCTATACTGCTTGCATTATAAGATGAGAGTCGTATACCTCGCAAATTATGAAAGAAGATGGGCAGCTTCCACTTCGCTGGGTCAACCCTTAGTTGAAGATTGCAGCTGTTGTGCGCTGCTCCTCTGAACTTTCCGCTAATGTGATCATGGTCTCTTACTGTCGGATTTACACTCTTGGGCGTTAGCTCTAAACCGCAAATCCAACAATGTGTGGCTGAGTCATACTGTTGTTGATCTTCAGGAGTCATATAATGTCTGAAAGATTCAGATTATTAGAACAGGCGTTACGCACTTGCTTGCATGCGTTCTAAGAAGTATTTTGCAGCATTAGGCCCTCTGTATAATCTGGCTCTGAATGGGCTCCATCTGACCTGACAATGATAAGGCATAAGAACAATCTGATGATTGCTTATTAGGGCCGTTTCGGAAGTTTCTGTGGGGTTGGCCCTTCATAGGGAACAATAAGCGACTCGAAGTCTGCGTAAACTACGTATGGACTCGTTTGCAGCCGTTTCCAGTTCTTAAAACTAACTTTAGATCCCGGTGGGGGCGTAATTAGTTCTGTATTACAGTCTACAACTTTTACAATGCTTTATATGTTCAAGCGCGGCTGGAACAGATGGAATTCTTGTTAAACATTTTCTACAGAATTCTTGTTTGTGCCCATCTTTTGAAGTATGCTGCATTAGTCTACTCATTGTGCGTATCAATGTGTAATGTGGTAGCCCTGTTGGTGAAAACATTAGGAGTAAGTCCACATGACTTTTGGCTGGATCGCCTATTGTTGGGCTGTCTTTAGACACTCTAATAGGCACCAAATTTGTTTTCTCAGACCATGTGTATACATTAACAGTTATTGGTTGTTTTGTTCTTCAAACTGATCAATTTTGTCCACGCTAACAGGAAAGGATATTCCATTGAAGTTAAGATCTTTGACGTAAGGTTCATAGTTAGATACTCTCTCTGCGTTTTTGCGGACGTAATGCAGCCTTGCAAGAACACACCACATAAAACATTTGTCGTCCGAATTCTTTATGTTTAGAACTGCTCTTTTTGCGACTAATGCTGGAGGTAGTGAAATGTAAGACCTGCCTACAATCGGCTCATACTTAGCCTGTTTTAATCTGATCTCTATGACTTCGCCCCTCTGACCAACCAAGTAGCCTCTCATTTTGGCTTCTTCAGCGGCCACATCAAACTGTGTAAGCAGTTGGTCTGCCCAACCAGTGTGTTAAGTCATTATGAGAAAGAATAACCTGTGTTTAGTTGAGACCCAGACTTCTAGATTTTCTTCATTTATTGTTATATAGTCGATTAAAACAGCTAACATTACTTTAACTGGCGGGTCTATTGTTAGTTTACCTGGAACTTGAGAAATAGCATGAACAACACTGCCTGAACGTTTGTTGGATCAATGACTTCTAGATTAATATCATTTAAAGCTTTGACAAACGCTCTCCCTTAAGCATTCCTTTCAAACAATTCGTCTGGTCCTTCATATATCTCAGCCATGTTGAGTTTTCTTTTCTAATTTAAACTATTATTTGAATTTAAAAAAAATACTTAATCAGAATCAATATCAACGGTCTTTTTGTGCTTGGACTCATAAACTAAAGTATAAACGCCCTTTGACGTTGTTAATGTGAGCTGTTTAGAACAGAGTTTAATGTCTGTTTACTTTTTTTAAAAATTCCTTTTTTATCTGCTCGGTGTCTGGCTGTTGAGAAAAACTTTGCCCTTGCCTTTTTTTGAAGATCAAACTTTTGTCTTTTATAGTCATCAAAATCGGCCTGTAAACGACTAAATTCTTCATCCGTGATGTGCGAGTCAACTAGTGCTTTATTTATTGTCAGTTTGAACGAACTAAGTTTAGCTGTTATTAGTTGAACCATAGCTGTGTGCTTTTGGAGTTAGTTTTTAATTTTTTGCTAGCAGCACTTACAGCTAATGAACACACGCCAAGAGCTAAAGACAAACCACCTAGAGGTAAAGCTGCGGGTGCACCAACACCTGTTGCTAAGAAACCTACACTTGTTCCTGCTGTAGAGCACTTATAGTTGATGTTCCAGTTTAACATATGTAACAGCATTAAAGGCAGCAGAATACCTTCGTTTAGTTTTGCTGTATTTTGAAAGGTCCTGCTCTAGTTTTGTTGCATTTGTGTAATGTTTGTTAATCTGAAGGTTTTTATGTCGGGGGTTTCTACTATCTCTTCTTTAGGTGGCTCTGTAGGCACTTTTGGATAATGCTTAACAGACATGCTTTTTTAGAATAAAAATAATTTAGTAATGTATATCTTTTAATCTGTTATCTTGAATATTCAGCTGCGCATCATATATTAAAAACAAATGTACATTAAGCGGTTTATCATCATCTTTTTCTTTGTCAATTTGAATGTTATTCCGTCTTTAACAGCTCCATCCCCACTTCCATGTAACTTATTATCCTCTGTTGACCTTAGGTCAATCCATAAACCGTATTTCGTTGTTAAATAATCATCAAGTCTAACACTGTGAAGGTGTAGATCTTTAGACACAAGGTCAACTGTTGGAGTTCTACACCTCCCGCCACCAAAACAGTTTCTTATTTCATCAAAATGTTGATAAGGTTTAAGCCCGCTAGCGTAGATTTGGTTAGGACTACCCTCAATTGTACATTTCACTTTCGTTATTTTTGGATTAGAAACTTTTCAGTTTGTCTTTGGAATGGTTCTTCATCTTCACACAGCAATAAAAATACCTTTAAGCGATCTTGCTATGGCACTAAAACTAAAATTCCATATAGTGTCTGTCCTGCTTTTAGGATGTGTAGAATGGTGAATCACTCTTTCGTAATATATTGCTAATTTTGACTGATATTGTTGCTCAATCAGCCTTGCTAAGTGAGGGTTGCTAACAATGTCAAACTCTAACGAGATGTCAGAAATGCTGTACTTTGCTTCGGTGTCTGTAGATATAATAACATATTTGTATCATTAAAGTTAGTTCATAAGACAATCTGTCTTTTAATGCTCCTTGAAAGTATGGGGCATGTGCTTTAAACTCAAAATCTAAGGGGATGGAAAAGCGATTTCCATACGCATAACTTACAGCTACATACTTTTTGCCGTCTTTAGCATCTGCGGCGCCTATTCTATGTTTTAGTGCTTCTTTATTTTCAATTCCTTGAAACGCAAGATCATTCCTTTCATTTCTCGGTTAGCCATAGATCAGAATAGGTTAAAAATATAGTCTGCATTGTGCAAAGAAAATATTTCTTGCCCCTCAAGTTTTTAGAAATTTTCTTAACGATTGCCCGTCCCAGATTCTGTACACTGTCCTGTTTGTGTCTGTTGTTGATTCGAGTTCTATTTGGAAATTTGACAGTAAGAATTTGATCTGCATCAATAGTAGATGGATTATTTGGACAATAATATTCCGTTATATTTCCCTTCACACAAAGGGCTCTTTCAGTCTTCTATGCGGGTCAAGAATTGAACCATATGTTTGCGACATTTTTTATATAACAAAATAAAAAGTTAATTATTTAAAAACATGGCAGGAATTGAAGGTGAAGAAGATTATGATGTTTTTGATCCTGGAGACGACATGAGTGAAATGCCACAGCATCGCTCAGCGGCCTCAATGTGGCAGAATTAACAGAACCTAAGGTCATATCATTTTACAGAAGTTTAGGCCTAGAACCTCCCGAATTTATAGCCCTGATGATTTTGAAGTAAAAGGTGGCCATTTGTATGTGAACAACGATCAAGGACAACGTGTTCCGCTTACAGAATAACGAGACCCATTAAAGTTTTAAGCATGGATACAATTAGACAAAGACTTAGGGTGGGTGTTCGAAATCGCCTTGGCCTTGTTAAACCAAAATTAAGGGGGGAGGCAGTTTCTAAACTTCAAAACACACTACAAGATCCCAACAGATAAACAAATACAAAACATGGAACTTCAAGATTTAAGTCAAACAGCAGACAAAATAATGCAAGCAGAAACCAGTTTTTCAGAAGAAACAGCATTAAAAACTATCCACGATCCGCCGTTACCCATGCGAAAAATAACAGCCCTTGATCATGCTTTGAGAACCATCAGAGGCGAATTAACAAACAATTTAGCAAAACTAGGTGAAATAGATGAGCATATCAAAAGAGAAAAAGAAAAACTCGTTGAGGCTGATGACGCCAACTTAGGGCATGATATTAAAGAAAGAATAACCCGAAGACTACATGATCTTAAACAAGAGAGATCAGCAAGACTAGAAGTTTTGTCTACTAACCGAGAACAATTACGATCTCAAATGAGCAGAATAAGAGAAACTATCCAAAGAATTTTATATGAAGACACAACACTAGCAGAACGAATCCGAACACTGTTTAGAGAGCAAGGAGTCACATTAGTAAGCGTTATAACGGCCTTAGGATTTGCAATAAGTACACTGGTGATGGCTATTACAGGCGGCGCGGTGGTCCCAGGTCAGTGCCTCCACCGCCATCACCTCCATCACCACCTGATAAATCATGGGTAAAAAAACAGCTTGATCATCTTGCGGGTTTATTAAAAAAATTAGCCAGTAAAGCCATGGACGCTTTACCGGGTATATTAGGGGGTGTTGTTAGCTGGCTTTTGTCTACTGCAGCCAAAGTAGTTGGCTTTATGGCCAAGCACTTATGGACATTAGTTCTCTTAATAGTTGGGTTAATTTTTAGTAAGATAAAGACCAAGTAATCCTAGGCCAGTTAATCCAAAAACAAGTGCTGTCTTTTCATATTCATGGTCATTATTTTTTTTGACTTCGTGGTCTTCAACGGTCTTTAGGCTTTGGACCACAGGGATTGGATGACATATTCTTGGGGGTCATCTTGTTTGTTTACTGCTTGCAATATTACTGGCTCAGAATTTATGTCGTTTTTTCCGACCTTCTGTTCATTGCCAGCCACAAGGATTTCATTATTGTAGTTTATTATTGTGCCTATCTGGAGTCTGAGGTCAGAAGGCAGCATATATAAACCAGTGCCAACAGCAAAGTCTACTTTCGATCTTGCGAATTGTAAAACATTTTGGTACCTTTTTATACTTGAAGGTAAATCAACTGTAGAATTAATGGCGTCCTCTAAATTTGCTAAGTATTGTTTTTGTGCATCAAAACCAGTAGAAGGATCTGTTATGTTCGATCTCGTTTGTGCTTGCGAACCTAGCAAACACCAAACGTAAGTACGAACAGAGTCGTTTATTCGTTCTATTCCTGCTTTAGTTGGGCCCTTAGAAGTGTCTAAGATAAATGTTGTCCATGCTGTTTTATGCTCTTGCTCTATGGACCCGAGGTGAACAGCTGTGCCTGAAGAGAAAGATGTGTAAGGAGGATTCCAGTCATAGTTATACTTTCTGTGCACGCCCCAAAAATAAGGGGTGCCTTGACCATGATTAAGATCCAACTTTTGTCTAAAGTCTGTCTTGACCTTAATATTGAATTCGTTACAGATCCTTTCAAAAGCCTTCATGTCTATTCTGTTGCTAAATGGATTAAACGGTTTGTCATTTGGCAATGGCGCTTGCAGTTCAGTCAAAATACGTCTGAAGGTGTAATAAAAATGAAATCTGTACACTGACCTCACCAAAGGATCAGGATGATTTAAGTGATCAGCATACGACACTCCACACCCAGTTGATGCACAAACACAGCAAAGTTTAACTGGTTCTGGTAAAACTGCAACGGATGACTAAACCACACTTTCGGGATGTGGTCGTTTTTAATAGGAGGGTTAAGATAGCTGTTCAATGGAGTACTAACCTTTACTTGAAAGGCGTCAGACTGAGTCACAGAAATGTCAAGAGTATCAGTTGTTATGTTTTTAAGATTGTAGTGCGGCCCAGCAGAATATTTTGCATCAGTATATTTAAATGCGCTCATTTTTATTTCGTTTAAAAAATGTTTGTAACAATAACAACCCAAAACCGTCCTTCGTTTTTAGAACATGCTATTGATAACGATTGCGGAACCAGAACGGTCGCGCTCCATGAAATATTTTACAAAGTCGTATGGTTTAATATAAGTGAATCCAAGGAGAATAATAAGATTCTAAAAGTTGATAATGCAGGAAAATTAGTTAGCAAGTTAACAATACCTGATGGTTATTACGGGTTTTGCTCACTAAAAGAAGCAATGAGTAACTTCGACATTACTCTCAAACTTAACAATGCAAATCTAAAAACAATGTTGACCTTCAAACCTGAAAAAGAAGAAGTAGGTTACTATTTTGATAGAGAGCTAGCTAAAATGTTAGGCTTTACAACTACCAATCGGCCCACTCATAGTTTTAGTGTTACGCCAGACAAAACTACTTATGAGGGAGAAAGTCCGCTCGATCTTGCATTACATTCATTGCTCTATGTTCATTTAGACGAGCTGAGCACTGATGAAAACTTATATGATGGAAGGCCCTCAACTGTTTTAAGAGCTCTTCCGTCAGGGAAAGCTGCATATTGCGATTATGAAATTATACAATTCCCTAATTTACAGTTTAAAAGATTAGTTTGTGGGAGGGTCGGATCATTTAATATAAAAATCGCAGACAAAGCAGGAAAAGTTGTGAAATGTGATAACCTACACATTGTTTTGGAAATAAAATAATAAACTGTACTAAAAAATAATGTCGCGTGGGCCAGAAGAATCAGGAGTTACATTAGCGCCTGTGAGGTGTATAACTTTAGAATTAAAAGACCTTGCAGACGTTACGGACTTTGAACAGAATGGTGAGATAGGCGCTTTGTATGGTTTTGAGTACACTAAAGATGGTGATTATAAACGTAAAGAAGTAAGCGACAACAAAAAGTTTCCTAAACTAGAACAACTGCGCAATGTAGAAACAAATAATGCAGGTTATTATGAATATAAAATAGTTCGAAAAACTGACAACAAATGGCACTTAGAACCACATTTAGAATGGGATATAAAATTTGAATTCATAAGTCCATTTACATTTTTTGACCGCCAAAAAAGTTTCAGAAAAGCATTCAACTCTGGCCCTTTACATGTAAGTCTTATGCCAGAGGACAATAGTCGGAAAGAGATTGAAATAAAGCCGTATGTGAATAAACAGTACATCCTCCACAGAAGAGAATCAGTTTTGAAAGATGCTTCTACAAAATTACAGTTCATTCCACAAATGAAATTAGGAGACACGTTCACAATGATATTTGAAATTTCTGTCTTAAAAGATGTGGAGAGGGGTGGGGTTGTGGGCGTTAGTGACGTCCTTCTAAAAGGAATTCTAATTAGCTGGCAAAACTTAGACGTTGAAAAACTTAAAGTTACTGTCGTCATTCTTAACAGCGGTGGGGAGATTAAGGTCATTACAACCAGTGACAAAATCAATATTAGTCTAAATAGAAACAATCTTACAGAACTAAATTGGATTAATCTTACACATTTAGGCCTTATAGGGTTTTATTACACTGAACAAGTTTTGACAGAGAGTATGATAAATATAATAACTGGATTAAATTAAATCCTGTTATAAAACTATGGAGCAGTTAAACTTTATGACAAAAACTCCTCATTGTTCATTGATTTGTGGACAGACTGGCTGTGGAAAAACAATATTTGTCCTAGACCTATTACAAACAGTTTATCGCTATAATTTTGATTATATTGTAATTTTCTGTCCAACACTTAAATGGAACAAAGCATATCATGATAGAAGGTTTATATGGACAGATGATGACATATTTTTAGTTGATCCTAGCAATAAACTGAGTGAGTGTTTAGAATACTTTTATAAACTGTTTGAAGGAACGCAGACACTATTTATTATAGATGACTGTTCGACAGAAAGAGACAGTTAAAAAGAGAAACATTTTGTCAAAACTAGCTTTTAGTGGAAGACATGCTGGGATAAGTATGTGGATTTTATGTCAAAAATATAACTCAGTTTTAAAAGACTTTAGAGAACAATTAAAGACTGTAGTTTTATTTCACATGAAAGACAGACGCGTTTAATATATGTATGCGCGAAAATGATGTCATTGAAAACAAACAAGAAAAACAAAGGATTAAAGCAAAACTAAAATCTGAAAAGTTTAGTAAATTAGTATTGAAAACGGATAATCCTACACAGTATGCATGTTTGTAGGGTTTACTAGTTAGAGAACAGGAAAATGCCTAGTCTAGCTCAACCACCCGAAACTGGTTGAGGGTGGTTGAGCTAGACTTGGTATTTTCCTGTTCTCTGGTCCACAAAAAAACAAACCAGCCATTATTGAATTCACCACTCAGAAGTTGTGATGGCTGTGAGCTGCGATTAACGACTTTCTCTTACAGAACACGTGGTCTGTATTGAGTTCACCACTCAGAAGTTGTGATGGCTGTGAGCTGCGATTAAAGACTTTCTCTTACAGAGACCTATGGTCTATTTGAGTTCACCACTCAGAAGTTGTGATGGTTGTAAGTTGTACGATAAAACCTCCTCCTCTTGCAGGAGCACCTGGTCCACAATGAGTTCACCACTCAAAGTTGTGCTGGCTATGAG
>CM031596.1:100184632-100194632 GCA_018398815.1 Conus ventricosus
ATACCAACAATCGTATTAATGATGGTAATGCTAACAACTATAGAGAAGACAATGGTTATAATGGTACTGATAATAAAAGCATGATACAGAAATATATTTTAAGAAATATACAGGATAATAATAAATATATTTTTTAAATGGATGATGATGATGATGATGATGATGATGATGATGATGATGATTATAATAGTGATGATAATAGAATGAATAGATTAAATAAAAAATCATAGCAATATTAATAATAGTAATGATGATAATAGTACTAATACTAATACTAAGGGGCAGGGGGGGGGGCAGGGAGGAGGGAGAGGGGAGGACAGGAAGAAGAAAGAGGAGATAGATAGAAGGTATAAGTTATGGGAAGGATGAAGTATAATAGGTATATTATATAGACAATAAAGTTTCAAAATGGAGTGACTGAGGGCGGAGAACGAAGCAAAATTTAGAAAGAGAGGGTGTTAGTTACCGCCAATGACATTGACAAACAAAGCACACGACAAGACACGATGCATTTCAACCTCTTGGGTCTTCTTCAGGCAAAACAAAATAAATCACATTTAACATTTAGGACAGTACAAACAAAGAACGAAAAATGACTCATCTGTTGTTGTCCATGTGTTGTCCGGCTATTCTCCCCACAACACGGACAACAACAGATGAGTCATTTTTCGTTCTTTGTTTGTACTGTCCTAAATGTTAAATGTGATTTATTTTGTTTTGCCTGAAGAAGACCCAAGAGGTTGAAATGCATCGTGTCTTGTCATGTGCTTTGTTTGTCAATGTCATTGGCGGTAACTAACACCCTCTCTTTCTAAATTTAGATAATGAAGGTATTAAGTAATATTGGCAATAAAAATTAGGCGGAAAGGAGTTGAAATGCTCAATGAATAACAGCAGACAGTACTGTTGGATGAGGATAATAATGATAATAGTAATGAAAAGTGTAGGAACACTAGCAAAAATAGCAGCGGCCAGAAAGGGATCGAAGCGATGAATGATAAAAGAGCTAGCATTTCTATTTATAAAGAAAGAAGACAGAGAGAGAGAGAGAGAGAGAGAGAGAGAGAGAGAGAGAAAGAGAGAGAGGGGGGGGGAGAGAGAGAGAAAGTGCGTGCATGCGTGCGTGCGTGCATGCGTTTGTGTGTGTTCCATTGTAATGTCAGCCTCCTACTCATTGATCACCCCCACCCCCAGTCACCACCACCCCCACCAACACCACTAAATCTATCATTACTTGGGGAGGCGGGACGGGGTGGGAGTGAGTAGACTGATATAGCAAGTGGAGAGACTTAGAGAGTGTAGAGAAAGGGAAAAGAAAGGGAGCTGTAACTTATGTCTGAGGTAAACAGTAGGCGGTATGTTAGTATGCGTGTGTGTAGGTGGAGGATATTGCAGATTGGTGCTGCAGAGGTGGAAGGGTACATACTACTTTTGGGTGTTGATGCCATGAGGATGGAGGGTGCCGAGTTTGACAGTAAGGTGAGATTTCTGCATAAGGTGTTCCAAGTTGTCACTCTGTGACTGCTAAAGTGCCAGGACTTTGACATGGTTGCTGTTGTGTTGGGAGTGGTTGAAGTGTGGAGCGACAAGTTTGGGCCGATGGTGGCAGATGTCAGCCAGGTGTTCAGATATATGTGTGTCAAGTGTGCAAGATGTCTAACCTACATAGAACTTACCACATAGCTGGCAGTGGATGGCGTACACAATGTTGTGGCTCTGACAGAAGAAAGTGCGTGTAATAGTGAATGAGCCTTTGGGGCCATGTAGGCTGTTGTCTGGTTTGGTGAGAAGGCAGATTTTGCAGTTGGGTTTTGAGCAGGGGAAAGTACCTGCAGGCTTAATTGTGAAGATTTTGTTCAGCTTAGAGCGCACCAGTAGGTCTTTGGGGTTTTTGTCACGTTTGAAAGTGATCATCGGTTTGGTCTCAAAGGCAGGTTTATATTTTTCTACTATGTGCCAGTTAGACTTCAGATGGGCAGAGTGTGAGTTTTTCTCTCGATGTTTCAGTGCACGCTGTCGAAACAACGGACATCGCCTTATGTCATTTCGGGCGTGGATGTTCAGGCGCAGATGCTGGTGAAAGCCTTTCCCTATGGTCATCTCAGCGACTGCAATCACTGCTCAAGAACTTCGAATCCAATAAATTGTTTTGACGTGTTTTCTTTTTAATTCGTCGTCTCTACCAAATGTGTGTGCAAAATACGCCGAAATCGTATGGGTAAGTATGTGTGCTATTGTGTATTAAATAAATGTTATCATTTCCATCTTTGGTTTGTGTGTTCATTAGCATTTTGCATTTTGGATACAAAAATATCATATCTTTATGGTTATGACCAAAATATCGTACATGGTCCAACTCTTTGTTGAACATTATTCCTTTTATATACTTAGTGACGGTTTATTTTCGGTCCTCTTCTGAGAGGCAGAGGAAGAAGAGAAAACCAAAAAGGCAGCTGCTATACATAAAAAGAAATATTCACAAAATTCAGCGATGATATCAACAAGAGCATGGAGAAAGCCACAGAAGACTGGATAAGTGAGCAGTGTACAAATAAAGAAGATACCCTGAATGAAAACAGAACCAAAGGAACATAGGTCCTATCAAACTGACACGTAGCAGTTTAAACAAAGACGAGTCATCAGCATCCAAGACAAGTCGAGGAAGTGGCTCACAAAGGAACAAGATTTCCTTAAGCGCCGGATGAGTACTGCCCAGAACTGAAAAAGTATGGGTCCGATGGAGATTCAGCTGCGGTGAACTGGACTCAGTCAAACAATGTATGAGGATGACCATCCGATTCTTACTGTGGAAACAGATACAGCAGTAAGGAAATTGAGACTGCTCAAGAAAGGGGAGTCAGCTGGAAAAGACAATATTCCTGAAGAGTGGATACAAGCTGGGAGAAGGGAGGGGGTCAGAATCTGTTCAGGTCCTGATGACTGTCTGTAACAAGATCTGGCAGACAAGAGAGTGGCCTGCATCATAGACCCAGTCCTGTGGTCACCGCACTTTTCAAGAAAGGCAACCTTCAGACATGTCAGCATTACCGTATGATCAACCTCATTAGCCACTCCAGAAAAGCAGTGCTGAATAATTTGCTCTACAGACAGAAACCACACATCGAAATGTCTCCTGTTAAAAAGCGAGCAGGTTTCCGAGCCGGAAGAAGTGCCGCCAAACAGATCTCCAGCCTCTGGAACCTGTGTGAGAACCACCTTCAACACAAGCAAGATCTAAGCCCTGTTTTGATTGACTTTAAGACAGCATTTGACATGGTCTGTTATGCAACCTTATGGGCAACCATGATGACGAACAACTTCGGTTGGAACTTTGTCAGGGTCACAGAGCAGTTTTATGAAACATCTGCAGGCACAGTTCTCTACAATGGCAGCCTGGGCGAATGGTTCTGCAGAACTCCTTACATAAGAAAGAGCTGTCTACTCTTCCCCACCTTCTTCAACAACTTTTTGGAAAGACTCATGATCGATGCACCAGAGGACTACATAAGCATCGGAAGCAGGAGCATCAGATCCTACGTTCTGCCTGTGACATCAATGGTTTCGCTAGACAGGAAAAAAGAACTTGCCCAACTAGGCAAATGCCTGGACAAGACACCTACACCGTATAGCATGGAAATCGGTGCAGCAAAAAAAACCAAAAACATTCTGATGACCAAGAACACCAAAGCCATCAAAAGAGACATCCAAGCAAGTGATCAAAGCCTTAAGGCAGTAAGCAGCTTCAAAGAGCTTACCGGGGAGCAGTTGTGAGAGATGAATGGTTCAAACCAGAAATCGTCACTAGAATGGCCCAAGAATCATCAGCGCTTCAAAAGAACAACATCATCTCTCTCAGTTCCGAAGTGAAAAAAAATGATGCACACACTAGTGATATCAGTCTTTCTCTATGCTTGTGAAACAAGAATTCTGAAACCAGTTCTACAAAGAAGAATCCAAGCACTGAAAATAAGATGCTATCGCAAAATTCAATGCAACGCAAAAACCATGCTACCAATGAGGAAGTGAATCGAGGTAGCCATTGTGCCTTCTGAAGACCCCCTGACAAGTCATGAAACAAAATCTGAAATGGTATTAATATACTATGGTCACATCTCTTGGTTATCCGCCTTGCAAAAACCATCTTACACGGCACTGCATTTGAAAAGAAAACAGACGAAGGGCTGACAGAGGAAGAGATGGAAGAACATGCAGGAATAGACATCTTGCTCTTTGCCGATTCCCAGAGCGGCAGAGGACAGATGATTTGATTTGATTGATTTAATTTAGAGTCTGTTCACAACGATGGTGATATTAGACTATTCAACAACAACAAAATCTATCTATCTATCTATCTATCTATCTATATATCTATCTATCTATCTATCTATCTGTCTCTCTCTCTCTCTCTCTCTCTCTCTCTCTATATAAAATATATATATATATATATATATATATATATATATATATATATATATATATATGTGTGTGTGTGTGTGTGTGTGTGTGTGTGTGTGTGTGTGTGTGTGTGGTGTGTAAGTGCATTATATCAGTGTGTGTGTGTTAGCGCGTGCGTGCGTGTGCGTGCGTGCGTGCATGCGTGAGTGCACGCACCCGTGTGTGTATGTGAGAGAAAGAGAGAGAGTGTGTGTGTGTGGAGGGGGGGGAAGGGTGCGTGCGTGTGTGTGTGTGTGTGTGTGTGTGTGTGTGTGTGTGTGTGTGTGTGGTGTGTGTACGTGCGTGCGTGTGTACGTGCGTGCGTGCGTGCGTGCGTGCGTGCGTGCGTGCGTGCGTGCGTGCGTGCGTGCGTGCGTGCGTGTGTGTGTGCGTGCGCGCGCACGCGGACACAAAAACATGAAAGTTTGCCTATTAACGACCAAACAATTATAAACTGATAAATCGATTACAACAAATAAATAATAACAGAACTCGATATAGCCTTTGCTATATCAATCATTTTGGGGCTGTAAAGTATTTCATGTAAAGCCCCTAAGGAAGCAATATCTATCTTTGGAATATTATATAAAGATGTTAGAACTGGACATTCAAAAAGAATATGTTGAATAGATTATGGGAGACCACGAGCGCAATCTACATCCGTATCCGTAAACGCATTTTATAAATTATACTGGACAATGATCTCTGACATAACACTTTCGTTTTTGCAGGAAGTTTTCCATTGTTCATACAATTTTCTAATAGAGAACTGATTCCATGTTTATCCAATTTTAATCTACTATCTGGATTTTTTCTAAGAGCACCCTCTTTAGCTAATTTATCAACTATTTCATTTCCATAGATACCACAATGGGATGGGATCCAGCAAAACTCTACAAAGTTCCTTTCGTCATAACGGAATGTGTCATAAATTTCATTGTATCATAAATTTCATATAAAAAATTACGTCTTTCCTTAAATTTACATCCCAATTTCGTAAGCTACAAAGAACAGATTTAGAGTCAATACAGATCAGAATGCTGTAAATTGCCACATTAAGATCAGATATCCAAGATAAGGCCATAACGACTGCATATAGTTCAGCAGTGAAACCTGAAAAGTTCTTTCCTAAGCAAAATGATTTCTTTACTTTTAAATCTGGAATTACAAATCCAGCTTCTGTATAAGATTCTAAAACTGAACCATCCGTGTAGATTTTAAGATGATGTGGATATGCGTTTTCAAGATGTTCTTTTGCTTCTACTGATATCAGATTAATATTGTCTTCTTTTTTTAAGAGTAGTGTAATCTATATCAAAATTTGGAGAAATACGCTCCCATTGAGGAACTGTGGGCATAGTTGGAGGTTTTGAAATGGATGCAATATCGATGTCACATTTTCTAAATAATTCATCAGTATAATTTCGAATGGGCTGCAGGTAAGAAATATTCTGTGCCCTTTTAGGAAAATCCGATTTGGAATCAAGAAATATTTCATTTGTTACTGAAATTGATACAGAAAGACTTCTGATTACATATTTGGCTGTTGCTGATTTGCGTTGATCATCAAGTGACAAGAGATTAGCTTCTTTATATGTTTTAAAAGTATTAGAATGTGCTGGAACACTAAGGGCTACTTTAATAGCTTTACTGTCTATACTTTGTAACAGCTTAAATAATGTTTGAGAACCTGAAAAATATACTTCCTGTCCATACGTCAATTTTGAATGAACCCGACTAATAGAAAGATGCACAAGAGTTTGGGTATCTTTACCCTACGATTGCGCACTGATTATTTTTTTTAGTAAAGATAGCCTTTGTCTGGCATTGTTTATAAGATATTCAATATGGAATTTCCAGTTTAATTCAGGAGTGAAATGAACACCTAAAAATTTAACATTATGGGATAATTGAGGAGTTTTATTTTCTAGCACAAGTTGAGGCAAAACTTTCGAACTTTTACCATTGTTAAAAAACATTAATTGTGTCTTTTCTCTTGATAGTTCTAGTCCATTTTCGTTCATATATTTATTTAGTTTGTCAATTTCAATTTGATATAGTTTTTGTACATATAATATGGTTCTCTTATTTGTCTGTTTTTTATAATGTTTGTGTTCATCCACATTGCAATATCATCTGCATATTGCACTGCATGCATATTTTTAGATAGTGTTTTAGGAAGATCGTGAATGAGAATTGTAAATAGAATAGGTGCAACAATGGAGCACTGAAGGATGCCAATGTCAATATCCTTAAAAGAAGTAACATTTACCAACCCTAGTACAAACTGATCTCTCAGAAAAGAAAGATTTTGTGAACTGATACATTGCACCATTAATCCCAATATTTTTCAACTTATAAAGTAAACGAGAATGCCACACACTATCATATGCTTTTCTGATGTCAAAGAAGTAGCAAGTGTACTTTTTCTACGAGCAAATGTTTTTTAACATGACTTGCAAGTTTACAAGGTGATCGATTGTACTTCTACCTTTTCTGAAACCGGCTTGATTGTTGGGAATTATGTTATTCTTTTCGCAATAATGTAAAACGCATTTTTTCAACTATCTTTTCTAATATTTTTCCAACTTGATATGTTAATGCTATAGGTCGGTAACTATCAATTGCAGACCTATGTTTACCTTGTTTTGGAACCGGAATTACAACTATCCTCTTCCAGAAAGTAGGAAGAGTTCCATTTAACCAACATTTTTGGTAAAACGAGTGAAGTAATTGCTTCCAGCACAAAGGTAAGTGGCATGACAACTGATATGAAATTCCATCTAATCCAACAGCTCTTATTCTAGGAGAATAACATTAGTGCTTCTTTAAATTCTTCAAATGTTATAGATGCATTTAAGCAATGGTTTGGATCCGGTGTGGATCACAATAACTTGAATAAGTATCCTTTTCTCCTCTAGTTCTCTGTAACTTTTGGTATCTGTATGTAGTCTAGTTGATGAGTTATTTTTTTAAAAAGCTTGTACAAATGCTTCAGCTTTCTCTGATGATGTTGGAATAGTATTTTTTTTTCTAATTTAATAGGATATGAAGGTAGATAATACTTGTTTTTTAATTCCTTTATCTTTTTCCATACTCTGTGCATGTCCTTAGATGAAGATATTTCTGAATGACAAAAATGATTGAAATAGAGACGTTTTGCTTTTGCGACAACCCTGTTACTGTGGCTTTTTGCACGTTTCATTTCAATAAAGTTTTCATCAGTTCTATCTTTGAGCCAATCTTTGAGCCACGTTTTGTATGTTTTCTTTTCATTAGATACAGCTCCTGCACATTCTTCATTCCACCAACTATTTCCTCGATACTTTTTATCTATAGAAGATTTGCACTTTGGCATTGCTTTCTCAGCTGCAGATATAATAGCTTTTCTAAAGTTGTTATAAAACACTTCAATATCTTCGTGTTCAATGATCCTGCGATCTATAGATAGGAGGGTTGACTCATATAAACTCCAATCTGCATTATTATATAAAAACTTTGGTATTTTATCTTCAACTTCTGCTTCTTCAACAACTATTTGCTCGTGTATTTTCACAACAATAGGAGAATGATCACTCCCTAACGAATCATCTTCTGTTGTCCAAGTAGCATTGATGGCCAAGTCAGGAGAAATTAATGTGAGATCGATGGAGGTTGGTCTATGCGTTGATACATCAGGCACTCTTGTTATGCTGCCGTCATTCATTAATACTAAATTAGAATCAACAATGTTTTCAACAAATCGATTGCAAGATATAACAGAGCAATCAGGTTCCCAAAATGAGGACAGACGAGAATGGGGGAGAATTGTCACAAATAGTAGTCTAACGACCCCACGGTTACTAGTCTGATGATGATGATGACGATGATGATGATGATGATAATGATGATGATGATGATGATGATGATGATGATGATGATGATGATGATGATGATGATGATGACGACGAGGAGGAGGACGACGATGATGATGATAATGATGACGACGATGACGATGACAATGATGATGATCATGATTATGATGATGATGATGATGATGATGATGATGATGATGATGATGATGATGATGATTTACCTCTTTTTGGCCGGACAGACCACAAGCCGGACGAAGAAGTCGGACAAGAAGAAGGCAAAAGTGATATAGCGCAGAAACCTCAGCGAGTCGTTTGGTATGGAGATGGCAACCGTCTCCATGGGAGCCAGGTTTAACATATGTTCCAACTCCTCCAGCGTAAAGTTTTGGTACTGTGGGTAGGTTTCCAGGAAGGAACTCCTGATTCTCCGTGATGAGAAAACGTTCTCCAAGGTGAAGGTCAGAACAGCCAGGAAGATGAAAAGGAGGTAGATCATGCTCCAAATCTAGGAAGAAAGAAAAAATGAATAAAATAATGGTGATGATGACAATGTATTAGGAAAATACTACTGATGATGATGGCTCTGATGGTAAAAAAGAAAAGAAAAAAAAGCATATATGTACAAACTATGTACAGAGAGATACATAGTTACATTCAGTTTATATAGATAGATAGATAGATAGATAGATAGATAGATAGATAGATAGATAGATAGATAGATAGATAGATAGATAGATAGATAGATTTCTTCAATCTAAGACATAAGAGCAAGCTTTCTTTATAATTCAATATTTCTTGCAGTCATTGCAACACCAAGCTGCTCTGTAAGTTGCTGGAATGGTGCTCGGTACTTATCCTTGGAATTTATTTGTTCATTATATATATATATATATATATATATATATATTTGTTAAAAAGTAAGGTTTAAAACTATCTACAGCGCTGTTTCATGCAATGCAATCATCAGGATGTGGTGGGTCTGTGCTGCCGGTGTTTTATAACTGCTTGTGTTGTCTGTCATCACGTGCTGTCTGTGTTTTTCGTGTGTTTCTGGTTCTTGTTCACTGATAGGAATTTCCACTTGTGCCTGCAGTTGTTAACCATTTCTATCCTAGTATTTAAAGTTGCCAGTTGTGGTTTGCATAGTATTATGTACTTTTCTGTTGAGCATAGGTTACATCTTTTTGAAATGTTGTTGTATGGTGCTGCTCTTTCTATGATTTTCCAGGATATATTGTATTCTATCTTTTTCTCTTTGAGCTTCCAGATGTATTTACTCAATTCTGTTTGGTTTTTGTATCTTTCTTTGTTAAATGACTGTTTGTGGTTTGCATATCTAGTTTTAAATTGGTTTTCAGTGATACCTATATATGTTTCTTCTGCGTTCTCTGATGTTACAGTGGCTTGGTACACAATGCTGTTGTAGAGGCATTTGTTGCTCAGAGGGCACTGTTCTTTCTTGATACAGTTGCAGGATTTCCTTTCATCACCCTCGTTTTTCTCTGTACTGCTTTTCATTTTGTTGGTTGAATCAATGATGTTTTTAAGGTTGGGCATACATGAGTATGATAATTTGATGCTGTTTTTGTTGAATATCTTGGATAATTTGTGCTCTTTTGGGAATGATGATGTTAGGATTCTAAAGAATTCTTTCCCTATATTTGTTTTCACTCTTCCGTCATATGGGGGGTTGTACCATATGATCTTTCTTT
>CM031596.1:100199632-100334632 GCA_018398815.1 Conus ventricosus
TCTTGCAGCGCAATGCACACGAAATAGGCTAGTAGGCCCTAGATGTTGGGAACGGACGCTGTCAATGTGACGTCATCAGCCATGCGTGCTCTCACTGGTTGCAATTCAACCCTACAAAACATCTGTAAGCATATATTTTGATACACAATGGATGCCCTCTTACTACTCTACTCTTTTTTTTTCCTTCTTTCTTTTCCCCTTTTTTTTAAATCGAACTTTCTCAGCAGCATTACCGCCATGAACAGAGCTATTTCTTATGCAAGTAATCTCATTGAGATTCAAACTAATGAAAAGCGCTTTCGGAGCTCAAGTTCTCGTAACTGAAGATCTGCCGGAAAGTTGATTTTATTATGCATCTCTCACTCACCTTTTAACAATGACATTTCAGATCCTTTTCCCTAGTGTATTTCATAGATTGCTAAAAGCTATCTCGATATCCGTTCAAAGTAGTTTTGTATACATTCACTCATCAGGTGTTTCCGATTTCGCACTCTCGTGCACGCGCAGAGAGAGAGAGAGAGAGAGAGCCCCCCCCCCCCCCAACACACACACACATATACGAGCGCGCGCGCGTGATTGCTGCTTTTGTTCAGGTTTAATCAGTCTGTAACTACTGAACTCGAAAAAAATACTGAGATTTAATTCTGTTGATGGTTATAATTTCCATCAAACAAATCTCAAATAAATGTTAGCGAACCGCCCAGAGAACGTGGACAAACGAGTCACAAGACAAAACACAACGCGTTTCGACCTCTTAGGTCTTTGTCTGGTGATAAACGAATAAAACAACGAAAATTCACTTTGCTTTGATCGCTTCTAATCGCTAGGGTTCAGCGCAAGGAAGAAGGCCTTCTTCCTTGCGCTGAACCCTAGCGATTAGAAGCGATCAAAGCTAAGTGAATTTTCGTTGTTTTATTCGTTTATTTATCACCAGACGAAGACCTAAGAGGTCGAAACGCGTTGTGTTTTGTCTTGTGACTCGTTTGTCCACGTTCTCTGGGGGGGTTCGCTAACATTTATTTGAGATTTGTTTAGATTTCCGCCTGCAGTCGTCTCGCTTTGCAACTAGTTCCATCAAACAGTTTTCTTTTGGGAGAGGGGGGGGAAAGGGGAAAGGGATGGTGACGAATGCAAAAGACTCAGAAGAGTTGGCCCTATCAATAATTTTGTTTAAAGGGAAAATACAACTAGTTTTTTCTTTTCTTTTTTTTTTTCCTTTTTTTTTCTTTCTTTTTTTTTCTTTCTTGATTAATGCATGAAACATGTAACAGCTGTTACCTGTGAATGGAGGAAAACGCACCCCAAAAATTGAAATGTGGTCTTATTATATGTGGAGATACCGAATCATTCCGTTTTATGCTTTTGAACTCTTGTTTCTATCTGTATGTCTGTCTGTCTCTGTCTGTCTGTCTGTCTGTCTTTTATAGACAACCTTCCCTGTTTAAATTGACCATTTTGATGTCATCAATCTAAATAGAAGTTCCAAAGTTGTCCTGGTTTCTGAAAAAGGCATTCAAATTTAGAGAAATAGCTTCCTCCTGCATCTTCTAAATTATTTGTGTTTTTATGCCATACAGTTATGAGTACTTGTTTCAGATGGTATGATTATGTTCACTCACCCCTTCACAAGGGGACCCAGGCCTATATGAATAAAACATTCAAATCTCTCTCTCTCTCTCTCTCTCTCTCTCTCTCTCTTCTCTCTTCTCTTCTCTCTTCTCTCTCTCTGACTCACACACCACACACGCGCGCGCGCGCGCGCACACACGCCACACACACACGCACACACAGTATTGCAATATACAGACAAACCATTTCTTTTTTTTTTTCCTTTTTTTTCTTTCTTTTTTCTTTCTTGTTTTAATGCATGAAACATGTAACAGCTGTTACCTGTGGAAATGGAGGAAAACGCACCCCAAAAATTGAAATGTGGTCTTATTATATGTGGAGATACCGAATCATTCCGTTTTATGCATGACCTCTTGTTTCTATCTGTATGTCTGTCTGTCTCTGTCTGTCTGTCTGTCTGTCTGTCTGTTTTTTATGACAACCTTCCCTGTTTAAATTGACCATTTTGATGTCATCAATCTCAATAGAAGTTCCAAAGTTGTCCTGGTTTCTGTAAAAGGCATTCAAATTTAGAGAAATAGCTTCCTCCTGCATTTCTAAATTTATTTGTGTTTTTATGCCATACAGTTTATGAGTACTTTTTTTCAGATGGTATGATATTTTTCCACTCACCCTTCACAAGGGGCCCCAGGCCTATATGAATAAAACATTCGAATATCTCTCTTTTCTCTCTCTCTTCCCCTCTCTCTCTCTCTCCCCTCTCTCTCTCTCTCTCTCTGACTCACACACCACACACGCGCGCGCGCGCGCGTGCGCGCACGCGCACACGCACACGCACACACACACGCACACCAGTATTGCAATATAAGACAAACCATTTCATGTGTAGCCGGGGCGGGGAAGAAGAAAATAAAGGGAAAAAAACTCCACGTCGTCCACTGTGTCTTCTTGACTGGCTGCTGTCCCTTGGTTCCTGCACTTCTCACCATCTGCCTGTCTTCACCTGCACCCCCCTTACCCCTCCACACCATCACAACTGGCGCTGCGAGCAGGATTGAAGAAAAGGGGGACCAAAAAGACACAGCCCAAGAAGACCGGACCCCATGGCCAGCCAACTACCTCTGCCCCCCCTGCATCAGCTCCCCAAATTCAGGGGGAAACTGAGAGCAGCAGGAAGTGGATGATTTCGTCCGGGAGCCAGGCTTGCCCTACACCTGCAGCCCTGGATGACAGGGACAGCCGCCCTCTGGCTGATTGCTGCCCTAGATGGCCGAGCTCGCCAGGAGGTGATCAGGCTGCCAGTAGCAGAGGTGGACCCCCCAGCCAAGATCTTTACCATCTTGGAGGAGAACTGGGGAGAGCACGGATGTGGTCACCCTGGCCACAGCGTTTTTCACCAGGCAGCGGGGCCAGGACGAGACCATCTCTGAGTATGGTCCCATCTCCAGTACCTCTGGCGGAAAGTCAACCAGATGGGGATGGACTACTGCCAGCAACCATACTCAGGGACGCCTTCACCCGTGGCCTACGACGAGCAGCACTCCGAAAGGATGTCCGGTTTAATTCGTCCGGAACCATCCTACCACCACCTTTGAAAGAGGCTAGGAAGGAAGCCCAAAGGTGGATGCAGGACTGTGGTGCCGATGGTTTGCTGGCAATTGCTACTGTCGCCTCGCTTCAAACTCAGCTAGAGGCACCAGGGCCCCCAGTCGCTTAGCTTGCGGAGGAACTGCACAGCCACCACCGCATGGCCACCACTGCAGGTCCGTAGCTGTGTGACGGGCACACAGCACTCAGGACGACGGCCCAGGCGGAGGCGACGGAGGTCGGCACCTGTGAAAACTGGGGACAAACCCCGTCCTCGCCACTGTCAGCAGCCAAAATGCTGAAAAGGCGACATGGCCCAGCAGCACCCCGGCAACAGGCAAAGTCCATTTTGCCTCAGCTGTCACCAGGAGAGAATGCGCCGACTGCAGCAGGAGGACCCAACCATCGGGCCAGTTCTTCCTCCTGGCCAAGAAGCCTGCAGCTGGCGAGAATAGGGAAACTACTGGCCCTCATCCAGCAGCATAGCCGATTCCCTGCCGACAGGGGGTGGGTGTATCGGCGAATGGTGGACCCTAAACTTGGGGCGTGTGAGCAGCTGCTCCTTCCCAGGTTGCTCCACCCCAAGGTTTTGTCAGCAGTCCGCAACCGCCAGGGTCACCAGGGCTACCAACATGCTGCAGAGATGCTGCGGCCCTGGTCAACTGGCCCGGTATGTACTGGGATCTGGAGCAGCACCTATCTGATCGCCGACCCTGCAGAAAGGTCAGCCAACCGCCAGTGCCTCCACGCCACCAATCCATGCGCCAGAACCCAGGCCACCAGGAGCTGCCCTGGCCTGTAGACAAAGGGGCTGGCCCGCCAGGCAACTCCACTGCCTGACAGCAGAATGGACACCCCCGCCGTCATCGGCGCCACCTGACCGGAGGAGACTGATGCGACGGGAACTGGAACCACCACCAGACTCCAGGACGGGCCGGCAGACACCCCCGCAGCCCCAAACCCAAACTGCAGGCCACCCAGTGCCCACTCCATTCCGCCCCTGTACGTAGTGATCCACCCACGCCAGCACCACGACAAACCGCCTGTCTGGCAGTAAATCCACAAAAAGGTATGACCTCAGTGCCTGCCTGGATGACCAGGAACTCTTTCATTTAACTGACTCGGTCGGATGTTACACAGACTGTAAATATATTCCTGGACTGATTTATGATTGCTGAATACCTCCTTTGGGAAGAGGTGCTGTGGACTGGTTGTTAACCCAAATTTTTTGTCTTTTTTTGCACAAGCTAGTATATTTGTTGATTGTTCTTCAGGGTTTGGGTAATGTATGCCACGGTTTTTCAGAAGCCAGCATACTGGCTAAGGATTTTATAGCAAATTCTGTTTTGCCATTTTGTATCTGACTTTATGGAATCTTGCTCACATAACAAGCCCATTGTTGTCGTTTGGTACCCAATACCCTGGAATTTAACGAACCCTTCAAAGTATTTTTGTACCCCACTTTCTTGGAATGTTGTTTTAAATAACAAATCCCTCTCTAAGTCATTTGGTACTTGACATTTTGGAATTTTGTTCAAATAACAAATTCATTGTTGTCACTCGGTGCCTACCCAATGTTTTTGAAAAAAAAAAAAATCCCTTTCCCAGTCATTTTGGTACCTGACCTTTCGGAGTTTTGTTTTAAATAACAACTCCATTAAAGTCATTTTATGGTACCCAAAATTCGGGTTTTGTCCAGAAAACAAATCCTTTCTAGTCATTTTGTATTTGATATTTTGGAATTTTGTTAAATTATATTTCCATTCTAGTCAATCCGAATCTGCCGACTTTCAGAAGCCTTGTTTAAAAAAAAAAAAAAAGCAAGCTCTTGTTGTTGGAATGATATGAAAACAAAGAATGAGAGAGAGAGAAGATGTTTTGATGCTTTGTTTAGATACACTGAATAAGGGTTTTGTTTTGGACTAGAAATGCCTCTCCAGACTTATAATAATAATAATAATAATAAGGAACATTTAGTGCGCTTAATCTTAAACAAAAGCCCCCAAGCGCTTACAGCAATAAGCCCTAACACACACACACACACCACACACACCACACACCACACACACACACACACACACACACACACACACAAACGCACACACACACGCACACACCCCACACACCAGCGAAGAGCAAAAAAATTATGTTTTGAAGAGAGTTGTTTTTTAGGGAGGACTTGAAAGAAGAAAGACTGTTTGAGTTTTTGGGGTGCAGAAGGGAGATTGTTTCCAGCAGGAAGGAGCCTGAAAAGAAAAAGAACGTTCACCAAGTGTTCTGGCCCGAAAACGAGGGATCTGCGAATGAGAGTGTCAGAGGAAGAGCGAAGCTGTCTGGAAGGAGTTTTAGGTCGACAGAAGTTTAGAGAGGTAAGGTGGGGCGAGGCCATCCAATGACTTGAGGTCTAAAGCTCCAGCTTTCCCCATTGATTTATGTGTTGTACTTGATGACTCTGTCATTTTTTGTCAGCGAGGACGCTGGTTGTAACAGAGTAGGGGGGGATGTAGCCGGGTGCTAACAGTGTATTTATTTTGGTTACCTTTCGTGGATGAAAATGTTTTGTTCGAGAGTTATCTTCCCCTTACCCTCCCTTGGTCGAATCTCCTTTTTTTTTTATTGTGTAAATTCTTAAAATCATGAATACCTCAGAACCTACACAGTTGTATGTACGTTGCTAAAGTCACAAAAATTAATGTATTGATTCATTTTCAACCGTACTGGGCTGAGAAGCCCCTATTTTCTCCAAACTGGTATTTTGCACGAGCAATCTTGGTGCCATTTTCAATTGTCTGTCGAATGAATATTGAATAATTCTTGATTTTACAAAAGTAAGAGGAAAACCGAGAATCTGAAGATGCATGTTAAAAGTAAAATCCATAAGCTTTCATTTCGTATATCGCATGCCTATGATCTTTTCTGTACAAGCTTGCGACTATACGAAATGACTGACAGCGCCGGTCCCTTAGCGAGTCGGCTTCTTTGTTTACTGTCGGAGTTTTGATCTGAATTGTCGTTTTCATGAAATTTGGACTTCCCGATCGAAACCTGCTTATGACTCCATTTCTGTTATGAATACAACTGAAAATGTGTAGAATTTATTATTTAACATACCGTTTCAACAGAGTAATTTTTTCAGTTGAAAATTGTGTCAAAAGTAGGCGCCGACGGCCCGGCGAAGTGAAAAGTCAGCTGTGTTCTCTAGTAATTTTTAACAACAGAATTCTCCACTTAGACACTGTCTCGGAAAATGAAGTTTATATGTATGAAAAGAGTGAAGTGCCAGCTAATCATTCATTGTAAAATTATTTCACGCTCTTCAGTATTTTTAATGAAATTGAGGAAAATATGACGTAAACGCGTTAAAAGGGGCTTCACTCTAGGACATTAATCAGCAATGATTTAGTACAGGAACAAAAATTGTCAATGTGACTTACAGCATTTTATTCCTTGTGTTCTGAGGTTTTCCATCGATAGTAAATATGTGTTAATAGTTTGAACGGACAGCGAGCCAGACAACACTGAAGCCGCGATAGAAAACACAAATTTCCGTTGGTTCCGGCCTCGCGAGGCCCGTTTCGTCTCTGGCACCGTGTTGCTGGCTTTGCGGCCTGGTACGTTGTTATAAAAGTAGAGCGTTGTGTGAGAATGGAGCAGAGTGTTCCCTGATGTGAGCGACTGGCGTGAGAGGCAGAGAGAGTGCTCAGTGCGCTGAGTGCTGTGCGAGAGAGATTGCTCCCAGGGCCGCGTTCCCTGGTTTGAGCTTATTATGGAAGGCAAATTAAAGGAGGAAAAACTCCACGTCGTCCACTGTCTTCTTGACTGGCTGCTGTCCCTTGGTTCCTGCACTTCTCACCATCTGCCTGTCTTCACCTGCACACCCCTTACCCCTCCACACCATCACACATGTCTTTGGTTTTACAGAGTCCAGACTCAAATAATGTTGTTTCTGTCTCAAATAATACCATGAGAATATTAAGTTTTCCAAGTATTCAGCCTTAATTTATGAATTAATCCAACAATGTGCCTTGGGCACTATGGTAAAGCAACCATTTTTTTTACTTAAATTCTGCTCATGTAGGCCCTATATATTTTTTTTCCATAATTAGGATTAATTCACAAGAAGATAAATCTAAGGGATTGTTTAATAAATTTTCAGCGTTTCTATTTGCTCATTCTTTTGCAAGAGAAAAACATTTCTGTACATCATCTTTTGTTTGATTCTCAGTGTTTACCTCACTCTATCAGGAGAAAGGTATTGAGATGACTAACTTTGATATGTCAGTACTATCTTATATGGGTTCATATGTTGTTGGCATTGCCATAGTTATTGCCCAGTCACAGGTTACAAAATGTTTACAAAGATCAACAACATTGTGTTCAGCTAGGGTGTTTAGCTTATGCAGATATGCATATATCAGATGTCGGTTTGAAAGTACGAACGTGGATGACAAGTTAAGTGTGGATGTGTTTTCTTTTTTTTTTTTCTTCTTCTTTAAATAAGTGTCTAACATCATCCGGTGATGAAAAGACATTAAATATAGCCTACCACCAAACTGTTGTTTCTGTCAATAATGTTATCAGTCACGGGTATATTATTCACAAAGACAACACCCTTCCCAGATCTATAAGATAAGATAATGTTGCTTATAGCCCAGCCGACCGCAAAGGGCCACATCAGGGCTGTTCCCAGATCTACAAGCATTCTAATTTACATTCATGAAACTTTAAACACGCACCGTTTACATCACCTTCCACATTTTCAGATTGAGTCAGTTTGGCTAGAAATTAAGCTGAAAAGAACCAAACCTATTAGAATCGGTACTATTTACAGAAACCCCTCTGAAAATGCAGAATCGATAGACCAAGTTACTGCCATGATGGATACAGCATCTTTTGATGCTACTGAAATATTACTGCTTGGTGATTTTGACATTGACTTTTAAAACCTCATCAGTCATGGACTGATAGTTTTTCCTCGTACAATTTATCACAACTTATACTGACTCCCCTATCCATGTAACCTCAACCAGCACAACATTAACTGACACTATTTATATCACTGACCCACAAAAGATCATTGAGTAATGTGTTCCTGTGAAAATAGACAGTGACCGTTTCCCTGTATCACATGGGCAACAAACAAAAACAAAAACAAAAAAAACAAAAATCCCCCAAGGAGGTAACAAGGATGTGGTCTACAGACACCTTGCAACATTTCAGTAAGATAGTTTTCTTGCTGATCTCGTCCGTTCCCCATTTTCCAATATCACAATTCTACAGTTATACGAATCCTGAAGAACTCTAGAACACTGGTTACAAACGATCGGTTTTGTTCATAGTAGATATGTTGTATATAAAATATGTAGAATGAAACACATTCCTCAACCTCATTGGAGACTAGGGAAACACAAGCAGCAATATTCCTTTGTGAAGATCTTTTTAAGACAGGAGGGAAGTCAGAGAGAGAGAGAGAGAGACAAGACAAGACAAGACAAGACAAAATTCTTTATTTACGAGGATAATAGATAAGCACTGATGTGCTTTTTTACATCCAGTCCTCGCCCTGTGTAGGGTCAAGAATATAAAATAAAAGGCAACAAAGGAAGCATGCAAAAGTGACTAGAACTACAATACAATAGGGGATTAAAATTTAAAAAAGGGAAGGAAAAAAAAAAAAAAAAAAAAAAGAGAGAGAGAGAGAGGACGCAGGAGCGAAGGGAGTGCGGGGTAAGCCTGCAGAGAGAGAGAGAGAGAGAGAGAGGGGAGAGAGAGAGAGAGGGGGGGAGGGAGAGAGAGAGAGAGAGAGAGGGTGGGGGAGGAAGAGGCTAGAGTGGGTGCGATAAGAGAGCATGTTTAGAACAATCTGACAATCAAAAAATTCCAAAGAGATACAAAACAATCAATTTTGAAACACCGGGGGAGGGGGGGGGAGTGAGAGAGAGAGAGAGAGAGAGAGAGAGAGAGAGAGAGAGAGAGAGAGAGAGAGAGAGAGAGAGAGAGAGAGAGATTCAATATGATTAAAAGATGATGCTAAATAACTTTAGGTTGGCTACTTCAGTCTGTCAGTTTCGACAACAGTTCGGGGAGATAAACTGCCAGCCGACTCAACTTTTTTTAACGGTGCTACTGAACAAGAGGAAAAAAAAATATTGAATTAAAAACCAAAGCTGATGGGGAGTTTGCAATTCCTATATTGTTTGTTATTATCCATCGTTGGATAACGCTTGAGTGCTGCCAGAGGTAAAGAACGCACATTAGAACTTATCTGTATACAATCTGGTTATTAGATATATTTTTGACCAATTCTTTTTCGCCAAAAAGATCCTTTTCCGGAAGTATTTATAATCTATCCAAAATGGCCGACAGGAGAAGAAGACGTGCTCTAGAAGATGAAGGAGAAGAAAAAGAAAATACTGTGAAAGAAAGACCATCTGAATGTGTAAGTATAGTTTAATGTTGTTGTTAAGCAGTTTCTAATGATGATCAACTCAAAACTTACTTCACTTTCACGAAACCTTTGATTCGGGAAAACGGTTAAAGGAAACATCACAAAAAACTCAAAACGAGAGAAAAAAAGTTGCAACTTGCAAGCTTAAAGCCGTCCGATCGAAAAATTCATGTCCAAATGATGCATCCCAAAATAGAAAGCTTTTTATTAGTTAGTATGAAGTCGATGGATGTTCGCAAAATGAAGACATCGACTTGATATTTGGTGTAAAGTTCTGGAAAGAAGCGTAGTCATGGCAATGTATTTGATGTAACCGGGAAGAAGCGTGGTCATGACCATGTCATTTCTTCAATTCCAAAATCATTGCAAACTGTTTTTGAAGTCCTTGAAAGTGCATACATTTAGATAGACCAAAACAATAACAGCAACAACAAGAACAACAAAAGCCACCACAATCAGAAAGAGCTAGAAGATTAACCAAAAAATGGTGCGAGACGTATGGTAATTGAATAGGCCTACATGATGCATCTGAGACGAAAGTTAGGATTTTTTTAACTTAAGCTATAAAGTTTTGCCCTTAAAAAACAAGTTGAAGTGGACAGAAGGCATTGCATATCCTACAAAAATGAAGTTGTATACATGTCCCTGGTCACGCCTCACAGATCACTAACAGGAGGTCGCATGACCAAGACTGTGGCGCCTTATACTCTGCCACTTCATAGCTTCAAACATTGCCCATAAAATCTTAATTCCTATGTATTCTCTGATGAATTTGCTTTGAAATTCAACTACAATTAATTATTGTGAAATAAATTGAACTGTTGTATAAAGCTGTTGAACTTGTGAACGTGAAGGCTCACCAAGGCACACTGACCAGAAAGGAGTCTAGGCATGCACATTTTTAATGTTCATAATAATAACCAATAGGCTTGCAGAAATGTGGATACACAATTTCATTCTGCCATGTATATAGTTAGGAGTCATGAATAATTCATGACCAGTGAGTGACACACTTTCAAACCTTCTCCTGTTTCCATAATGCACAGCGATAAAGCTCTAACAAGCACATGCAAAGCGGCCATGTGAGCAGTGGTAGCAACTAAGAGATTATCAATTCAACCATAAGATTGTCTTGATACATACAGTATTTTAAGAAAAGTAAGAGATGTGGGGTGAAACTTGTGTAAGAACTGAGATGTACGCTAACTTAATGGGAACATACTTAAGATGTATTATCTCATAATGTAAATGATATGATATGAATACTTTATTATCTCAAAAGATGAGAAATTGAAATAGGTGCATAATAAACAGTATCATAAGACAACATACATAATACAAGAATCATCACAATCAAGTGGCCACTCAGGGAAGGACAGTAACGGCTGCCCGACTGCCCGGGGCAGGTAACCGTAGGTGTCGGGCAGGTGATAAGCTCAGTGACCTGCCCGCCGGGCAAGTGCATTGGAAAAAAAAAAAAAATCTGAGAAAGCCGTTTTCATCAGCAATGATATGATTTTCGTCAGTCGAAAGCTTCGGCTCGGAACTCCCCCAACCTTTCGCCACATTATTTCTGACCGAATAGATCTCCATATGTATCGAGCAAGACGATTGGCTAAAGAAAATTTTCAAGCCAATCAGAGATAAGAATGCTCTCGCCGGTCGCCTTTACGTGTATACATAGTTATCTCCCTTCGTTCGTGGAAAAATGGCGGAGAATGCCGAGAAAGCTGTCGAGTGCACTACCAAGCAAACCAAGAAACCACGCCAAGCTACTTTATTTGGTGTCGGTGTGGCGTCGTCCAAGCCGCAGAGTAGGCCTAATGCTGAGAAAACAGGCGAGAAACGGAAGGCGGAGAAGGAGCTGTACGAGAAAGAATCCAGAAAAAGACGCTTTCTACCCGAGTGGAAGAAGGAGTTCACGTGGGTTCACTTTGATGAGGAGAAGCAGCTGATGACTTGTACGGTGAGTTTTTGAGTTATATATTTTCATGAATGTTTGTTCAATAAAATCTTTCAATAAAAACTCTGTGTGTGTGTGTCTATCTCGCTCTCTGTCTCTGTCTGTCTGTCCGTGCCTCGTTCTCTTCTAGTTTCTCTTTCTATGTGTGTGTGCGTGTGTGTGTGTGCGTGTGCGCGTGTGTGTGTGTGTGTGTGTGTGCGCGTGCATGTGTGTGTGTGTATATACATGTATGTTGTTTGTGACTGTCTGTGTATATAATTGACATTGTAAATCATGTATGTGTGTGTGCGTGTGTACACACGTGTGTGGGACTGTGTGTGTGCGTGCGTGTGTGTGTGTGTTTGTGATGTATGTGTGTGTGTATGCCATCTGTGTGCATGTGTGTGTGTGTGCCTGTGTACAGAACTATACACATGTGTGTGTGTGTGCATGTGTGTGTGATGTGTAAACAGCCCTGATATGGCCCTTAGCGGTCGGCTGGGCTATAAGCAACATTATCTTATCTTATCTCGTGTATGTGTACGTGTAACAGTATGTATGCGTTGTGTGTTTTTAGTCTAGAGCCATATAGTGTATACTAAGCTATGTTGGGGTTATTGTGTTTTCCAGGTATGCTGTGATCACCCTGAGAGAGCTGACAGAACAGGCGGTTTTTATGTTGGTTCCAACTCCTTGAGGAAACAAAATCTTCAAGCCCATGACCAGTCTGCTAAACATTTGGAGTGCCTTGCTGCATCAAGACCAGCCTTGCAACTGAACCAGGGTCCTCTGCCTGCGCAAATCATGCAAATGGAAGCTGGTTTGAAAGATCAAATGTGCATTCTCTTCAATACGGCTTATCACGTGGCAAAGGAAGAGCTTCCATTCTCAGTCTACCCATCGATGCTTAAATTACAACGTAAAAATGGACTGGATGTTGGAGAGGGTTACTTGACGGCTCGTGCCTGTTCAAGATTTCTTGAAGACATCTACTGGGAATTGATGGAACCACACATCCAAAACATCAAAGCAGCCAAATTAATCAGTATCCTTGTAGATGCGTCCACCGACAGCAGCACCAGGGACTTGATTGCCAGGGCTTAAAACGTTCCGCGTCTGGGTGGAATTCCGCGATTTCGGTTTGTCAAAAAAAAAAAAAAAAAAAAAAAACCCCGACAGGAGCAAGGTATCCGTGATCGGCTTGCAAGCGTTCATAGCAACTGCGCGCAAGTTATGGCCCCTGATTATTCTTGGAAGAAGTTTCCGGTCGGACTTCCGGAAAAAAACAAAATGGCGGAGCGCGCAGTCATTGTTCATGCGGGTCGATCTTTTGACGAATCTGCAATTAAAAACAAGTGGAAATGGGAGTGGACGCTTCAGAAAGTTGACGAAGAAGTCATTGGAGACTTTCTTCGCAAAGTTATTGCACCAGGTTTAGCTTGGTGCAAACTGTGCTTAAGTGAAGTGTTACGGTGGTCGCGGGAAGAAAGCTCTTGATCACATTCGTTCAGCGAAGCACGTGTCAAACATCAAGGCGCTGAGTGGAACTACAAGAAAGGTCACTGAAGACACTTTAGCAGCAGTAAAACGTGCCAGGATAGAACATTGCAATCCTGTGGGGAAAAAAGAGGGTGATATAGAAAATGTGGAGAGTGCAAGCCAGGCGGGAGGCAGCAAGGAAAAAGATAGGGTTCAAACTAATCAAAGTCAAGTTGTCAGCAAGAAGGTGGATGAGAATGAAATAAAAATTGTAGAGTGTGAAAGCCAGACAGGAGAAAGCAAGGAAACAGCAGACAAAGATAGGGTTGAAATTCAAGTAAGCAAGAAGGTGGATGGCAAAGACAGTGCAGACAATGCAAGCAGCAAGAAGAAACAGAGTTCCTTGCTATGTTTCTTTAATGCCTCCACCACCCAAACACCCAAATGAAGCTGTGTGTGTGTGTGTGTGTGTGTGTGTGTCCTTGTGAAATCCTGTATTTCAGTGTTTATTATAATTTAGGAACTTCAAAATTTGACTTTCAGTATGTGCTGATTCCACAAGTTTCTCATTTATCAAAATTTGGATAATATTGTGACTTTCAAAATGTGCTGATTCCGCAAGTTGATCTCTGTTATATGAGACTGAACTTTAAAGTGTTTGATGCAGTTACTGACTTTGTGTGCACCAACTTCAAACTTGATATTGCGTGATCATTTAAACCTGAAAAGTGAAACTTATTGAGCAACCCCAGAAGTGAGATTTCATCCAAAGACTATAGTTGGTGAACACCTGTAAAACACTCAAGTTAAAGGGGGAGTGTTCATTTTATTATGTGTTTAACCCCTTCTCCCCTTGTCCCAAATATGTCTTCCTGTAATAATTATGTGTTTACAGCAATTTTTATGCACTAAATAACTCTTGAAATTATGTCCAGAAAGCGCGAAATGGCATAGATTTACACTCGTTTTTTTTTAAAAATTTCCCGGGGGGCATGCCCCCGGACCCCCCTAGTTTCAGTGGTTTTTTCCTCCTCCTGTTTTAAGCCCTGGATTGCTGTTTATGTCCGCCACACTGTTAATGGTCACCCAACCAATACTTTCGTGGCTGTGGAGGAACTCCAACATTGCAATGCTGAGGGGTACATGGAAGCTATCGACAGAGCTCTGCGTGCCATAGGACTGGATGACTGGAAGGAGAGAACAGTAGGCTTTGGCTCAGATGGAGCTGCTGTAATGGTGGGATCAACAAGTGGTGTTTCTACACGACTGAGAGCAGACATTCCATGGCTTGTCAACATCCAATGTTTTGCCCATGGCCTAGAACTTGCTGCAATGGATGCCATCAAAGCTAAGGAGCAAATGAAAAAGATTGACACAATGCTGCATGGACTCTTCAAGCACTACCAGTATTCTCCGAAGGCATGACGTGAACTTCAGCAGGTGGCTGAAGCACTGCAGGTGAAGGTGTGGAAGCCTACTAACTTGGAGGTACCCGATGGCTGCCTCACATTCAGAAAGCTCTCAACAGTCCTCAAAAATTACCGACCACTGATTACACATCTCCAGCACACAGCAGAGTCAGGCTCTGCATCAGCCATCATGTTGGGCCGATCAAGACAGGCATCTTCCTTGCTGAAAGACCACAGGCAGCTGCTGTATCTCCACCTCATTCTAGACATTCTGGAATCGCTCAGCAGCTTCAGCCTCAAGCTTCAGGCCGATTCAATGACACTACCAAAGCTGCTGCTGTACTTTGAAACAACTCTCCTGACACTCATCAGCTTCAGAACAACTCATGGGGAAAATCTTCGATCGTACCTGCTTGTTTCAGAAGGTGGGACATTTGATGGTGTCAACCTGACACATTTCGGCGAGGACGAGACTGAAGCTTTCAACAGAAGTAAACTGGACCTGTTGGAGTGTGTATCAACAGCCCTTGAAAACAGGTTCAAGACCCTGGAGACTAACAACCTGCTGAAGGCTGCAGCCAAGGTGATGGACCCCAGGGAGTGGCCACAGGACCCCGAGGACCTTGCTTGTTTTGGAGGGCAGGAAATGAACACTCTTCTCACCCACTTTGGAGAGGTTCTTACAGACAATGGCTGCAACATCGGAGCTGCAAGAAGGGCAGAGTGGATGAGGCTGAAGACAACAGTGAAAAGACTGCCTGCCAATTCCCAGAAGCCAGAAATGTGGGAGCAGTTTCTGGCAGATGAAGACAGGATGCAAGAATTTCCAAATCTCTTGATGTTGATGGAAATTGTTCTGGTTCTGCCAATCTCCACAGCCAGCTGCGAGAGGGGCTTCTCTACAATGAAAAGGGTGAAGAGCGACTGGCGGAGCCGTTTGAACACCAGCACTCTGTCAAGACTGATGTACATCTCCATAGAGGGTCCTGATGTGGATGAGTACAACTGCATGCGAGCTCTCCATCGATGGTGGGAGGAGGGACAGAGGAAGCGAAAACCTGTTGGCTGGAACTGAATCAATGTAAGCCATGATGGACATTTTGAATTGTTGTTTGGTGTTGTTGTTTGTGTCCTTACAGACCTTGTAAGTTCATAATTATCATGCTTGCCTTGTTTTAGGTAGGCTAGTCTATGCAATTGAGTTAACTAAGTGCATGTTATTTTCTCCGCCGTTTGAACTTTCCGATATAGGAAAAAGATGCGCTTAAACTCCGTTTTAACCTCGGTCCTCGGGCAAGTGGTTCAAATTGGGGGGCAGGTAAAAGATTTGTCTACCTGCCCCCTGGGCAGGTAGTAAAAAAAGTTACTGTCCTACCCTGCCACTTATATAATTAATTAATTTACATGCATACACACACACACACACACACACACACACACACACACACACACACACACACACACACACACACACTCTCTCTCTCTCTCTCTCTCTCTCTCTCTCTCTCTCTCTTTCTCTCTCTCTCTCTCGCACACACTCACACACACACACACACACACACACACACACACACACACACACACACACACACACACACACACACACACACATACTTGTATGAATGCTGTGTCTTGCTCACAGTCAAACACAAATACATAGAGAAAGTAAAGAGACAGAAACAGATCAACAACAACAACAAAAAAGAAAAAAAAAAGGTGCTAACAAAATTAATAAAATGCTCCAGATAATGCTCATCATTACTTAGTTATTAATATTCATGTTCTATCAGTAAAGTGTAATCATCAAAAGAGTAAATGTGGGCTACACTGCCAGGATTGTTAGCATTGAAACTTGATATGTGGGGAGTCATTTTGGATTATCATCACAGAATTTCCACTACTTGAGCCATTTCCATCAGTGTTTGGTATTTATTTCCTTGACCATATCCCAGTCACCATGCAATGGTCATCAGAAGCCTGGTGCACCAACTTTAGCAAGAGGCGAGTGATAAAGATTCATTGAATTTTTGCTGAAACTGTGCAGGCTGGCCACTCTTGCACTGTGCACAACACATTCATACACAAATGAGTCATGCTAGTTGTCCGAACCTGTCATGTTGCATAGATCACATGACTTTTGTTTATTTGCTCAATTGTCACCTGCAAGCCAGAGCTGAATTGTCAATTTTGATTCTGAAAAGCTGAATTTCATGTGGTTTGCCATGCTTTTCATGCTTTGCCGAATCGCATAATCTTCATCTTATGGTCGAATCATAGACTGGGCAGTCTGTTTTGGTAAATTGTTGGTTTTCAGTGGAGAAGAGTTCTGAAGCGAAAGTTGTTAATTGATTCAAAACATTTTGAAACATCGAAAAAAGTTGAATTTGTATTGACGTTGAACATGGTAGATAGGACGAAAGTGGTTTCACGTGATGTGCTGCTCAGAGCTGTAATTTGTACTGAGAAATTTACCATGTCACAATAAATTTTGGTATGTTTTTGTCATGCACTGGCCTGAATTTCAGTGCGTCTGATGGGAATTTTATGCCAGACCGAGCAGTCGGATCTCACCATAAATCGACTTTGTGTGCGAGTTGAGCAGTGGAGGGTGCAGTGCCATGGCTTTAACATGTGGCATTTTGTGATGGATATTTCATTATCATTGATTATATAAATGCCACATGCCTTAAAAGAAACAGTTTAAAGTACAAGCTGCTGTAAATAATGTACTCCTCATTACACTGGTTATTTCACCTGAAAACATGGTGTTATGTAAAAGGCCTAAGGGAACCTTTCTTTTAACTAATAAAAGGCAAGCAACCAACCAAGAAAAACAAAAATAATATTAAACTACTGATATTGGGCAGGTTACTGAAAATATTTTTTAATTCTTGGCCTTACGTTGAAGCTCGCTTGCATGTAAAGAGAAAAATTTCTGGTGTTCCTTCAAGGTCAGGACATTTTTGTGTGTGCGTACGTGAGCTGATATGCTGACAGAGTTCATATCAGGCAAAATCAACAGTTGTCAGTCAGTGTCAAGTTGTTGTTGTCATACCCTGGCTAAAAGACTCCATGGATCATCCGAACAGCCAAAGTGCTTAAAGTTAAACTGGTACAAATGCATCAGCTGGGGATGAGAACATTACATGTGATCGTCTTTGATTACCCCGCCATGTGGGCAGCCACACTCTGACTTCGGGGGATTTTGGAGACTGATAATGTTATGCTAGGAGCTTGTCACAACTAACTAGACAATTCCTGCATAACTATGCAGAGCATAACAACATTTTGATGTGGCCTTGGTGTTCTAGCCTATGTTAGTTGGCCTGACACAGCCTTAAGCCAAGGCGGAGTGACAAGTTAAATTCTATGAAGTACTAAATGGAGAAGAAATAGGCCCAAACTAGACAACCTGTATACTTTATTCTGATTGGCCAGTGCCTTCTGACTGAGCCAGTCTCTTGGCATGATACAGTATGATGTTGATGCCATAAGCAGTAACTTTAAAAAGTCAGTTTTGGCGTCATATACTGTACCATGTCAGACCATAGCATTCTACAGCTGAGTTAGTCAGCTCTGCCAGGCCGAATTTTTTGTGGCTATCCCAAGTGTATGCAGTCGATGCTCTCTCCCTTCCCTGGTCGGGCCTCATAGCATACACCTTCCCTCCCTTCCCGATCCTCCACAAGGTGATCAGGAAGGCGAGACTGGAAAGATCCAGGCTCATTCTCATAACCATATGGTGGCCGACCCAGTCCTGGTTTCCGGACCTCAAGTCGCTCACCCATGTTCCACCCATCCAGTTGAACACCCGGTGGGACATGCTCAGGCAACCCTGCTCAGGTCGCCCTCACTCCAACCCCCAGATGATCCGTCTCCACGCCTGGCTTCTGTGCCAGCCCAACTGCGAGCACCTGCCCCTACCTCCCGGATGGACAGGTCACGGTCCGTCCTAAACATACTCGAGGGGGCGGGGGCCTCGCAGGACCTATGGGACCTAGCGACAGCCTCTCGCAGGGCAAGCACGGAGTCCCTCTACGACTACCGATGGAAGAGATGGATCTCCTGGTGCTCAGACAGCTCTGTTCCCCATGATCACCCTTCCAGTATCCAGATAGGCAATTTTCTATCTCACCTCTCCTGTAAGCTCTCGGCTAGCTCCATACGGGGCTACAGGTTGTCCATCTGCACACCATTCGCCAACTCGGCGGACCCTCCTTTGAGAACGACTTCCTTCTGAGAGAGATCTCTAGGGGAGTGGCTCTACGTGAATCCCAGTCCCTAGGCGCATACCCCTTGGGACCTCTTTATGTCCTGGACACTCTCAGAAAACCCCCTTTCGAGCCTATCGCCACCCTGCCCTTTGACATTCTTTCCATGAAGACCACCTTTCTCCTTGCCCTGGCTTCAGCCAGAAGGCGAAGCGAGATTCATGTCCTCAGCAGGGACCCCAGAGACATTGCCTTCCACAGGGACGGACCTGTCTCTTTTAAGTTTCTTCCCGAATTCTTAGCCAAGAATCAGGAACTCCCTCTCCCTCCCTCGTCATCCGGTCACTGGCGGATATCCTAGGAGGAGGGTAGAGCGGGGGAGATATGGACCTGTGCCCTTCCAGGTGTCTGAGACACTACTGGGAACATTCGCGCCCCAGGCGCGCCTCCCAGCGACGTCTCCTTATTTCTATCAACCCCAAGAATAAGAAAGACATCTTGGCTGGCACTATCTCTAGGTGGCTTTCCCAGACGGTTAGATCTGCCTACGCCCAAGCGTCCAAGGATCTCCCCGTCATATCTCCTTGAGCCCATGAGGTCAGAGCCCTGGCCACTTCCGCAGCGTTCCAGCACTCTGTCCCCTTGCGCCATCTTCTGGAGGCAGCCTACTGGCGTTGGGAAAATCCTTTTATAAGCTTTTATTTAAGGGATATCCGCATGACCAGGGCTGATGGTTCTAAGGGATCTCCTTTGAGGCGGCTAATGCAGCTATATCGGTTAACCCCAAGAACCACTAGGGCACTCGGCCCTCCTCCGATTCCTTTAACTCTTGACTTCCCATAAGAAACAGTGTGTTCTCAGTCCTCTAGCCCATAAGGATTGGCTAGAAATGAGCTAAAATGAGTATGGTCATTAAAATAATTATATCTTTCTTGTTTGTTGATTGACTGCTTTGAAATTTGGAAGTTTTATGGAAGTGATGTTATTTTTTATACTGAAGCGGTCAAATGTACCCCCAAAAAAATTTGAATGTCAGTATGGTAATTAATTACAGAATAATTAAAAAATGTCAGGTGTGGTTCAATAAAGGTTGGAAAAATCAATGTGTGGTGTGTTTGTTAGTAAAACAATGCAGACAGACAGTCACACACATGACCATAGAAACAATACAAGTCAAAGAAAAATGTTAACTGACCTTTATGTAGTCTTGTAATGACGTAATATACAGGTAAGAATCCAAGCACAGAAAATATAAATTGCACAGTTCCTTGTACAGTATTTTGCACAGTTCTGTTCACAAAGTCACAGTATAACCACAGAAATAAAGTCACATGTGGTCAATGTTCATGTTCTGCACACAAGGAGTAGGATGATGAGCTTCATATTGCATAATGACAGCATACACAGGTAAGCACAGGTGGCGAATCTTCCCCTGAAATTTCCGATTGTACGTCAGACAATCACTCGTGTGAACTGAACTAACTACATGTTCCGACACTCGCATCACTCTGCTGATCATCTCCAAGCCCTAGCGCATGCTGGTTGCACAAATCTTCGATAAATTCATCGAAAACATCGTTGTCGATATGTTGGAAAGACGCCATCTTGACCAGAAAATCTTGGGAAAAAACCTTCGTGAAAAACTTCTTCAAAATCGCAATGTAAACAGCTAGGCTGAAAACCGCGGGCAGAAGGCGGAAGGCGAACGCTTTCCGGATGTCGTTAAACCTTCCTCTCTGCATTAGAGAGTTCTCGCTTCCATAACAACGGCTCCAAATAAGGCATGTCGGTTGTTGCGGTGTGGTGCGGTTTGGGACTGTGCGGCAGTTGCGGAACGGTGCGGTATGGGAAGTCAAGAGTTAAATTCTGCTATGGTCTGACATGGTATAGTATATGGCGCCAAAATGGGGAGTTTGTATTATACTCCCTGTTTGGCTAGTAATACTTACCATGTCAGACTCTAATGCCCGCCCTTCCTTCCCCTCTGGCGCCAAGGTTCTCGGAGTTACCTTGCGTGCTGGCCTCGTTTAATGAGGAACAGAAAGCAGACACTGGCTTCTTCCTATGGCGGAAGTAGGGTGGGCGTCACGTGACTGTCTTATTACTGCATTAGCCACAAAAATTTGGCCTGGCAGAGCTGACTAACTGCCGTAGAATGCCATGGTCTGACATGGTAGGTATACTAGCCACACAGGGAGTATAATACAAACTCTCCATTTCTGAAGGGAGATCTCATGATGATTAATTGATATCAGTTATCAGCAAAGTGATGTATAATTTTAATTTCTCAGCCACAGATAATTGAAACATATTGATTTTGCAGGAATGACATAATACAACATTCACCTCATACCCAACACATATGACCCGCTGCGCTAAGCACTTGAGCAGCCTTTGTCTTCCATGCTGCCCAATGCTTTAACTTGGGCACGTAATGTCGCTGTTTCATGTTTGTCAGCAGGGCGCCAAATATTAAACCTTTTTGCAGCATGCCATTGAGTTAGTTATTGTACTTGTATTTTAGAACAGTGCTTCCATACTTCAGCCCTCTGGGGGTTGCGACCTTGTCGTGGTCGGAGGGCTTGCGCGGTCCAGTGATCCCTTAGGCTTTGCTGGCGGGGGCATCAATACTTGGAGATTGGCCGGTTTTTTCAAACTGCTTCTAGGCCCGAGAAGCTAAGATGCTGCCTTGCCTAAGCGTAACAAGGTAAGGAGTTGATGCCCTGGTAGGGCTTCCCATGTCAGATAGGCTAAGGGTGAGGATCCTGACTAAGAGTAACCCGCCTTTCTCCTTTTCCTTTTTTCTGCCTCTCTTATTTGGCCCTTTTCTATCTTCGTCTCCCCTTCAAGTCTTCTTTTCCACACTCCTTTTCTCTCTGTGGTCTCCTTAAGATCCGCCGCGTTTGCCGTGCGGTGCGACCTGTGTCGGAGGGGGATAAGATCCTGGTGATCGAGAGGGCCAGTGCTTGAGGAGGCCTGTGCTCTCAACACATCACTTTGGCTCGGACCTCTCCTAGACAGGGAGTACACTTTGGCCCGGGTGTACTAATCGGCTCCCCTTCTTGGGGCTGGGTCAAGACAGGCAGTTCCCCTGCTGGCCATGTGAACCCCTGCAGTGCTCAACTCTCTGTTCCCGGGAGTTGAGCATGATCAGGGGGGATAGGGTTGGTGGTTTCTGTTTGTCGTATATCTCTCCCAAAGCCTGGAAGGGGTCAAGACATTGGTTTCTTGGCCCTGGCCCCTTAGTTGGACTCCAAGGTGGGTGGGTAAGGGGGAGATGAAACATAATAAAATATATATGGCTTTTTCAAAAAACATCCCCCCCAAAAAGAAGAGGAAGGCAGCATCCCCTATTTCAGGGAATTTCCATTCTGACAGTGATTCTGACATAGAGGTAAGACAGAGGACAGGTTTCTGGGCTTCCTGGCTCATGATGGAAGGGACGGAGCAGGAAAAACCCCTTTCGGCTCTGAGTCCTTTCGCCATTCAGAAGGGCTTTCAAGGCTTAGCAGGTGACCCTCGGTCCATCAAAAGGTTGAGGAATGGCTCGTTTCTGATTCAATGTAGATCACAAAAACAATCCGAACAGCTGCTGAGGGCAACAAAACTCGTGGACGGGGAGATCAGGGTAACTCCCCATAAACAGTTGAATTCGTCGAAGGGAGTGATTCGCTGCCGGGATTTAACAGGTGTCTCAGAGGCAGAGATCAAAACGGAGCTGGCGTCCCAGGGTGTGACAGAGGTGCGCAGGGTGACGGTAAAGAAAGGTGCAGAAAGAGTGGCCACCAACACCCTCTTTCTGACATTCTGCAACCCTGTGCTGCCTCCGGTCATCAAAGTCGGCTACCTGAATGTCCGGGTTCAGTTATATGTTCCATCCCCGTTGAGGTGCTTCAGATGCCAGAAGTTTGGCCATGTCAGAGACCGTTGTTCTGGGCAGGAGGTGTGCGGTGTTTGGTGCAAGGCAACCCATGATGGGCCGTGTAAAGACCCGGCACATTGTGCATACTGCGGTGGCGACCATCCCTCCTCTTCACGAAACTGTCCTCTTTGGATTCAGGAATCCACAATACAAAGAGTCAAGACAGAAAAGAAAATCTCCTTTTTGAGGCCTGCAAACAGGTTGTGGGCAGTCAGACGCCAACAGCCTCTTCTTATGCTTCGGCCGTAAAGACAGTTCCCACAGTTCCCACTCGGTCAGTCTGTTGCCAGACTGATGACTTCACGTTTTCAAAGACATTGCAAGGAAGAATTGTTAACTCTGGTGGAAGCAGGTTCACCACCTCCCAACCCAAAGTGAATGCCCCTGGTGGAGGCAAGAAATCCGCCACCCCTCAGACTGCCCAGCAGTCTACAACATCTGCTGCTGGGCAGATTAAAAAAACCAGCAATCCCGCCTCGAACTCCTCTGTCCAGTGCCCGTGCGGGCAAGGGAGTTCAATCCAGTGTGGAGATGGTGGAGATGAGGAAGAAACCTCCACCGTCTCCCAAATCCAGACCTTCTTCACCTGTTGGCAAGTCTGCCAGCAGGTCTGAAGACCAACACAGTCCAGTGAAACTAACCAATAAATTTACACCTTTAGAAGCAGATGTTGATGAGGAGATGACCTAATCTCCCTCCTTTTCGCCCTCTGCACCATGGATAGTACAATATTCCATTGGAATATCCGTGAACTAAATTTCAACTTCGTGGAACTGCAGCTTCTGTGTCGATCTATAAAACCTTCCGTCGTGGCTCTTCAGGAAACTCAAATTCAAAGCCAGAAGACCTTCACTCTTTCTGGCTTTAATATTCTTTCAAAACCTGCACAACCATCCACGTTGGGACTGTCGGCGGTGTTGCCCTTCTCATACACAAAACTCTGCTGTATAGTCCTGTCGCTCTGTCTACCTCCCTTCAGGCTGTAGCTGCGAGAGTCACTCTCCACAAGACTGTGACAATCTGTTCTCTTTATCTACCTCCTTCTGTCCCGGTTTGTCGTCAGGACCTTGTCAGTCTGATAGGAGAACTTCCTCGACCTTTTTTGCTGTTGGGTGACTTTAACGGTCACAATCCTCTTTGGGTAGTGTCAGTACGTCATCCAGAGGTCTGCTAATTGAGGATGTCCTTTCGGATTGGATTTGTGTTGTCTGAACGACGGATCTGCAACTTACCTCCACTCTTCCACAGGTTCACTTTCGTGTTTAGATTTGTCGATTTGTGAACCCTCGCTGGTCCTGGACTATGAGTGGTCTGTCCATGACGATCTGCATGGAAGTGACCATTTCCCTGTCCTTTTACAACCCGTAATAACTGAACACGTCTCTGTCTCTCAACATCTAAATTATAAGAAAGCAAACTGGGATCTATTTGCAGCCACTATTTCTAAGGAATTCCAGGACACTGATTTTCTTCAGAGTTCGGACCCAGCTGAATCTCTGACTAACACTGTGATCAAATGTGCTAAAGCCTGTATTCCAGTGTCTTCCGATAAACTTCAAATGCCAAAAACACCCTGGTTCGATTCAGACTGCCAACAAATTTCCAAAGTTCGAAAACGGGCTCAGCGTCGGGTATACCAACGACCTTCGGTCCCAACGCTCGAGCCCATCAGAAACTCCGTGCTAAATCGAGACACACTTTTAAAATCAGTAAACGTCGGTCCTGGAGAAGCTTCTGCTCCAGGCTGACATCGAAAACTTCCAAGAAAAAAGTGTGGAACATCATTAAGACAATCAAAGGGAAGAACACCTGTCCCACTGTGGACCATCTCAAGTTTTCGGACTCTTTAATAACGGAGAAAAACGCAGTTGCTAATCTGCTTGCTTCAACCATTGAAAAGAATTCCTCCTCTTCTAACAAATCAGCCACTTTTGTCAAAAACAAAGCCCTTAAAGAAAAATCACCCTGCAACTTTTCGTCAGACAACATGGAAGACTACAATCTTCCTTTCACGTTAAACGAACTGAAATCTGCCTTACTTTCTTGCAGCGATTCCTCTCCAGGTCTAGATGACATCCATTATCAACTGTTGAAACATCTTCCGCAAATAGGTCTGAACATCCTGCTACAGGTCTACAACCATGTGTGGACTACTGGTTTCTTTCCACCTTCTTGGCGAAAAGCCCTCATTATTCCAATTCCCAAACCTGGAAAAGATCTTTCTAATCCATCAAACTACCGTCCCATAGCTTTGACCAGCTGTGTCTGTAAATTGATGGAGAAAATGGTCAATGCTAGACTCATGTGGAAACTGGAAACCGATGGCCTTTTGGCGAAAGAGCAGTGTGGTTTCCACAAATATCGGACTACAGTTGACCATTTGATTCGTCTGGAATCTACCCTTCGGAACGCCTTTTTGAACAGACAGCATGCAGTGGCAATTTTCTTTGACTTGGAGAAGGCCTACGATACTACCTGGAAGTCGGGGATACTTCATGATCTCCATGATCTGGGTTTTCGAGGTCATCTTCCGCTTTCATTCAAAATTTTTTGGCAGAACGACAGTTTCAGGCCCGGGTTGGCACCACTCTCTCTGATGTCCATGAGCAGGAGTTGGGTGTTCCACAGGGGAGCATACTGTCTCCGGCCCTCTTTAGTATTAAGATCAACAACATTGTTCAATCAGTTCAGCAGGGTTCAGACTGCTCATTGTTTGTGGATGATTTCGCTGTCTATGCAACTGGAAGCCTGTACCCGAGTGTCCAGCGCAGGCTCCAGCTTTGCGTGGATAAAATCCATCAGTGGGCGGATGAAAACGGTTTTCACCTTTTCTGCTACAAAAACACAGTGTATTCACTTCCATAATTTCCGTCAGTTTTTTCCAGATCCTGAACTTCAAGTCGGGAAATCTCCCATTCCAGCTGTCAAAGAGGCCGAATTTCTAGGGGTTATTTTTGACCAGAAACTTAACTTTCTCAGCCACATCAAAAACCTCAAAACTGCTTGCCAGAAAGCACTGAATATTCTGCGGGTCGTAGCGCACACCGACTGGGGCGCTGATAAGAAAACTTTGCTGCACCTCTACAGAGCCTTGGTCCGTTCCAAACTGGACTACGGTTGTGCTGTGTACGGCTCTGCAAGATCATCTTACCTCAAACTCTTGGACCCTATCCACCATCAAGGGCTTCGTCTCTGTCTTGGAGCATTCCACACCACCCTGTGTACAGCCTGTACGCAGAGGCAGGTGAACCTTCACTGTCCAACCGCAGGCTGAAACTGTCTTTGCATTATTATGTCAGACTGTTCTCAGAACCAGAAAACCCTGCCTATGACTGTGTCTTTGACCCTCCGTTCCAAAGTAAGTTTGAAAACAACCCTAATTGTATTCCGCCGTTTGGTCTTCGTATGCAGCGTCACGTGCGGAATGCAGGTCTAGACCTGGGAGTAGTAATCCGATTTTTCCAAGTTTCCGGATCAACCTCCGTGGACCTTTTTCACACCAGAGATTCGTTTTGATCTTGCAGCTTTTCGCAAAGAGTCTACCAGCTCTCTGGCGTACAAGGCATTGTATGCTGACCTCTGTTCCAAATTCCCATCCTATCAAAAAGTTTTCACTGACGGTTCCAAGTCTGAAGATGGAGTGGCCTGTGCAGCCTACTGCCCTGGGGCTCCTTCTCAGATACTGTTGGAACATATACATTCCGATGCTTCTGTCTATTCCGCTGAACTTACCGCTCTGATTCTGGCTTGAAGATAATCTCACAATCTTCGAAGAGCGACTTTCTGGTTCTGTCGGATTCGCTGTCAGCTTTGGAGGCCATAGCTGGCCGCAACCTTCAGCATCCAGAACTTTTACATTTCTTTGAACTTTTTAGCAAGTTGAAAGCAGACGGTTACAACATTACTCTTGCTTGGGTTCCTGGTCATGTTGGCATCGGCGGGAACGAAATGGTTGATCGTTTAGCCAAGAACGCCACAAGCGAGAAACTGTCCAACATTTATATCCCCTGCTCAGATGTGAAACCCAAAATTAACGATTATGTGAGAGACCTCTGGCAGGACGATTGGAACACCCAGACGAGTAACAAACTCTTTCAGATCCGTCCAAACCTTAAGGATTTCCTCCCATCTACGTCGGGTGGTCATAAAGAGGAAACGGTTCTGTGCCGGCTGCACACCGGCCATTCGTATTTTACCCATTCCTACCTTTTAAAGAGTGAAGAAGCTCCGTGGTGCATTCCATGTCATGCGCCACTCACAATGAAACATGTTCTTTTAGAGTGTTGGGATTTGCACGATGTGAGACACAAACATTTTACAGCGGAGTCCATGAAGATCCTGTTCAGGGATATCCCGCCTGACGTGATCCTGGAGTTTTTGAGAGAGATTAACATTTTTCATCTGATTTAAGATTTTACGGAAGAAAGATTTTTTAACGAAGTTTCTGGTACGTTTCTAGACGATGTCATTTAAAGAGATGTGTGAAAGGTGGTTTTTTTTGTGTGTGTGTGTGACTGGTGAGTTGATTTTAACATGGTGACAGCCCTGACGTGGCTGTAAGCTATAAGCAACATTATCTTATCTTATCTTATCCATACTTCAGAACGACCAGTGTGTTATTCAAACAGTGTGCTGTTGGAGAGTGGGTCCATACTTCAGGTGGAGTTTGTCAGGGCTGCCTTCTGTCTCCCATACTATACAAATTTAACACATTCCGGGAACACATCATGACTGATGCACTCAAAGATCTTGTCATAACAGACATAACATTGGAGAAAGAACCACCACAAATTTTTCGTTTTGCTGAATGATGTCAGTGGCCTGGGAGGCAGTGAGTGAGAACTCACCAGTTTTGATCAGAGACCAGATGAAACATCAGCAAGCTATGGCATTGAAATCAACATTAACTTGTCAGCCACAAAGTCAGTATCCCTGATAATATATTGACTGCCAGTGGATAAAAACAAGGAAGTGTTCAACTCTTCACATACCTGGAATTTGTAGCAATGAGGCATCCAAGCCAAAAATCCTCAAGGGCAGCAAAGGCAAACAGTAGAAATGTTCAGACTGAAACTTATTTAAAGACAACATCTCACATGATTATAACAAGATCAGGCTCCTGTGTGCTTTGGTATTCCATCTTGCGGTATGCATGCAAGAAAAATTAAATGATAAAAGTAGAGCAGGTATACAAATGCAAATTCAACGATACTTGCACTTTTCATTGCTATTTCCCTTGAGTGCTTTCCTCTGGAAGAGTCCAGAAGTGTAAGGATTAGCTTATTGAATACTCTTGTCTGTTACATTGGTTCTTGACCATTTCTCATCTTGCATGCTGCTTTTAGCTTATGTTGAGGTTTTTTTTTTTCCTGATGGAAATTAGAGGGTGACGACAGAGTGCACGGTCCTCTAGATGATTGGAAACGTTTTGGGGTTTTGTTTGTGCAGAATATTTAAGTAGTCTGTTGATAATAACACATGAACAGATTAGAGACACCTTTTTCTTGTGTTTGTCTTTGTTTCTTTTTTTTTGTCTGCAGAATATCTAATTAGTGTACCATTGTTGAAGCATGAACAGATAGGAGTCTCTTGGGGAAAGAGTGTGTGTGTGTGTGTGTGTGTGTGTGTGTGTGTGTGTGTGTGTGTGTGTGCATCACAGCGTGTGCCTGTGTATGTGTGTGTGTGCATATGTGTGTTTGTGTATGTGAGTGTGTGTGTGTGTGCATAAAAGAGAGGATCAGGAAAATGAAATGTGCATTACCAGGCCTTGTGGCACTAATTTTGTTTTCTATCTTTTCTCACCAGGAGAGTGAGGGTGAACCAGCAGAAACAGGAGGTAAGTGAAGTTTGTTTTGTTTTTTACCCAGTGGCAGTAGCATTTACAACTCAAAGCATTTTAAATCAAGTGTGAGACAGGCTCGAAAAGGAATTGGAAAAGGGGCAGCGATGGAACTAGATTTCTTCATTCTATGTGAGCCACGTCTGTGTCAGCATCAGGTGAAGGTAGAACCATTGACTTACTTGTGTAACTGAGTCCCAGAATCAGCCAGTTTCAGTCAGTTTGTGTATGCATGTAATCTTGTCTATGGTAAACTTTTAACAGTGCCTTTTCTTGGCAGTTACAAGCTCGAGCATAACCAAAATTGGTATTATTATTATCTACAGCATGAAAATGGCAGCTAAATCCTGAAGGTTGTAAATTTGTAGTTCATTGTTTCAGCAGTGTTACTGATATTACAAACATTGGATATTTCTTTGAAATTATGATCCTGTAACAGCTATTGCTAGATTCATAAAGGGTGTGTTAAATGATACTCTGTGCAGATATTGCAGCAAACATGACCTTGCATTGTACAGTGGAGTCCGGATATATGACGGGTGTTTGTCCAGCCATTTGACCCGACATATAAGCGGACCCGACATATACGTGAAGTCGGGGGGGGGGGGTCAGGGTCAAGGGAAGCAACTCCGTCATAACTCGCGAACCCATACCAGTGCACAGCAAATGACTTAGAAGAGAAAAACATACCAGTGCACAGCAAATGACTTAGAAGAGAAAAACAACAACATGAATGACAGAAGACTGAAGATCACAGGTCAATCAGAGACAAAACTAACAGGACAAAGAAAGAAAGAAAGAAAAATGATGGGAAACCAAATTTCAAGATCAACGTGAGGTGGAACAGGTGGGCTGAGAGTGAAAGAAGCGGGTGATGTCTGGCTGCACCATTGAAGCGAGTACTGCTTTATGAACTGCAGCGCTAACATCATCAAGTTTCTGTAGTGTTTCTGGGGTGAAACCGCTAGCAGTGGCAAATCGACAAAGGGTAGCTAGTGCTTTTTTTTGCGTCGGCAGCGGACACATGTCGGTCATCCTCCTCCTCTTCTTCTTCTTGTCCTTCCTCTTCATCCACCGCACACTCTCCTCCATCCAACCTCTGCCTTTTCTTCTCTTGCACTGCCTCAACAATCTCTTCTTCCGTCACTTCGCCACCTCATCGAAATCCCCATCTCTGCAACAAGTTTTTGTCTCGGTTCTCCGGCCTTTATTCTGTCAAGCATTTTCAACTTGTCAGCTACAGAGAGGTTGATCCTTTTCGTTGGTGTGGCCATGTTGGCAGCGTTTGAGCAAGGAATGACTGTCTCACACTTGTGAGAGTGAAGGAGTCTAGCCTGTGAACACTTGTCTCACCCTCCCGCGGCGTTGCTGCACTCACTGTGGCGGGTTGATTAGTTGTCAAAGTTGCCACTTGATCTCAGCTGACCCGCCACATAAGCGTGCTTGCCGCCATCAGACCCGACATATAGCGTCCCGAGTTTTTAGTCATACAAAGAAGGGACGGATTCCGTCCAAGGGGGTCTCCCGACATATAAGCGGACGCCGACATATATGCATGCCGACATATAGATGGACTCCACTGTATTAAAATAAAACTATTTCATGCCATTTTATTTCAACCAAGGAGGATGACAGATACAAGAAAAAGAAGTAGATTATATAAATGATATTGAAATATTTGAATATAGAAAATAGATTAGCCATGAGGATATATCTGGCCAAACTTGGCAAAGTAGGTGTTATTTTGAGGTAATTTAAGTAAACGAAGAAATATCTTTTGAAATGTAGAACATAGGTTGACCATATAGATAGATCTTGACACATTTACTGATTTAGTAAAGTAGGTATTCATCATTTTGTAGTGATCGAAGCAAATAAAGATATATCTTAGTAAATAGAGAACAGAGGTTGCCCATTAAGATAAATATTGCCAAATTTAGTGAAGGAAGTGTTCAGCATTTTGTGGTGCTACATGCTAATGAAGCAGCCAGAAAGCTAATTGGAAAAAAGAAGAAAAAAGTCTTGTTTCCACAGTAAATTACCAAGTGATTGCATCATTAGTTTGCCAATGTGACTGGAATCAAACAGAATTAAGTGTATTACATATTGATAAAACTGAAGAAATCCAATAAGAAAGTGTCAAATGAAATAAAGGACAGTGCATACAATTAACGAACATTGCAAACAGGTCTTGACTATTGACGAATAATGTGTGTGTATGTGAGTAACGACCAGTCGAGGAAAGTCGGTCTTTCCATGAATTACAACTTGCTCACACATTGTTGGCCTGAAGGGGGATCGGGGGTGGAAACCAAAATTTAGCTTGAAAGCTTTCTCTGCACTCTCCTATGCTCCACCCCAACTGTCCCCATTCCTTGCCACCTTCCCTTTGTGTGTCGCACATTTCTTAAGGCTTGTAAAGTTGTATATTATGTTCTATGTGTACACCTAAAATAAATGAATAGTGATGCAGAATGCAGTAAAATGATAATGTTTATATTTCAGATCTTGCTTCGGAGTACGAGAGTGCTGCTGAAGACAACCGTGATGCTGGGGTAAGTTGAAATTCATTCTTTGGTTTAGTTCATCCCTCTCCATCCCATCTCTTACCCAGCGAATTCAGCCCAGTTTGTTGTCAGTTGGGTTGTTAAGAGAAGATGGGGGTGTATGTAGATTGTATTCCTCTGTCTAGAAATTGTGTGCAAGTAATTTCTCCTGTTCTGTTTCTAGAGTCACTCTCACTCTGTTGATATTAACACATGATCATCATTTTTTTTTTTTTTTTTTTAACTGTCTTTCTTGCTTTTTTCACCAGTCTTTGTTCCGTTCCAGAGAATCTTGTTACAATTTACAATATGCCCGTCACCTGCTATTGTGGTGCTTTCTTCCAACAGGTAATGGGAGTGTGGTAGTATAATACTGCCCAGTCATTTATTCTATGTATGTCATTTATTATTTGTTGTACTGATGTATGCTCTTGATTAACTTTTTCTTTTCATCTCGTTTTTGTAAACTGTGGTTTATGAACGAAACAATGATTGCTCTCTTCAGCAGGATTGTGTTTAAAGAATGATAGTAAACCCACTTCTGGGGTACCATGGATGAAACCAGAAAGTCAGGAATGGCCGGGAACTGGAATTTGGTTTTGCTTTTCCCGAGATTGGGAAATTATCATGTCTCGGGTATGGTTTTAGGCTTTCTTTTTTCCATTTTTTTATGCTTCATTTTTGTTTTATAATGTTTCAAGAAAGTTGTGGTTTTGATGAAGTTGTTCTGAACACTCCATCCATGCGTTGATTCAGGTTTTTGCCAAAATGGTCTTTTTTTTTTGTCACCATGCTTAGTCAGCGTATGAATGCTGGTTTTAGTTAGTCAACAATTACATGCAAATTCCTTACATTCAAGTGAATGAGTATACTTTCATAATCACCACCATGGTTAAAAACAATTGGGAGTATAAGTGTGTGGAAATTGAAGGCGGTAACAAAGATGGTATTGATGGGCAAAACAATGCTTACAGCACATGGCATGTTAGTCACTCTCAAGGGTTTGGGAAGAGATTGATATTATAATGATAATGGGAGTTGTGCTTATTTGTATTTTAAATTTGAACCTGCAGATGTTATCAATGATAGAGAAGTCTTTCATAAATATATTAGTTCATACTTGCATTCAGTTCACCATTGTGGGTCTGTTCCTCTGCCTCCCTGAAAAATGATAGCCCTTCTGTTTGTTAGCCCTTTTGTTTGTTCCCCATCATGCTTAGTTCTGGGTGGGTTGTTGCACAAAATTCTGGTGAACACAAACTTTTTTTGGTGTCAGAATTGACTTTTCTCAAGTTTTATATACAGTATGGTTCACAACAACCAACATGTCCAGCCTACATCAGCTAGCATTAGGTGAATTCCATTGTTTCCTGTTTTGTAACAGTTTTTAACAGGTGTCGTCTTGTGAAGTGCTAAGTGAAAAGTAAGTGAACTGCATCCAAATGCCCAGAATATACTTGTGAAAGGTGCAGAAACACATAAGCTACAGGGGGCTTTGTCCTTTGACCCCCAACAAGGGGTTCTGCACATTAACCCCATCAGGAGGCCTAAGGCAGCCCCTCTGAACCTCTTGCCACCCGCTTTTCATTTTTGTTGCTGGTTTCACACAGGGGGTATGGATTTCCACTGTAAATAGAGATTCTAAAAGTATGATTAAAACGCACACTCACACACACACACACACACACACACACACACACACACACACACACACACACACACACACACACACACACACACACACACACACACACACACACACACACACACACAAACAAACAAAGAAAACACCTTATTGAAAAACATATTCCTTTCTCAGAAAGCATCCTCAAGTCAATGTGACAAGTCTGTTAAACAGTATTTGTCCATTTAGCATCATGAAACTGACGTGAAAAAAACAACCCAACAAATTGTGACTTTTTTTGCTCTGCATAGATCTGCTTGTTCGGCATCAGGCTGTCGGTCTACCTTGTCTCTCATTTAGCTTGTGGGTTTTGATTTTTTTTCTCAGAGTAATTTAGTCAAATATTCACCTAAATACAGTTACCTGTATGCCATTCTCTTGCGAAAAGGAATTACTAACTGACCCCATCCCTCCTTTGCGCTTCCTCAAATGAAGTTTGGAGCACAAACCAGTCCCTGTTCTCATTGGAAACTTACCCTCACCCTCCCTCTTGATCCCTCTGAAATTCCTAGAATATTGGAGATGAAATTTGTAGTCTTCAGCTGCCTGTGCTGAATTAAAAGACTTTGATTCATGAAAGTTCACATTCATTTCCTGCTCGGACTCGGAGTAAATCCCAAAGAGCTTCATTTTCAGGCAGAGGACGAGAGCGAGGAGGGAAGTGAGGAAGAAACCGAAGAGGAAACAGAGGAAGGGAGTGAAGAGGAGGAGGAGGAGGAGGAAGAAGAGTATACTGATGATGATGTAATCATCGAGGGTGAGGAGCAGATTGAAGAAGAGCGGCAGAGTGGAGATGGAGAGGTAAGTTGGAGCGAGTGAGTGAAAATCAGCATTGTGAGTTTTATTTGAGGCAGTGCTGCATTGTGAGTTTTATTTGAGCCAGTGATTCTGTTTATGGGCCTGTGTATGTGCACGGTAAACTTAGGATCAGACATTTCCTCTGAACCATACACAACACTGGCATAACATAAGACATAATTTTCTTGCTATTTTCTTGTTTGAATTAGATTACAGGTCAACAGACAGACACTCTTACTGATAACAATAGTCAGAGTGATTTTGATGTTAGTGTATGCTATCACAGTAAAGAAAATTATAATGGATAGATTTTATCTAGAGCCATAGAGATATTTAAATCATTTCTACTTCATATTTGTAAATGGTAACTGAAACAAACTTTTGCTGTCTTGTTTTTAAATCTAAATGATATTTCCTGTGTACTACTTTTTCTGAAACTGTGGTAGTATACTTCTTGAGGAACATGTTTTTGTTTGTTTTGAATAAAATGCATATTGACAGATTCAGTCTTTGCCATAAATAACGTATGAAAATGTTTAGAATTAAAAATTGGCTGACCTAGCTTTTCCATATATGACGCACCGAAATGCCAAAATGATGTACAGTTTTTGTTTGTTTCTTTCCTTGTGTGATGTTTTTCCCTGAAACTGTGACAGGGAGTGTAATTGATCCTTGAATTGAATTTGAGATCTGTGGGAAGCAATGAAATCCTTGTGTTTACTTTCCTGCTTGTTTCTTAAAGGTGAGTACTGAAGAAGCAGAGGATAAAAGTACTAAATTATTCATGATTCACAAAGTTATAGATTGTATTATATTTATGTTGATTTAATGTTACTTTATAATGGTGCTTGTGGTTATTTCCTCACAGGAACAGCCTGATAAGGAGAATATTGATGATGATGAAGACAAGAAAAATCCAGCGTATGTCCCGCGCAAAGGAGCATTCTATGAACATGACTTGCGCACTGGAGAGGAAGATGTCCCTGAAGTGCAGAAGTATGTTACCCTGCATTGACATTTTTGGTTGATTTTGATTTTGTTGTAGTTTGGCTGGATCATTTGGTAGACCACTGTTTAGTTGAAGAGTTTGCTAGCAAATAGAACTTAACTTCATCACTTCATTTACAAGCTATTGTCCTGAATTCCCAAAATAGTAAACATTTGATTGCTGTTATGTTTTTATTTGGAACCTTTGAGGGGGGGGGGGGGGGGATAGGCTTTCATGTACTTATATTTTACAGTAGATATGTTGACCACCATACTTATCGACAGCTTCAGGAATCAGCATCAGAAGTATACATTAACTGGCATGCCCTTCTTCTGTGACAGTCTGAGGAGTTGCACCAAATCAATTCTTCAAAAATGTTTGCTGATCATTCCGTACTGAACTGCTTTTGTAAGGTTGTTATCCAGCAGTGGCATTATTGTCCATTCGGGACACAAACAGGCTGTCATAATGACCTGGATTATTACTGCAGTGCAAGTACTTCATCGACTTGTGCCTAAAAACCAGTCGGCACCCAGTAACCTAACAACAAAACATGTTCATTTGTCATGAAAGTTTGGACAGCAGTCATTTCATCTGATGTATTCAAAATATCTTTGCATCATTTTGACCCACATTAATTTATGAAATCTTAAATTTGTGGATAATAGACCCCCATTTGCCCCTCCGGGGGTTGCGACCTTGTCGTGGTCGGAGGGCTTGCGTGGTCCAGTGATCCCTTAGGCTTTGCTGGCAGGGCCATCAATACTTTAAGATAGGCTGGGTTTTTTTTAAACTGCTTCTAGGTCCGAAAAGCCAAGATGCTGTCTGGCCTAAGCATAACGTGGTAAGGAGTTGATGCCCCTGGTAGGGCTTCCCATGTCAGATAGGCTAAGGGTGAGGATCCTGACTAAGAGTAACCGCCTTTCTCCTTTTCTTGTTTTCTGCCTTTCTTGTTTGGCCCTTTTCTATCTTCGTCTCCCCTTCAAGTCTTCTTTTCCACACTCCTTTTCTCTCTGTGGTCTCCTTAAGATCCGCCGTGTTTGCCGTGCGGTGCGACCTGTGTCGGAGGGGAATGAGATCCTGGTGATTGAGAGGGCCAGCGCTCTCAACACATCACTTTGGCTCGGACCTCTCCTAGACAGGGAGTACACTTTGGCCCGGGTGTACTAATCGGCTCCCCTTCTTGGGGCTGGGTCAAGACAGACAGTCTCCCTACTGGCCAAGTAAACCCCTGCAGTGCTCAGCTCTCTGTTCCCGGGAGTTGAGCATGATCAGGGGGGATAGGGTTGGTGGCTTCTGTTTGTCGTATGTCTCTCCCGAAGCCTGGAAGGGGTCAAGACATTGGTTTCTTGGCCCTGGCCCCTTAGTTGGACTCCAAGGTGGGTGGGTAAGGGGGAGATGAAGCATAACAAACAAACTATGGCTTATTCAAAAAATATCCCCCCCAAACGGAAGAGGAAGGCAGTATCCCCTATTTCAGGACTTTCTCAAACAGATAGTGATTCTGACAGTGAGGTAAGACAGAGGACAGGTTTCTGGGCTTCCTGGCTCGTGGTGGAAGGGACAGAGCAGGAAAGACCCCTTTCAGCTCTGAGCCCTTTTGCTATCCAAAAGGGCTTTCATGGTATAGCAGGTGAACCTAGGTCCATAAAAAGGTTGAGGAATGGTTCGTTTCTTATTCAATGTCGATCACAGAAACAATCTGAACAGCTGTTGAAAGCAACAAACCTAGTGGATAGGGAGATCAGGGTGACTCCCCATAAACAGTTAAATTCGTCGAAAGGTGTGATTCGCTGTCGAGAGTTAGCAGGTGTCTCGGAAGCAGAGATCAAAACAGAACTGGCGTCCCAGGGTGTGACGGAGGTGCGCAGGGTGTCGGTAAAGAAAGGTTCAGAGAGAGTGACCACCAACACCCTCTTTCTGACATTCTGCAACCCTGTGTTGCCTCCGGTCATCAAAGTCGGTTACTTGAATGTTCGTGTTCAGCTATATGTGCCGTCCCCGTTGAGGTGTTTCAGATGCCAGAGGTTTGGCCATGTCAGAGACCGCTGTTCTGGGCAGGAGGTGTGCGGGGTTTGCTGCAAGGGGACCCACGATGGGCCGTGCAAAGATCCGGCACATTGTGCTAACTGCGGTGGCGACCATCCCTCCTCTTCCAGACACTGTCCTCTTTGGATTCAAGAATCCACAATACAACGCATTAAAACGGAATAGAAGATCTCCTTTTTTGAAGCCCGCAAGCAGGTTGTGGGCAGTCAGACTCCAACAGCTTCATATGCTTCGGCCGTAAAGTCGGTTCCCACAGTTCCCACTCGGTCAGTCTGCTGTCAGACTGATGACTTTACGTTTTCCAAAACATTGCAAGGTAGAATTGTCAACTCTGGTGGAAGCAGGTCCACCACCTTCCAACCCAAAGTGACTGCCCTGGTGGAGGCAAAAAATCCGCCACCCCTCCAGAGCTTCAGATTGTTGACGCGCCCGCGCCATTGGCGCATATTTTATCAGAATGACGCGTAACAGTCAGTGTGTATGCGCCAGCCTGGCGCGTCATAAAAATCGCCAACTTGTCTCGATCCTCGGTCTGTCGGTACCAAGCCACACCAGGTCCAAGCACATGTGGCCACACAACGGAGTATAGTACCCAAACTGGCACCTTGCTGCCTTGCCTAGCATCGCTGTGTGTGATTGGCTGACAGCCAAGCACAACAACCAATCAGCGAACATCTATCAGTTTTACCTTGCAAAGGCGAAATCGCCTGGGTCCAGAAATCGTTCTGACTTTTCAACACATGTGGAATCGAGTCATCGTTCTGCTAAAGACAAGATGCCACCGAAGAAAAAGCTCAAACAAAGTGAAAACCAGCGGCAGCTAACTTTGTCAGCAATGTTTTCAAAGGATAAAACGAGTGGTATGTGTTTAGTTTTTATCTCTTAGCTGAAAATTTAAGCCATCATTGTTTTTCTCTCCTTCTAGTCTCTCTCAGCCAGCCAGCACGTGTATTTCCCCCACTCCCCTTTCGGCTTTCCACTCCTCCCTCCCGCACTCCATTGTCTTTCTCTCCTTTCCCTTGTATCTTATCTCAGCAAGGCGGCATGTGTATCCCCCCTCCCTCCCCTCGCCCCACCCCACCCCCCTCCTCCAGCGTTTAGTGAGTCAGTCATCCAGCAAACTGCCACCGCTAAAAATAGCTAAGTGCCATGAACACATCGCGAGGAAGATGGGGTGGGAAAAGGGAAGAGAGAGAGAGACCGAGCGGAGAAGAAGAAAAAAAAAGAGGGAGGGGGATGCTGGCTATGAGGCCGATTTCATTTGTTGACAAGAACAAGTTGGATGACTGGGGCATGGAACAAATGGAGAAACTTCTTCAACAGTTTGCTGACGAGAAGACACACACCAGGGAGGGTCAGAAGAGCACCAGCACTGAGCCTTTTATCAACAGAGAAGAGACCATGGATGAGTGGAGACTTCTGAAGAGAACAGTCCTGAGTGAGCAGTTCCCTAGAGATGACTTTGTGACTCTGTGGCAGGCCATCTGCAAGTTCTACCCTGAGGACTTTCCAAACCTTAAGAAGCTGACAGCCTGTGCTCTGACCTTGCCTGTCCACACAGCAGATTGTGAAAGGTCCTTCTCGGTGCAGAACTACATTCACACCCAGAGGAGAAGTGCCCTCACAAACACACATTGTGACCAGCTGATGAGGGTGTGCATTGATGGACCTAGCTTCCAGGACATGCCCTTTATGAGTGCAGTGCAGGTGTGGGCGGAAAAACGCAGGCGGGTACCTGTTCAAGGACTAGGTGAACATACCTTTGATGGTCAATGACCCATCTTTTTCAAAATTGACCCATCATTTTGCATGGCCATGGGTCATTGGGCCCATGATGTCTGAAAACAATGTGAAGCTCTGCCCCTCAGACTGCCCAGCAGTCTACAACATCTGCTGCTGGGCAGATTAAAAAACCAGCAATTCCGCCTCGAACTCTCCTATCCAGTGCCCGTGCGGGCAAGGGAGTTCCACCCAGTGTGGAGATGGTGGAGATGAGAAAAAAACCTCCACCATCTCCCAAATCCAGACCTCCACCATCTCCAAACTCCAGGCCTTTGTCACCTGCGGGCAAGTCTGCCAGCGGGTCCAAAGACCAACACAGTCCAGTGAAACTAACTAATAAATTCGCTCCATTAGACAGGGATGAAAACTCCTCCGCCGTCTCCGCCGTTATTTTTTCGCATCTCCGCCGAAAGAAAAAGTCTCCGCCGAAAAATTATTCGAAGAATGATGCTCAGAAACGATCTCAACTTGTCTGCAGAGCGAATTTCTTCTCTGTCGGTAATGTTCTCAAACGGTGTAGGCTAGTTCTCATTCTGTTTCCTTCCAGTATCATTTATCATCATGGCGTCGATTCACAGTGAGAGTTTGCCGCTAGTGAGTGCAAACAAAACGAAAAAAAAAAAGAAGAAAGAAGTATGTGAACCACTAGAAGACCGAGTGGCAGCAGAAGGACGTGTGTGACCGCAGAGTCGCGGATGCAATAAAAAAACATGACAAAGACGGCGAATTTGAAGTGTTTTGCGAGCCTTGCCAAAAACGTGTCTACTTTGGTAGTCATGGCTTTGTGGCAATCAGAGATCACATCGAGCGCCCCAGTCACCAACAGAAAATGTGTGTGTTTCCCACACCATTACAGCATGTTTTCAGATCATTGGGTATGCAACAATCTACGTTTAATTTCCAAAGATAGTTTGACTCCTACTCTAAGTACTTCCACTCGTAGAGTCTTCAAAGCAAGGGAAAAACGTCAAAGTGACGAAAAGAATATAAAAGAACAAATGACATCAAAATAAACTGATGTCACAACAGTATTGTGTAACACTTTTCCCCTAGTATAATGCAAACGTTTGCTACATTTGTTAGGTGTCTGCTAACAGCCCCCCTATGAAATCCTTTTCCACCAGCCCACTCCCCCCACTACCATACTTCCTCTACTCCTCCTCCTTCTCCCCCAACCCCCACCCTCACCCCACAACACACATACCCCACACACTTAGCCCCCTCCCCCCCCACCCCCGTCCCCACCTCACACATACACACACAAACAACCCCCCCCCCACACACACACACACACACACACACACAATCACCCCTCCCCACACACACACACACACACACACACACACACACACACTTGTCAAGAGGGGGGGGGGATATGATTAGTTGTAAGAGGGGGGGGGGTGTACTGTTGTGACATCAGTTTGTTTTTATGTCATTTGTTCTTTTATGTTTTTTTTGTGTTTAGTGTTTCCTGACGAAGGGTCTAAGGCCCAAAAGCTTCAGTTTTTTTTAAAGGAATTCAAAGTAATCATTTTTCATATTGTGTTTATTGAAGTCCAGCAGTCGTTTTCATACGTCTGATTTACTTAGTTTGATTTCCCACTCTGATTTACTTATCTACAGGCCTTATTCTTTATGTCCTGAAAGCACTGTTTGTCAAATTTTCTTTAGCTAGAGTTCTGAGGATTCATCATACTAAATGTTTGTCTCAATTGACATAGTTTCTTTCCACATCAGTCTCAGTCTTCATGGTGTTGAAAGCTGATCTATAGAATGAGTTGTTTAGAAGCAAGAAAGTGATTTCTACAGATTTTTATGCCATATTTAATACAAAATATGCTTCAGCTTCAGGGGGCGCCGCCCCTGACCCCCGCTGGGCTGTTGCCCATGTACCCCACTAGGGGCCCATGGTGAACCCCCAGATCCCCGCCAATCTCCTCTTTTTTTTTTAAAAACTGTTTTCATCCCTGATTAGAAGCGTACGTTGAAGAGGAGATGACCTGATTTCTCTCCTTTTCGCCTCTGCACCATGGATAGTACAATATTCCATTGGAATATCCGTGGATTAAATTCCAACTTTGAGGAGCTGCAGCTTCTGTGTCAGTCTATAAAACCTTCCGTCGTGGCTCTTCAGGAAACTCAAATTCAAAGCCAGAAGACCTTTACTCTTTCTGGCTTTAATATTCTTTCAAAACCTGCACAACCATCCATGTTGGGACTGTCGGGCGGTGTTGCCCTTCTCCTACACAAAATTTTGCTGTATAGTCCTGTCGCTCTGTCTACCTCGCTTCAGGCTGTTGCTGCGAGAGTCACTCTCCACAAGACTGTGACAATCTGTTCTCTTTATCTTCCTCCTTCTGTCCCGGTTTGTCGTCAGGACCTTGTCAGTCTGATAAGAGAACTTCCTCGACCTTTTTTGCTGTTGGGTGACTTTAACGGTCACAATCCTCTTTGGGGTAGTGTCGGTACGTCATCCAGAGGTCTGCTAATTGAGGATGTCCTTTCGGATTTAGATTTGTGTTGTCTGAACGACGGATCTGCAACTTACCTCCACTCTTCCACAGGTTCACTTTCGTGTTTAGATTTGTCGGTTTGTGACCCCTCGCTGGTCCTGGACTATGAGTGGTCTGTCCATGACGATCTGCACGGAAGTGACCATTTCCCTGTCCTTCTACAACCCGTAATAACTGAACACGTCTCTGTCTCTCAACATCTAAATTATAAGAAAGCAAACTGGGATCTATTTGCAGCCACTATTTCTAAAGAATTCCAGGACACTGACTTTCTTCAGAGTCCGGACCCAGCTGAATCTCTGACTAACACTGTTATCAAATGTGCTAAAGCCTGTATTCCAGTGTCTTCCGATAAACTTCAAATGCCAAAAACACCCTGGTTCGATTCAACTGCCAACAAGTTTCCAAAATTCGAAAACGGGCTCAGCGTTGGGTATACCAACGACCTTCGGGTCCCAACGCTCGAGCCCATCAGAAACTCCGTGCCAAATCGAGACACACTTTTAAAATCAGTAAACGTCGGTCCTGGAGAAGTTTTTGCTCCAGGCTGACATCGAAAACTTCCAAGAAAAAAGTGTGGAACATCATTAAGACAATCAAAGGGAAGAACACCTGTCCCACTGTGAACCATCTCAAGTTTTCTGACTCTTTAATAACAGACAAAAAAGCAGTTGCTAATCTGCTTGCTTCAACCATTGAAAAGAATTCCTCCTCTTCTAACAAATCAGCCACTTTTGTCAAAAACAAAGCCCTAAAAGAAAAATCACCCTGCAACTTTTCGTCCGACGACATGGAAGACTACAATCTTCCTTTCACGTTAAACGAGCTGAAATCTGCCTTACTTTCTTGCAGCGATTCCTCTCCAGGTATAGATGAAATCCATTATCAACTGTTGAAACACTTCCGCAAATAGGTCTGAACATCCTGCTACAGGTGTACAACCATGTGGGGAAACTACTGGTTTCTTTCCACCTTCTTGGCGAAAAGCCTCATTATTCCAATTCCCAAACCTGGAAAAGATCTTTCTAATCATCAAACTACCATCCCATAGCTTTGACCAGCTGTGTTTGTAAATTGATGGAGAAAATGGTCAATGCTAAGCTCATGTGGAAACTTGAAACCGATGGCCTTTTGGCGAAAGAACAGTGTGGTTTCCGCAAACATCGGACTACCGTTGACCATTTGATTCGTCTGGAATCTACACTTCGGAACGCCTTTCTGAACAAACAGCATGCAGTAGCAATTTTCTTTGACTTGGAGAAGGCCTACGATACCACCTGGAAGTCGGGGATACTTCATGATCTCCACGATCTGGGTTTTCGAGGTCATCTTCCGCTTTTTATTCAAAATTTTTTGGCAGAACGACAGTTTCAGGTCCGGGTTGGCACCACTCTCTCTGATGTCCACGAGCAGGAGTTGGGTGTTCCACAGGGGAGCATACTGTCTCTGCCCTCTTTAGCATCAAGATTAATAACATTGTTCAATCAGTTCAGCAGGGTTCAAACTGCTCATTGTTTGTGGATGATTTTGCTGTCTACGCAACTGGAAGCCTGTACCCGAGTGTCCAGCGCAGGCTCCAGCTTTGCGTAGATAAAATCCATCGGTGGGCAGATGAAAACGGTTTCACCTTTTCCCCAACAAAGACGCAGTGTATTCACTTCCATAATTCCGTCAGTTTTTTTTCCAGATCCTGAACTTCAAGTAGGGAAATCTCCCATTCCAGCTGTTAAAGAGGCCAAATTTCTGGGAGTCATTTTGACCAAAAACTTAACTTTCTCAGCCATATTAAAAACCTCAAAACTGCTTGCCAGAAAGCACTGAATATTCTGCGGGTCGTAGCGCACACCGACTGGGGCGCTGATAAGAAAACTTTGTTGCACCTCTACAGAGCCCTGGTCCGTTCTAAACTGGACTACGGTTGTGCTGTGTACGGCTCCGCAAGATCATCTTACCTCAAACTCTTGGACCCTATCCACCATCAAGGGCTTCGTCTCTGTCTTGGAGCGTTCCGCACCACCCCTGTGTACAGCCTGTACGCAGAGGCGGGTGAACCTTCATTGTCCAACCGCAGGCTGAAACTCTTTGAATTATTATATCCGACTGTTCTCAGAACCGCAGAATCCTGCCTATGACTGTGTCTTGTGACCCTCTGTTCCAAAGTAAGTTTGAAAACAACCCAAAATGTATTCCGCCGTTTGGTCTTCGTATGCGACCTCACGTGCGGAATGCAGGTCTTGACCTAGGAGTTGTGTCCGATTTTTCCAAGTTTCCGGATCAACCTCCGTGGACCTTTTTCACACCAGAGATTCGTTTCGATCTTGCAGCTTTTCGTAAGGAGTCTACCAGCTCTCTGGCGTACAAGGCATTGTATGCTGAGCTCTGTTCGAAATTCCCATCCTGTCAAAAAGTTTTCACTGACGGTTCCAAGTCTGAAGATGGAGTGGCCTGTGCAGCCTACTGCCCTGGGGCTCCTTCTCAGATACTGTTGGAACATATTCATTCGATTGCTTCTGTCTATTCTGCTGAACTTACCGCTCTGGTTTTGGCTTTGAAGATAATCTCGCATTCTTCGAAGAGGGACTTTCTGGTTCTGTCGGATTCGCTGTCAGCTTTGGAGGCCATAGCTGGCCGCAACCTTCAGCATCCAGAACTTTTACTTTTTTTTTGAACTTTTTAGCAAGTTGAAGGCGGGATGGTTACAACATTACTCTTGCTTGGGTTCCTGGCCATGTTGGCATCGGCGGGAACGAAATGGTTGATCGTTTAGCCAAGAACGCCACAAGAGAGAAAACTGTCCAACACTTATATCCCCTGCTCAGATGTGAAACCCAAAATTAACGATTATGTGAGAGACCTCTGGCAGGAGGATTGGAACACACAGACGACTAACAAACTCTTTCAGATCCGTCCAAACCTTAAGGACTTCCTCCCATCTACGTCGGGTGGTCGTAAAGAGGAAACGGTTCTGTGCCGGCTGCACACCGGCCATTCGTATTTTACCCATTCTTACCTTTTAAAGAGTGAAGAAGCTCCGTGGTGCATTCCATGTCATGCGCCACTCACAATGAAACATGTTCTTTTAGAGTGTTGGGACTTGCACGATGTGAGACACAAACATTTTACAGCAGAGTCCATGAAGATCCTGTTCAGGGATGTCCCGCCTGACGTGATCCTTGAGTTTTTGAGAGAGATTAACTTTTTCATCTGATTTAAGATTTTACGGCAGAAAGATTTTTAACAAAGTTTCTGGTGCGTTTGTAGACGATGTCATTTAACGAGATGTGTGAAGTTGGTTTTTTTTATTTTTTATTTTTTTTTAAATGACTGGTGAGTTGATTTTAACGTGGTGACAGCCCTGATGTGGCCCTCTGCGGTCGGCTGGGCTATAAGCAACATTATCTTATCTTACCCCCATTTGTATTTTAAAAAGTAATTATAAAGACTCCCCCAAACAACATGAACAAATGAATCACAAGACAAAACATTATATGTTTCGACCTCTTAGGTCTTCTTCAGGCAAGATAAACTCTCAGGACAACGAAAATGAACAGTGAGCAATCATTATCTTTGTCGAATTCAACGCCCATCTTGCACCGAATTCAACAAAGATTAGCGATTGCTCGTTTTTCAGTTTCTTTGTCCTGAATGTTGTTTATCTTTCCTGAAGAAGACCTAAGAGGCGAAATGTGTCTTGCGATTTGTTTGTCCACGTTTTTTTGATGGCATTATAATAACTGTTACAAATTTGTTTAGATTTCCACCCGCAGTCGCCTCACTTTGCAGCCACTCCCAGTTATATGGTATCGGGAACACTGGTGGGAAATGTGAAAGCTGGAGGTGAGGAGGGTATTGTGGTTAATACTTGGAATGGGGAAGAACAGATCAAGGTGGATTTGATATGAAAAAAGAAATTAGAAATTCACAGGAGCCTTTAATTAAAGCCACTGCCAATAATGTTTCACTCAGTCGAGTCTTGTCGGAAGCGGGTTTCCGACACTGTTCGCATCGCTTGAAGGCGTGTCGGACGCATACTTCCAACAGAGTTTGACGATTTTTAGATCATACCACCTTTTATTGAAGGGCAATAAATCTCATTTCAGGGACAACTTGGGGCCTTTTTTTTGCAGTTGCTTCCCTTAGACCATTCTTCATGTATTCTGTAGTAGTTTTATACAGATTTGAATTGTCCTACTCTCAGTTCCCGTGACCACACGATTTTGAACACGATCACACGATTTTGAGTGGATCAAGCATTTTTGGTCAGATTCTTGTGTTTTAATGCAGTTGTCATAAATATACTATTCTCTGTAGGTCATACCAAGTGCTCAGAAGTGTAACTGAACTTGACTGGAAGGATAGAGAGCATGAAGAAGTGGATTTCAGTGTGCACAAAAAGTTTTTGTTTTTCTGCAAATGTGTATCATTTTGGATTACTTACATCATGTGAACTGTATGGATTCCTCACTGAAGGTAAGCGTTCTTGATAAATATGTTGTTTTTTCTATCCAGTGGTGTAGGTGAAGTAGTTGATTTTTTTATGATTTTTTTAAAATTGCCAAAAATCGTGTGATCTGAGGGACAAACCGGTCCATTTTGGCCGTGACTTGATTGAGTTAAGGTTGGGGGAGGGTAGCTCTGTGCACACAACTAGTAATGAAGCTGCCTGAAAATAGGAGTTGAAACGGTTTCAGTTGATAATTATCTGTTTCCAGGCCAAAGAAGAAGCTGTGGCAGGATGAAGGAAAATGGTCCCATGATCGCTTTCGTGAGGACATGCAGGCCCCCAAGAGCCGTGAAGAGCTGATGGCCATGTATGGCTATGATATACGAGCCTCAGACAAACCTCCGGAGGCTCCTCCTCCTAGGTTGCGTGGAAGGTAATTGTTTGCAGTCATTTTCATGTGTGAGTAGAGCATTTGTGTTGATGAGTCTGCTTGTGGATGCTTGAGTGCATTGGCTTGCATGTATTGTTGCTGTTCACATTTGGTTTAAAAGGGTTCAGGTTATTTGGCCTGGTCGCATAAAAACTACGGGTCCTTTTCGAAAAAGAAAGGTTGAAAAAATGTTACGCATGCCCCCGTTGACTGGTTTATTTCTTAGCATGTAACTATCATTTTTTTTTGCAGTAGTTTTTTACTTTTACATGGTGTGTGCGAGTCTTCCGGTGAATTTTCTAAAGCATCAGATAAATACATGAAAGTGGGATACTGTGTTTGTTTTATTTGTTTGTTTTGGATTTTTTTGAAAAGTCTAGTACACCCCAAATTATGTATGAAAAAGCAGTAGAGGATGCAGTTTGATGTGCACATGTCTTTGAGTTGTTGATGTGTAGGACTGAGCATTGTGGTCATTCACCAGCTCTTTGAAGATCACAATCTGTCACCGATACTATCTTAACCGCATCTTGGTTTCTTGATTTGTTACAGGCTGCCTGAAGTTTGAATCAGTTGTAAACACACAGATACAGTCTGCTCTAATATCTGAGTTCATTTTCAATTCAGTGGTGCCTGTAACATACACAAGTCTAGATGGGAGCTGTTCATGGTTGAAAAATGTAATAAGTGGATGCCATTGATGGGTTTCAAACACATGACCTGCCAACCTACAAATCTTTGACACTAACCACCCAGGAGGGACGGAAGGGGTGGGGGCTGGTGTGGTGTATTTTAACTTGTTAGAAAAATTGCAGAAACAGGGATAGTTGTGTGAAATCGGTTCATTTTATAGTAGATCAGACTGCTTTCAAAGTGTATGCTGGTTTCAATAGCAGGATCTCAGTGTGTGCATAACAGTTGCAGTGAATTCATTTGAAATACTGAGAAACCTGGAAAAAAAACCGAGGTAAGCCATTGTAGCGAGATCTCCTTAGGCGCGCAATGACAGTAAAATCTCTCGTTGAGCGTACACTTACATTTTAGTGCAGGTCATTCAACATTGCTCAGCAGATGTGTATCTGTTCCCAATCTGGGATTGGTGGAGGAGGGCAAAAACAAGGAATGGTTGAAGAAACGTCATGGTTTTACGCCAAAACGGGGTATAATTAGGGTGTTGTGGATAGAAGTCCTGTCTAACAACTGTTACTGAGTGTAGTTTGGTACGGCAATAGCCCATCAATGTCGTTTTCAGAAAAAGAAGTGAAAGAGTGGGTGCTGAATAATCTTACCACCAGAAACTTGCCAAGTGGGGATAGCCCTACTTTTTGAAAGTTAGAGCTGGAAATAGAAATTGATGGAGAACCTCTGACAAGTTTTCAAAACTGTCTGTTTCAGAAGAAAGATGAGGGAGTGTATGACAATGTTTGAAAATAATTTTGAATGTAAATTCCCTCACTAGTCGACAATCGGTTACAATTACTACATCAGCTTAGTTTGACAGACAATCCTTCTACACTCTGTGTTATTTCATAATTGTCTTCAATCACACATGAGAGCTAATTGAACGTTTTACATCAAAGATGGAATTTCTTTTTTTCTTACTTATTGGTCTTTTGGAATATTCATTGTAATGTTTGTCTTAGAAATGTACCTTTTATTTCCTGTATATGTTTTGATATATGTTTACAGTTCATCTCTTTTCCTTAAAAATGTGCATATCTGGAAACCATTAGCTTTGGTGTAATTTACTGAATTTTTTCCTCCCAAGTTACCATCCTTGTCCAAAAACAATTGTCAGATGTACTATATTATCCAGTGTCATGTAAGCATGTAAATAGTTCGTAAAAGCATATGATTTTGATGTTGTTGCAGGGGCCGGGGCAGACCTCAGCGGTCGTCTAAGCTGTCCGATTTCATCGAACCCAAGAACAGTCCAAAGCCTGAGCCAGAAGAGCATCCTCAACGCATGGTGGTGATCGATACTACTTATTCCAGTCCTAAGCCCAAGCCAAGACCACAGCCTCCACCACCCCCACCACCCGGGGAAGTTTTTGATGACTTTGATGAGGATATTGAGGTTCCGTACATGACCACCATTGATACCACACAAAGCTCTGCGGACAGTTACCAGCCGAGAGGTCAGAGGCGAAGAGGTGGTGGACCTCGTCAGAGGAGGGATCGACAACCATTCGAAGACAAGCAGGCCCGTAACAGTTACCAAAATGAGAATTACCAGGAGCGCAGATCCAACCGAGAGCGCCAGTCCTACGCTGATAGAAATGGGAGCCGCCAAGGTTATCGTCCACACAACGCTCCTCAAGATGCACGGTTTTCACAATCTCAAGATGCTCGTCTGTCTCCTCAGCAAGACATGTACTCGCAGGACTACCCTATGCTAAATCGTCGATCAGGAGGGCCCCAACCCTATGAAAACTACATGCAACGTTTAAGAGGGCCATATTCTCAAGATGATTTCAGAAATAGAAATAGACGCAATATGCAAGACGATGCAGAAGTGGAGTATGACCAGCGCAATAGTTCAAACCGTTCTCAGCAAAGCGGCCCAAGGGGTGGCTATCAGAGCACCAGACGTGGTAGAGAACGCAATGATCGAAATAACCGTCCTCCTAGATATAGTCGCGTGGAGAGAGAAGAGCGACAGAACAATTCTCCTCGTGATCTGGTTCCATCCAAACGAGAATTTACAAACTCTTCTTTCAGAAATGCTCCACCTAATGAGAGTTCAGGTGCTGAAAAAGATGCACAGGTGAGTATCTACTGTAGCACTTCACTTGTTTATCCATGTGTCTGCTAACAGGAATTCTCCAGAAACTCTTGGGCCAGTTCTTTTTTCTTTTGTTTTGTTTCCCTTTCTTTTTTTAGCATCTTATTTGTAAGCAAGTTATCAGAGCTTTCACAGGATCAGAGAAAAAGAAATCTTACGGCTTCCTATTTCTCAGATCATAATGGCTGACTTGACCAGATCAAGTTGTCATTAAATATCTTTGATTAGTTTCATATCTATTCGTTGGGCTTCAAGTTCATAGTCCACAAAAGGGCCATTGATACGATCGTGACCTAGCTTTAGTTAGGACTGTCTTAATTATTTCAAAGTTTTGAAAGTTCTTGGTTTTGGATCCACATCAGTGTATTTTCCATGCATCTGAATCATTCTGCTAGTGTGATTTTAGATTAATAAAAGGGAAAAGCACAAGTCTTATTATTTCATAAGACTTCAGATGCATGAAAATCAGGATGGAGAAGACATACGATTTATATTGAACTCAGTCACATGCAATATGCCTTTGCAGCATCTTTGCTAGGAAGCTTTTTTTCTAATAAAGTAGTAAGTTGCTAGATAAAATTGTTACTAAGTACTGTATAAATGAAGGGAGCTAGCTGGAGTGGGCTAAGTGAGTTACGTAGTGAAAACTAGTCATCTTGTGTTTTGTGCACACAGTTGAGTTAGCATATGACACAACACTCATCCATATAGTTTTTCTCTTTTGACAGATTGACAAGAACATTGAGAAGGATGATGAGCATAAGACCAGTCAAGATGTGGTCATCTCTAACAAGGAAAATGTACAGACCATCAGTGTCACCATAACCAACACCACCATGGAGCGCAAGTCCTATGCCAAAGACCGACGTGGGAAGTCAGGTACAGCTGCGATGGGGCCTGCAGGAGACCAGATGGCCATAGGAGACCCCAGTGCGGCATCTTCCATGATAGAGGCACCACCTCGTCAGCTTGAGGGTAGAGGGGATCAAGGTATGTCATTGACAGATCAATTATACCAATGTTTAAAGATTGACAGGAAATTGTGCATGGTTGCCAATTTTCTGATGGCAGATCTGCTTGATTTGTATGTGCATGCATAGGAACATAGGTTTGCATGTGGACATATCCATTTAGAAAATTAGTAGCCAAGAGAAAAGTTTCACTTTTTTTTGATGACCCAAATGGTCAGCAAGGAGAAGACGTAAAGCAAGATGTAATGTTTTGTTTAAAAGGAGGAAAACAAGTGATAACTTGCAGGTGGTCAAAATCAAAAGTTTTGATCTTTACGGTTGTCTTGCTTCAGATTACAGTATTGTTTACATACAGAAATTATTGGTTTGATGTAGAGCAAAGGAAAAACTGATGTTCATTGCTGATAAGTAATTAACAGAGACAAGTTATCGTAAGAGTTTCTGTGAATGATTCTGATATGTGAAACAAGTCACTTTTATACAGGCTGCTTTGCTCACAAATATAGGAAGTAAAAGCACGCACTACAGTATATTAATTTGAATCTGCAAGCCTGTTTTGCCCAGTAGGATTATGTTTGATAACTACTGTACTGAATTTTCATAAGTAAAACTTGGATAGGAGTTCCTTTGTATGAAAACACAGAGTTTATGTGTTTACTTTCCTACTCCAGGAGTACGCTGCGTGTGGCAGCGTTGTTCATTTTCTCACTGTTGTTTTCAAAAGCCTTTCAGTGCTTTGATGAGTTGAACATATCAAAACTGTCATCAAACCTGTAAAACAATGCTGCCAGTGAAGTACAAGCAAGCAGTGAATGAAATGAACAGATGCTACATTAAGCAGTAACAATGAAAAAGGTATTTAAGAGATATAGATATAAAGCCAAAGCTCACATTTACCAGCTATATGAAAAGTGTTATGCTGTGTTGGTTTGGGGGCCATTATTCTTCGCTCAGAGAATTTGAATGTTTGGAAGGGCAGAGGGGCCAAGGACAAGGGAAAGGTCTGAACAGCACTGGATATGTATCCAAGCATTTGACTGAATCCTTACACATTGCTTCTACCTTTTACCCTTTGCATATCATAAGCAAGGAATGGTAAATTTGAAGTTGATGTTTTGGAAATAGTTCAGTCACGCCCTTTAAATTGGACTGTGGTTCTCATGTGACAGCTTCTCCTGCACCTTCCCTGTCTGTCTCCTAGCTCTGACTTTGCAGTGTTTTAGTTGTCCTCTTCCCGTCTACCCTCTCCAAACCTTTCTATATCCTCCTGCGCACCTCTTTCTTTCAGTCTTGTCTTTCTTACTAGTTACAGACTCTTGTCTCTCTCCCTCCCTGTGTGCGCACACATGCACATACACACTACGATTCAATTCAATTCAATTCAAATTTAATCCTTTGACCCCTGCTGGGGCATGGAGGATACAAATGTAACAAAGAGAAATACGAAACTCACTCAGAACAATGTGTGAACATAGTTGCGAAATGCTGAATTCTGGTGAACTGTAACGATCTCATTAAACAATCTTCCCATTTTTTAGAAACTTACTAATATTCAAACAAATGCGTCTTCCTTTTTGAAATAAATTACAAAAGTTGAAAACAGACTTTGGTTTTAGATATTTTTTAGGGATGAATTTTTCACGAAGTTCATTATATTTTGGACATTCCATGATGCAATGGAATTCATCTCCAATTTCACCCATTTCACAGTTACGACAAATACGCAATTCTCTTGGAACATTATGGTGTCTTCCAATTTCAATTTGCAATTTATGGTTACTACATCTAAATTTGAATAAAGGTATAACATAAATATCTGGTAAGGTAGAAATATAATGTTCTTTTCCAAAGACAGTCTTTATACTTTTATAGAATACACACTTGTTGCTGTTTTCAAGAGAACTGCGCCAATCACGAGCATAATTATTTTGCAACTCCTTTTTAACACACTTACATAAGTTATTTCTGTTTGTGAATGAATGAGATTCCCAAACACAGTCAAAACCAGTTTCAAATAAAATGCTTTTAACATAACTAAGCCATGGTGAAACGAAAATTCCTTTTGTATATAGTTCATGTAAGATATTATATACTTTGTTTGAATACTTCTTAGAATCAGGAACAACTAAGTTAGCCCAGAACCTTATCATTCTTACTTTAATCAGTACAGATAAAGGATAGATTCCGGTTTCACCATAAATCATTGAAGTCATTGTACTTTTATTTAATCTAAATAAATACTTTAAAAAACGTAACTGTAACTTTTCTAATATATCAACATTTTCATAACCCCAAATTTCACAACCATACAACAACACAGGTACAACTATGGAATAAAATAATTGTATGCAAACATTAATTGGCAATTTCTGCTTCCTTGCAATTTGTAATAATGAAAACATTGCCTTGACAGCCTGATTATAAGCACATTTTTTTGCTTTGTAAAACGAACCTGTTCTGCTGAACTCGATGCCTAAGTATTTAATTGAATTAAGAACCTCTATTTTTTCATTCCCAAAGAAAAAAATTTCACGCATACTATTTCGACCATGAAAGACAACTATTTTTGTTTTCTTTGGATTTACTTCTAATTGCCATTGCATGCAATATATATGTAAGGCATTAAGTTTTTGCAAAGCTGATTTAGAATTTGCCAGTAAAATTGTATCATCAGCATATAACAATACAAGCAATTTAATAAACTGTTCAAGTTTTAACTCTTGCGTTAAATCATATTCTAGAGTAGAACAGTTATTGTCAATAAGGAACTGTTGTAGATCATTTAAAAATAATGAAAACAATAAGGGTGAAAGGTTTTCTCCTTGACGAACTCCCCTAAAACTGCCAAAGAACTCTGATTTTTGACCATTTAGAAAAATGCACGATTTTATTTGATCATACATATTGATTACAACGTGCAGAATTTTCCCAGATATGCCTTGACTCAACAGTTTGTGCCATAAAGCATGTCTCCAAATAGAATCAAATGCCTTTCTGTAATCAATAAAAGCACAGTATAATTTTCCATTGTTGATTGCAAACATGTCAATCAATGATTTAAGAACAAAAGCATGGTCAAGCGTTGAATGCATGCGTCTAAAACCTGCTTGGTTTTCTGAAATAAGTCCATTCATTTCAACAAAATAAGTAAGTCTGCTATTTAGAATTGACGTGAATAATTTGCCTACACAACTTAACAGTGTTATCCCTCTGTCACACACATGTGACGTACAGTTTCTCATATACCGTGATATGGAAGTCGGTGAACAGAATCTGGTCTAATAAAGAATATCTCTCAATATTCTTTCTTCAGTTTTACAGTCGCCCTCTTTTTCTCAGTTTATATCACACAATTATATGAACACCATCTCTCTGTCCTTTCCTCTCTCTCCTTCATTATCTCTCTCTCTCTCTCTGTTTTTGTCTCTGTCTGTCTGTCTCTCTTTCTGCTTCTGTCAGTCTGTTTTTCTGTCTGTCTGTCTTTCTCTCCCTCTTGTCTCTCTCCCTCTCTTTCTGGCTCGTACCTACAGTTTAAAACTGTAGTAGTGCTACATCCAGTAGCTTTGTGCTTCTTTGTATTGCAGCTCTATTTGACAAGCCTCCAGGTGAGAAAAGATACCAAAGGGGTGCCGGCCCCAGACAAGACGGCGAACAGAGCCGACCGAAACGCTATTCCTCCCAGCGTCAGCGCAACATGATGGAGTACGGCTATGGTGACCCACAGCAGCAACAAGGACCCCCGCCGCCCACTTCTTCACAGCAACAGCAACAGTTGCAACAGAAGCAGAAGCAGGTGCATCAACAACAGCAACAGCAGCAGCAGCAGCAACAACAGTCACCACCAAAGAAAGCTGTGACTGTTGATTCAGGGTCTTCCTTTTATAACCAAGGTACACATGTCAGGCAGCTTGAGATAAGTTCTGCATGCTTGCCTTTGTAACTTTGTTCACTGTTTAGGATGGAGGTGGGATATGCATATAAGTATTCGTATTAATAGTAATAATAATGCCAGACAATGTTGGAGAAGGAAGATGAAGGATTATGCCACCAGCATCAACTTCCATCAGAAACTTGGTTATATGAAAACTGACTTCATAACATTTGTCAATAATTCTTTTGTGGAACACAGGGAGAGAGAAAAGCAATTCTATGCTTGATACATCAGATCTATTTTGCGAAAACTCTAAATGCCCATGACATTTTAGCTAAGTCAGGAAGATTCCCAAAGGAATGTTCAGCATGTTGTATGCTTTTAAGAAAGATGACATGATATAATGAAGTGTTATCTTTCCCATACAGTCTACCTGTGAATGCTTTTTTGTATACATAGATGTATGTGGTGTGTGCGTGTACCCTACAGGCCCTCCCCCTGGTCCTATGTTCCACCCAGAAATGAACAGTGCTGCACGACGCCTCCACCACCACAGGATCCTGCTGCCTTCAGCACGGCTATGTACAGTCCCCCATGCCTTTTCACCTGCCAGGTGGGGCCTCAATATTTTTGTTTTCACTTGCCCACTCACTTCAAGGGAACTTTTTTAGGGATGAGATTTTTTGTTTTTTTTTCTTCTGTTTTTTTTGTTTTTTTTTTTTGCGTCTTGACCACCATGTGGAATTTGGTTTTAGGTCACGTGAGTTAAGTTTGAGAATGGTTCATTTTAGGCTAAGTTCAGGGAAAATGCCTGTTTAAAAACCCCACCCTCCTCTTCCCCAAGCCTTGCCCCTTTTATCTTTCTCTGTCTGTCCCCATTTTTTTCTCTACAGGTCTGTCTGTCTGTCTGTCTGTCTCCTCTCTCTCTCTCTCTCTCTCTCTCTCTCTCTCTCTCTGCCTTTCTGTGCCTCTGTCCATCTCCCCTCTCTTTTACTTGCTTTCTATCTCTGTCACTGTCTCTCTCTCTCTCTCTCTCTCTCTCTCTCCTTTCCCTCCCTCCCTCTCTGTCTCTCTGCCCCCTTCTCCCTTGCCCCCCCTCTACCCCTTTCCGTCCTCTCTAAATTTACATCGATAGAGTAACAAAGCAATGAAGCATAAGAGAAAATATTCGCAGATTATCGCTACAGACTGCATCAGACTGTAACATTTCTAGTCATTCACAGGCATGTCCCCTTTGTAGTGAGTACAGAAAAACGGGGTTGGTAAAACTGCTTGGACATTTGGAACTTAACATCCGACTTGCTTGAATTTAGCAGTAGTAGAATTAAACTGGTTAAATGACACTTTTTGTGATGAAATCATTGTTCTGTGTCAGAGTTGGTGCTGGCTCATTGTTCGCCTTCAATTACCAATGATGACCTGGGCATTTGGTTGTGCAGTGTCGGCCCTGGAATGCCCAAGCCCTCCCGGGCTGAGGGGCCGAACATGCGGGGGCTCCGCCAGGCACTGTCGCTGTGCCTATAGCAACGCCTCCCCACAGCTTTTGCCTGCCCCCTACCTAGCTTTCTCCCGGTGTCATCTACTCCGCTCCGCCCCCACCCCCGGCGCCTCATCGCCCTACCAAGTGCCGCTGGGCTACACCTCTCCTCCCCCCACCGCCCCTCCTCCTACGCTGGCCCAGCCACCTGTTTGCCTCGCCCCAGGTAATTTAGAGAGAGGGAGGGGAAAAAGTGGGCTAAGGGAAGGTTTGGAAGGGGGGGCTGCTGATTGAAGTACTGATTGTCCAGTGTTGATGTAAGAGGAGAATTTTTTTGATGGGCTCGAAAGCCTTCAAACAGTCATGGTACATTCACCAGGTATGGTTGGAGAACCTTTTCCAACCAAATTTTTTTTTTTTTTTTTATAAAGCTTTTTGTGCCTGGTCTATGCAAGCATCTAGTGTAAAGGTAAGGGAGATAACAGTCAGTATATTGCAAACTAAATCATATTTTATGCAAATATTACAACAAATGTCAAATTACAACCAGCTGTATTACCATCAGATCGTTGAATGTCATTTCTGTGAAGCAGAGGAACAGATATCAATTGGTCGCCATATGTAGCTAGTCAGATTTTGTTGTTTAGGGCTGGCTTGTGTTAGTTACGATAGGGCAACACACACACACACACGTACACACACACACACACACACACACCACACACACACACCACACACACACATATATATAGAGAGAGAGGGATGCTTTATTCTTTAAGTCTGCCATGAGAATTTTACAAAGGTTATTAAGGTGTGTGTTCGCACGTGTGTGTGTGTGTGTTCGCACGTGTGTGTGAGGATGTATGTATTTCAGATTTATTTGCCTTTATTGTAGAAATATTTTGGCCAACATTCTTTTGTGGATTGATCTTGATTTGGCACTCTGTCAGTACGTGTCAGAAGTTCAGGAATTCACAAAGCATCAGGGGTCATCTTTTATATAAGAAAATATAGGATAAATAAGATTCCTAAGTGGAATGACTATCTTGCCTCTCTCAGCATTTTCAAGTGAATTTTCATCAGTCCACCATTTCACAATCAAATCAGATTTATGCACACAGTTATCCATGAAAATCAAAGTTTCAGTTACCCAGTCATTTTTGCTGAATTGCTCTGCAATCCTTCACACTAAAACATGAGCTCGAACTTAATACCAGGGTTAAAAAAAGAATTGTTTGTATGAGAGAAAATGCTGTCTGTCTCGAGAGGAATTACAGTGATGGTTGAATATCCCATAGCCTAATGGCTGTAGCGGCAGTGTCAGAGGTACACCTTGTCTTGGGCATGGTGAAGTCAGCCCCTCTCCCTTTAGCTTATTTTAGTCTTCCCTGAACTGAATGAGGTACCCATTTAATGCTGGGCGGACAGAGCCAGGTTTTCAAGTATAAAAAAAAAAAAAGGAATCCCACAAGTGTGTCAAACTCACAACCATTAGATTTGCAGGCAAATGCTTTAACCATTTGACCATTGGATTCTCAGTAGTAACAAGCAGAATGTGAAAAATACTCTGAACACTTGATCATGCGTTTCATTAGGTGGGGGGGGGGGGGGGGGAATCAGCCACCGGAACAAATCACAACATATCAGCAAAAACACTTCTGCTTTGTGTTGACATCACAGGTGACCTTGTACAAGTATAAAGGGAGAGCAGTTTACATGCAGTGCATTCCCTGGGCTGGTTTTTGTAATTTTCATTTCGGTTGGTCAGTTTTGTCCAATCTTTGACCAATCCATCGTCAGAGAGGGGCGTATAAACCATGGCCCGTGTATTCCAGCTGCTGAAAGCTTAATTTTCCCCAGAACTCTCTTGTATCATCATTTAGACTGTATAAAACTGCTGTTAGTAAAGTGCGTGTGTGTTTTTGTAATTTCCCAGTTACATGTTCTCAGTTTGTCATAGGTTGATATTTTGTGCTATTATGTTTTACAGTCACTGAGTCAGTATGAATGCGAGCCCAGCTTGCAGCTGACAAAAGGAGTTTACTTGTCAGTTGCGACATTAAAAAATCCCATCATCATAAAAGTGTTACATGTACTACATTTTTACATATTGCTTCAGTACATAGATATCTCCTGCAGCAACATGTGTTCTCACTGATCTCAGTAATATTTGAGACCAAAGTTTTGAAGCTGGCATTAGAAGATGATGATGTTTTCAGTCGCAGCCTGAAGTGCATCGAGGAGGGACGGTGTATTTCCCTCCCTACCTGCAGCAGCCGTCCAGCCGGTCACCAGCAAGGCGGCAGAAAGTGGCTATACCTATCGTTGACCCCACTGTGAGTCCTGCTTGAAACACTTTAGTTTTCTCTTCACTGCCTGCCAACTACAATTAGTCAATGCTTTCATTTTGTTGTTGTCTGCCAACTACAATTAGTCAATGCTTTCATTTTGTTGTTGTTTTGTGGCTGTAAGAACTGAATTTATTCAACACCTTTATCTTTGTTGTTGACTTTCCAGACATTAAAAGTATGAAGGGCATAGGTGTAAGAGACTTACCAACTCTTCTCTGTGTGCAAAATTTGTTCAGTGCATTGCTCTCTACTGCGCTGTTCCACCAGCCTAAAAATAGAGGTGAGAGAACAAACATTTTGCATTGATTCGCACAGATGCCCAGGTATGAGTGGTTGCTATCTGTAGAGCCACTGGGCAATGGTTGATGTGTAATTTTCAATGCGAAACAACACAAAAAGTGAGAGCAAAACAAAATTAGATCAGTTACATACTCAGATGACAAATTATGTTTTCTTCTGAGCTTTTAGAAATTCTGAATGTTATTAGAGTTTTGTTACTCTGAGACTGAAAAGAAAAGAGTCGAACAGAAGCGCAGATCTGAGTTCATGGGAAAGTACATGTATTTTGTGTAATCAGCTATCAGCAGATCCATACATCAATGATCATGTTCCCTGCACAGAGTACTTTGCTGATTTTAATACATCACTCTTGTGTGCTCAGTATTCATATGTTAACTCCATTGGGCGCTGTATCAGATCGCACCAGCATCTCTTCATTGATGAGCAGTTATGGAATGGTTGCTAATGCTTTAGAGTGTTGTGCTTTGGCGTATTGGCGCTCTCTCTCTGTCTATCTGTCTGTCTTTCTCTCTCTCTCTCTCTCTCTCTCTCTCTCTCTCTCTCTCTCTCTCTCTCTCTCTGGCACTGTCCACAAGCTTTTTATTTTTTATCTTGATATTGTTTTGAAGGAAAAGAATGACAGTTTGTGTCCGAAATGCAAGACACCAGCTTTGGGGGATCTTTCAGTTCGCACACATCAGAACAAAAGTGTGTGTGGAATACCAAAAGAAAATGGGGAGGGTTAGAGAATGCGTTATTTCAGATTTTCTCATATTTCTTAGATAAAAGATATCCATCTTTATTCTCTTAAGAATTTGGCAGGTCTGTGTGTATGACTTTTTCTGTGCATTTTATTGTATGTGATTTAATGCATCACTTTCTCTCTTTATCAAGTATTTTGATTCAAAATGTTGTTTTGTATTATCCTTAATTTTCTTTCTTTTTGTTTTACTGTTTCTTTCATAATAAATGTAGTGTATGGTATATTTATAGCTTGATTTGAAATAGTTCAGCTGTTATAATTTCCCTTTTTAAAACATGTTTTGTCATGACAAACTTTTATCAGTTTATTATTGTCAGTGTAACTGGAGAGATTTTCTTTCTTTGGAAAGTGATAAAAGGCAGGTGTTTGCGTCAGATGCCATCCATCCGTTTTATTGTACATTGAATGTACCGTCTTTTATAGGAACTGAAGAAGAAGAATTCTGCTGAGGGGTCCCCTACCCCGACTCCAGAGGGACCTGCCCAGGACAGCTGTGACAAAGGTCAGGAGGTGAAGGAGAAGCCCAGGACACCCAGCAAACCGGAAAGCAAGCTAGAGGCCGCCACTGTGGACGTCGGTGCCAGTGTGGCCAGGGATGCTTCCAAGAAGCTTGTCAGTGGTGAAAGCAGCAGCAGCAGCCCTGTAGTGCCTAAACCAGACGATGGTGATAGAAATAGGGGGGTTTCAGATGACTCATCGTTCCAGGGGAAACGTGTTCAGGATGTGATAGCTGTGGAAGCAGCCCCACACCCGGAGGGTCCTCCCTGCGTCACGACAGCAGTGATAACGCAGACCCCGGTCCGTCAACCGTCAAGTTAGATATACCTTCAGTTACGAGCAAGTCGGTTTCTGAATCTGTCGGCACAGAATCACCGCCCAGCTCCGTACTAGCCAATCAGAATAGTGTTCACATGCCTGAGACAGTGACAAGTTCTTGACACTTCGTGTGTGTTTTCTTGTTTCCTGTTAAAATGGTGTGATGTATGGTAAACTACTTATTGATGTGGCTGTAATTTTCATTAACATATATTTAAGTGGGTGTTGCTTTGCACTGGCTTGTGATTGAGTATAAGGTCTTTGTCCTTTTTGTAGTTTTCCATATTTGGTTGGGTTCTTTTCACCAGTCATATCATTAGTATTGGCATTAGTATTTTGTGCTGAATTGAAATGGTGGTGAAGAATGAAGAGTTGTGGTTACAGTATACTGATGAAAAATAGAAAGGGGGGGGGGGTAGGGGGCTTGACTAGTATTGTTCAGGAGTAAATCCTAGAGACAGCAGTTTAAATTGGTGTTGGTAGATGATATTAGTAGACTGAGAAAATAGATGTTTTATTAAATTTTAGTGTTTTAAATAATATTGATATATGAAGAAGTTAGTGACTGGAGTGTAGAAAGTTGATGTAACACTCGGATTGCAGCAGATGACAAGCCGTCTTGCAACGTTGCTGTGATGTATAAACTCTTAATTGGCTTTATTTCACATACCCAGACCACACACCAGCATTAGATTTTGGTATTAACACTTGTTTGGACTGTACTGCAAACATGGTGGTGGTAATCACAGTTTTATGCAAGCATTTTGAACTGAAAAGTTGTAGTCATACTGTATTTGTTCAGTTAATGACATTTATTTCAGTGAAGTGTTACTTTGTGTGAAATGCTGTGAGTTTGGAGAAGCAGGCGAAGATTGGGTGTAAACACTTTTTTTTTTTACTCACAATTATATTCATGCAGCATATCAGATTGTAATCATTTTCTAAAACGAGTGGAAATAAGATATTACCATGATTTCCCCTTTATTATGCAACAGTAAAATAACTGCATGTCACATGAAAGAAGGGTTCACAGATTGATTACACTATAAGATAAAGAACATCCATTGATTGAAGTGTCTGCCACGTGTGACTGCTCATCCTGTGCTGATGGTGACTTGGTATTGATTTCCTGTCCATCGTGAGTAGGGGGCTGAGTAGGTGGTGTCCAGCCTGCATTGGATCAGAACAGGCATCAATGAACACCCAACAAAACGACTTGGCAACAGTGCAGTTTCTCCTCAGATGGGTCTTCTCATGACCACTTGCTATTGACCACTGTCTTTGGACAGACAGTGCTTTGACTACAACAACAACACAGACCTGGGTGTGTGGTTGTGTGTAGGGCAGCCAGAATGAGCAGCGTGGGAGTAACGGCACTGGGGCGTACTAAAGGATGAGACAGTAATGCAAAGAAAAATAGTAGTAGTGATGAATCCTAACATATAAAGACTGCATATTGGGGATACCTTTTTTTCCCTTTTTTTTTGTTTTAAATGTCTGTAGAAGAAAAGACATAAGTCTTAAGAAGATAAATAGATGAAAGAGTTTCTATTCGAGAATTTAATAAACTCTTTTCTTAAAATTTGTTTTTAGCTCAGTCTTTGTATCACAGTGTACTGATACATAAAATATCCTTAACAAAGTAACAATATATTAATATTATAAAGAAGTATTACATTTCCATAGATATCAAAGCATGTTTTACCAAGTATGTAAAGACTACTCCATAGAGGTGACACCATCTTGAGAAATTGAAATTCATTTTACACAGACTTTTTTTTTTTTTCACGGATGAAATGAGTATGCTTAGGCAGAGGCAAGACTACACCCAAATGTACTCAGTGAAACAAAAATATATTCAGCTCCCATTCCAAAATGAATACTTAACTTCCTCCTGATAAAAGAAAATAATTGATTTCGCATTTTCCAACAGGTCCATTTCCGGATGCAAACATAACTTTTTTTCCCCAGTTATGATTTGAAGTATTTCTCCGCCTTATCCCACACGAGAGCTTTGATAGTGGCATGTAAGTCTGGATCTCTCGGTCCTCATTCCTGTAGTTGCTTAACCGCTTTGAGCTTTTTTGCCATAAGCCAAGATTTTGTTATGTGATTTAAGGTTTTGTTGGGAAAAAAAGATCCAGTTTTACAGTGTTTTAAGTATGTTGGAAAGAAACATACAAAGTTTATACGTTGGACTTCTGCTTTTTTTTTTTTTTTTAAACATATGAAAAAGGATGCATGGAATTGATTTTGAGTATGTGACAACCTTAATATGGTCGCCTACCTTCAGCTGGATTATAAACAACATGCATTGGAAGTACTATTCTGTTACATTATTTTGCATTGAAAGGCTTTTCTTGAGTTGTAATCTTTGTATGTGAGTTTTGCGGTTAAATAATATAGATTCTGACAAATGTGTTTTGGTATAGCATGGACATGTTATGGTCACTTCAGTTTACCTGACTTCCAACAAAATTCAGCCAGGGAACTATTTTACAGTCTGATTTCCATTCATCAGGTTTTCTGGTGTTTGTTTTTCATTACAAATAAATGGTGTAGTTGCTTTAAATTTCCTTTGAATTTATTTCCATTTCTTTTTCCACAGCATGGACATAGAGATATGAAAGCTCTTTCTTGGTGATTTTTTTTCAGTCTGAACTGAAACTGGTTTGTCAGATGATATTTTCCTTTCTCAAGTTGGACATGAGGCATAGACCCTAGATTTTTTTTCTTCTAAATTTGGCATTCTGTCCAGTTTGTCACATACCTGTTATGTTAACACAGAGTTTCACTGAAGTATATGATTGAGCAAGGTCTTCTTTGAATAAGCACAGTTAGTTTTCAGGGTGTGGATAATAATTTAAAATTGTAAGTGTCAAAGTTTAACTTGGAAAAATAAAAAGCATGTCACCCCATACGTGTTGTAAGTGTGACAGTTTCTTTGGCTCTGTCTGTCTCTCTTGCTGCTCCAGTATTCCAGTCTGTCGGAGAAGAATACTAAAAAGTAACCTTGGTATTCCATTTCATGATTTAGTGTTTGGAAAGAGTTGTTGACTGGGTTGTGAACATGCTTCAAACTGTTCTCTCTGTCCTGTAATTTGTAAGCCAGAAACCCCATTTGATTTAACCTGTAAACACTATGCCAATTACTACAAATCGCTTTTTTCTTTGTCTTTTTTTGTTTTGTTTTTGTGTAAGTTGTCAAATTTACATTAAATGGAAAGGTCTGATTTCACACGCTTCTCCGAAGTTGTACACTCAATGTATAAGGATCACCACACATGCACATGCGCGCACACACACACACACACACACACACACACGCACACGCACACACACATACACATACACACACACACACACACATTTTCAGAAAAAATAAGTTGTTAAAAACTAGGATTTGAAATTTCCAAAACAGATTAGCTACTTATTAATTTAACTGACAAAAAAATTAAATTAATTAGGAATTACTTTTTTTTTTTCATTTCATCCTAAGTCATCGTCTTGACATTTAGTAAAAAATTCAGCTTCAACGTGAACTTAGCATACAGTCCGTCAAGTGAAAAAAATAGCTGTTGCTTGAATGCAGAACATGAAAGTGCAGTTATAAAGCTTGCAATACAACGTCTTGTGCACATCATCAACAAATTCAGCCTACCCCCTCTGCCCCACCTTTCCCCCACCCATTCACACTCTCTCTCTCTCCCTGTCTCTCTCTCTCTCTCCTCTCCTCCCCTCTCTCTCTCTTGTCTGTCTGTCTCTCTCTCCCCCCTCTCTCTCTCTCTCTCTCTCTCCCTTTCTCTCTCTCTCTCTCTCTGTCTCTGCACTCTGATGTGCAAGCTTTGCCTGCCTGCCAGTCAGTGCATGTGCAGGAAACTTGTAATGGAAACAGACTTGAGTTGTGCCCCAGCAGCTCTATATCCTAGCCCATCCTGAGTTGTGGCATGCTGCACACTCTACGGCAAGGCATGCACATTAAATTGCTGACTTTCTGCTACTGTCACTGTAATTTAATTTCACAGTGAAATGAAACGGGCTTCTAAAGCTGGATAGCAGGATGGCGTTTTGTTTGTTTCTCTTCTATTTTTTTCTCTCCATTTTTCTGTCCACTCTCAACCCAAGTTAAATAAATGTGAAATATTGCACTGCTTATGTGTATACATGCATGCAAGTATTCAGGTAGCTATGATAATCTTTAGTTAGGTAGAAATATGTGGCAGTCCAGTTACTCTCAGCGCCTTGTTTTCCGCATGCTTTTGTTGAAAACGATTAATTCTCTCAGCTTTGGTGTGGGTGAATTGAAATTCACTTTCATTTCATTAACTTAAATGTGCAGTGTTTGGTTTCCTCATAACAAGAATACCTCTATGGACCAGCTACTGGAAGAGGAAAACACTGTCATCTGCCTGCAGCAGATGTTGTCATCTAGGTACAGTAGCTCACTAGATTCAGACCAGAAAATACATCACTGAACTAGTGTTGTGTATTTTCTTTTGATGTGTATGGCAGGGAGACTGTCGGGCAGTTAGATTGCTGGGAATCACTTGGGGTAGATGGCACATGAAAAATGTTACGTGAGGTGAGTCGAGATCCTGTGTGTGGCATGCACTTGGGCGGGCGCACCCAGGCTGGAGAAATCACCACGGATCGGAGGGTTTCCAAGAAAATCGCCTGATTTTCAGAGGCAGGAAAACAAACATCCAAGAAAAAAAAAATCGCAAAGCGTTTTAGTACCCCGAGTCTTGTACTGTATCCATTTTTTCCTAATCCAATCCAGGTTTCCATGATCCTGCATTCAGCGCCTTGCCACCTGCAGTCGTTGTGGTATGTCGTGGCGCTTCTGCTTGCATTAATCAGTGCATTCCAGTGGCAGGTCAATATGTAGGTGAACGGAATTTATTCAGCTATTTTTCAGTTTTATGTCATGCAGAGGCTTCTTTATAAGAGAAAATTTGATGCCTTGCAAGTAACGAATCATAAATAAAGGCAAGACATTTTAGAAAGGCACAATTGGCGACTGTTGGAAATTTGATTGGACTGAAAAGACTACAATTCGATCGATGGTTTTAGACTTGTTATCGAAAGTGAACTAGCGAGGAATGGCTCGTAAACTTGTTCACTTTGTTAACCTTCGCCGGACGGTGTGGGTCCATGTGGACCCAGAAGGGTCTTTAAATGCCAATATCTCGTATATTTATAGATATTTTTCAATGAAATTTTAGATATGCTCCAAACACACAAATTCTCTCCTTGTCCTAAAATTTCAAAAATATAGGTCAAAATTTCAAAAGGTAATTAAAGGTGACATTTTATACAGTCATCGACGACGGTGTGGGTCGTGTGGACCCATGGCTCGCAAAGAGGGAACACTCTTTGCGGACATGGGTCCACATGGACCCACACCGTCTTCCGTGTATAGTCAAAAGCACCCGTCTGGCGAAGGTGCTTTTGACTATACACGAAGACGGTGTGGGTCCATGTGGACCCAGTCCGCAAAGAGTTTTCCCTCTTTGCGAGCCATGGGTCCACACGGACCCACACCGTCTTCCGTGTATAGTCAAGAGCACCGTCCGGCGAAGGTTAAAAGAGCTGAACTATGCCAGTCATGGATTTTACAGCACTCTCTGAACACACACACTGTAAGGATAAGTTGATGCTTCAACAGCCCTGGACTGCAATTAGAGCAGACTGGATTTCTTGGTCGGATTATGTTTTACCACCACCACCCCCACCACCCCCCCTTTTTTTTTCTCGATGCTGTTATGAACAGCAGAAGTGCGATGTACGATGTTACTGGTTATGTCCACAACAAGGATATTGCTACTGGATTCTTGGTCGGATTAGTGTTTTACCCACCTTTTTTCTCGATACTGTTATGAACAGCGGGAAGTGCGATGTACGATGTTACTGGTTATGTCCACAACAAGAATATTGCTTACATTACCAGCCATGTTGTATGTTTCATGATTGCTGAGACAAACACCAATTTCATTTCTTTTCTTTCTTTTTTTTCATTTGTTAGTTTTCTTTTCTAGACATGTATCAAATTTGAGTGTGTATGCCTGTGTGTTTGTGTGTGTGTACAGTTATTTTCCTTGCTTCCTGCATAGTAATTGGCCTCTCATGAGAGACACAAAACAGTCTTTTAAAACTGATTAGATTCATTTCAGCCAGGCGTTTTTGCCCCCATCCCTGGACTCCCCTCTAGGGCGTTGTCGCTGGACCCCACAGGGCCTAGGCAGCCCCTTGGACCCTGGCCTTTTTCAGACATTTTTCAAGTCAGCAGTTCTCCAGCCTGCACGCCTAAAAGAGTCTGTGGCAATAAGAAAGTTATCCCTGAACAACTTCGATGGACTATCTATTTGCCTGGGTAACCCCCCCCCCCTCCTCCCTCCTTTCTTCCCCCGCAAAAGCATAGTACAAAGAGGAAAATCAAGGGGGGTTACATTGTCCTGTTTGACACACTCCCATGGGATGGGTTGCCTTTATTTCACACAGAGAAATGTGTTGACAACATAAAAAATTCAGCTGTGAAGGAGGTACCAAGAATAAGCAAATCGAAGTATTATTTTTCGCGCTGACTCGTCTGCTTACACAGACAATCCAAATGATCCTAGATCTTGCATGAAGACTTTGAGAGACAAAACAGCTCAATTTATTCAGAAACAGTTCAACATTTATGATCCTTTGCCACAAGACTATGATTTAATCCTAATGAAAATAAAAGAAACATTACAAGTGAGTGAAGTATGGAAACTGGTAGCTGTGTATAAAACACAAACAATTCTATGCCTGGGAAAACCTTAAATGTTGAATTGCTGACCTCATAAACTGCATCACGATTTTTCATACTGTATGCAATCTCTTTTGCCCAAGGGGAGGTAAACGATTCATTCTGCATGACAATGATCCTAAACATGTACTTCCTCCTTCGTATTCTCAGCGACATGCATTAATTAGATGAATTCATTGCCATCATATTCAGTTCTTGTCAGTTTAATCACTGATGATCAGTACTACTCAGAAACTTGGTGAAATAATAATGGAGAAAAAGCTGCTCAAACCAGAGCTTTCGGTCAGCACTGCAGCAGTGACTTGTACTTTGAATCAGGAAGTGAATATTGTGAAAAAGTATTGGTTTTACAACCCAGACTGGATGCCTGAAATAATGGAGTTACAGGTAAATTGAGCATGAGTAATTAGAAAAAATGGTTTGAGTGTACTAGGTTTGTTTTTTTTTCTTCATTTAACTCAATGAAGTCATTGTTTTGAAACATACTTTTTAGAAGATCTCAGGAAAGGTAAATTACTTTCTTTTCTTTTCTTTCTTTCTTTCATATCTTTTAATTGAGTTTGTGTTTTTCTGGTAATAAAATGAACTGCCAGTGCCAATGACTGAAATAAAGAAGACCTAGAGCAGTCTGTCAATTCTAAGCTCACCACAGCTTTGTAACCCTATTGAGCTGTGGCCTTAGGACTTAGCGAGTGTAGTGCAGCATGTATGAACTAGTCTGCACACAGTGATATGTTCTTATAGAAACTGAAACTGATCTGAAACCTACCATAATTTCAGGGAGCATTTGCCATGCACTCTGCATTTAACTGGGTGGTGGTTCGTCAGCTAGGCAATTACTGGTAGATTTTTCTTTCCCTCGCCAGCTGCTGTGGTGAAGGTTGTGGCCATACAAGCTGGGAAGGTGTGGGTTAGTTTCATGTCAGAGGCATTTATCTGAGGGATTTTTTTTCCACTCGCTGTACCCTACCTGCAATTAAGATTGTGATGGGCTCAAATGGGAAGACTGAATCCACACAGTTGAGTTTCATCCTCGTAATAGATGTGTGTGAGTTACTGAAATTTCCTGACTAAGGCTGCTGGTATCTATATCTTGGGCATGGAATGTGCCAGCATAGTAAGGATTAGAGGTGCACGGTATTACCGTATACCGGTATTATATCGGTTCGGAAGCCTCTCGGTACGGTATACTGGTACGGTCCGGGAAGGGCCGGTATACCGCGAATTGGAATAGAAACCGAAAGTAAACATTTTTCCTAGAACAAAGAGGCAGTTCCGTGAAAGTGCGGTAGACAAAGGCACAATGGCTGAAAGCGAGTACACGATAGTGGCAAATGCTAAAGCAAAAGCCCCTATTTGGAAGCACTTTGGAGTCCGAAAAAGAAAAATTGATGGTTCCATAGTGGAGAATACGGCGGTGTGCTTGACGTGCAATGGCGATGTAAAAACTGCTGGTGGAACCTCCAACATGAACACCCACATCAGGAGACACCATCCACAGTTACTGACCACACAGACGGAAACCTCAAGCTCACAAAGTGAGCAGCCACCAAAGAAACAACAGCGCCAGCAGACCCTTGCGGGAGCTTTTCAGGCCCAGGCGAAAAAGACAAAGTATCCTACAAATTCTCTTCGTGCAAAGGCCATCACAAACCAAATTGCGCTGTTTCTCGTCAAAGATTTGCGACCTTACAAGTTGGTGGAAAGCAAGCACTTCCGAACCCAAGATTGAAACGCTCGACGACCGTTACCAGGTTCCTTTTCCTTCTCGTAACCACTTTTTAGAGCTGGCTATCCCTGAGATGTACAAAAACATGAAAGCCATGGTGATTGCTGACCTTCAGAAATCCGAACAAGTAAGTTTGACTACAGATGGATGGACCTCGAGAGCAACAGACTCCTACGTCACTGTCACTGCTGTGTTGGTGGTTGATTGGCAGATGGTGAACTATGTGCTGCAAACAAGACCAATGCCTGAGAGCCATACAGCTGAAAACATCACCAGGGTCATCACAGAAGCAATCAAAGAATGGAAACTGCCGGGTGTGCTGGGTCTCACGCTTGTGTCCGACAACGCCTCAAACATGGTCAAGGCTGGAAAGCTGCTGCAATGCCATCTGCACTTGGGATGCTTTGCACACACACTCAACCTTGCAGTTCAGAAGGCGCTCAAGGTGGATGGAACCGCAGCCATATTGAGTAGAATCAGCGGATATCTACCTTCTTTCACAGGAGTCATTTGGCTTCCAACGTCCTCCAAGCAAAGGCAGAGTTGCTTCAACTGAAGGCAAAAAAGCTGAAGATTGACGTTTGCACCAGGTGGAACTCCGCCTTTGACATGCTGTCACGATTTCTGTACCGCAGGATGCTGTCGTCGCTGTGATTCGCTCCAAAGAACTGAGCTATCTCAAAGAGCGTGACATCACGAGTCTGAATGACGAGGAGGCCGCCGCCGCACAAGAACTTCAATCTTTCCTGAAACCCCTGAAGGACATCACAACTTTCATGTGCACGGAGGAGATGCCAACTTCGTCTGTGATCATGCCCCTTCTTGAGAGTCTGCTTGGCGAGAAAGGACATCTTCGCTCAAAGCCAGACGACTCCATGTCCGTCCAGCAAATGAAGGCTGTCATGGCAGCAGATCTGGAGGGCCGGTATGCAGAACAGAGAGAGATGCTGCAGATGATTTCAGCCTTGGACCCTCGCTTCAAGTCTTTCTCCTATATGGCACCAGAACAACGCGATGGCATCTTCCACAAACTCACTGACGTCACAGTGAGCTTGCACACAAAACCCAAGACCGTCGAAGCAGTTAAGGCAGAACCAGGAACTTCAGCAGAACCTGGAACTTCAACCACCCCCAGTCTGCCAGCTCTTGATGAGCATGCCCATGATGTTGAGGTGCTTGAGGAGATCCAAGAAGAGCATTTCGTGAAGACAGAGAGACCCGAGGACAAACGGAAGTACGAGAGCAAAGGAGCGTGCCTGCTTGATTCCCTCCTGGCAGATGTCTTCGTCACACATGTCGAGCCAAGCAAGACCATCTTCCAGCAGGAGCTGAAGTCCAGAAGTATCGAGAGGAGAAATCTATTGGCATGGCGGAGAACCCACTCTTGTGTGTGGAAACAGAATGAGTACCGCTCCCTTTGTTGGCTAGGGCAGCAAGGATTTACCTCGCCATCCCGGCCACGAGTGTGCCGTCTGAGAGGGTGTTTTCGACAGCTGGGGACATTCTGACCAGCCAAAGGGCTACCCTGAACCCAGAACACGTGGACAAGCTCCTCTTTCTGAAAAAGAATTTGTAAAGTCATGCACTGTTCTTTTCACAAAATGTAGACTCTTCTACTGATGTGGCTGCCATGCCTAATCGTTTTCGTACAGTTGAATATAAAAAAGCAATAAAACGTTTCTCTCGGTAGGAATGTAATTATCAGTTTTGTCTGATCATTAGTTGATTTTTTCCCTTGAAACTTGTATATTTCTTCTCTTGCTTTTCTCTCCCTTTTTGTTGTTATCCATCCAAAAAGTCTACCGTCTGTAGGTTTCATTTCATGATTCAGTGTTTTTGTTTTTTTCATAGTATTTTTTTTCAACTGGTTTTTAATCATTTTAAATAAAAAAATCAACAAACATTATATACAGAAATCAATATTTGTGTCATATAACAAAATAGAACCATAAGTCAATGGACAATATTTTTTCATAGTATTTGTTTACCTGATTTTGTATTCAAAGTGAACACTGAATAATTAAAGTTTGTTTACAAAAAAACGATCACTGGTGTGTGAGTCTGTCATTTCTCAGTTTGTTTCAACTTCTGCATGCTGTCTTGTACGTACAAGTGGCCAGATGGTCATCACATTACATGGGATCGGGACGGCGGTATACCGTTGGAAAATATCGGTACGGGCAAAAAATATCGCGGTATACCGCGGTACGGTTTTCTTCACGGTACACAGCTCTAGTAAGGATGGAGTACATCCCTATTATGTAGTCTCAGACGAGAACTCTATCTCATCTACATCGTCTTTATCCTCGTCGATCATCATAAAGTTTTCAAATCTGTGGCCTTTCATGTCATGTTTTCATGGTGGCCTCAGTTTTGATTTTCTGTCCATAGTCCATACCCTTGGTGAATTAATTTCAGTGACACACGCACATGTGGGCATTCCTTCCTGGCCCGGATCAGCCTCACCAGCCATCTGCGGACCCACACTCAGCAATCTTCCATCTGAGACTGAAGTCATGGTTATCTGAGACTGAAGTCATGGTTATCTTCGAAATCGAAGGACGAACAACACACAATGTCAAAGTAGTCCGTATCAGTAAATTGACGGGGTCTGTCACTCGAAAAAATAGTGGCGCCTACCATAGACGGAAGCTTGCTCACGCTGCCTGCAGCAAAGCAATCATTGTCATTCTGTGTATCTTGGACCAGAACAGACATCACTGAACACCGCCAAAGTGACTTAACGGCAATGAAGTGTCTCCTGTGGTCATCTCGTGACTGTGACAGCCATGTGTTAACTGGTCCCTGTGATCAGCAATGCTGGGCCTTAGAGAGATCAAACCTGGAGAATGGCTGAATATTGGGGAGCTGGAATGAGTGATATAGGTATGATGCCACTTGTTGGGAATGGAAGATGAGACACAACCACTCCCTTCCCTGTTCCCTTGCCCTCCCCCCCCCTCCCCCCCCCCCCCCCCCTCCCCTTCCCCCCTCACCTCCCAAGAGTTCTTTACTATGCACGTTACATCTGTAATCTGTGACATGTCTTTTACAGCCAGCTTAAAATTTTCCCCTTGGTCATTACAATGTCATTGTCCATTCAAACATGAATAGAATGCTTCTCCAGCCTTTGTCTTTGCTGTTGTTGGTTTTTTGGTTTTTTTTTAAGTTGTTCATTAAGTTGCCTAGAATGTTGTTTTCATCCTTTTAGATTGTCCTTAGCATAATTTAAAAAAAAATATTGTTTAGAACTTTAATTCAAACTTGATGCATGTGTGGCTTGGCAAAAAAAGTTATTTTATCAACCTTATATTTATGCTTGGGGAGAAAAAAAAGTGTGTTTTTCCAGCCCTCTTCATGTAATATGCAATTCATTCTAGCTGTTGCAAGGATACTGTGCTTTAATTCAATTTTTTCCCCTGTTCTTTTCGTTCTTTGCAAAGGAAATTTTTGTACTTTTGTTGTTACTAGGTGTTTTTTTTTTCATTCTTTTTCTTGTAATGTTTTGATTGTCCTTAGATTTGCAAGGAAATGGTATTCTTCCAACCTTTTTCATTCAATTTTTTGCTTGTTATATCCAACGTATCTGCAAAAAGTGTTGGTTTTTTTTTTCCATTTTGTGGAGAGGGTGTGGGGTGAGATGGAGGAGATAGATTGTTGGTACTATGTTATATATTGTTGGTTTTTGTTTTGTCATATTTTGGGGTTTCTTTTTCCTGTTTTTGACTTCTTGACTTTTAACATTTGCTTTTGATTATTTCGTGTTTTGTGTCAGCATATAATTTTTCTTTGTCTTTAAGTTGGCATTATGATTTTTAATGATGTAGAATATTAACAGTGCTGTTATAAATGAGGTTGACACTTTTTTTTTTTTTTTTTTTGCAAAGGTGGAATTTTTTGGGTTTTTTTTTTTTTTTTTGGGGGGGGGGGGCATATTGAAGAATTGCAATGTTGGACAAAAGCTAATCAACACCATCCGGCAACCCTATTCCAAGGCAAGTTGTGCAGTGCTCACATGGTGCCCTATTGGAAAATGATCTTATACTTTAGTTATTGGTCTTCAGGGCTGCTATCTATCTCCTACACAATAATAGAAAGCATCAAGACTGATGCACTTGAAGATTATGTCACCATTAGAGGAAACACCATCACCAGCTTGCGATTTTCAATGAAACAGATGGTCATATGAACAAGAACTTGCCAAGACAGGATGAAACATCAACAACATTTGGCAAGGAAATCAGCATAGAGAAGACTAATTTAGGGACAGCCACAATGGCACCGTCAATACTGATAGTACTGTCCATGGACAGGAGGTAGAAACTGACCAGCTGTTCATATGATGTGGGATCCATCATAAGCAAGGAAGGATCCATACTAGAAATCAATCCTGCCAAGGGTAGAGAAAACAGTGTTGGCACTGCCCATACTTTAACCCATATGGAGGGGCAATAACATCACCATGCAACAAAGACCAGGCTCCTGTTCCATTCTATCTTCCAGTAGGCGCACAAGACATGGATCCTTACAGACGAGTTTGATATAGTGAATCCAGTCCTTGGAAATGAGGTGTTACCGCAAGATGTTAAACATCAGACGGGATGTCTCCATGTTTGCTCTGTGTGCTCTGTGCTGTCATTTCTGCTAGGCAGTTTGGTGTCGTGAGCAGCATTCGTTTGGAGTTATGGGCTGTATTTATTTCATCATGGGAGCAAGAGTTACCCTATTTGTTCGTTATTATCAGATAAGATAAGATAATGTTGCTTATAGCCCAGCCGACCGCAAAGGGCCACATCAGGGCTGTTATTATCAGATATACTCATCAACATTGGACAATTAACCATGAAGATCTACCGCAATCAGTGAAGAAAACCACTTTGGTATCGCCGTGTAACAAGATCAAGTAGCCTTGTTAAAACAGTCCTCTCAAGTACTGAAGAAGGAGGAATACAGAGGGGAAGACAGAAAACACTGAACTGACAACATTGCAGAATGGACAGTGAAAACATTACAGAGACCCAAGCCTTCACTGGCAACTGACAGAAACAGAGGAACCTGGTGAATTGTTCCCCAAGTTCAGTGTGGTATCTCGGTGACTCTCCATGGGGTTAAGGGAGAAGAAGATGGAACTGATTAACAAAAAGCCTTTCTGGGAGATGTTAGGAAAAGCTTGGGATGGGGCCACAAGGAAAGGGACGTCACATCACAACACATGCAACAATCCAAATAACCAAAGAGCTCATCATTATTTGAGTTTTTTTAGCTATACATTTACACATGCGTTGTGTCCATGCTTTTGCACTTCTGACAGCATGCAAAACAACAGATAGAAAAAAAAGCACACACATATTTTCATATTGTCTATATTGCAAAACAACAGATCGGGGAAAATAAGCATACACATATTTTCATTCAGAAATCGGACATAATATTGATGCATTTAAGAGCTTTTTTCCAGTGTGAACAGACCCGATAGGCACACACACACACACACACACACACACCACGCACGCACGCACGCACGCACGCACGCACGCACGCACGCACGCACGCACGCACACACACATTAGTTGGTGAGGGGTATGAGCGGTGTGAGAGGAATAGTGATGAGAGAAATAGTGACGTTGAGCGGAGTCACTCACTGCTAGCAGAAGGGAGGGGTGTATGAGAAACCGGATGTGTTTCATGCAGGCCTGCATATACCTGTATTTGTGTCTGTCTCTGGCATTCTTTATAAAAATCCATAGTTTTTATCTGATCTTTTCTAAATTTGGCATGGTTACTCATTAACAAACTGGGTAGATCTAGAGCAAATCACTTCTGTGAAGTGAAAGGGAATCACAAGGTAAAAGTGGGCTGGGGAGAGACAGAGAATGGATGGGGAGGGGGTGGACTGGGGGACAGGACAGTGGAGGGGAGAGAAGGGGGGAGACGTTTGGTATATTTTGGTTATTTGTGGAAATATTTGCTATTTCTTTGAGTTTGAGACCAGCAGATCAAGGGGAAAAAATCCAACAATATTTGAGAAAAGAAATTCACAAGACTTATTGCTTTTCTTGTTTTCATGATATTGCAACACTCTTTTAGAACAATTACATATAATGAAGCATTCAATAGCTGAATAGACCGGTACACTATTGTCCCAGGCACATGTTACCACTGCAGCATCTCCAAAGTGAGTGGAATACAAACAGAGACACTCTGGAATGTGCTCATAGAGAGTGCCGCACAGAAACAGACTCAATCAAAAATTGTATGTATGGATTCTGGTCGCAGAGTTTATTCCGGTGTCTGTTTATTGGTCACTACAGCCAAAAAACAAAAAAATAAAACTTAAAAGAAGCGTGGATGGGGTGAGAATAGTGTTGGGTCAGTAAGCTGTGATTTTAGAAACAATTGCGACAACCATAGTACAAACAAATAAACCATTCCCAAAGTTGTGAGATGCTGTCAACTTCAATCTGTCTAGTATGCCCAAGAATGTTGATCAGTTTGTAGAGTAGTCAAGATTGGAACAAGAAATTGAAAGCATTATTCGCAGTAGTTACAGAGACTTAGTGTGCCTTTATATTAACAACATTTGGATGTGGCTGATTGGTTGTTCAGTGAAAATGTTTGAAGACACCCTTACAGCTGTTCCGCATCGTTGTCCAGAATAACTGTTATAATCATCAGAACAATATGTCTACTGTGAGCATCTGCATGTCACTAATCCACTATGCTTGTTCACTATTAATTGGGAGAAAAAAAAATTACTGATCAGTTTCTAGCAACAAAAAGCAAGCAAACGTTGGTTAGATTCTTTGAATTTTATTCATAGTGTGCAAGCAACACCAAAAAATGACACTGATGATAATTATGCTGTGATTTTTTTATTCTGCGAAAGTCTTTACATGAGTGATGCTTACATAACACATGTTTCTGAGAACAACACATACATACATACATACGTGTGTGTGTGTGTGTGTGTGTGGTGTGTGTGTGTGATGTGCAGATAAACTTATACAGAGTTGTGCATGGCTATGGAAGAGAGTATTTTTACTCAGCAAAAATCCATCAATCAAGTTGTAATAGATTAATCAAAATTAACAGTTTGCTCGATATTTTTAGAGCAATTACGTGGGTTGGGTCAAATTCCGATGCAATTTCACCTGGGCAGCCAGGTTACACAGGCAATGATCCGCTTGTGCTGCTCATGCTGAGGTGAACTTCATGGAAGATGCAGGTTTTGAAAAAAAAAGTGTTTTGTTTTTTTTTCCATTTCACAGCTTTTAATGGGAGTGTAAATCATGTTCTTTTGTTTGTTTGTTTGTTTTTGTTTTGTTTTTAGCTGTCCCATCTTCAGTGTCACCTCAGTGTCCCCGCATGCACACCGCTCATTCTGACCCCTCGTCCACATTCATAACTCGGCCCTTATCATATCATACATCAACCAATGAAAACAGAAGTATGAGCTCTGATGATGGAAAAGCTAACCGGGCATGAAGAGGTGGTCAGGATCCTTGAGGAGAGGTTGGGCAGTGAACACTTGGAGAGTACTGGTCTTCCTCACCACTGTGAATGGGTAATGATTAGGCTTGAGAATGACAAACACTAAAGTCTGGTCTTGCACAGACAGCAGTTAATGGCCCTCACAAATGAACAATTCGTTGATGGCTGCCCAAGGGGCCAAAGACTGAAAGAAACTTCTCTTGTCAGCCGTCCAGGTTCGTGCTCTAAGGCTCCAGTGTGTTGGACATTCCTTTAGGAAATGCTCCACAGGCATGGGAGATGGGTACCACAGGGGCACAGTGCAGAATCATCAGTCTTCTGCTCCACAGGCATGGGAGATGTGTCACAGGGACACACTGCTGAATCATCAGTCTTCTGCTTCACAGGCGTGGGAGATGTGTCACAGGGACACACTGCTGAATCATCAGTCTTCTGCTCCACAGAAGTGGGAGATGTGTCACAGGGACACACTGCAGAATCATCAGTCTTCTGCTCCACAGGCATGGGAGATGTGTGCCACAGGGGCACACTGCAGAATCATCAATCTTCTGCTCCACAGGCATGGGAGATGTGTGCCACAGGGACACACTGCAGAATCATCAGTCTTCTGCTCCACAGGCATGGGAGATGTGTGCCACAGGGACACACTGCAGAATCATCAATCTTCTGCTCCACGGGCATGGGAGATGTGTGCCACAGGGGCACACTGCAGAATCATCAGTCTTCTGCTCCACAGGCATGGGAGATGTGTGCCACAGGGACACACTGCAGAATCATCAATCTTCTGCTCCACAGGCATGGGAGATGTGTGCCACAGGGGCACACTGCAGAATCATCAGTCTTCTGCTCCACAGGCATGGGAGATGTGTGCCACAGGGACACACTGCAGAATCATCAATCTTCTGCTCCACAGGCATGGGAGATGTGTCACAGGGGCACACTGCAGAATCATCAATCTTCTGCTCCATGGGCATGGGAGATGTATGTCACAGGGACACACTGCAGAATCATCAATCTTCTGCTCCACAGTCATGGGATATGTGTGCCACAGAGGTGCACTGCAGAATCATCAATCTTCTGCTCCACAGTCATGGGAGATGTGTGCCACAGAGGTGCACTGCAGAATCATCAATCTTCTGCTCCACAGTCATGGGATATGTGTGCCACAGAGGTGCACTGCAGAATCATCAATCTTCTGCTCCACAGTCATGGAGATGAGTGCCACAGGGGTGCACTGCAGAATCATCAATCTTCTGCTCCACAGTCATGGGAGATGTGTGCCACAGGGGTGTACTGCAGAATCACTAATGTTGTGCTCCACAGTCATGGGAGATGTGTGCCACAGGGTGTACTGCAGAATCATCAATCTTCTGCTCCAAAGTCATGGGAGATGTGTGCCACAGGGGTGTACTGCAGAATCACCAATGTTCTGCTCCAAAGTCATGGGAGATGTGTGCCACAGGGGTGTACTGCAGAATCAACAATGTTGTGCTCCACAGTCATGGGAGATGTGTTTACAGGGGTGCTTTGCAGAATCACCAATGTTGTGCTCCAAAGTCATGCGAGATGTGTGCCACAGGAGTGTACCTCAGAATCATCAGTGTTGTGCTCCAAAGTCATGCGAGATGTGTGCCACAGGAGTGTACTGCAGAATCACCAATGTTGTGCTCCAAAGTCATGGGAGATGTGTGCCACAGGAGTGTACTGCAGAATCACCAATGTTGTGCTCCAAAGTCATGGGAGATGTGTGCCACAGGGGTGCCCTGCAGAATCACCAATGTTGTGCTCCACAGTCATGGGAGATGTGTCACCTGTGTGCCACAGGAGTGTACTGCAGAATCACCAATGTTGTGCTCCACAGTCATGGGAGATGTGTCACAGGGACACACTGCAGAATCACCAATCTTCTGGTCCAAAGTCATGGGAGATGTGTCACAGGGACACACTGCAGAATCACCAATCTTCTGGTCCAAAGTCATGGGAGATGTGTCACAGGGACACACTGCAGAATCACCAATCTTCTGGTCCAAAGTCATGGGAGATGTATTATATGCACGCACAGCCGAATCACCAATGTTGAACAGTGTGAACATGTACTGTCTGAGTTTGCAATGTCCCGTCCTCTGTCTTTAAATGTAGTTCGGTATTCTCTAGGTAGAAAGTAGTAGGTGTCTTTACTGTCATAGTCAGGCTGTTGTTGAAGCTATCTTCTCCACTGCCTTTCTCTCACTAGTCTTTCCACCTCTTCAAAGGTGACTTGGCTGCACAACCTTCTCTTCCGCTCCTCTCTCTCTCTCCCTAATGTTTCCACCTTCAGAGATGATTTTTCTGCACAATCTTCTCTTCTGCGTCTCTCACTAATGTTTGCACCTCTTCAGAGGTGACTTGCTGTTACTCTTGTAGCAGCTGCTCTTCTTCCATACTAGTTGTTTCTCATTGCCCTAAATGTTAACAGTGTGATGGGGTTTATGATGGCAGGCCACTTTGGAGCAAAAGTATGTTGACAGAGGGAGGAAGAAATAGTACAGAAGAACACCATTCTGGGTAGAGCTAAAAGGGGTGGAGGAGGTTGAGGGTGGGGAGGTTGAGGGTGGGGTATGTGGATTGGAGGGGAGGGGGTGTGGGACAGAAGAAGGGTGGGAAGGATGTGCAAGAAAACAAGAAGGGGGGAGGGGGGTCATCGTTGTACAGGAATGTTCTCAGAGACGTGGAATTTCCGTGAAATGGAGACCGGTAGATTGAAAATAAAGCAAACTTTGAGAACTCGGAATTTCACAAAATTTAATGTTTTTCTTGTTTTCATGATGTAACAACGCTTTTTTTTTAAACAGCTATTTCATATAGTGATACATTTCCAGAACACTTCTATGGAGCTTGTCCCAGGCAGATGTCACCAGTGAAGTGTCACCATAGTTAGTGGAAGACAAAAAGTGAAATTTTGAAATGTACACATGGAGAGTTTAGCAGGGAAATCACCGTGTGCTGGAGATTGCCAAGATCAAAGGGTAAATGACCAGAATGGAAAGAAAGTGGATTAGTCAGATTAGGACTAATGGAAACCTGTAGTCCAAACCGTTAACAGGTATTTACTACTACCACTTTGCTTTAATAACATAATGATGTGAATTTTTTTTGTCCAGTGAAAATGTGTGAAGGTACTCTTATAGCTGTTTCATTTTCATGTTGTTTTAAAATGATCATTTTAAAGAAACAATAGAATTATCTGTGTACAGTAAACATTTTCATGTCACATGTCCATCATATTTTTTTCATTGTTATTATTTTTTTTAATCAAGAATGGATTTACAGCTAAAAACAAACAAAAAAACAAAAACAGACTTAGGTTAGGTGCTTGATATCTTATCAAGACAAACAACACATACAAACAACACCTGCAAAAGTAGCAGTTATACACTGAGTTGTTAAAAAAGAAAAAAGAAAAAAAAACTTTTAGTGAATGACTCTCACATAACACTTTTCTTGAAATAATCTCCTGTCAATTATGTTCTTTCTGGATGGTTTGAAGAGAAAAAAAAACAAAAAAAAACAAAAAAGCCTCTGTTGATGTGGTTGTCTCCAGAACCTCTTTCGGTTGATTTTCATAAACATGACTTTTTAAATCACAGAAATGGGTTGTGTGTTGTTGTGTCTTTAATGATGTGTATGAGATGTGTATGGGCTGGGTTTCGCAAGTGTAAAGCCCTGTCACACATCCTTGCAGTGTTCCTTCTATTCTTATGGGAAAACTTTCTGTTTTAAATTTTACCTATGCGATAAGAATACAGATCTTGATCTGTATTGTTTTCTTTTATTGAAATGGGCAAAGGTTTTCCTCATTTGGTAGGAATTCTTTATTTTCAAGTCTACAAGGTAGAAAAAACAACAACCAGAAAGCAACAAGAACAACAACCTCTTCACATACGTCCCAGATTCTGCTTCATGTAGTACTTGAAGACTTTCCTGAAGTTTTGGTGTGTTAAGATACCATACGATGCCTGAATTTAGATTTCCCTAGGTCAGTTTTGTCATTTTCCCAGGAGCCAAGTCCATCATCTGGCCTGTGTCATCTGCCCTCTTCCTTTCCTGTGGCTTATTGATCTTCCCGCTAGCCAGGCAGATATCATGTATTGTGGTGCCCTAATTGGATTGATGGCTCATTAGCGAACTTGAATGAATGGAAAAGTGTCATTAAGAGGTGTTGGTATCTTCCCCCCCCCCCCCCCACCCCCTTCCCCTATTTTGTGATCTAGCATTTCTTATTGGTCAGTGTAGACATTTCTGGCCTTAAGGAAACAGATATTCATACTCTTCAGATTAGGAGTGATGTAGATTCAATCTTCTTTTTCTGTTTGCTCTCTGCATAATTTTGTCATATATAGTTGCATGTCACGCAATATTCAAACTTCACCTTTCTCATGCTTGTGCGTTAGCCAGAAGCAGAGATGGACATTTTGATTTGCCAGTTGCATTCCTTTCGATTCCCCGCGGTGTGTGTTTGTGAATTTGTGTGTGTCAACACACGTTGACTTGTGTTTGATGCTGGAATTTGGTAGAACAATGTGGTTGGTTGCTTTTCATCAGTTTACACACTTTGAAAAAAAAAAAAAAGTGTCACTTTTGTAACGCTACTTAAATAAAAAGACAAACCATTTAAAGGAAGTTTGGTTGGTTTTGGTGAAAGGGGGGGAAAAAAAGAGAGAAATTGATATTTTAAAGTGGCCTTCCTGTCACACTTTCTCTCTGTTTGCCTGTCTTTTTCTGCCTGTCTTCTGCCTCTCTCTTGGTGTGTCTGTATGCAATTAACTTAATTGAATATATACTTTTCAGTGTGTGTGTGTGTGTGTGTGTGTGTGTGTGTGTGTGTGTGTGTGTGTGTGCCCTTGTGTGTGAACAGACACCTGAAAGAAATAAACAGCCGGAAGAAATAGGGTTGTGCAGGCTACATACTGATCCCATTTTCCTTAGACATTGTTACAGTTTTAATTATAGGGTGGAAAAGCCCCTTGGTGTGATTCAATGATGAACCACTCACCAGAAAAGATCTTACCGAGTCCAGGGAATTGTATGTAAAACAGAAGGTGCATGTATTTCAAACCATGAAAACCTTGCTTCAAAATGTTCAGAGCGATGTAATTTTCTAAAACAATTTTTAAGGATGTAAATATTATTTTTGATTTTATCTGATGGACACTTCATGGATTCTGATCAATGTTTGCTTCAGATCGGTCTTTTGGTTTCTGGAACAGACTATGTTTTGGGATTTTAACCTTAGCTCTGTATTTGTGAGTTTCAAAATCTGGCCAAGGTATGGTATGATCAGTTTCAGTTTCAGTTTCATCAAGGAGGCGTCACTGCGTGTGGACTAGTCCATATACGCTACACCACATCCGCTAAGTTTTGAGACCACACTACGCATGATTTGAAGCTAATGGATAAATGAATTTAACAACAAAGATGAGACAATTGAAGAAGAGGGTCTCGTGGCTACGACTCAGCGGATGTCTGACCTATGCGTTAGTCCCACCATGATCAAGTGAGAATGAAAGAAAAAGGTTCTTATAAAAAATTTGATTGCAACTGATGAGTATGGTCACAGAAGCTGTAGCAGACCTGTGAAGGGATGGATGGGACAGGTCAATTCTCCCAGTTCCACTGTGATGTATGTCTTTTCCTTGTTTCTAGAAACAGGATAGCTTTGTGAAGGTGAAGGAATAGCGTCTTTCATGAAGTTATATCAAGTCTAGTTGCTCTTCTTCAGATCTGTAACTCTGATCTTCTTTAATTGAAATTCAGAGGTCAAGGGATTAAACAGTTTCTTTTTCTTTTTTGTTTGTTTGTTTTTTTCTAGTTTTTTTTTTTTTTTAATGAATATTGACACTTGCCTAGTATGATAAACACACTCTTCCTCATTACTCTCTGCCCGTGTAAAGGGGAAGGTCTGGAAACCTAATCAAACAGACCATTCAGATGGAGATCATACGCGACAAAGAAGTAAAGCAAAGGCTGGTGTCGAGATAAAGTGCCGAACACATTCTAATGTACAACCACAGGGCTAATTTAACTCTCTTTTGCTTTCACTCTTACAATCCACTGTCTACGCCGGCACACACACACACACACGGTGCACTCACTGGTCTGCCCATCACGCAGCCGAGTGATGATGATGTGAATGGGAAAACATGCAAAGCGGATGACCCGAGTCTGTCCTGGGCCCTGTGCTATTGTGCTGTTATCTGCCAACAGGTCCCTATCAGTAGTGTCCTAGTCAGGGGCAGGGGCTGTCTGGCTGTCGAAGGTGGTGGCTCCATTTTTTTGCCCCAGCTGTGCATTTGGATCTGACAGGTGAGAGACTGCTGAGTGTGTTTTCTTTGCCACAAGCTGACCGTCATTGATCTTTGGTGAGCAAATGAACGGGATGATAAATCTTGAAATGTTGAGCTGTGGATTGAATGATCTAACGAACAATGGTGCTTCTTTGCTTGTTTTTCTTTGTAAGCTCTCACTCTCTCTCTGTCTCTGTCTATCTGTCTGTCTGTCTCTCTCTCTCTCTCTCTCTCTCTCTCTCTCTCTCTCTCTCTCTCTGTCTGTCTTTCTCTCTCTCTCTCTCTCTCTCTCTCTCTCTCTCTCTCTCTCTCTCTCTCTCTGTCTGTATCTCTCTCTCTCTCTCTTTGTCTGTCTGTCTCTGTCTGTCTGTATCTCTCTGTCTGTCTGTATCTCTCTCTCTCTCTCTCTCTCTCTCTCTCTCTCTCTCTCTCTCTCTCTCTCTCTCTCAACAGTGTGGGACGGCAGTAGTGACGTCCACAAAAAAAAGGCTGAATTCTCTCCATAGACGTGCAGCAAAGCTACTCCATCCAGCTGTATCTCTAACAACAGACGGAAAAACTAAAAGCGCTGAACATACTTCCTCTGAATAGGCAATTGGAATTCAACAAGGCATCATTTATGTTTACAATCTTGACAGATACTATGCCATGTTATATCAATGCCCTTTTTACAAGATCGAACAGCTTTTCTGGCTCGACGAAATTCCTTCTTCCCTACCCACGCATTGATCTATACAAAACAAGCCTAGCTTACTCTGGACCATATGTCTGGAACTCACTTCCACCGAATCTACAAAACATGAATACTTTAAAACCTTTCAAGGAACATTTGCATAAACATTTTATGTCTCAGTAGTTAAATTATTCGATTACAATGATTAGCGTCCATTCGCTACGTCTTCTGTGAACCATACTTTGGATAAATCGTCTCAACATAAAACCTACTCCGTTAAAATCGCTCATCCCCACTCCCACTCTGTCTACCATCCCTTTTCTCCTCCCCCTACCTACCATTCTCTCTTCCCCACCCTCCTCTGACCTCTCTCTCTCTGTAGTTTTTGTTTGTTTGTTTGCTTGTAAGTTTCCTTTTGTTTTACCATCCCCCATCTCATTAGTGCTTTTATGAGCAGTTTGCTTATCATTGTAGAATTAGATTATCATGTTGCTATGTTGAATTGTCTGTATGAATGATATGTGCTGAAATAATGTATGCATGACAAGGACAGATTGTAAGACTAGGCTTTGGCCTAAAATTTTTATCCTTGGGTATTAAAGATCAATCAATCAATCAATCAATCTCTCTCTGTCTCTCTCTCTCTCTCTCCATTTACAAGACTTTGAGACTACTTACTAGGCTGAATCTGTAGTTGTTGTTGTTTTTTGCTGATTGTATGTGTTTATAATTCTTTGTATTGCTGTTCTCAATACTGAATAAGTCATTTTTGTTAAAAAATGTTTGTGATTATGATATATGTGCCCACTTCAGGTGTGAGGAAGGGCCTAATCTGTTTTCACTCTCCCATTCTCTCTCTCTCTCTCTCTCTCTCTCTCTCTCTCTCTCTCTCTCTCTCTCTCCGCTCTACCCTCCCCCATTTAAATGAATTTGAAAAAAAAGGTAAGAATAATCTTTGTAAGAAAACACAGGTGTAGTTGCCATGTCAGTCAGCGTTAAAGGCGATGGCGCAGTTTATCAGTCTCAGCCTAAGGCAAAGGTGTGTTCATTAGCTAAATGCAAATCAGGAGACAACGTGACATATTTATGGAGTTATATCAGCATGCATGATAGGTGACAGTTTGTGTACATGCTTCTTTACCGCTAACACACAAAAATGCGTATGTTATGGAGTATGTTCCTGGTTAATGTGAAAACTAGTTTGTCATTACACTATCTCCTGTATCTGATTATTCACACAGGGCAGCATGGCATTCCGTCTTTTCATGTGAAATGAAATGAAGTAATCCTCAACAAGAAAGCAAAACATGAATTCAGAGGGCCCTTGGGGTTTTTTTATGGTAATTTTCATTGTTCCGCCACTTTTAACTCATGCTTAGCATCAAGTGAATGAAACTCTTGTGTGAAAAGCTAACTGAGAGCATGATTTGCTATTGATCTCTGTGTCAAAGGATGTGTTTTAACCTGTGACCACTGATTTATTTGTTTGTTGCCAGCAATCGTACAGAGAATTGATGGTTGATGTGGTCAGGAGAGAGCAGTCTATAAACACACACCTCATTACTGATTGAAATGACAGAGAATTGATCTGTGATCTGGAGAATACAACCTTCACACAGAACTCATCGTTGACTGAATGACAGGGAACTGATGACAGAAGTGGTCTGTAGAGAACAGTTTTGACGCAGACCTCATTCTGATTGAATGACAGAGAGTTGCTGAAAGAAGAGAGCAGTCTTCACACTGACCTCACCATTGATTGAAATGATAGAGAATCCATGGTTAATGTGGTCCAGAGAGAGCAGTCTTCACACACACACACCTCGCTATTGATTGAACAACAGAGAATACGTGATTGATGTGGTCTTGAGAGAGCAGTCTTCACACAGATCTCATCACTGATTGAATGACAGACATACCTGACCCTCAGAGATCGAGTTTCCTCAGGGAAGAAGCTCATGGCTGCATCTAAGGAACAAAAGGTGGTCCTGGACCTCCCCCCTCGACTGGTGTCCTTGAAAGAAGAGCTGTCAGCCGCCTCACGTCCATCCGAGGACAGAAAACAGGCTCCCACAGTATCCATTGCTTCAGATCTATCCAACAATAACGATGAGGCCCCTACTTCACCGCCTTCCCTCTTTGCCGAGCTGGCTGCAGCAGCAGAGCTGCCCACAAGAGGGGCACCCAATCACTCCCACTTAGAAAATGATTCAGCCGCTCAGCATGGTGAAACACAGGCTCCCTCACATGAAAGGATTGAACGACAAACTTCAGAGCATCCGGAATGTCATCAAGCCTCTGATGAAAATCCCGTGGAAGGCATCGCTCCAGATCTAACAGACCCGACACAACCCGGGAAGGACCCTACGGCCTGTGCTGAAATGGCTGAGCTGAGCGCCGGTCTGCTAGAGGGAAGCCGGCCGCTCGGAGAGAGAGTGCAGAAGATCCAGGCAGCGCTGTCGGCAGCCACCAGACACAGCCACTGTGCCAGCTGTCTGCAAGACAAGAAGAGCCAGGCCCCAGACCTCCTGTGTCTGGAGTGTTCCCTCGCCTACTGTTTCAGGTGGGTACTGTGCCATCACTTATTTAGCTCACAGTGGTATTCTATCGATAAAGTTTACAAAACAGATTATCTCAACAAAAGTGAAGCAGTTTGCTTTTAGAATGAAGGTAATAGCCTTTGGTGCCCAGAAAAATAGTCTTTTTTTATCATTGTGAGAACATTGTAAATTGTGTAGTCTAGTCTTAAGAGCATAATCATGTTAGTACCAGCAGTATAGTGAGCAAATAACCATGAAATGTAATGTTGTATTCTGATGAAACATTTTGATGATGACATGTTATGCTGTGATCCATCACTTTAAGCCAAATGAATGTATCACACACACGCATGCACGCACGCTTGCATGCATGCACGCACACACGCATGCACACACGCACGCATGCACATGCTGTTAATTGTTTCCATTTTATTGAATTTTTAGGTCCTAGAGTACAGGAAAAAAGCATACATTTGCATGTTAAAGATATACTTGTGTTTCACTGTAATACATACAACTCTCCCTGTATTAACTTCTTAAAATATTAACATTGCAATAACTTTCTCTCTCAGTCTGTGCCTCTCTCTCCTTGTTCTACGTTCATAATCAAATCAACATTGAAACAGCTTTCTCTCTCTGTCTGTGCCTCTCTCTCCTTGTTCTATGTTCATAATCAAATCAACATTGAAATAACTTTCTCTCTCTGTGCCTCTCTCTCCTTGTTCTAAGTTCATAATCAAATCAACATTGAAATAACTTTCTCTCTCTGTCTGTGCCTCTCTCTCTCCTTGTTCTAAGTTCATAATCAAATCAACATTGAAATAACTTTCTCTCTGTCTTCCTGTGCCTCTCTATCTGTCTCTTTGTTTCTCTCTCGCTCTCTGTCTGTCCCCCTCTCTCTCTCTCACACACACATACACACATATACGCACACGTTCCTGCACACACACACACACACACACACACACACACACACAGAGTCACGCACAATCACACACATTCATGCACGCACGCACGCATGCATGCACACGCGCACACACACACACACACACACACACACACACACACACACATACAACCGCTTACACATTTTCATTTCTTCGTGTTAGAAAAGAAAGAAACCTGCCTGTGTTTCAATTATATTCTTTGTATTTCACTGTGATATGCCCTTTCAGAGGCTTTTCTGCTCAAGCATATATGTAAAAAGAATTAAGATTACAGTGTCATCAAGTGTGGATCAAGAAGAGGAGGGAAGGAGAGAGACTGAAAAAGATTCACTGATCATTACTTTACGATATTTTAATCAGCAAGAAAGATTCCTAATTTACATTTCTTAAATTGATCTTTGAAACTGGTATATTTTCCTTCAAGTTTATCTTCATTTTGTTAAATGTCAGTAGAACATAAGTCAATAAACTGGTTTGAGATACAAAAGCAATAGTCCTCCAAAGGGAAGAAAACAGTTTGAGATAGTTTGTGTGTGTGCTTGTGTGTGTGTGTGTGTGTGTGTGTGTGTGTGTGTGTGTGTGTGTGTGTGTGTGTGTGTGTGTGAGTGAGTGAGTGTGTATGCCTGTGTGTGTATGTGTGTGTGTGTGCGCGCGTGTGCGTGCATGCATTAAAAAGTGAAAGAAAAGTATAGAAATATGAGTATGTCCACACATGTATGTCTGTGTTTTGAATCACTGTGACTGTATGATGGATTGATCGAAAGTGATTAACAAAAAAAAAAAAGGACAAAAACAAAACAGATTGAAAGTAACAAATCTTTGTCACTCGCCTCCAGACCACCATCAATCTCAGCCAGGTAATTGCCCCTTCACAGATGCAGCGGTCGACACAAGTCGGCGCCTTCCACCTGTCAGCACACCTTGGTTCCAGTAGAGCAAGGGCTGGATGCCCAAGATTCCCAGCCAAGGAGTCTGAGCTGCTCCACCCACAGGGGCACTGAGCTGAGCCTGTTCTGCAGGAACTGTGAAGTCCTGGCTTGCAGCCTGTGCCTGGCAGAGCAGCACGACCAGTGCCCGGGCGCCGTGCCCCTGCACCAATACGCCAGCGAGGAGAGAGAGGCCATCAAGAAGTGCCGGGTGAAATACGCCCAGGTAGTGTGTGCCGTTTGTGTGTGTGTGTACCCTGCAAAGTTTGATTGGTGTTGGTGACGTTTTGGTTTGGGTTATTAGTTTGGGTGGTCATGAAAAAGAAAGAGGTATGTATTGTCTTGTGTATTCAGTGTGTATTATTTGCCGCTTTTTTGTGTTTTTTTGTTTTGAGTATCCAGTCATTGCATTTTGTGGGCAGGGGTGGTGTTAGGGAGAGGTGGAGGAATGATTGATGTGTCCATCTGTTCTCAAAAAATTCAAAGGTGAAAAGGTTGGAAAAATCTGTACCTCCCCCTACCTACCCGTATCCCCTCCCCCTTGTGTGATTCAAAACAAGACCTGTGATTTCTGAAACTATGGTAGCACTACAACACTGATTTGAACAAGTTTCTGTTTAACAAGTCAGTACAACAGCAGTGGCCACAGCATGCAGAAAATTTATTAAAGATGTCCAGTGTGAGTTCATCCTTTTATCACTTCTCCCCTGCCACAAGAACAAAAGGAAAGACAGACTATTCACTGAAAACAGGGAATTAGATATGCACCAAAAATTGTGAACACACTTTTATGTTAAGATTCAGTTTCAGTTTGTTTCATCAAGGAGGCATCACTGCGTGTTAAGAATAATTCAATATAAGAAAGAGACAAATTCATAATAAACAAAAGTGCCACTTTGAAAAAATAAAAGAAAGAAAAGCTCAGAAGAAACAAAATGTGAAGAACATTGATTTTTTTCATCTTTCTCTCTTTTTTTTTTTTAAACAGGTAATGGGGTTCTTCTCAGAGCAAAAGCGCGATACGGAAGAAAGAATGGCATCCTTGACTTCGAAGAAACAGAGCACGCAGGCAGAGATCCGCAAGTCCTTCTCAGCCCTCATCAAGGCCTGCATAGATGTTGAAGGGTCGCTGCTGGAGGAGATGGAAACCACGGTGTCTGACCACATGGATCTGCTGACGGAACAGAGCTCCGCCTGGCACATGCTGCAGGAAACCACTCAGAAGCTGCTGGATGTCACAGACATTATGCACTTCCTCCCTAACGCTGGTGAGCACTCACAGTTTTCTCTATTAACTATATTTCTGCCAAAACCTTATACTAACTGATAAATAATCAACACTTACACACACACACACACACACACACACATACACACACACCTCTCTTCAGTTGGTGAGAATCACATCAGATGCTGAACTGGAAAAAAACTACCATAATTTTGGACCTACATCACAATATTCTTTGGCTCATATTTTAAAATAAGGTGCCTTATAATCTGAGTGGCTATACTGAGTCTGTGGAAGTCAAGTTGTACACCTGATTTTATGTCAATTTCTCTGTTCCCATCAACACAGCTCACAGCATTGATTGCCCAATGTTCTCGTCAATTTGATGCACAGAGCATTGTGTGTTTTGGCTCCTTCTACCCTGCCATGACATTTTCATATAGTAGTTGTATGCCAGACATACAATATAGACACACTGATTGTACCAATAAGTCTTTTTTTCTCTAAATAGACATGCTGATTGTACCAGTATGTCTTTTTCTGTAAATAGACATGCTGATTGTAATAAGTCTTTTTTCTGTGATTTTTATAAACAGTCATACCAGTTCCAGTTGCAAAGTCATACCAGATTAACAAAGTGTTTCACACATTGTAACTGTGGTGACCAAAAGCACATCATTGTCAGTCACCGCACAGAAGTACATGTGTTGTACATAACATGTGGATTTGAAATTTGAAATTCCAGCTAATGGAAAATAAATCAGCCAGCAATTCAAAAGCTTGACTTTTAACTGGAAACAAGAGATAGTACACAAACGCACACACACACACACACACACACACACACACACACACACACACACACACAGGGGGAGAGAGAGAGAAAGAGAGAGAGAGAGACAGAGAGAGAGAACTGAGCCCTGGAAATGGAGAAGGAATTGGAGAAATGGACAAAACATGTTTGAGCATAGCCCTTTACTTTCCATCTTTCAAATTTTCCTGATCCATTCACTTTTTTTTTTTTATATTATCTTCTGGATGATGAAATCATGAAACTTTTCCAACAAAGCAAAGTGAAGTCTGGAAATGGAGGACCCACCCAATCAATGAAGACAAAATGGCCATTCCAGGTGGAGCTAATGACAGCTGGTCACTTGTGGGAACTGGTGTGTCAACGCACACAAGTATACTAATTGCATATGAACTGGTCTGGTTTTATTAAGATATGGGATGGCAGATGATATTTTTTTCACACAGCACACAGGTAAGAACTCTAACGGCCAGGCGGACAGTGACCAGTTAAAAAGTTATTTGAGATGTTCACTATGGCATGCACCTTTGTCAAGTTGTGGATGATGATCACTTCTGCATGTTGTCCTGTATGGTCATAAAAGACCTGTCCATTGATTCATGATTGTTCATTGGTTCATAATCATGCAAAATATATAGTTTCAGGGTCAAATCAGGAAGAATTACTCTTTCCTTGTCAAACAAAATATGTGTTACTATGCTGTGTTGGTCATTCAGCCTGATTTATGACAAATGAAATGTATACAGGCTGTTTCACGATGCATGAAATATATACACAATATATTGTTTCATGGCATGCAGTATTAATTGTGCTTTCTTTTAAATCAAACCTGAAAATGTTTCTCTTCCCAAAATATTGACATAATAAATTATGTACTGTGTCATTTTGGAGCATGAGATGTGTTTGGATACAAGTGTTTATTGATCAATTTGTGATTTGCTTTTGTTTTATATGTGGAAGGTGGATGGAGAAGGGGCTTGGGATGACTGTGAAGAGTGGTGTACAGTTTGAATACAGTTGGAGCGTTTTATTGTGACATGCGTCTTGTTTATTGCTGCTTGTTTTAGTTTATTTATTCTGAAGTTTGGTACGTGTAGCTGTTCAGTATAAAAGCCTATGGCTTTAAGTTTAAGGTGATTAGGAGTATGAATGTTCTTCATAAAAAGTAATGGTAACAGAGGATGGTTATTAAATTTATTTCACCTTAGAAATAAACTTTCAAACTTTCATATTTGTTTACCTTTTTATAAATTTGTTTTACCTGGAAAAAAAAAACTTTCATATTTGTTTATCTTTTGATAAATTGTTTTACCTTACAAAAAAAAAAAAAAAAAACTTTCAAACTTTCGTATTTTCTTTTTTTTTCTTTATTATTTTTTAAAATCCATCCAGATTTCCTGCCGCTGATGGAGGCCAGCAAGGCCTCACTGAGCCAGGCTCTGCGTGATGGGGAAACCCTGGGTGCCTCAGCCCCACCTGAGATGTCCATAGGTTGTGTCTGGAGCAGTCCTCCCTGCGCAATGTCATCAAGCGAATCAAGGTACGGCTGCAGAGGTGCAATAACAGTAATTAGTCATTATTTATTGCTCAAGAACAGTTGTTGTTTTTTTCTGTGTTCACATATGGATGTGGATGTGTGCATGTGTACATGTAAGCGTGTGTGTAAGTGTGTGTGTGTGTGTGTGTGTGTGTGTGTGTGTGTGTGTGTGTGTGTGTGTGTGTGTGTGTAAGGCAACTCTTTCGATAATGCTAGGGTCAGCATCAGAAATACTTTGAACAGCATTTGAAAATTGTCATTTTTTCAGAATGTGTAACATTGTACATGGTTTCTCTTTCCAGGCATCTGGAATGGGACTTCAGGAAGTCAAAATCATGTAAATTTTATTAAAATCATCAGAGTTCATGTGCATTTGAATGTCGAAACATATGGTTCCTGCAGGTAATCAGAAAATTCAGACACATTGCGTAAAGATTTTTTTAATTCAGTGTTTTGGTCAGAATTGTTGAAGAGAGAGAGAGAGAGAGTGAGATTTTATTTGAATGTTTTCCTGAATTCATATTGTGTACGTACTTGTGACTTTTAGCCTGATGACACCTACAAAATGTAATCCATGTTGAAACAGTGAGCATGCATGGTTTTTAAATGATATTGCCGTGATAAAACTATATCAGTTGATTGTTGGTAAGATAATAGCCTGTTTGAAGCAGATAATGTATCAGAACTGAACAACATTTTGAAGGCCACAAAGGAGATAACACACTTTTTATGAATGAGATACACCAAATTGAATTTCCATTGTCAGTGATCTGCTCTTCAATTTTAACATTCAATCAGACTCGTGATTCTTTTTGGGAAAAAAAGTAATCTTCTTCCTATTGTCATTCTTACGATTTATCATAATCATCATCATTGTTCTACCAGGAGATAGGTGCCACTGCTCTGACAATCAACACCCACAAAACCTTGACTCTAGGTCAAGTGAGCAGCATGTCCTTCAAGATGGCTGAGGACAAGACAGACCCACTGGTCACTGCAATGTTGCTGCTCACACACAACACACTCGTGGCCGCCGACTTCAACAATTCCTGCCTTAAGCGCTTCCTGAAGGAAGACGAAGGCGAATTCTGGAACTGCACTGAAGTTCTGCCTCTCAAATGGCGACCTATGGTCTTACAAAAGTGTCTGAAGAGCATGTTACAGTTACAGAGATGCTTCAACAAGATGCACCAGACAGCGAGCAGAAAGAGTTCATCGTGATAAGTGCTAAAACTTTGGCAGAAAAAGCAGAGAAAAGAGTGCCGGTGGGGAAGCAGTAAGAGATGGAAGTGAAGCTAGCAGTGCCACGGATGTAGAGATACATTTGGCTGTCACCTCACCGTTGCTGGGTGCTTTGACGTTGTTGTGCCAGCTTCAGGGACAGGAAAATGCATGTGAGCCGAGCCATCAGCGAAGAAAAGGGGTTCTGGGGAGTGAGCGTCGTCAGCGAGCACAAGCTGGCTGTGTCAGCTTTAGGTAAGGATATTCCATTGATAACCCTCACTTTTCTTGTGTTAAAGAACAAACAAGTAGGGTGACTCTTGCTCCCATGATGAAATAAATATACATCCATAACTCCAAACAAAAACTGCTTGTGACATTGAATCACCTCGCAGAAATACATTTTAATCTGCTTGGAACACATCAGTCATTAAGTATCATACAAAAGAGCATTGGGTGCTTTGGGAATTCTAGAAAAAGAAAATGAAAAAAATCATTTTCACCTAAATGAGAGAATTGTTCAAATGGGTCAGTATACCAAGATCCATGCACCGTACCTGCTTATCATAGATAAAACAACCAATCCATGGCAGCAACAGATAAGTTTTTCTCAAGCAAAATTCTATGGAAGATTACACTTTTTTAGATAAGCAGTGCAGACATGTAGGCGGGGGAAAAAGGAAACAAGAGAATCAAGCCATTCACATAATATGTGAATGGAAACGCACCAGAAGAACAATGAACAGGGAAGTGAAGGACAAATGTATGATGACAGTGTTTAGGTTATATCCTGATTTATACCGTGTTTTTGTTTTGTTTTTTGGTGGTGGTTTTGCTTGTTTGCATTGCTTTCATATATTCTTAGCTGAAAATTATTCAGTTCTTTGACTGATTGGTGAAAACTTGATTAGGACCCTATGCTGAAGTTATGCATCATTTCTAAACTTTCTGAAATGGTTTGGTCAAGGGATTTAAAATTGCAGTCTTTACTCCTGTAAGATTTAGAGTTATGCATGCACATTTGGAAGTGTGCACACACTCGCACGCACGCACGCACACACATACACACACACACACACACACACACACACACACACACACACAACACACACACACAGACACACACTTCCAAAATAGCTGACCACTTTTTCAGACAAGTGAAACAAATCATACTGTGCAGAAGGAGTCTGTTGATGCTCTCTCCCAGATCAACCAGCCTCAGTTCCACACAGAGATGTCAGGAGCCACAGAACAGTCATGTCAAAGATTTTGGAAAAGGAAGGGGTGGGGGTGATCGTGGAGGTGGGGACATAAAAAAAGTGTTTTTCATAGAAATAGCTTGTATGCACCTTGTGTGGTATGATGTATTCAGTGGAGAGATAAAAAAGCAGAGATCTTGTATGTAGGGATGGGCAGCGCTTGCCCATAGGTCGGGGACAGTCTGGAAGAGTTATCTTTCGTAGATGCATCCTCCCCGAGTATACATACTGAACGAATAAGTAGTGGGTTAAAACAAGTGAAAGCTAACATTTCCTCCATCATTAAAATCATAGCTTCGCGAAGGTCTTTTTTTTTTTTTTTTTAAAGGGGAAGCTAGGGGGAGGGGGAGTTTGTAGAGGTTGGGAAGTGAGAGGGTAAGTAGGAGAAAGAAATAGGTGTCAGAATGTAAATATCTAATCTTCAACAGCAGCTTAGTATGGGGACTGTCCAAGTCCGTCTTCAGCATAGAACCATTTATATTGCCCATCGATAGCTGACTTTTGTCCACAGACTCCAATCATCAGTGGAATCCAGCCAGTTGTGTTTGTCCTCCCATGATATCAAATGGAGATTCCCATCTTTAATTCTGTGGTATTCTCATCACCAAGGACTCGAAACCAATCTCCAGTGACTCCCAAAACTAGTAAATGAATTGCAGAAAGACAAAATGAGAAGAAAACTTTGTAATGAAAGAAGCTGTAAAGAAAAAGGATAAAAAGTAATAAAATCAATAAGAGTAATAGATAGGGGAAACCTTTGCGCATATGCTGGAGGAAACGATCAAAGATCTGTTTCCTAATGTAGTTATTATGCAATAGATTTTGTGTGTATCTTGTATAATAAGTGGCAAACAGCATGTGCTCACACCCAAAGTATGAACATGAGTGAGCATGAACAAGTTCCAACAGCAGTGAAAATGATGTACATGTCTGTGATGCATCACTTAGTTGATGAATTACATCCAAGATCTGCATGTCAAGTACAGCCAAGCATATGCAAAGGGACATCATTAAGGCTTCTGTCTTTACTACCATGGAGATGTACTTCAGACTTATCTGTCTTGCTGTACATGATCTCTAGTAGCATGGAGTTACCAACCACAAGAAGGAAAAAGATTACTATAGTCTACCTTTATTGACTAATAAACTGGAGGTATGCATAAACATGTAGCTCTATGGATATTTAAAGAAAATGAAAGTGTTGACAAGATATTTTTTGTTTCCTTTCTCATCTACCTCTAAGGAAATATAAAGAAGGGAAATGTTAGCAAGATATATCTTGTGTTCTTTCTCATCTACCTTTCAGGAAATTTATTCTGAACTGCTTCTGTATCTCACAGCTTCAGGTCGCTGTTACATCACTCTGATAGACACTACCCAGAACTCCATCCAACGTTTGCCGTTGACCTCCGACACGTCCTTGACTCCTCTTGTGTCACCGCGTCACATCCTACCAACGAGTCCCTCCTCCATCATGGTCGGGGATCATGGCAAGAAGGCAGTGATCCATGTCTCCACTGACGGGAAAGTTCTCTCCACCTTCTTTGGAAACGGCAGCCAGAGGGTATCCCGCCCAGAGGGCATGTGTGTGGACAGTCAGGGACATGTGTATGTGGCAGACAGCGGGGACCACAGCGTCTTCGTGCTGACCAAGGGAGGCCACCTTTTCAGCAGAACAGGGAGCCAGCAGAGTGAACTCCACCATCCACAAGCATTGTGTATGGACAGGAACAGTCGTTTGTTCGTGGCTAATGAGGGGGGCAAGGTACTCTCTGTGTACGAGGTTTTTCAGGAGCGTTGTTAATTAGCCTGATACAGTGTGGTCACTTTTCTCTTTGTACAAATTACAAGACTGTCTGTGTGTAATAGTTGAAAAATTGATAATAGCCATCATAATTCAGTTTCTATAGGACAATAAATATCGCTTCACATTTTACAGTCTATACTTTAAAAAAACCCATCAAAGCATCAATGAGGAAAATCATAAAGACAATACAGGAGAAATAGTACAAATACAGTATGAGAGTGAACACTGTGCAGATTATACCAGATTATATCATAACCCAGTACTATCTAAACAATTACAAGAAAAATATGACTAAAACATGTTGATAAGTGATATTAAAGAAAAAGAAAGAATTTATTTAAACAACACTAATAGATTTCATTTTAATGGTTGTATATGCGAATTCTCCTCTGCTCCCTATCCCCACACTCCAGACATCACCAAAAACACATAAATGCATGCTCATGCTGTTGCGCGCACACGTGCACACACACACACACACACACACACACAGAGATATATGTACATACACACACACACACACACACACACACACACACACACACACACACACACACACACACACCAGAACAGATAATATATTCAAAAATGTGCCAGTTCAAACATATTTTGTAAAATGTTTTAAGATGTCTTTTACATATCCATTCAGTGACAGTCCCCATGAATTTGCCAATACTCGACAGAATCAAACCAAGGCCATAGATGTGGAGAGGACATAAAAACTGAGGTCACCATGAGAGCAGGGCATGAAGGGCCACAGAAATTGAGCCTTTTTGTTATAATGCTGATCAATAAGAATGAAGAGGATGAAACAGATTTCCATTCCGGTCTGAGACTGCATGACAGGGCTGTACTCTAAGCATACTTTCATAATATATTCTGGTGTCAACCAGGCTCGAGAGATACAGACACCTGCTGTCTTGGTCAGGAAATTTGAGCAACACTCTCAGAGACGCTTTGGGTGGAACTCAACTGTGTGGTCTCAGTCTTCCCATTGAGACCGTAGCAAACTCAACTCTGGGTAGGAGCCAAAACAGGGCAGAAAAATCCCACAAATGGATGGCTATGATGGGAATTGAACCTACGACATCCCAGGTAGGAGTCCACAGAGCTAACCACTTTGCCACAGCAGCTGGTGATAGAGAACTTACCTGATTCTGGACTATCCAAGTGTCTGTCATATCATATGATAATGTATACAAAACCAAGGATACACCCACAAGTATGCGCGTGTGTGTGTGCGCACTCACACATGCACGCACACACACACACACACACACACAAACACACACACACACACACACACACACACACACACACACAGAGTATACATATTTCAAATCTTGAACTTGTCTATTATTAAAGATACTAATCAGTTATGAATTATATCAGATGATATGCAAATTAGTTTGATTAAACTGTGTTTTGTGTAAATCTGTAAAATGTATTTTGAAAGACATTTAATCTGTATAAGATGCTAATAATAAAGTTCAGTATATTTTTATTCTTTCTTTTCTTGGGTGAACTTTCCTTACATTTGCATTGTGACTTCAAGTCCAGAATTGCAAAGAAATGAATATACGAATGTTAGCCATTATTGATACGGAAATAACCACATTTTTTTCATTACACTGCCGGCAGTACAAATCACATGTAGAGATGAAAGCAAGTACTTAGCATCAGTATAACGATTTTATTGTAACAATTTCATATGCTCTCTCTGTTCTCTCTCTCTCTCTCTCTCACACACATGCACACACATATGTATATATGTGCACGCGCGCGCCACGGCTGTTCAGAGCAAGCCACTTAGTTCTGAGAGGCAGGGGAGTTTACAGCCCTCCCACAGCTGCAGAGGCCAAGCCGTGAATACAGGTCAAGGAAAGGGGTGTTTTCTGCAGGCTGCTCCCCACCAGCCAGCTAACCGTGCTGTACTCGACCAACTGAATGTCATCTGTGTACAGCCGGTCTGGCAGCAATGTGTTCGGCATTGATGAGCGGCCATTACAAATGGGGCTCTTAGTTTGATAATCAGTGGTTGTCATGAAAATTGTAATATATCTGTGCTCTTGAGATGGCTGAATAGGCGAATTCCCGACAATTCTTTTAATACCAAACTCGACTAGGTTTATTTTCCTGTAGATAATGTAGATACGGCATGAAAGCTTGTACACAAGAGGTCAGGCAATATTCAAACAATGACAACACACACACACAATTGTGAAAGAATGACGTCATCACTTTCTGGGAACTTAATTTTCCCTAGTTAACTAGTACACAAGTTTGATACATGCCTCTGCTTGGACTACAACAACAATGTTGGGTCAGAAATGTGCAAGGCTTGTTTGTTCGGCCCTATAACTGTCTCGAATGGGACAGAAAAATAAAGCTGTGGCGCACACACACACACACACACACACACACACACATATATATATATATATATGCACAGAGAGAGAGACAGAGACAGAGAGAAAGAAAAGAATGAGAAGATAACTGGGTCTGCTTTTATTTTGTTCATAGGTCTGGAGTTTCAGTGGAAAACATTTTCTTCGCCATGTAGTTTCTGAAAAAGAATACATCCTTGATGCCTGAATGTATTGAATTATTGCTTTCTTATTTGCCCTTGCTGTAAGTCATTCTCGTTTGGTAGTACCCCCCCCCCCCCCCCCCCCCCCCACGCCACTCCTTTCCCGCCTCCCTGCCAAAGAGTACAATGTTTCATTCTTACACTAAATTCGACTGTGCTTTTTCAGTGTTTGTGTGTGTGTGTGTGTGTGTGTGTGTGGTGTGTCTCTTTCCTTGAATGAGTGAGTGAGTATGTGCGTGCGTGTGTGTGTGTGTGTGTGTGTGTATGTGCGTGTGTGTGTGTGTGTGTATGTGCGTGTGTGTGTGTGTGTGTGTGCATGTGTGTGTAGTGTGTGTGTGTGCATGCGTGTGTGTGTGTGTGTGTGTGCGTGTGTGTGTGTGCGCGTGTGTGTGTGTGTATGTGTGTGTGTGTGTTTGTGTACAGTATAAGGTTAATCTAAGAAACTGCTTTGAAAGAGCCCAGATGGTCGGCTGGGCTGTATCTGAACAACAATAATCCAATCATCATCACCCATTTACTAAAAGAGCACACTACGGCACAGAAACAGCCTATCTAAAAGTTGTAAATTATCATCTCTTTGCCCTTGATGATAACAAAGTTTCTCATCTGCACATCTATTCATGTTACAGCTTTCAGTAGCTTTAATCATAATTTCACCAGTCATGGCATTTTTGTTTCCTTTTTCCAAAGCTCAACATAATTTTGAAGTCTCTGGCACGGTTTTGAACTGGCTCAAATCATATCTCAGAGCTTAAGCATGAAAATTCTTTGTAAGTAGCCTCTACTCGTCTGCGTAATCTCTGAACTAATGGGGTCCCACAAACCTCTGCTCAGGCCTGTTCTGATTATTTTGTACGTCAGACCCATACTTGAGGTTATCAGTCAGCATTCACTATTACTTGAGAGCTTTGCTGATGACACTTGGCTTTTTTTTTGTTTGCTTTTTTCTTTTACTTTGTCTGAACTGAAGAGGTCAGGACACAGACCGAAAGTGGTGAATGACCTTGACTCCAGGCTAAGACAGGGACAAGCAAATGACGCTCTTTGCTCCAAAATTGCCCTTTTTTTCTTTTTTTGTTTTGGCTCTGTTTATCTTTTGCTGTCATCATCATGGCTCATGATCTTAGTGTCATTTTTGTATCCTAGTTTTCCCTCAAGCAGAGTATCGCTACCATCTGAATAATGCGAACTGCTTGAAATTTCAAAAAAAAAATCAGCAAAAAACAACATTTTCTTTCACTGAACCTTCAGAAAAACTTGTCCGTTCATTAGTCCTGTTAAGGGTTCACTACTGGAATGGTCTCTTAACTGGTTCACCAAAGTGCCTTCAGAAAAGAACTCCTAATGTCCTGGAACAATGCTGCCAAGTTGGGTCTGCAAGTCATCTATATGACAGCATGTCACATCTGTCCATGAAACACTCTCTTCATTGACGACCTGATCAGTGCAGAATCAAGTACACAGAGTAGCAGTTGCATCCGGTTTTCATCTGATAGTGGTTTAAAATCATCTTTATGGAGCCCTAGTGCACAGGCACATCCATGAGACGGCAGAGCAAATTTTCTGGTGTGAAACTCCTTTGATGTTCCAACCGCCTCCATTACCAGCCAGACCCAACAAGGCAATAGGATACTACACAGAGATGACATGAAACAGCACAAGTGAAGCGCCACCAAGAGGCCATAATGACAAGGTGAACAAATCTTGATGCCACAGATCGGCACTACGTTTTATTGTTGCTGCGGGTTATTGTTCCTGCAGTTTATTGTCGCACAATGGTTGTAATGTCAACAATTGCTAAAAGCATATATTAACCCCAGCATTCAAGAATCGTTGCATCAGACTGATTCTCCATCTCAAACAGGAAACACAAGACAACTTATGCATGTCAGCCTGCAAGTCATACTTGTTATGCTCGCAGGTAAGAACTTGCGGTCGTCAGATGCCGTAAGCTTACCGGTACAGGTCTACCATCGAATTGACTGCTCTAGTTGTGGCACTAAAGATGGTAACGCTATCCAAAAATCAAAATTTTCTCATCCTTTTAAATTCACATTCTGTTCCGGAGGGTATTTCTGGTCTTAACTTCAGTTGCCCAGATCTTGTAGAAATCTTTGAACATTCCTCTCTGAAAACGTTTGACTACAACATTGTATTTTTGCGGGTACATGGCCACTCAGGCATTTGAGGCGATGACTGCCTTGTCGAGAATGCCACAGCTGAAAAGATGGCTGAAGTCTCCATTTCTTAAGTGAAAAAAAAAATGAAGAAAGGGGATTGGAGCAATCGAACTGATAACAAACTTTTTCAAATCCGCTCTGATCTGGAATAGTTACTGTCCTGTGTTCGAACTGATAACAAACTTTTTTCAAATCCGCTCTGATCTGGAATAGTTACTCTTCTCTGTTCTTGGGAAGCGTGATGAAGAGTTATTATTATGCAAGTTAAATATGGGCCACGCAATCTACACCCGTGCATACATTTCAAAGGATGAAAATGCTCCATAGTGCACAGCATGTGAAAGATCACTCAGCGTTAAACCTTGTTTTGAACGAGTGTAAGATTTGGCATGAAACAGGATAGAAGCATTAAGCCTATGTTCAACGAAATCCCTCATGATGTGATTTTTTTTTAAGTTTTGAAAGAGATCAATGTATTTCATTTTATGTGATCAACACATTGTCAAGTTATTGATTTTTTAACACGGGGATTCATCTTTTAACTTTGATACATGTTTTCATTCAGGCATAATCTCGTCTCTTCCCCTTTAACTAGATTACAGCTTTAAACATGGCCCGCACAGTGGGCTGGCCAGTAAGCAACATGGCTTGACAGGTCATTGAGCTGGGTAGATTTCCCAGGTACAGACCAAAGAAGTCCTGACAGGTGGATATTGTAAAGGCCTGATCTGGTTGCCACACCGGCACCCGAGACTACCTTGTTATACACATAACTGATAACAGAGAATTAGAGGTGACCCCCATCGTCAAAACGTCCACCACTGCACCCTGACAATGCACAATCAAGGCGTAACAATGATGATCACCCGCTCTTCTTAATGTCGGTTGCATCAACAGGTAATACACACAAAGGCCGAAGCAACATTGACAAACGAGCATGCTTCTGTTCACACTGAAGTCTCCTGTTCCACTTCTGCTTGAGTGTGCTAGTTCAGTCTGTTGATCGTCACCTACTCAAATGTTTTCAGCCTCGAGCCTTGAAATTCCATGACAATCCTCTGTAGGAGAGTACATCAGAACAACTACCAAATCCCCGACAGCAGTGCCATGACCAACAGTTGCAGTGGTCGATCCCTTTTTGAAATGTAGAAAAGCCGGGACCTAGCTGTCAAATCATCCCAAATTCTCTCATGGTCTTGTCAAGTAACAGCACGCTGCTTCCCTCAGCTGTCGATTATTATCAATCCTGCACCCGCCCAACAAAACCAGCTCGGTAAATTGCAGTGCCAAAATACCCCATAGATCCCGTGGTTAACAGATCCAAGCAACAGCATTGATCGTCTGGATGCCTATCTCTCAAGCATCGACAAGACCTTCATTTGGTTAGATAGCAATTAGACAAAAAAAATGACATGCTGAATTCAAAGATCGATGTGACTATCATTGGATCATATGGAATGTCATTTCAGGTCAAATTATCCTCACTAGGTCACACAACTGTCTTGATGACAGCTGTGGACGATCATGCCAACCACCGCCGAAACAGGTGTTCTGAACATCACAAGTAACCGATGTTTGTTCTGCTCCAAAAACTCAGTAGCCTGTTGCTACTTCATGTCATATTTGATTCATTTGACAACAGCTGTTCCCAACTATGCTTTCACCATGTATGTTGACGTTCACTAGCCATAGTTTAGAGTTATGATGGTCACTTGTTGTTGCTGCGACCAAGATTATATTGCCATGACCTTTTCTTTATATGTATCGCCATCGGCGCTCAATTTGAATCACGAAAACCTTTCACCTTGATATTTTTTCCCGCTCTGTGTGTGGGAGATATAACCATGGAATCTAGATCACTTAGTGGATCCAGCTGGTATTACTACTGTGTCTCTCGGTAGCCAGCACAGCTGACTTTACCCTCCCTGCCCCTTGCTAAGTGCTGACCAGCACAACCGAATACAGAAAAAAGACGGTATAAGAATTCCTACCCATGCATACACTGCTGACTTGAATGTATTCTACTGTGCTAAGAATATTGACAGTGCCTGTGTTCGAGATTGACATCTGGAGAATCACGTTCGACAAGCATAAAGACAATTGTTGACAAGTTAATTCTAAATGTTGCTTGCCGGTAAGACTTGCACGAAAGTCAAATACTCTTGACTCTGTGTGTGTGTGTGTGCGTGCGTGCGTGCGTGCGTGCGTGCGTGTGTGTGAGAGAGAGAGAGAGAGACCCTCTCGATTCACACACACACACGCGCGCGCGCGCAGAGAGAGAGGGGGACGGGTAAGAAGAGCATTCTCAGCGACAGAAAGAGAGAGAGAGAGATTGTATTCATGGTACATGTTGGCCTCTGTATTTGACGATTATTACTATGTTGACAAAGCCATGTATTTTTTTTTTTTTTTTTTTACCCACCACATTCCCGGTCTATCAGAGATACCTACATCGAGATTGGGCTCCTGATGTCATGATGTAACTATAAAATATTTCGCTTTCTTTGAATTTGGAAGGAAAGAACTTTAACAAAACACATAACAATTACTAGATTTCACTAAGATAGGGCTTGGGTATCTGGAGGGTGAAGTTCAGCGTATACAAATATATATAAAAAAATAAAATAAAAATAAAAAAATAAAAAAAAACCGTCCGCACATGCGTACACTCACACGTGCGCTCACACACTCATACGCACGTCCGCCCACGGACATATACAAGCATATAAAATCATGCAAACATTCGCTCTCACGCACCCTATTCCCCCCTCCTACTTCACCCCCCCCCCCCCCCCCCTCCTGTTCGCCCCATCCGCCCCCCCCCCCCCCACCCCCCCTCCTCATATTATCCCCTAACTCCCCATCTCTCTATCTCATCATAAATCGGTTTGTCCAGCTATCATTGTATCTATCCATCCATTGACCTATCATTTTATCCCTCTCGTATTCGTTCAAGGAAGAGCCCTCTCTCCATGCCAGTTTCCCCTACGTTGTTTTTTGACCTCTCACATTTTTTTTTCTTTTTTTTTTCTTTTCTTTTCTTTTCTTTCCTTCTTTTTTTTTTTCATTTTCTTTCTTTCTTTTTTTGTTATTGTTGTTGTTGTTAATATTCTCCAATATCATAATCATAATAGAGCCGTCAATCATCCTCACACAAGAACACCAGCACACAGACACCTGCTGACGCGCGTTCCACACTGTCATTCATGCCCAGTTCAAAATGTGTATGTGTGCTGTTGTTTTTAAACAATAGACACTGTTTTCGTTTTAAAAACAATGGACAGTCATTTCTCTATACGTTTAATGTAGTACAGATGTTAAGTGATGTCCAGGTTTAAGTGTTGTAATTTACTTGCATTGTTTTTACTTTGCCGTTCATTCCACTGCACACAGCACAATATATAATTTAGGTGGTGTTTTTATACTGATATTCAGAGAGAGAGAGAGAGAGAGAGAGCATGCTTGCATGTGGTATGTCTCCTCAGTCTGCATCATCCCAGATGCACAAATCTCTTGCACAAGAAAAAATCGAAAGTGTGAAAGAGAGTGCAGAGGAGTGGAAAGTGAGGAGGCATGAATTTCCTTTTTTTTTTTTGTTGTTGTTGTTGTTGGGTTTTTTCCTTCACAAGTCTTTTCCGTCCCTCATCTCCCATGGGTCACCCACCCTTGCTCTAAATAAAGCGAAAGCAAGCAAGGATGAGAAAGAGGAGTGGAGGAGGAAAGACGTGTACTGGCTTACCTATAGCCTTAGACACGCCTATACTGTAATCGATTTTCAAATATCAATGACAAAGGCAATGTCGATTCATTTTTTTTAAAAATACTTATGCACATTTTCGCTATTAGAATGATATGGTTAATTTTTTTCATGTTCAGATCACTTATATTCCGCTCTGGGAGTTTTCCAAACAAAACATCCGCAACTGATAATGTTAGTTTGATGTTAAGCTCTACGAGTATGAATTGGCAAATATATTTCCAGAAGGAATTGACGCTTGGACATAAATAAAAGAAATGTTCTATATAGTCAATTTCGTCAGGGCAATAGTACATTTGTTACTATTTTTTTTTTCATTTTACACAACAAAATATTCGTAGGATATAATGTTATGTAGAATCTCCAGTGTAATAATCTAAGTCTTGTTTCTTTTGTGCACTTATGGGGTTACAACCAGTGTTGCTTTGTTAGTTCTAATCCGAGTTTATTCTTCCAGAAACCTACGGCACAAGGAGTAGAACTTTTCATTTGCACATAATTGTTTACGGAAGTCTTACAAGTGAATATTACTTTGCCCCTAAAGGAGGGGGGTGAGACAAATTTGGTTGATACATGTTTTCATTTTCAACTAAAGAAATATAGTTACGAACTGCACCAGTTACTACATTGTATTCCAGCATTCTTGCAGGTGTATATCCAATTTTACCGCATATTTCCTGGAATGACATTATTCTATTTGGTCATAAATATCTTGGACCGCAAGTATTCCTGCTTCAATCCAGTCAGAGAAAAACAAAACGTTCCCTATATTTTATGTTAGCATTATTCCACAACAGAGATGAGAAATCATTGATTGTGTTATGATCCAGCCAATGTTTTAATACAGTCTTCCAGAATGCTGATCGAATATATTGAAGATTTTTGAATGAAGAACTTTAGAATTTGCATAAAAACATAAAAAATGTTTGCCAAGACATGAAAATATCTTTCTTGGATTAATGTCCATTTTTCTATTTTACTTGTGGTGCAAAGTCGCGTTACCCATTGCAAAATAAACGCTATCTGCATTTGTCTTAGTCTATCATATTTAAACCGCCTTCTTCAATTTCTTTGCATAAAACTGTCTTTTACTTTTTAAAATGCTCTTTGTTGCAATCTTGTTTCCTCCATAAAAATCTGAATAACAGCCTGTTAATTTAATCAGTACATCATCGGGAATTACGAAAGCCTGCATAAAAATACACAAACTGGGATAAAAGAAAAGTTTTTTATAACACAGAGTTTCCCCATTATGCTTAGATTCCGTTTTTCCCATGAATGAATAATTCTCTTGACATTATCTATTTTTTCTAGCCAATTTTCTTCAACAAACGGGGCTGATTTGTCATTTTGAAAATAAACTCCCAAAATTTTATTCTTTTTTTCCAAACAAATCCATAGAACGTATCTTCACATAGTTTTTTTCCTCCCAAGCCACATTGCCGTAGATTTATTCTGATTTAATACTAGTCCTGAAATTTGAGAAAATTCGTTTATTATATTAAGAGCATGTTGCATATCTATTTCATCTTTTAAAAACAAAGTTACATCATCAGCATACAATGCAATTTTAATAAGACTTGCAAGTAAATCATCTTGATGCCTCCATAAGTCAAGACCTTTAATATTACGACACTGTCTTATTTTAATTGCTATGAGTTCAATCCCGACTGCAAACATCAGAGGTGAAAAAGGGCAGCCTTGTCGAATTCCCGTTTCCACTGGAAAATATTCAGATATCCAGCCATTGTACCTTATACAGCTTTGTGCGTTGGACATGATCACCTTCACCCAGTTAATAAAATCAGACCAAGGCCAAATTTTTTTAAACGCAATAAGCATGAAATCCTTTGAAATTCGATCAAAGGGCCTGCGAGTAATAAAATATTTACCATCAGCCCAGGTTTATTCTTAACATTAAGTTGTTCTATGACATCATCTATAAGCCTTAACAACTTGGCTGAACGACGACCTTTAATGAATCCAACCTGATCGTCATTCACAATATCATATATCACATTTTCTAAACGACAAGCTAAAACCTTAGTCAAAATTTTATAATCGCTGTTTGTTAATGAAATTGGTCTCCAGTTTTTTAAGTTTTCTCTAGGTATTTTCCTTACCTTTATGTATTAAGTTAATAACTGCTCGTTTTGAGTACAAGACAGCTCTCCCTTCTCAAAAGCTAGATTAAATGATAGGGTTAGTATTTTTTTTTAGTTTGATCCAAAAGACTTTATAGAATTCTATGGAATGCCATCACTTCCTGGAGCTGAGTTATTATTCAGGCTCTTTAATGCCTCCAGTAATTCTTGTTCTGTAACAATGCCTTCACAACTATTTTTCTGGGACGCGGATACTTGAGGGACATTAGCATTTGCAATAAATGTATCTACTTTTCGCGACAGGCATCAGACCATGACTTTTTCTTGTATAAATTTGAGAAATAACTTCTTTGCACTTTCATTATTTCTAATTGATCTGTTACTAATGCATTGTTTTCATCTAGAATTCCTTCCATTACTTTAGCATTCGCTCTTGCCTTTTCTAAACTAAGGAAATACTTGGTGTTTTTCTCACCCTCTTCTATCCACTTCACTCTTGATCTTACCTGAGCAGCTCGAGCTTTGTAATTTTCCAAAATCTCAATTTTTTAAATTAATTTAACGCGTTCATTTTGAGTATCAGTACAATGTGGATTTACTGCAAGCTTACTGTCTAAGACATTTAACTGATTATTCAAGTCTGATATCTCATTTTTTCCTTTCAAAGCTTTTTTATTTTACTATAATCAATAGTAAAGTTTTTAATTTTCATTTTCAGTGTTTCCCAATCCAATTGGTAATCAGAGCTTTCTTGTAATTCTGAAGTGTGAGTATCAATTAGATTGTTCATTTTATCAACATATACCTGATCTCCAAGTAATGATTATTGAGTTTCCATAGGCCAGGTCCTCGTACAATATTACTGAATTTACAGTCATTTAACATGCTCTATGATCAGTGAACGGTAAGGAGTGAATGATTGCTTCAAGCATCTTATCAAAGATAGCAGAAGTAGTTATTATATAATCGAGTCTTCTAGCCAGGAAAGGTGATTTGAGCTCCAAGTAAATTCTTTTTCATGCGGATGGAACACCCTCCAGACATCAAATAAGTTGTGTTTACTCACCACATCATTAAATTTTTCTACTGTGGTGTTCGCATGTGGTCTTCCTGCAACAATATCGTTATCATTACTTAAGACACAATTGAAATCCCCACATACAATGATGTTTTCTGAAGGAAGGTTAGATATTACTTCATCCAGCTCATTAAAGAAGACCATTTTCCCAGGTATATCATTAGGAGCATACACATTGATAATGATTATTTTCTCTGAGAAAATTCAACTTCTACCACTAAAATTCTGCGGGAATTATATAAAATTTTATACTTATCGACCATTCCTTTTTTAAACAAAATAATTTGCCCTGAGCTATAAGCACTGTGGTCATTACATATAAGTGTACCAGAACCCCACTCTTTTTTCCATTGATCAACTACTTCTTTTGTAATATGAGTTTCCTGGAAACAAACTATGTCATACTTTTATTTTAATGTACTTGAATAAATAATTTCTCTTAGTGCGAGATCGTAATCCGCGTACATTTAATGAGAAAACATACAAGTTGGAATCGCAATCCATAATGCAAGTCCGATAGACATAGCTGTGGTCAGTATCCCGTTCGCAGCCCATTATCATGTCCGTTAAACAAAGCAAGGATCGTCAACAAAAGGCAACGTTGGCAGGCTTCCCCTTTACCCATCATCACACGTATCGTAGTTGGAGAGTGACAACGCACGAGATTTCCGTGCGTATTGCCTCATCACTTTCCCTGACACCTGCATGGAAGAAGGAGAAAGGCTGTCATCTGAGCGCGGCCGTTTACTAACGGTGTCTGGTCCGAGGGCTCCCCCTCTTCGCTGAAATTGTCACCCTGGTCAAAGTGGTCATGGGGACAGTATTTATGGACCACTCCGAGGTCGACTCTGGCTGGGACTCTGTCACTACGTCCGTGTGGGAGTCCTCAAAGACGTCTTCCTCCGTAGCCTCGGTAGACTCTGGAGGATCCACAAACAGGTTCTGGGACTTCAGTGGTGTTGAAAGGCTCCGAAGGCGACATAACGTTGTCTGAAACGGGTTCTCCAGGTTCTTCTAAAAGAGAAGGAGGATCAGGAAAAAACACCACATTCGGGTCTCCACTCCTGTGCCCACTCTGGTGACACTGCCTGCATGTAATCAGGTTCTGACACTGGTGCTGGAGATGGCCAGTCTGTAGACACCGAGAGCACTGCACTGTGCGAGCGGCTTTTGGCTGCTCCTTGTGATACAGCCTGGCTGTGAAGTTCCCCCACCTTCACAAAGCGCTCTAAAGGGGTGGATGGACAGTTGATGAAAACAAAGCGCCTTCCAGTGATGAAACGCGTTAGCTTTCCGTCTTTGTTCCGTATCTTCTCCATCAGAAGAGAAGACCTGAGTGTGCACCCTAGTCTTTTCAGGGCTGACTCAATATCCCCATCGGCCACTGAGATGGGGATATCAGAGATGAAGAGTTTGGTAACTGGGGCCTCCATCGAGCCCCCTCTCAAAATGAAAGGGTTTTTGTCATGTAGGGTCACTGTGTGTCCGTTAAGCACAATCCCTTCAATTAATAGCTGGCTCCTGGCAGACCTAGTCATGGGATATATGCGCCAAAGCCCCTGATCAGTTGCGCTCCCAAAACACTTTCACACCCACTTACCCTTTCTGCCGCAAGACAGATATCAAGGTTGGAGAAACCGTCACTTTCAGAGGAAAGGCGGGTAGCGTCGACAGGGGTAAGTCCTTCCTTTTGAGGAACACCGGTTCCACGTGCGTGACCATTGTTCCCGTAACAAATGTTTACATAGCCGAAATCACATGGGAGGGAGGGGGGGGGGTGAAAGTGCAGCGTTGTTCTTAAAAAAAAAAAAAAAAAAAAAAAAGGGGGGGGGGGAGCAACCAAGCACGTGGAAAACGATATACGATCTAAGCGCTGCCAAAATGGAGGACAGAAGAGAGAGAAAAACAAACCAAAAAGGCGCAACAAATTCCGTCACCACCACTTCATAGCTTTACCTACCACAAACACACCAACACACAGCAAACACCATCATATGACACAACCGCTGCCGCGAGTAGAGGCCAAAACAAAACAAAAAACCGCAGAAACACTGCAAGAATCGGCAGAGCACCAAACACCTGACCGCTCGACATCGAGCGCTCACCCAGTCTCTGACAAAGCCATGTAACATGACAAATGGCTTTGCAAAAAGAAAGAAGAAAAATCCTCCATGGAACTTTGGAGGGAGAAAAAGGTGAAGACAGAAAAAACAAAATGGACTGACAACACCGCACAATGGACAGGGCAAACTATTATAGAGGCCAGGCCTTCGCACGCAAGTGACCTACAGCTGGAAGAACCTGGTAAACTTATTCTATAGTACGGTACTCCAGTGACTCCCCATGGACACAAGGGGAGAAAATTGTCAGTTGGGTGACGACAGTGACTATAAAAGATATTTTTTTTACCATGACCAATCTTGCTGCAGAAATCTGAAAGCCCTGTAGACACGTCAAGATAAGAGATAACACAATGGCCGGTTTCTCTCAATGGGGTTTTCCAAGTATCAGTGAGTGTCATTCCCTTGCATAGAAACTGCATGATACTGAAATGAAAAAAGTCGAATTGAAGATACCCTTGCAATCAATTAACTGATTCAATTTTTATTATAATTTTTTTTAAAAGCTTATTACATGTCATTGACAAAAGGAGTAAAATTTATTTCCACGAGCTCTTCAAAATCAGATGCACTGGAATAAAGTCAAGTATCTATGAAATCATCAACATCAGATGTACTGACAGACTAGGAAGAAGCTTCCGTGTTGCCAATGATGCCAACTTGTCATCCAGGCTCTCAGAGGCAAATGAAAGAAAATCTGAATTGTCCCCTCTTGCCTCATTCTCCCTGCCACGTCAGTGGCATGCACCCATGCTTCTCATTCCTGCCACAGCCGCGGGAATGGCAATCCACAGTGTTGTCATGAGGTTATCCACCAGACGAGACACTGCCGTGCATTGCTGCCAAGTCATTTCGATGGTGTTTAATGCCGACAGTGTCGTTTCCATTTGTCATTATAGCTGCTTCTCTCTGAATTCAGCAGGCTGTATGATCACTCTAAACTGCCACTGACAATATAGCGTAGATTTTTTGTTTTTTAGCTAAGGGCCCTTCCACTGAGTTTAGCAATCACGTGAAGTCATTGACAGTGATTTGTTTTTTAGTGTGCCCCTGTGCCCCCCTCCCCCCTTCCCCCCCCCCCCTCCTTCTTCTCATCGCAAGCCCTTCCTCATGTAGTCCCCTCCTCCTACCTCAGAGTTTGTCTTTTCTTTTTCCTAGTCTTTCTGTATCTGTATCTGTACGTCGCTTGACATTCAGTGATCTGGCTTTGGCGCGACGGATGGGGTGCGCAGCGAAGGTTGTTAATGGCGCTTGGTGGTCATGCAGCGCCCTCTTGAATGAATCAGTGGATGGCGAGTGGACCACCGAATTGTCCAAGTGGTTCCACGCTATTATGGTGCGTGGAAAGAAGGACTGCCTATATTGATCTGATTGACAACGTGGTACGAAGAAACACCGATCGTTGTTCCTAATATAGTTTTCAACAGGTTGTTGGTTATATAGTCTACTGTGTTACGTCTGGGTCTGATCATGCGGCCAGCTCTTTGAGGTGTCAGGAACTGATGAGGAGGTATTGCCGGCACCAGCCCCCCAACCACCTTGTAAAAGAAGGGCAGGCGGAGTTGTTCACGTCGTTCCTGGAGAGTCGGGAGGTTGTGTCGTGTCAGGAGGCCTGTACCAAAGCCAGAGGTGGTAGAGCGATAGTTGCTTGCGATGAAGCGTACTGCAGTGCGCTGAATGTGTTCAATCTTATCGATATCCTGTCTCTGATACGGGTCCCAGACCAGTGCCCCGTACTCAAGGAGAGGACGGACTAGAGCCAGGTAGGCGTTACGTTTGCAGGTTGATGGGCAGTGGTGGAGGTTTCTCCGGAGGATTCCAAGGGTGCTATTCGCTTTTTTGGTGATGCCGCTGATGTGGTTGCTCCATTTGAGGTTGTCAGAGAATTGGATTCCTAGGTATGGGTTTGAGGATACTGATTTCAAGATAGTGTTATTGAGGGGGTACATGAAAGTGGAGGGTGGGTGAAGGGAGAGACTCATTGCGTAGCACTTGGTAGCATTGAAGCGCATTCCCCATTTCTCTGCCCAGGCTTCAAGACACTTCAGATCCGCTTGTAGGGTGTGGTGTTCTTGGAATGTGTTGATCTCTCTGTAGATTAGACAGTCATCGGCAAAGAGCCTAACTTGGGAATTGACCGTCTGCTGGAGATCATTGATATGGCAGAGAAAGAAAGAGGAGCGGGCCCAGTACGGTACCTTGAGGGGCACCCGAGTCGACAGTGGTGGGCTGAGACGTGGTGCCTTCAACTACGACTTGCATGCTGCGTTCCGTGAGGAAGCAGTGGAGCCAGGTATGGAGGGGGCCTGTGATGCCATAGTTTGCCAACTTATGGAGGAGTCGATCATGTGGGACGGTATCAAATGCCTTGGAAAAGTCCAGTATGGCCATGTCAATTTGTTTGCCCTGGTCAAAAGATTGTAGCAGATCATTGGTGGTGGTGAGGAGCTGCGTTTCGGTGGAGTATCCGGATCGAAAACCGTGGTTGAGGTTCGTAAGAATTTTGTGGGCTTCTAGGTGGGACATAATGTGACGAAAGATGATGTGTTCTAGGATTTTGCATGGGACAGAGGTGAGGGAGATAGGGTGATAGTTGGCAGGTTCGTGGCGATCCCCTTTTTTGAAGGCGCTTGATACGTTGGCTGATAGCCAGTCCTGGGGCAGTCGATCACTGTGGATGGAGGCTTGGAAGATCAGGTGAGTGACGGTGCGATGTTGGTAGCGAGGGTTTGGAGGATGGCGTTTGGAATGCCATCGGGGCCAGCCGCTTTGTTGGTTTTCATCATTCATCATCTGCTTCTTATTCTTCTTCTCGTAAACAGCAAAATTCTGTTATTAGAATTAGTCACAAAAGAAACATTTTCAACTAATTAATGGTTAGGGGGAAGTTAGTCCGGCCGGACATTGAGAAACAATTAAAGGTGCGTTACTCGCGAATCAAAGCTGTCTGTGGCACCAATTCGCCTAGCATAATATGATGTACATGCAGACGACGACAAATCTTTCCGTGTGTCTCTTGTGTGCTCATTACGAGAAGTATCCGTCTTTGCTTGTTCTTGCGTTACTTCTATCTTCGTTTTGTCTTAAATGTTTTCTGCACTCTTACATTTTATTTCATCCAAATTTGAGATACTAATAACATAAAAAATATTACATGCTGGCATTGGCAGAATCATTGTATGGTGAAGGTGCCCAGCAGTATACTTTGACAAACTTCCCTTACCTGAAGAAAACCAAACGGGGAAAAACGCATCGTTGCTCCTGTGTATTTTTTTTCTTTTTCTTTTTTTCCCCTTTTTTTCCGTTTATCGGTCCAGTACTTCTTTCTTTTTTCTTGGGGGCGGGTAAAAGAAACGGTCGGCAACGATCGGCGACGGTCGGCAACGATCGGCAGCATAATTCACCAAAATTCAGTCTAAATCATTCTCACAATCACCTGCTACATCCCCACCCTCTCTCTCATCGCTCTCACAATCACAATCACAATCGTCACAATCACATCGTCGCCACTCACTCAAAATGTGTTACTCACATTTTGAGTGTCACTCACTCAAAATGTGTTAACTTTCGAACGTCATTTTCCCTCAGAATTTAAACATGAATTGAAACGATGATACAAGTGAGGATAATGATGTCGTGAGCGAATATGATCATGACATAGTTGGAGATGAAGTTGGAGATGAAGATGCCAGATTTGAAGAAGTTGAGGATGAAGATGTGTGCGATGAGAGAACTGGAGACATTGACGATGGAAGGATGCCCATTACAGATTTTTGTGATACCACAGAACTTCTACAGCATCTCAGTCATGTGGGTGGTCGCACTGTTGACAAAATTCCAACAGGTCCTAAGAGCAATTGTGCATTTTTATTGGACAACAGGAAAAACAATGAGTGCCGTCAGAGAAATAAGAAAAGCAATTTCTACGACGACTGCGGAGCTTGGATAAAAACAAACACCTCGAGGTGCTACTACATGTACATTGTCAAGTCTGGAAATAAACTTCTTCTTCTTCCTAAAATACTGGTTCACTCAAAAACGAGTAGGTCACCAGCGCGCATGTTAAAAAGTAAAATAAAATAACATAAAACAGTGCGACTCAGACTGTTGGCCCTTGGAGCAAATTTAGCAACAAGGGGTCGCACTCGATACTCAAGAAGATAAAAGCAATGGCCAAATTCAGGCCCAGGTAATAGTAAAATATCAGGGGAAGTAAAAATAGAAAATCGTCAATATGCAGATCTCAAAACTGTCGAATCAATTTGTTTTTTGAATGAGATTGCATTTGTGGCAATCTTGATGGCACCCGGCAGTGAGTTCCACAGCCGTACAGAACTGGGATAAAAAGAATGTAAGTGGCTGTCAATATTTGATGCAGGTATGGTATAACATTGACCGCCACTCCTGGTGCTACTTTTATTCAATACTAGTTGTTCCATTGGAATATCAATTACTTTAGCTCTGCCTTTGAAAAAGGTGTTAAGTTTAATAAAAGCTCTTCTCTCTTCTAAGGGTTTCCATTCTAATTTCCTCATGTTCTTCTTAGTATTCCCCTTTTCTCTGATGTGGTTCCCTGTTACGAACCGTGCTGCTCTCTTCTGAATCTTTTCAAGGTTATCAATGTCCTTTAGATGGTAAGGATCCCAAACTGAGCAACCATATTCCAGTACTGGTCTAACCAGTGTTTTGTAGCAGTCGTCTTTAACCTTTTGGGGCAGTCATTGATATTCCTGTGTAAGAAAGCTAAGATGTTATTTGCTTTCTTACATACTAAATTGTAATGTTCTTTCCATTTGAGACGACTATCTATAATCACGCCTAAATATTTTGCAGCATTAGTTTCTTTAAGAATAGTATTATGGATAGAATAATCTGATCTAATTAGTGAGCGTTTGTTACATATACGCAACACTTGGCACTTTTGAGGATGAAATTCCATTTTCCAAGTTCTGGACAAAGTCTTCAAAAATAAAGGCCTCTATTGCAGAGAAGTTCGGCGCGATGGCAGAAGGTGTTACGACCCAATAGCCCCACAACCTAGTGATGAGGAAATTTTGGTTCTCTCCAGATATTACTCGACTTTGAAGGCAGATGCCGAGTACCGCCGCAGGACCACTTGGGTTGTCTCAGGGCCATCCAGCATCGTGACTTCAGAGAGCAAGTGTATCGCCTTTGTTGAATACAAAGGCACGTGGAAGAGATACAGCATGCCTCACGGACGCTGTCAGAACGTCCAAAGCCAAGAGGGATACGTAAGAACATCTGGAAATACCATGGCGAAGATTCGTGAGATGCGGCACTGGGATGGGATGCTACCAGACACAAAAATGGACCAACAACAACGCGGAATCTCTCACAGTGTGCTGAAGCACATGGTAGACTGGAAGCCAAGAGAACTACCTGATCTCATTGACAAACTGCGCAAGATGGCCAAAGCACAACACATCGATCTTGCCCGTGCAGTCATTGGTCGGGGCCAATACAAACTGGCACAGCCATTTGCCAATCTGTCACTACCTGGAAGTGTCTGGGTGCAGCTATCAGCTGATCAGCAGTCAAAGCATCTCCAGAAGCTACGACAACCACCAAGGGCCACTGGGATTGTGCACAGCACGATGCAAGCAAAATTCCACCTGACCGGTGTCGGCGGAAAATATAACACTGCGGGAAAAAAACACTACAGGAGTGTTATTTTCCTAGGAAGATTACACTCCTTCACCAGGAAAAAATGGCTACGCCCGGGAAAAATTAACACTACCCCAGGAAAAAAAGACTGCTCTAGTTTTCTTTCAATTAATTCTTTTAATTCTTCCATGATTAAAATTCTTTTAAAATTCTTTAAGAACACGTTTAAACACTCGCATGAAACAACCCTTTCGAAGTGCCCACAGAGGTTCAACAAATAAATTTTCTCTTGGCTTTCAGCTCTGCCAAAATAACACTCCCCTTCCGAGATTGCAGTGTTTCTTTCCTAGGAAAAATACACTCCCAGTGTTTTTTTCCTGGAAATCTTTTTTGCCTCCTACACCGGCAGCCCTTCCAGGGGGAAAAAAACCGCAACAGAGAAAACGAAAACGGGCTGAAAAAACACCACCAGCTCCTCAGATGCAAAATTTCGGAAGCGATAACTCTCTCTCTCTCTCTCTCTCTAATGTTTCAACTGTTTGGGATTCCGCAAGCAATAATATTATGAAACCTCTAGTAAGTCTACATAGACGAGCGTTGAAATTGGTTCTTTTAAAGCCGTCGACGCTGTTAGCGTCTGATTTAAGGTATTGAATATTTTGCCATTAAAAATGAAATTAGAGTATAACAAAGCTGTCTTCATGTTCAAAATTCTGTCCGGAAGAGCACCACACTCCCTTACTAATATGTTTCCAACAAAGAGTAATAAGCATTCGTCTAGGATAGTACCACCGCGTCCCAGAATTGATCTTTTTAAAACTAGTCTGATTTACTCAGGGAGTTGTTTGTGGAATGCCATTATTAATAAAATCGACGTTAATATCAGTCTCAACATGTTCAAAGAAAGGTATCACTCGTTATTATTAACTGAACTAGAAAACAAAAGTCCATGAGTCGGGTTTGTTATCCATGTTGATCTTCTTCTTTTCTCTTATTGTTTTGATGTTGGGGGGGGGGGGGGGGGGGGGGGTTGCTGTGATGGGTATTTCTGGTGTTTTCAGCTCATTCTCCTTTATTGCATGACTTGATTTTGATACTACCCATTTTCATTGTATTTTGTCATTTGTGATGTGGCAAATTTTGGTATGTCTCTCTCTCTCTCTCTTCTCTCTCTCTCTCTCTCTCTCTCTCTCTCTCTCTCTCTCTCTCTCTCTGTCTCTCTCTCTCTCTCTCTCTCTCTCTCTCTCTCTCTCTCTCTCTCTGTCGATCTGGCTGTCTCTGTCTCCCTCCCTTTCTCTCTCTCTCTCTCTCTCTCTCTCTCTCTCTCTCTCTCTCTCTTCTCTCTCTCTCTCTCTCTCTCTCTCTCTCTTCTCATATTTTGTCATCCTATGTTGATCTCCTTCTTCCTTCTCTTGTCGTTCTTGAAGTTGGGGGGGGGGGGGGGGGGGGGGGGCGTGTATGGAATTGTTGCTTGCTGCCGAGTTGGGCATGTCTGGTGTCTTTCAGCTTTTTTTTTTTTTTTTTTTCCCTTCATTCCATGACTTGATGTTTTACCACTCTTCTTCATTGTAGTTTTTATTGCTTCTCCTCCTCCTCCTCTCCTCCTCCTCCTCCTCCTCCTCCTCTCTTCTCCTAAGTCTTCTTTTTAATCTTCTTTTTCTTCTTCTTCTTCTTCTTCTTCTTCTTCTTCTTTTCTTCTTCTTCTTCTTCTTCTTCTTCTTCTTCTTCCTTTTCTTCTGTCTCTCCTTGTGTCAGAGACTCCGTCTCTTTATTCTGTGTCTCCAAGTCCCCACCTCTCTCTCTCTTTGAGTCGCTTTACATCCCTCCCTCTCTCACACACTCTCTTCCTCTAGTTATATTGTGCATTCTCTTATTCTAAATTGCCATGTATTCATTGTTGTTTATGAGTTTATATGCAGTTCGATGCAATGATTTCTACCATGTATTTATTGTTTGAGGGCTGGATGGAAAAAAGCCACTGATGGTGCTTATTCTTTTCCCTCATTAAACAACATTTCGTTCGTTCGTTCGTTCGTTCGTTCTCTCTCTCTCTCTCTCTCTCTCTCTCTCTCTCTCTCTCTCTCTCTCTCTCTCTCTCTCTCACACACACACACACACACACACACACACACACACACACACACACACACACACACACACACACACACACAGAGTCATGTATTTTGTTAATTGCTGTGGGGCTCTGCAATTCTCATATGTTGTGTGTAAACTGTTTATTTATAATCAAAAAGCAAATGATGCTGAAGTACCGGCCCTTAAGTACAGGTTTAATTTATGTGTTCTGCCGAAAAATTGAATTCTTGGTAATGGAATGTTGAGTTTTGGAATGTGTGTATGTGATTTGAGAGAGAGAGAGAGAGAGAGAGAGAGGCCTCACCTAGTGGCGACATGATAACTAAGACAGTGTAACTAGATAGTGTAACCAGGGACCGTACAGCAAAAACTGATGGCATTTTCAAGGAAGTGGGGAGGGAGTTCCACAAGAGTGTACCTGAATAAGAAATGCTTGTTTTGAAAATATCAATACGGGGCTTAGGAAAGAATAAATTCATTTCATGAGGAATATGAACACATGGAACATGTGAACAGATTACTAATATAAGATGGAAGTTTATACGTTCCCGACAGTCGCCGACAGTTGCCGACCGTCGCCGATCGTTGCCGACCGTTTCTTTTACCCGCCCGTTTTTCTTGTTTCAATTTTCGCGTGCAGTCATCCCTCTTAGGGAGTATCGTTCCTGACTATTTCATTCCACCCCCCCCCTCTCTCTCTCTCTCTCTCTCTCTCTCCTCCTCTACAAAAGAGCCTAAAATAAATTGTAGGGGGCAGAAGTGGGTGCCCTGATTACAGTTGTCGTGGCGAATCCAAACTGTGTTAAAAAAAAGGGAAAAGTTTGGAAAAAAAAGAAAAGAAAACGGGTGGGGGTGGTGGGGATGGTTCTAGTCTATAGATTACGAACGCAAGTTAAGTAAACCAGCAAAGAAACAGCGTGGATTATGCTATATGTACGATTTATGAGAAACTGGATAGAAGAAGCTCGACCTTCACCTTCAGAAGGGAGGATACTACACGATGTTTCCGGCAAGTCTCCAAGACAACCAGTCAACCGAGATGACGACCGTTGATTGAAAGACGTACTGCGGAAGAGACGCTAAATCGATAATCAAATGGAAGTGTAAACACTGGACAACATCGACTTACGAGTATCATATTTGCAATGAACCAAAAGCCAAGCGAAGCAGGTATATTTAAAGATGTTTCATTCGTTTAACTACAGATTTTGTGGTAAGTTGCTGCGAGTAATAATAAAATGTGAATATAGAGTGAACATCCATGACATTGGATAACGGAAAAAATATTAATTGGTAATCAAAATTCAGTGGCTATAAGCTTACTAACAGAAAACTCTGGGTTTGTCCTATGGTTTGATGTAATATATGATGCATTTGATCTGGATCTGGATCTGGAACATTACGTCGCAGGAGCCAATCAACGGCTATAAACACGACGGAACATGGTTTTAAAATAGTTTATAAATAGTTTTAAAATAGTTTAAAACTATAAAAGCCACCACTTTGTCCTAACAATCTTCTACTGAGTTCAAGTCTCAGTGAGTAGCCACAACAGGTATTTAAAATAAAAAAAGAAAAAAAAGAAAAAAGATAAAGCATGTTTGCTTACTATACTGTATGTTTATGCATTGTATTTATCGATTTTCCATGGAAGTCAGTGCTCAAAATGGCGCCAACAAATAGGACATTGGCACAGTTGTATAATTTCATTCGCAGTTCTGCAAAGTTGGACACTCCTGGGGCATAAATTTTGCATTAAGATATAAGCTAAGAAAGTAGATTTTCAAAGCACAAAGAGGAAACATGGAGGGGGGGGGGGGGGGGGGGGAGGGCTTTTGGTTTAAAATTTTGAAGTAGTCTTGACAGAAGTTACTGTCATTTTCATATGCAACTTCTGGGGAATGAATGACCTAAAATCCACTCTTGCCTTTTACAAAACCAAAATTAAGAGTTTATAGATGGGTCAGACCCCAGAGGATACAGTACACCGCTGAAGAGTCACATTGGTTGTGTTCAGCAGTCCCTGTTTTGATTCAGCATAAACAGGACATCACTTGCTAACTCCCACCCCCCCCCCCCCCCAACCTCACCCCACTGACAGCAGTTGTTTTTTATTTTTGTTTTTTTGCTGTGTCAGCATGACTGAGTATCTGCCTCCAGAAGGCCCAGCTATGTTCATTTCATTGACAGTTGCCTAGCCTATGAACTTGCTGATTTGATGAATTTGAGAGGAACCTATCATGGACATGGACATGGAGAGGAAACGTTTACTGAGGCCACCACAAAAGCAGGGCTTGAAGGGCCAAAGAATTTGGAACATTTTTTATGTGATCAGTGGGGATGAGGATGATCCACATGATGCCTTGAATTGCATTCTGATGTAAACAGGTGGTGGTGAGTTGAAAATAATTGTGTACTGGAGGAATTGTGTACAGGAGGAAGACAGAAACTCTCTCACACTGTGCTCTAGAGGGTCACATGTGTTGATTTTTTGTGTTTTGAATGCAACTTAAGCAACACACAGCCCTGTAGATTTCAGCTGGGCGCTTTTCTCAGCTTTGCCTAGATGTCAAATTTCCACTGCAGGCTGTCACTCAGAGGAAAAAGAAAGAAAATTTGAAATCCTACAATCTGTAACCCTGTGTATATGTCCCATACTCATAAATCAAATCAAGAGGGTTTAATTGGCCAAGTGTCAGGTGATCCATGTTTTCAGCACCATCTGATACACTGCGTGTGTGCAGTAGCATTTACATTATCTCCACTCCAACATGGGAATGATGTCACAGCAACTGACTGCTCTCAGAAAGGAAGGTGGCAGGTCAGAATACTGCATACCATTAGTTCCATACAGGTGCACAGTGCACCCAACAGCACTGGTCTGAGACTGAATGGGAGGAGTGTATTGTATGCTCCCTTCCTTAATACATTCTGGCATCAGCCATAACTGAGAGACATAGACACCTCATTGTTGTCAGGAAATTTTTAGAAATATCACAGCTGCATCCATGAAGTGAAATGATGTTCAATTCTGTGGCTCCAGTATGCCTTATCGAGTCCATAACACATTTAGATCTGCTACAAGCTGGTTGGAGATGAAAAATTCCACTTATTTAATACCTTTGATGTGGCTAAAACCCACAACTTCCGGCCCACTGCCTGAGACACTGATTTAATGCACCATGGTAGCCAAAAATATGAATTTGAACAAAAATATTAGGAATTGGTCTATATGAAAATAACACATATTAGAGTGATAGTGTTTACAAAAAAACAGGAAAAAAAATGCTTATGTGAGTTGTAATTTTCATCCTTTTTCAGTCTGAATTTTGTTCATATGACTTCCAGTTATTCAGTTTCGTAATATTTAATGATCAAAGTAAAACTAAGAAACTTGAATGCTGTGTCAGCCAAAAAATAGTTTTAAGTCACAAACTTATTGTTTAAAGGGAGAGAAAGGTAAAAACTTGTGTAGAATCTGATTATTATCAATGTTTGTTAATGATACAGTGCCACATAGCACCAAAAGTAATGCAAAAAAAAAAGGGGGGTGGGGGATGGGGATAGCAAATAAAGTGATAGAACAGAAAGAGAAGAGAAAAAAGAAATGCACAATGTTGAATTTTCAAATGAGCAATGTCGAATTTTCAAATTGCCAAGTGAGCCAGTCTCACTAAGGTAATGGCCTACGGGAGCAAACTGTAACCAACACAGCCTCAGACATCTTTCACAGAAGACAAGTGTCTGCAAAAATCAAGAAGGAAATTATCACAGTTCATGGATATGCCATTTACTTTGAAACACTATTCACAGTGACTCGCAAAGAGTTCCAGACAGTGAGTTAATATAGCATGAAACAACAGTGATGGGAATTAAGAGAAACAGACATTGAAAACAGTAAAAACACGCAGAATACTGGCAGATTTCAAATGAAAACGACGGGCGTATTCAACTAATTTTTCAGACTAATGTTACACTTGATTGTCTCTTTCCCTTCCTGTACAGGATGGTTTTACCATGCTCCAGCCAAGAAAGCAGAGCATGTGGAACCTGTTGGAGCTCCCCAGCCTCCCAGATCCAGGACTTGGAGATATTTCTGTTCTTCCCCGTGAACAACCAAAGAGATGCTGTTTCGTGATACAGACTCCAAGTATATTCGCCTGGCAAAAATGGGTGGGAGGAAAGGTAAAGTGTATGGTGTGTGTGTGTGTGTGTGTGTGTGTGTGTGTGTGTGTGTGTGTGTGTGTGTGTGTGTGGTGTGTGTGTGTGTGTTGGGGGGGGGGGGGGGGGAGTCTGTGTGTGTGTAGCACTCTACGTAGGTATACTGTTATGTACTGTAATGTGTATGAAGCGGTCAAATGCTGAGCAGTTCTCACTCGGGCTGCAAGTCTATGTCCTCTGCATCAAGTCAATTCAGCAACATACTGCACAGTGTATAGAGCATAAAAAGACCTAGGGTAGATCACTTCCTCCAGAAGAAGGGGATGCTAGCAGTGGTGGGGAGTGGATAGGAATGGAGAGTGAGAGAGAGGGATGGGGGTAGTGGGGCAGGTGGATGAGGCGGGAAGTGGGGGTAGGGGGGAAAACATAACTTATTGTTGTTAAGTAAACCAGAGAGTTGCCAAAAACGTTATTTAGTTTTATTGGGATGAAGGGAATATGTACTTGCCAAAACCTTGGGGGGGGGGGGGGGGGGGGGGCTTGTGTTTGTGTGGGGATGTATGCATTGCATGATCCATGTATACTTTGTTAACCTTAGTTGTTAACAAGATGTTTCTAGGACAATTGATTATTTTACCATTTTCTGCTTGTGCTCATTAAGACATTTTAAGTGTGGTGTGTGTGTGTGTGTGTGTGTGTGTGTGTGTGTGTGTGTGTGTGTGTGTGTGTGTGTGTTGGAATGAGCCTGAGAAAGGAGTTTTTCATGCCTAGGATCCTGCAGCCCTCCTAATGTGCTCCCAAACAAAAAGATTTATATTACTTACCTGTTGGATGTCCTGATCATCCTTGATGTGCTATGATATATAGAGACATTGATTGATAAAGTTGGTTGCTTGACTGATTAGCTGGTTGATTTTTGTGTGTGTGTGTGTGTGTGTGCTTTCCTATGTCTGCAGATTTACTGGTAATACGACCTAATTCAGGGACAAAGAAAGAGCCCAAGAGCTACCCACGCAGTGATTGGTTTTATCTAGAAGACAATGCGCAGCAAGCGAAAGAACAGCAAGATAAAGAACAAGAGTGAGTGGGAAACTGCAGCATCTGAACTTTATACACAGCCTTCTTTCCCATGGTCATAAACATACATTTGTTCATCTGAAAGTGAGAAGGGAAAGTTTTCTGACTTACAGGTCAATTATGTCACTATCAGTTTGAATGAAAAAAAAAAAAAACAATACAAAAAAAATATACGTGAATTGATTGTTCTCTGTAAGATATGCATTTGCTGTTCCCATTTTAAAGGCTGATAATTTTTCATTTAAATGAATTTTAATCATTTGGTTATGTTACAATGATGTCATTCAATGTTTAATGTGTGTGAGTTGTGTGTTCGTGTGTGTGTTAGTGTGTGTGCGTGTGTGTGTATGTGTGTGTGTGTGTGTGTGTGTGTGTGTGTGTGTGTGTTTGTGTGTGTGTGTGTGTGTGTGTGTGTGTGTGTGTGTGTGTGTGTGTGTGTGTGTGTGTGTGATCCTGTCTGTAAATTTAATACTGTAATTTAGATTTGCCATGTTCCTCACCCATGTAACAACATAATGGCACAGAAATTGAACAAGATTTCATAGACACATTTCTTCTTAATGTGTGTGTATGTGTGCATGTGCATATGTGTGTGAGATAGAAAGAATGATAGGTATACAGAGAGAGAGAGACAGAGAGAGAGAGACAGAGAGAGAGTTGGTCAACAGTTCATGTTTCCAGAACAGAACTAGCTGTTCAAATATTTAGAACCACCTTAATGGTAGGGCTATTGAGATGTTGCACAATGAAAAAAATTATTGCAGGAGTGGTTTGTTACTGTGTTAGACTAGTGATACATGTAACAGCTGAACCTCCAACTGTTGACACATCAGTCTGTTGATGAATATTCAGGTTATTCCTGTGCCTGTTGTTGAATCAAATGCACACATCTCTCGATATAGTTATACTTTTACACTTTATAATCTGTATGGTACTAAGTTGTCTGTGAGGCACTCCATCACACTGGCGGTCTTTCAGTCAAACAGTTGGTTAACTGATGAGCAGGTTAGTGAATTGATTTATGTAAGGTGATCATTTTGTGCTTGTTTAGTCATTTCTTCAGTTCTTTTCATTTCTTTTCATTTTTGTCTTTTTTCTTTTTTGCTTGTTTGCTCCAGGTTCATGCTTCCTGTAAAATGTTCAAGATCTGAATGTTCTGAACAACTGTTTTGTCCTCTAAAGGTTTTAGTTTTAAAATATTTCACATCTCTTTCTTCCAGTTGGGATCAGATGTCTGTATGTAGACAATTATCAGTGCACAGAATGCTTGCTGTGCACATGCCTGTCATTCATACCATCTGCCTAAGGGATCTATTCTTCCAAAGGATGGTGATTGGGTTTAGCATGTGTGCAAGATGTAGTGAATACATTTGCACATGGAACCTTGGAGCATAATCTTATTCAAGGGACATTATAGGAAATGGGGGCAGAACTTATGTTAACTCTGAGGAAAAATTCCCCTTCAACCGGATGATTTAGGGGAGACTTGAACCATTAGCCCCATCATCACCAGGATCATGAGTCTTGTGCTGTACCAGCTGAGCGATTTTGGCCCCACACTTGTTTTTTTTCCTTTTTCCTTTAATTTTGCTGTTGTCATCTGCAGGGCTGCAAATATGTGTAGTTCCGCATAACGTTTGTGCTGGAGAGAGAGAGAGGAGAGAGAGAGAGAGAGAGAGAGAGGAGAGAGAGAGAGAGAGAGAGAGAGAGAGAGATTTGTATGGGGTTTTCATTTTTCTTTAATTTTGATTGCTTATATCAGACTAAGTGCGATTTCAATTCACAGTGCCTAAACAGGGGCAAACATGTGCATTGCAGGCCATGGAAATTCCTTCTCCCAGAATACATGGTTTATGAATCAAAGGGAGAAACCACAGAGCCAGAAGAAAGCCACACTGTTCCCAAAGAACCTACTGCTCCAATGCGCCCTGCTCCCTTTGCAGTAGATCAGCAGTCTCCCAAAGCTAAGAATGATCTGGGGAAACCTCTCAAATCAAATCGTCACAGTAACAAAGTGCGCATGGCCAAAAATCACATCAAGAAAGGAACCCAATCGTGCAGAAATGGAGGATGAACGTCCTCTCAAGTATCAGCCACTGTAAGTATTGTATTGATCTTGTGTGTGTGTGTGTGTGTGTGTGTGTGTGTGTGTGTGTGCCTGTGTACGCACACTTGTTTGTGCATGCACACTTGTGTGTGTGTGTGTGTGTGTGTGTGTGTGTGTGTGTGTGTGTGTGTGTGTGTGTGTGTGCACATTTACTGCTGTCTTGACTGTGTGTCTTACATTGTATGAAGCAAGGCTATGCATTCACCACTGTCCTGACTGGGTGTGTTCCTCTGCATAAAATAAGGTGACAGCTTTGGTGCTATCCTGATTGTGTTTGTCGTGTTGTCTTGTATTCCTTGTATGGAGAAAAGTGATACATTTATTGTTGTTTTGATTGTATGTCTTCCCTGTATGTGGTAAAGTGACAAATTATGCTAGCTTTGTCTAACGTGAAGGTGACACATTCTCTACAGTCACGATCATGTTTGTCTTGTCTTATATGATTGATTGATTGATTGATTGATTTAATTTAACGTCCGTTCACAACAATGGTGATATTAGACTAAAAATGAACCAATCCACAAAAAACAAGCAAATTAAAACGGGCTGTGTAAGAGTTTGTGTCTGTGTTTGCATGTGTGTGTGTGTGTGTGTGTGTGTGTGTGTGTGTGTGTGTGTGTGTGTGTGTGTGTGTGTGTGTGTGTGTGTGCGCGCGTGCGTGTGATTGTGTGTGTGTACTGTGCGTATGCATGTGTGTATGTGTGTGGTGTGGTGTTTGTGTGTGTGTGTGTGTGTGTGTGTGTGTGTGTGTGTGTGTGTGTGTGTGTGTGTGTGTGTGAGTGTGAATATGCACTCATGTGTGAAAGGCTACATATGAACATTAATACAATAACTATAAATAACTGAATATTTACAATGAATTTGCAAGTATAGTGCTGGATAAAACTGATGCAGTTTGTATAATTTCTTCGCTGTAGATTATATCATTTAAAGATCCCATTTTTGTTACATCTATCCCAGATATGTTGTATAACAGGGATAGCAATGGGCAATCAAAAAGAATATGTTCAGTTGATATTGGATGACCACAAGCACATTCTACATTTTTTGAAAATTTTGTCTTCCATGAATTTAATTTAATTTTGTAAATGAGACTAGACAAGGAACTTGAACACGGTAATATTTTTGACTTTGAAGGAAGCTTTTCTGCCATTATACTACTTTCTAACATCGAATTTATTTAATGTTTTTCTAATTTTAGTGTACTATCAGGATATTTTCTAATAGCTCCTTCTTTTGCTGATCTATCAACCATTTCATTCCCCCAATTACCACAGTGAGATGGAATCCAACAAAATTCTATTAATACTTTTACATATAATTGAATGTATTAGGTATTTTACATCTTGTATGAAGTCAGGTGACACATTCTCTGTTATCCTGATCGTATTTGTCTTGTCTTGCCTGAAGTCAAGTGACACATTCTCTGTTGTCCTGATCATGTTTGTCTTGTCTTGCATGAAATCACGTGACACATTCTCTGTTGTCCTGATCATGTTTGTCTTGTTTTGCAGGAAGTTAGGCGACACATTCTCTGTTGTCCTGATCATGTTTGTCTTGTCTTGCATGAAGTATGGTGACACATTCACTGCTGTCCTGATCATGTTAGTCTTGTCTTGCATGAAGTCAGGTGACACATTCTCTGTTGTCCTGATCATGTTTGTCTTGTCTTGCATGAAGTATGGTGACACATTCACTGCTGTCCTGATCATGTTAGTCTTGTCTTGCATGAAGTCAGGTGACACATTCTCTGTTGTCTTGATCATGTTTGTCTTGTCTTGCATGAAATCAAGTGACACATTCTCTGTTGTCCTGATCATGTTTGTCTTGTCTTGCATGAAGTATGGTGACACATTCACTGCTGTCCTGATCATGTTTGTCTTGTCTTGCATGAAGTATGGTGACACATTCACTGCTGTCCTGATCATGTTTGTCTTGTCTTGCATGAAGTATGGTGACACATTCACTGTTGTCCTGATCATGTTTGTCTTGTCTTGCATGAAATCAAGTGACACATTCTCTGTTCTCCTGATCATGTTTGTCTTGTCTTGCATGAAGTATGGTGACACATTCACTGCTGTCCTGATCATGTTTATCTTCTCTTGCATGAAGTATGATGACACATTCTCTGTTGTCCTGATCGTGTTAGTCTTGTCTTGCATGAAGTTAGGCGACACATTCTGCTGTTCTGATCATGTTTGTCTTGTCTTGCATGAAGTCAGGTGACACATTCTCTGCTGTACTGATCATGTTAGTCTTGTCTTGCATGAAGTATGACACATTCTCTGCTGTCGTATCATGTTTAGTCCTGTCTTGCATGATGTACAGTGACTCATTCTCTGCTGTCCTGATCATGTTTGTCATGTCTTGCATGATGTATGGTGACACATTCTTTGCTGTCCTGATCATGTTTGTCTTGTTTTGCATAATGTATGGTGACACATTCTTTGCTGTCCTGATCATGTTTGTCTTGTCTTGCATGATGCATGGTGACACATTCTTTGCTGTCCTGATCATGTTTGTCTTGTCTTGCATGATGCATGGTGACACATTCTCTGCTGTCCTGATCATGTTTGTCTTGTCTTGCATGATGCATGGTGACACATTCTCTGCTGTCTTGATCATGTTTGTCTTGTCTTGCATGATGCATGGTGACACATTCTCTGCTGTCCCGATCATGTTTGTCTTGTCTTGCATGATGCATGGTGACACATTCTCTGCTGTCCTGATCATGTTTGTCTTGTCTTGCATGATGCATGGTGACACATTCTTTGCAGTCCTGATCATGTTTGTCTTGTTTTGCACGACACATGGTGACACATTCTCTCCACAGTCCTGGAAGTGCTAGTCCTGACTTGCATGAGGCAAGGTTACACATTCTCTATCATCCTGTCTTTGCTAGTCCTGACTTGCATGAGGCAAGATTACGCATTCTCTATCATCCTGTCTTTGCTAGACCTGACTTGCATGAGGCAAGGTTGCACATTCTCTATCATCCTGTCTTTGGTAGTCCTGACTTGCATGAGGCAAGGTTACACGGTTACACATTCTCTATCATCTGTCTTTGGTAGTCCTGACTTGCATGAGGCAAGGTTACACATTCTCTATCATCCTGTCTTTGGTAGTCCTGACTTGCATGAGGCAAGGTTACACATTCTCTATCATCCTGTCTTTGGTAGTCCTGACTTGCATGAGGCAAGGTTACACATTCTCTATCATCCTGTCTTTCGGAGTGCAGACTTGCATAACTAAGGTGACACATTCTCCAATGTCTGGATTGAGCTTGTCCTGACTTGCATAAGGCAAGGTGACACACTCACCAATATCCTGATTGTGCTTGTCGTGACTTGCCTGAAGTAAGATGACATACTGTCCCCTGTTCTAATTGTGTTTGGCTTGCATGAAGTAAGGTGACACATTCTGCACTTTGTTGGTTGTGCTTGTTTTGTCAAGCTCTAAGCTTGACACATGCTCCGTTCTTCTGATTGTGCTTGTCTTGCTTTGCATGAAGTAAGATGACACGTTGTCCTGATCAGGCATGGTGGCGAGAGTATACCATTGATGATGATGTTAGAAAACAAAACAAAAAAAGGAAAAAAAAAATGTTAACCTTAGTTTCTGTTGGACTCTCAATTTCAAGGAAATATTTTTCAGATTTGTGGGTATTTCCATTTAATGGTTACTAACTTGAATGCATGTACACTCAGTCTCTCGCATTATCTTTCTTTTTTACACATACACATTTTTCTCTTATACACATGCATGCGCACACACTCACACACACACACACACACACACACACACACACACACACACACACACACACACACACACACACACACACACACACACACACACATGGAGAGAGAGGAGAGCAAGAAGATAATACAGCATGAGTTTGTATTTTCTAGATAAAGTTGAATTTGGTAGGGATGACCATGAAAGAACTGTTTTATCTTGCGCTCAAAGTGCATGAACTGTTGCATTGGTCCCAAGCCCAGCAGAGCGAGAAGAACCCACCAGCATGGCCAAGTTGTTGGCTTACTCTTACGAGCGTGAGTGGCATGACAAGCACAGGAGATGGGAGGAAAAACAAGACAACAACCGGAAGAAGACAGTGCCAATGAAAAGCTTTGAGCTCAGCAAATCTGATAATAAATCTGGAAGGTAAGTGATACAGCATGAACACAAACAGGAAAAAAGAAAGCGGAAAAAAATCTACAGAACATCTCTTTGAAACTGCTGCAAGCTTTTTTCCCTCTCTTTTTTTTATCTGTCTCATCTTCTGTCCTACTTCAGTGGCATTGCACGGATGCCACTCATCCCAGCTGTCTCTCCACAGTTACACCCTGTCTAGTCCCAACACAGCTCTGGAACTGGCAATCCACAGGGAACAGTCAAGAGTCCAGTCATTATGAGGCAAGCCACTAGAGAAGTCTTTATTTGAGCCCATAGCATAGTCAGTTCTGGATAGGAGTTGGAGAGGCAGAAAAATCCCACGAACGAATGGTTCTGATGGGAATCCTGTTGATGCGAACCACTCTGCCATGGTGAATGATGTGTCATCGGCTTTTAATTTTCTTTTTCATTTGTTTAATTTAAAAGCATTTCTTACCCTTATCTTCAAAGAATCAACCAGTAATGTACACACCCTGTGCCTGTGGATGAAACAAACAAACAAACAAAACAAAAACAAAAACAAAAATCAGAAGTGTCTGATGGTGTAAAAAGTTTGCATGACCTTTTCCAGGGCTGGCAGTTCAAGAGTCAGTATCTCATCTATTCTCTCACTGCAACACTCTGAATCTGGCACTGAAAGACATGTATGTTCAGTCTGCTCTAGGTTGACTTTATCCTGCATTGCGTTTGGCTTGGCTAAGCGTTTGTAAGGATCACCTCCTTTCTAGGCCAGCACATCATGCTTCTAAAGCTGCAACATTACGCTCAAGATGTGTGGAGTGTTAGCTGGGCCTCTCCTTTTAAATATGCTCAAGTAGGAATGTCCCAGCTAACAGTAGTCGAGGATGTGCTCTTCTGTCTGTCTGGGGCTGGAGTGGTCAACACTGAGGGCCTTCATTTTTAATCATGCGTAGAAGTTCCATATATACCAATGAGCAATGCAAATGAGTGCAAGAATTCAGACCTTAGGTGTGTGGATCCATGTGTTCATGTGTGAGCATGTGTGTGTGTATATGTGTGTGTGTGTGTGTGTGTGTGTGTGTGTGTGTGTGTGTGTGTGTGTGTGTGTGTGTGTGCAAAGTTAATGGAGAGAAAGGGAAAAGGGGAAGGGGAGCTAATAAGGAGTGAGGGGAGGGAGGGAGGGTGTTTGTGTGTGTGTGTGTGTGTGTGTTTTTGCTGAGCTTGGGTATGTATCAGGGTGTAAGCATGATTTGTTTTGTCATTTTAGAATGAGTATTCCTGGATTATATTCATGGGTGGAAATCTAATCGCCTGGTTTATTCTTTCAGACAAATTATGTAATTGGGCTTGACCAGTTACAACTTTCTCTCTCTTTTTTTTTTACGGTATCCCCTTGGTCTTTTTCTGTCTTTTTTTTTCTCCCAAGCAGGTGTATCCTTGTATCTGTGCAAGTGTATATGTTTGAGTGTGTCCGCGCAGTGTATGTGTATGTGTTGGAGGGAAGTAGGAAATTGTTTTGGGAGTGGGATGGATGCATTTGCTTGTATGTATAAGTGGGAAGGATCCATGTTATAAATGTTGCAGCTGCTTTGATCTGTGATGTTAAAATTTCAATTAAACGTTTTCAGGCTATGCATTGGAGGCTGAATTTATCTTACTCTGACAAGAGTGTAAGTGTGCATGTGCAACTCAAGTGCAAAGAAAATTATGATTTTGCGAATCATGTTTAAAATTTCCTTGTCTTAGTTTGACTTGAAATCATTTGGCAGTTTCGCAGCATTTGTACAAATTGAGATTCAAGTAAATGTGCCAGCGCTTTCTCTTACTGACGAAATAGTCAAGCTTGACATAATAAATGGCACAGAACTTGGTGTAGAGGAACTAATGAAAGATGATGGTATGCAGAAACAGAGAAATTAAATTTTGAAATACCTCTTTTTCACAACAACAACACAAATTTCAGAATGAATTAGAATATGAAAGTACATGGTAACATTTTCGCACAAAAATCATCATATTTGTATCAGATCTTGTCATTTTTAATGTAATTTTTGTGTCACCATTTCCATAGCTTGAAAGCACAAAGCATTCACCAACTTCTCCATGCATCATACACAAATAAGTTCATGAATAGTCATTTGTGATTGCTTTCTTATTTTCAGACAAACAGATTCTGATGCCAACAATAACCATGTGGTTGCCAACCCAAATCCAGAGGAAGGAAAAAAGGAACCATTTAAACTGAGCAAGTAGGTTAAAAAAAATTTCAAACAGTGTGATTTGCAGTTCATTTCCAGTTGGAGATTTAGATTTGTGTGGTTAATGGTATTTACATGAAGTGAGCTGTACTGGACATGTGTTAAATCCCTTTTTTGTCAGTTACAGTTTCAGTATGATTGTAGCCCCAGCCAGCCACTCAAGCCTTTTCAGGACTGTCTTCACTCACAGGACAAAGTTTTGTCCTGAAAAAAGAAATATTGACCAATAAATACAACAGAGCCATCCACAGACTATGCACAGCAGGCTATAACAAGACAGCTAAAACCATTCCCATCTTAAGGGCAGATGAAACTCAGCCATGCTGAGAGCATGAGCCAGGCTGCTTGATTTTTCAAATTCAATCCTGGCTTAAAAAGAAAATATCTCTCTGCCTCTGTCTCTGTCTTTCTCTCTCTCTCTCTCAGTCTCCATCCCCCCCCCCCTCTCTCTCTCTCTCTCTCTCTCTCAAGTTTTGAGTTACTGAAACAGTAGTAAAAACACTGGACAAAGGTCAAGACCAGTACAAATTGTAGCCCTTCAAGTGCAATGAACCACTATCATGGCTTTCCCATTGAAAGTGATGATCCACAAATGTGACTGCTTGTATTCAGTCAAATTATTGTCTGGCCATCACTGGCAACCTTCAGACTTTGGCTTGTTTTCTTTCAATTAGTGCTTTCTTGTTATATATTCTCTGTTGTGCTAGTGTTTACCTTTTCAAAGACCACTGAATGCATGGTGACTATGAAAAGTTGTGTGTAAGTTGCACAAGAAAATATCTAACCAGAAGCTGATGTTAGAACAGTTTTAGAACCAGCCGCCGTGGCGAAGTGGTTAGCGTCGCGGACTCCCGGCTGGGAGGTCGTGGGTTCGAATCCCATCAGAGTCATGTGGGTTTTTTCTGCCCCGACCGGCTCCTACCCAGAGTTGAGTTTGCTGCGGACTCAGTTGGGAAGACTGGGACCACACAGTCGAGTTTCATCCACTTAATGGATGCGTTTCTGAGAGTGTTGCTCAAATTTCCTGACCAACACTGCAGGTGCCTGTATCTCTCGGGCCTGGTTGACGCCAGCATATATTATGAAAGGAAGCGTAGAGTACAGCCCTGTCATGTAGTCTCAGACCGAAATGGAAATCCGTAGCATCATCTTAATCATCCTCATTCCCATTGATCAGCATTAAAAAAATGTCTCAAGTTCTGTGGCCCTTCATGCCCTGCTCTCATGGTGACCTCAATTTCGATGTCCTCTCCACGTCTGTGGCCTTGGTTTGCTTCCGTCGGGGTCACCGGTATCGGCGAGTCCATGGGGGGTGTCGTTGGACGGACGTGGTGGCACCCTCCGGAGGGAGAGCTCACTCACGCCGGCTCCGCGACTAAGCAATTATTGTCGTCAGTAGGGGGCTTAGTAGGTGGTGTCCTGCGTATGTTAGATCAGAACAGGCGCCACTGAACACCACTGAAGTGACTCGGCAGCAGTGCAGTGTCTCCTCCGGTGGGTTGCCTCTTGACGACTTGACATTGACTGCTCCCTGTGGATTGCCAGTGCCGGGGCTGCGGCGGGGCCAGCCGGGCTGTGGCTGTGGATGGGGGTTCGGAATGAGCGGTGTGGGTGCACTGCCTCTGAGGTGGCGCAGAGGTTGGGACAGCAAAAAAAAAAAAAAAAAAAAAGAACAGTTTTTGAGCAATGCTGATCAAAATAAGACTGATGATAGTCTTCAGAAATTATTTATTGCTTCTTCCATTCCCCCCCCCCCCCCCCCACCCTCTCACTCTGTCTGTCTGTGTGTCTGTCTGTCTCCCTCTCTCTCTTTGTCTGATTGCTTCATACTTTGAAGAAGAGACATGAATGTGTGTAGCATAGGTTGGTATGTCTCAAATGAGGAGTCCAGTTTTTATAATAATGGCTACCAGAAGAAGCGTAGAACTCAAATTCTTTGGCAGAAGCACTAAAAATATTCTTTTTTTCAGTTTCATGGTATTTTGAGGAATTTGAACATTACAACTGGTCAAAACAATTTTTCATATATTTGGCAAATTAACAACAACAAAAAAATCCTTGGCGTAAATATCTTGCCAGAGACTTTTTGGGAAATATGTGCTACCACATTCCAAATGAAATATGATTTATTTTTCACATTTTGTATTATTTGTGCTTTCCGAAAATATATAGGTTTACTTATCTGATGTCACTAGTAAGCATAAAAGAGCTCCAAACATAGTTTATGCAGTGATGACCATCTTCCATTTTGTTTCAAGTACACTTTCTGTATACATATTATATTCAGCATTTGAAGAGCTGAAAAAGCAGAGTCATAGAAGGTTATAAAAAAAAGAGAGCATTACTAGCTAGTGTGGAATTTTCAGATGGTAAACATGATGCCTGTGTGTGTGTGTGTGTGTGTGTGTGTGTATGTGTGTGTGTGTGTGTGTGTGTGTGTGTGTGTGTGTTTATGTGCAAAATATAAATTCAAATTTTTTTTCAGCTTCAAGTTATCATAATATCTGTTGGTTTTTCCTTTTACACTCTTTGATGAGCCAGCTGGAATGAATTTGTGAGTTTTTAAGTGTTGCCAAACAGGAAACCAAATGTTAGTCTCTTCAATTTTGAATCAAAGTTACATATATGTATTTCATTTATCTTTGTTCTTTCTCATACTTTATTTACAGTGTAATTAAACACTACTAGAAGGCAGAAACCCATGATTAGTCAACACTGAAGGATGTGTACCACTAACAATGTGTTCACTGAGTGGAAGGGAATGAGGGAGAAAGGGACGGAAGGAGAGAGAGGATTACTTCTATGTCTCCCGAGACAGGCTGAAGTGCACACTAGCTTTCTGCACAAATTTGGAGTCTGTTGCAAATTTGGGGTCTGTTGTTCTCAGACAAAAAAACAAGGTGGAAAATGTCATGGAGGAGATCATGTAAATTTAATCTGTATCAGGTTCAGCAGAGATCATCTGAATTTTATTCAGATTGGGTAAGATAAGATAATGTTGCTTATAGCCCAGCCGACCGCAGAGGGCCACATCAGGGCTGTTCAGATTGGGTACCACACAGGCAATGTGAATTTTATCTCAAAGAGATGTCAGTTTTCTCTACATTTAGTTCAGCAGAGATCATGTGTTCAGCATAGATGAAGTGTCTTTCGTTCTGTATTAACCTCCGAGAGATGATATCAGCACCACCTGCGTCAAGTTTCGCAGATAGATGTGAATAGCATCATGTTACATTTAACAGCTATAGTGTGAATTTCATCCATTAATTTCAGTGATGATGGCACGAACTTCAGGTGTGTTTGATTCAGATCCAGAATAATGGTGTATGCCTTTTGACATACATAGTATGTTCCAAGTTGCTATGATTCTTAGAAGAGGGCAATGGGGGAGATACTGTAGCCTGTCTCTTCTCAGTGTATGCATCAGGTGCTGTCTTCATGCTGTGCAGATTCAAAAAGGTTCCAGCTCGTTTGGAGACGCGCCGGTCCATGAATGGTCCTCTTGCAAAAGGAAAGTAGTGCCAGCCTCATAAAACCCTGTTTTTTCTGCTTGCATGTCATAGCCATGCCATGAGTTTAGAAGGAAAGGCTCAGTGGAAATTTCTAACAGATTTTTAAATGTTAAGAGGCACAGAGAGAGAGAGAGAGAGAGACAGACAGACAGACAGATACACAAACACACACACACACACACACACACACACACACACACACACACACACACACACACACACATACACACAGAAAGACAGAAAGAAAAAAATGGAAAAAGCTGACCAGGCACCAGCTAGCTTTTTTTTGTTTTGTTTTGTTTTGTATTTGGCCTTGGTGAAGGAAAACATACAGAAATTTGTAAAAATACAGTGAAAAATGTATATTCTGGACATTGAAATTATGAAAGAGAGACTGACAGGCAGAGAGAGAGGGGGGGGGGGGGGTAGGGGGGAGAGAGAGAGAGGGCAAACAGAGGAAATGGGAATACATAAACACACACACAGACACACACACACACACACACACACACACACACACACACACACACACACACACACACACACACACACACACACACACACAACTACACAACTACACACACATGCACATGACCACACACACTCACACACACACACACACACACACACGCACACACACACACACACGCACACACACACACACACACACACACACACACACACACCACACACACACACACACACACACACACACCACACACACACAGATTATGAACTGTTTTAAAATACATGTGCTGTAAGACCCTATGGGTATAAACTCAAATCCCATGAGAACCAGCTTTTTGGTATCACATCCCTCAACAATGGAAGACTATTGAATACAGAAGTTTTTAGGCATTGGATACTCTTCTTCTGTTTCACCATTCAAAGAGAATGTTAGCACTCTTCAGTCAGTTCTACAAGTATTATGCATCTGTGCTCTTCTCTCTCTCTCTCTCTCTCTCTCTCTCTCTCTCTCTCTCTCTCTCTCTCTCTCTGGGATTTTATTTGTGATGATGGGGAGGGAGATTATGGAAGAGTGGAAGGGAGAGAGGTGAGGAAAAGGTGTGTGTGTGTGTGTGTGTGTGTGTGTGTGTGTGTGTGTGTGTGTGTGTGTGTGTGTGTGTGTGTGTTCATGTGCACATGTGTAGGGTGTGGTGTATTAAGATGGACAAATATGTGTATTATTTTTTTTTCCAGCAACTTTTGTGGAAAATATTATCAGGCATTGGCATAGCCTACAACAAACAATGCAAAAAATGAAAGCAAGAAAAAAGAAAAAAAAAAAAGAAGAAAGGAAATGAAAAGAAAGGGGGAAAAAAATAGAGGAATGAATGAAAACCATAAACCACAGAATTAATCAAAAGAGAAGTCTGATTTTAAAAATGAAAAAAGAAAAACTAAAAGGAAGTTAATGGGAAAGAATAAAGAATAAGATAATCGGAATATAAAAGTTATGAAAAAAATGAAGCTAAATTCAGTCTTTGTAGAAGGTGAAATATTAATATTTAAATGCACCATTAACATGTATACAAAAAATATCTTGAATTCACATGGCATTCAACTGGAAATGAATTTGAAACTATGAATACAGAGAGAATCACTGCGTTACACTTTAATAGTCCATGTATACGATTCAGCTACTCTTCTATAGAGTGTTGATTAGAAAGACGTTGCTCACAATGTTTTATTCAAGATAGAATTCAAGCGTGCAGTAAAAAATGAACCACAACAAAAGCTATTTTGAAAACAAAGTCATTCATTTCGTTTGATGGAAAATAGCAGAAGGGAAAATAGACACAAAACAAATCACAATATTTCTGAGTGCATTCTTTATTAAAAGAAAGAAAAAAGGAAAAGATTTAATATAAAATCTATGTACTATAGATAACAGCAATAACATTTACTGAAAGTAAGAGATACCAATCATTGATTATGAATTACGAAAGCTTGTA